>OY757927.1:82370838-82849124 GCA_963585895.1 Sepioteuthis lessoniana | reverse complement strand
AAACCTGTTAGAATCAGATTCGGAGGTTGAGACAACAGATTTTTCCAGATTTATTGTTATTGAATCTTTTGAGGAGGTCTACCAAGCCAAATTCTTGCCTTTCCTTATAGGAAAGGGTTTTTCAAACACGGGCTACACCGAGAAAGATGTACAAATTCTTAAACGGAAACGTGCGTGTCGAGGTGGAGAGCTGTAAGCCGGCAGAAAGTATATAAACAATGATAACCTTCCTGACAACCAAGTGTAGGATCTATTCGCATCAGAAACTCAACATTTCCACGGAGTTATCAGGATTTGTGTGTTAGGAGGTGTCCGCGGTGTAACGGCTATCGTCGTTGGAAATGGACACGCCGACACGGGTTCAAACTCTGGATGAGACTGATTGCATTTCACATAGCACTATTACCCTGGGGAAAAGTATGAATCCAATTATTCTCTCTCCAACTATGGGTAAATAGTACGGCAGACTAGTTTCTTCACCCTTTTGAGGCAACTAGTCTAGGAGAAGGAAAACTCTGAATTCAAACCTGTTAAACTCTGCTTAAAAATTGACCTTGTGACATATCCTGTCCGAGCGGAGGGTTTGGTAAATATGATCAGGAGTAGTGAGTTGATGTTGTCAGCAGCTTGGGAAAACAGTGGGTCATAAACATAAAACGAATCCTTTTAAGAAAAGAAGAAAAAATAGAAACCAACACGTACATTCAACCATGGAAACATTCCCAAGGAGGTGAAGATAGTCTATTGTGTAAAGAGTCGAACAGTACGTTCCAGCTTCTCTGAGGTTCATCAAATGGCAAAAATATGGACACCACTGAGAAGCCAGTTTAGGACGACACACATGTGCCAAATGCAGTGAAAAGGGTCCGAACCATATGGAGAAAGATTGCTTGAAGGAAAAATGATGTGTGAACTGCCGACAAAATCACCCGGCTTATGCAAGATATTGCGATTACTGCAGAAAAAAAAGAGATAATTGAAGGGAAATACAAGAGGAATGTATCTTTCCTGGAAGCAAGGAAAGTTGTAGGTACCTACATGGATGCAAACAGCTACACCCCTGTTGCACAGAGGGCGGATACAAACAATGAAGATAAGATATACAGAGCCCTCGTGGAGAAATTAATCTAGCTAGAAACGAATGATTGACCGAAATTCCAAGAATAACGGAAGAACCTACACTTCAAAACCAACCAAGATCAGTCGGTGCAAATAAAGAAAAATCCTGTGAAACAACCAAAGTAAAATCACCAGCCAACAAACAAACTTTACAACTTTAGATAACCCAAAACCTCGAGCTGAATTTTGACATAAGTGAACGCTCTCCACAATCCAAAATAGATCATGCCCCCTCATCAATTAGACGAGAACGACTGAAAGTTTCGACCCTCCTAAATCAAACCGCGGAGACAACAGATTTAACAAAAACAGATTTAACCTAGAAAGAATGGAAACAGAAAAGGCAAACAGTACCAGAAACAAAAAGAAAGAATATCCCCTATCCACTCTAACAAAACACGTAGCCCAACTCTCATAGAGTGGACCTGTAGAGGAATCCGGGACAGTTATGAAGAATTCCAACATCTTTTGATCAGCCACAACCCTAAAATAGTTTGCCTCCGAGAAACATTCCTGAAAGAACCAAATACAGTCAAATTTTAAAAAAAACAACACACTGTACAATCACTTTAAGAAAGACGGAAACATTGCTTCCGGAGGTGTCTCGATTCTAGTCAGAAATGACAAACCTTAACACCAAATTCACAAAGACACCGAACTTCAAGCATCTACATCCCACCACAAGGACCCATAAGTGACACCAAAATAAACAAATAAGCTATATAGACTATTGGTGGAATGTCCATAACGCTCTTTGTAGCAATGATCACTTCCCTATAATACTCCAAGGTTTACAACCTCTCCATGAAAATAGACTCCCTCACTGGAAAATAAACAAAACAAACTGGCAAGTCTTTGAAACTATGTGCAAACAGAAACTGTTAACAGACCCTAATATTATAAACAAAACACTTCATCGAAACCCTCATCTCAATAGCAAACGAAACATTAGCAAAAACCTCAGCCTCAAACAAACACAGCACACCTTGATTTAATAATGACTCCAGAACAGCTATCCCTCACGTAAAGCTGCCTTAGGAAAATTTGATAAACAACTACAAATAACCTCAACGCTTTGAAACTTCTCTGGGCAAATAAATAAAAAGTAAAGGAAGCCAAGAAGAAAAGTTAGCAAAACCAACTTACTTCCACTACCAAAACAATTTGGACGATGAGGAAAATGTCCGGAAAAAAGCCAACCAACTGCTTTCAAACACCTCACAAAAAACAAAACGGAAGGTACAAGCATAAAAGACATAGAAGATACATTAGATGTGACATTTTCAGAAAATTCTTCCATCAACATCTTCAATCAACATTTCATTACTTTCTAAGACAACACAGAGAAACAAAAACTCAATTTCAAGTCCAACAATTCTGAAAAAATACAACCAGCCCTTTAGGCCAGTAGAATTACAAGAAGCTACAGAAACTTCAGACAACACAGTACTCAACCCAGATAAAATATACATTATGAATTTCTTAAACATCTAACACAAAATTTACTCGAATACCTTCTGACAAAATTTAATAATATTTGGATAAACAGTAAATTCCCAGAATCATGGAAGATAACAACCATCTTGATATCAAAGCCAGTAAGAGACAGCTCCAATCCAGCTAACTACTACCAAATAGCACTAACTAGTTGCCTCTGTAAAAGTATGGTGCGAATGGCTTTCAAAAAATTGATCTGGTTTCTCGAGTCCAACAAACTTATCACCAATTCTCAATATGGATTAAGAAAGCTGAGGTCAACAATCGATCATCTGTTTGAATTGGAAACCTCCATAAGAGAGGCCATCATCCAAAAACAACACCTTACAGCAGTCTTCTTTGATCTGGAGAAAGTTTACGACTCTACCTGGATGTTTGAAATAATAAAAGCCCTGCATAGCATGAGGCTTCGAGGCAGATTGCCTAACTTCATCAGTTTTCTTTCGAACAGGGAAATCCGTGTTCGAGTCGGATCAACTGTTATAATCTCCACAAGCAGGAAGAGGGAGTCTCCAAGCGAGTATTTTGTCGCTGACACTCTTCAATATAAAAATGAAGAGCAACACAAAGAATCTCGCTCCTGAAATTGAGGATTACTTCTATGTTGACGACTTCTGCATTACTTCCAGATTGAAATTTATGCGAACTACCGGGCGTCAACTGCAACAATGCATCCGGAAAATTACTCATTGGGATAACATAAACGTTTTCAGAATCTCCAAAAGCAAAACACGATGCGTATATTTCTGTCAACTAAGAAAAATGTACAATGACCCTCTCATCAAACTTGAAGATAAAGAAATCACTGTCGTTGACCAATATAAATTCCTTGGGGCTATATACGACAGGAAATTAACACTCATCCACCAGATAAAATATTTAAAAAAAAACAAATCCACCTGAGCCCAACAATTTTATGACTGCATCCTCTACCCAAATAAGAGCAACATTAAAAAAAAAAGGAAAAATCCTTGAAACCTTTTAGCTTTCGGATGAAGTCTACTCTCAAAGAATCCAATATCTCGCTAAATGAGATACATGAAAGCATCTTACCTTAAAAACCACCTTGGATCATTAAAAACCCCGAAGTGATCTTCGAACTGAATGAACTCCCTAAAACAAAACCCTATCCCATTACTTATCAAGAGAAATTTCAGAATATCCTCCAACACCATCCCGACTACCTATATATCTTTCCGGATGGCTCTAAGGACAAAACGGCATGCACAGCTGTTTTGAATAAAACAATTATCAAGAAAGCTCTCCAGTGGAAAGCTCCATCTTCTCAGCAGAAGCCCGTGCAATAGACCGAGCTCCTAATCTCATCTCGAAAAGTAAACCTGTGAAATTTCTCTTATTCTCTGACTCACTCTCGGTCTTATTATCATTAAGCAATAAAAACTTGAACCCCCTAATTATTGAACTGTTAAGTAGATTAGCATCAATGTCAAATAGTAAAAGAATTTCTTATATACTGGATCCCAAGCCTCATTGAAGTGAGAGATAATGAAAGAGCAGATTCAGCAGCAAGAACGGCCTTAGATCTGACCCCTAACAAATTCAGGATTTCATATACTAACCTGAAACGCAAAATCAATAAATTACTTCACACAAAATGGCAACAACGATGGAACAATAACATCCACAATAAACTCTTTCAAATTCAGCCCACTTTGGGAGAATGGAGAACAGCTTTGAGAAAATCAAGAAGCGAACACTATTCCGATTGCGCATTGGTCATACAATACAAGGCTTACTCACTCTTTCATACTGAAACAGGAACCACAACCACAGTGTTTGACATGTCAAACGCCTTGCACTATTAAACACATTCTATTAGAATGTAGAGCTTTCTCTGTCATCAGAAAGCGATTTTTCAAAATGAATAGTTTAATCGAACTGTTCGAGAACATTAAAATAGATGACGGTCTGTCCTTCTTGTGATAGACAGGGTTGTACCAAAAATATGATTAATTAAAACCGGTTAGTCATGTGCAAACAAGTGAAATCTTGCTTATTAAAAAAAACTTTACCTACTAAGTATTCGTTTAGAAATCTTAGGTTTAATGTTATATATATATATACAAAATTTGGCGTTAAATAACCTATGTCATAAACCCAACCAACCAATCTTACTCACAATTACAAGAACTGGTGTTAGCTAACATAGGTCCAAGTATTACTGTGTGCAAAAAAAAGTGAGCTCTGGTTTGTCTAAAAGTGTTAACCTACAAAATATGCGGTTACAATTCATATATATTTGATATATATATATACAGAAACAGGATTTAGCATGAAATAACCCACGAGTGGTTGATATACCATTAAACCTAACCAACCAATTACACATCGGTGTCGTAGCTATTAAAGAGTCTTCAGGTCATACTTCTAACATACTTCCAAATAACTTGCACACAATTGTAATTTCAAGTATTTCTACCCGTTACTAATATTTCATACACGATTATATGGTTTTAAGTGACTATTTCTATAATAATTTCTTTGAAAATAGTTATATTGTTCCAATTAATTTACACTCAGTAATATATGTTCAAGTATTCTTATCTAATATTCCTATGTATTTCCCTCATAGTTGGGCCCTAAAAGGTATTATCACTTCCGGTCAGATTAGAACTTGGAATGCTGGCAATGGAAGTGTACTTCGATCTCCAGAACTGGGGCCTCAGTATTAGATGCAATTTAGTTTCATACCCAGGACACCGGGTTTTGTCGGGTGCGGGGGATCTTATCCCTATACACAGAATACAGTCAGTGCATTTCAAACCTTATCGAAATGGCAGCAAATTGTGTATACATTTTGTGGGAACATCCTGAAAATAGAATAGAGCCGTTGTCAATCCAATAATTGTGTCGAAAAGGATAAGTGAAAACTAAACTTATTTAGGTTCATTGCAATGGTTACTAAACGAAGTATGTCATATATTCGTGTGAATGTTAGTTGATCTTGATTAATCTTAACTTGGACAAAAGTTTACTATGGTCACATTTAGAAAAGCTTATCAAAGAAAAATTTTATAAATAAAAGAATTCAGATTAAATATCAATTAAAAGTTAGAATATCGTTTGAACAGACGTTAAAAATATTAAGTTTAAAAATAGATGAAATAAAAATCAAACCAGACAGATAATTGCTTTTTTATTCATTGCTTCGAACTTCGTTTGATTTATTTGTTTAATAGCATATTAACTCCTTATGGGTTATTTAATGCCAACACTTTATGTAAATAATCATTTTTCTAATTTTCGAACAACTATTCCTATTTGATAATCATTTCTAAGTGCAGAAGTATTATATAGTATCAAAACCTATCAAATAATTTTTACGTAGTTATATGGGTTGATATATTTAAAGTCATATCAACGCTTTGAGTTATTCCCCACCAGATAGTTTAGTTTTATTTAAAAGCATATCAACCGCTCATGGGTTATTTAATGCTCGTTAGTTTTCATGGCATATCAACCTTTGTAGGTTATTTAACGCGAAATCCATTTTATGCAAATAGTTCTATTTCAAACAATTCAGTTTAGCATGAGTACAGAGTTTAATTGTCAAAAACATTTCTATTTCAAACTGTTCAGTTTATTCAAACAATTCTAATTTAGTTTAGATTTTTTACAGACTTTTTTTACACACAGTTAAATGTCAAAACAGTTCTATATTAAGCAATTCAGTTTAGTGTAAGTACAGGTTCAATGTCAAAAACATTTCTATTTCAAGCTATTCAGTTTAGTCAAACAGATCTGATTGAAACAATCCAGTTTAGCATAAGTATGCAGTTGGTTCTATTTAACCCATAGATAGGGCCCTATCAGGTGCTACCATTCAGAGTGGATCTGAGAGCAATGTCAATGAAGGAGTGCTCCGCATTCCCCAAAGCTCCAGTATTACTGGAACCTTACCATCAGACTCTTTAGTGTCATAATCAGGACACCCATTGGGTCTTACCCCTCTGCAGAGGTGCTTGCCCAGTCGGCTGGGGCTGTAGAATACACCGACTGCTTCTCTGCAGAGGGGTAAGACCCCCCCCCCCAACGAGTGTCCTGGATATGACACTAAACAATCTGATGGTGAGGTTCCAGCAGTGCTGGAGCTTTGGGAAATGTGGAGTACCCCTTCATTGCCATCGCTCCCAGGTCCACTCCGGCCCGGAGTGGTAGCACCTGATAAAGGTCCTATCTATGGGTTAAATAGAACTAACAGCATACTTATGCTAAAATGAATTGAGTAAGCTTGAAATAGAAACGTTTTTGACAATTAAACTTAAACTGCGTGCTTATGCTTAACTGAATTATTTCAAATAGGACTGTTTTTCGACATTTAAACTGTATTTACACTTAACTGAATTATTACATATAACTGTTTGAATAGTTTGAAATGGAAATGTTTTTGACAATTAAACTGTGTACGTATGCTAAACTGAACCGTTTTCAATAGAACTGATTATTTACATAAAAATGGATTTGGCGTTAAATAACCGACAAAGGTTGATATGCCATAAAACCAAACCAAACCAATCTGCAGAGGTGCAGTCGGTGTATTCTACAGCCCCGGCCAACTGGGCAACTTATGCTGTAATTTCATTAATTTGCAAATGTTTAATTATAATCGTATGTTTATATTTTCAACGTTCTCTTGCAATATTTTTTTCAAATTACATTTCTTTTAATTTAGCGATATTTGCACGGTTATATAATATCGAGAATTCCTATTCAATAGTAACAATACATATATTATTATAAGGTTCCAAGTAACTAGTAATCTATTGTATAATATAAAAGCTTTAACTATTAACAACCTGCCTTGTCGGCTTGACTGACTGTATACTCTGGAAGGGCAAGAGCCCAGTCAAAACTAGTGCCCTAGGGGTGACACAAACTCCTTCGTATGAGGTTCCAGTTTATTGCATATTACTCCCAGGCCCACTCTGATCCAGAGAAGTCGTAACTGCGAGGGTACCATTTCTAGGTCAAATAGATGTTTAAAAATGTTAGTATTCGATAGGAAAAGTTGAAAACTATAACTGTAAATCATTTGTATTAAGAATAATTACTTAAAGCAATTAATGTTTACTTCAGATTATTATTATTTACTTGAATCATATATAATCGTGCAAACATTTCCCGATGGAAACGATTACTTGGAACAATTTAATTGTTTTTATTAGACAGGAGTATACGAAACCGTTCAACTGTGTGCAAATTAGTTGTATTATACGCGAATACTTCGTATAATAACTTTGTGCAAAAACTTAATTACGCAAAGACGTAAATATACAATGAACGCAATTTCCTAACTGCGAGGCTTGAAATAACCCTTAACCGGTTGACTTTCCGTAACAACCAATCCTTATAGAAATTGTCAAGTGGAAGTTCCCGTGGTGTTATGTCAAAAGAGCTGGACTGCGGATTCGAAGTAAGTGAGTTCAAACTCTAATCATTCTATTACGTTCAATTTCGTGCTCACATCCTTGGGAAAGGCATGAACCCCCTTATATCCCCCTCACAGTTATGGGTTAGTAATATCACAGTTGTTCTTATGCAAGGTAGCTTTGGCATTAAATAACCTACAAAGGTTGGTATGCGATTAAATAAAGACCCCAAATCAAACTAAAATTGTCCCATTTCTAATCTAATTTTTGTTAAAGAAAAGGGTTAATTTTAGTTGAATCAAAACGTTTCAAACAATTTAATTTTTTTTTTTTTTTTTGTCTAGAGTAAAAGTTTTCCAATTCTAAGTGAACAGACAAGGCCATATGCCTTATCAGTATTTCAAGTGAAGCCACTTAACATATTTCGCCCATCCGAATAGCTATTTTTAAGCAAGTGCGTACAGATAAAATTACATATACAGTCTCTCAGCGGCAAACTTGTATAAAGTAGAAAGATGCAAGTATACACATTACGCACGTTTAAATACACAGGGTTGGTTGGTTGGTTGGTTTAACGGAATGTCAACATATATAAAAAGAATGCTTTCATCCAGAATTTTACGGCACCACAGGTTGTAAATATGAAAATCAACAGATAGTAAATAAGAATGTTAATATTTCTTATCAGAAGTCTCTGATCATTGTTGTCGAATCAAGTGATAGAAAGTATCCTCAAGTCTCTAAGACTCTTAATAATTCCACTGACTTCAGTATTATGATGTTAATGGTTTAAATTCTAACTCACTTTTCTAATTTGTTCAATTTTTTAAAAAGTCATGAAAATATAGATCAGCAATTTTTAATGGTATAAGTAGTAGATTGATTGATCTAAATGGCAGGTCAACATGTATTGGATTATTTTATGCCTATACGTGAGGCAAGTACGTACATTGTAGACATATTTATATTTTCATGATGTTTGTTTTTCACTGTTATATCAATAATTCCAATTTAATATAAATAATGTACATATATTAGTATAGATTCAGATTTTCATATCTAATTTTCATAATTATGTTTTCAAGTAATTATTTCTATTTAATAATAAGCATTTTTGCATACAATCATATAGTTTTAACTCATTGATAATCTTTAAGAATTAATATCGTACAAGAACGATTCTCGATCGTTATAATATCAAATGTTCCGATTGAATACGACTAATTGCAAAACGTCTATTGGAGCCATAGATGGGACCTTCAGAGATTCTAGTACTCTTGATCCGAATGGACTTGGAAGTAAGAGCAATGAAGGGTTTCTCCATACTCCCCAGATCTCTTGTTGCCCAGTCGGCAATATGCCGTATTTGATTTTATATAAGACCTTACTTCCCCTAAAATGACTCCATTGCCCAGTCAGCTGGGACTGTAGAATACACCGACTGCTTCTCTGCAGAGGGATAAGACCCCCCCCCCCGCTAACGAGTGTCCTGTATATGACACTAAACAATCTGATGGTGAGTTCCTAGTAATGCTGGGGCCTTGGGGTATACGGAGCACCCCTTCATTGCCATTGCTCCCAGGTCCACTCTGGGTCGGAGTAGTAGCACTTGATAGGGCCCTATCTATGGGTTAAATAGAACTAACGGCATACTTATGCTAAACTGAATTGTTTCGTTAAACTAAATAGCTTGAAATAGATTTTTTTGACAATTGAACCGTGCTTACATTTAAACTGCGTGTTTATGCTAAACTGAATTATTTCATATAGAACTGTTTTTTGACATTGAAACTGTATTTACACTTAACTTAACATACTTATGCCAAACTGAATTGTTTGATTAAACTGAATAGCTTGAAATAGAAATGTTTTTGAGAATTAAACCGTACTTACATTTAAACTGCGTGATTATGCGAAACTAAAATTGTACTTAAATTTAAACAGCGTGCTTATACTAAATTGAACTATTAGAAATGGAACTATTTTTTGACATTGAAACTGTACTTACACTAAACTGAATTTAATATAGAACTGTTTTGACATTTAACTGTGTGTAAACGTAATCTGTTCTTATACTAAACTGAATTAGAACTGCTTGACTAAACTGAATAGCTTGAAATATAAATGTTTTTCACATAAACTGTACCTACATTTAAACTGCGTACTTATGCTAAACTGAATTTTTGAAATGGAACTGATTATTTACATAAAATGGATTTGGCGTTAAATAACCTACAAAGGTTGATATGCCATAAAAAACCAACCAACCAAACAAACTAAAATGACTCTAAAAATATTGTTGTTGGTAATATAGTACCGAAATTTAATATCGTAGTCTTAGGGTACCATAACTCATGCTAACCAGAGCAAGTAAACTAACACAACTATAGAGTCGAAACGTGTTGAAAAATTTAGAATTTTTCATCTCATTCTCGTAAATGGTTGTTCGGGTTGTCTTTTATGCAAGGATTCGTCGCTTAACAACTAATGATAGAAAATCCGGGTGTTAGGTTGGATTGCTTTGGCACGCCAATTATCAGGAATGTTTTAGCCGCTTGTTGAGCGTCTTTCTTTTCCACTGCTTCGATCTTTACTGCCCGTTGGATCAAATCAAGCTTTTTTATGCAGTGCATGAGAGGTTCAGATAGGGTTGCTGATAGTCACGTAGTTTAGTTTCTCATTAGTCGGAAAATATCTTTATAATACTTAGTCTTTATTTTTTTAACTTTTTTTTAATTATTCAACTGAAATAATTGGTTAAGTTCTACAACGCAAAAGGTATATTTTTTTTCATTTTCATTGGCATTAAGATGTTAGCCGGCTAATTATATATATATATATATTGTCTGGGTACTATTTTCTTTCAATGTGAACTAATTTTAATCAACGCCTACACAATACAATAATTTTATGTCATTTCAGGTAGCCACGGTGGAACTGGAGGCCATGCTCAAGGGAACCATATCCAAAGCCACCCCTACGGACATCTGTATAATTACAAAAATTTTGGGAGTGGGGGTGGAGGAAACAGTTCATGTAGCGGCTCTGGTGGTGGAGTGATCAATCTTATGGTTACCAAAAGGCTTTTAGTCGACGGTGATATCACAGCCAACGGAAAATCAGCTTCTTTAAAATCCGGAACAAAATGCGGTGGAGGTAGTGGTGGCACGATCTACATTGAGGCTCACATTTTTGATGGAACCGGACGACTGTCAGTTCAAGGGGGACACGGACATAAGGCCGGAGGAGGTGGTGGAGGAGGCTATGTTGTGATTCAATCTAATGCAACCTCTCACTTTGCTGGAACAACCTACACAAATGGAGGACTTGGTGGTGAGTTGTGATTTTTTTTTTTCCGGGGCAGTTTTGAAGGGAACTTATATGCAAAATTTGTCGAGCAAATATCAATAAACCCCAAGTGATCGGTACTCGAAGTATGAATGTACAAGCAATTCAGTTTTTCAAGCCTGTTTTCAGCAACCGGGGAAAAAAAGGAACTTTTCTTATAGATGCTCCAGAATCTTATAAAACACAAAAAGCGATGGTCTTAGCTCGAGAAATTTTAGGCACTTGTCAGACCCCTTCATCATGGGTAGGATTCCACGAAAGGTCAGTCTAAGTAGAACTGATTTCCTCCCCTGATTGTCATACTAAGGCTAAAAACGCTCATCTACACCTAACGATTTACTCATAGCTCCATTAGTTTTATACAACAAGTGACTGACAAACTGAAAAGATAGTTGATGAGTTATAGTAAAATTATCACTTTAAACGTATTTTCCCACCAGTCATAGAACTGGGGATAGACACATCAAGTAAAAGAAAATCCTTTGAGTACTCGGTCAATATTTGAGATGATATCAGCAAGGACTTATTCTGTACCGTCTCGATTACCATCAGATAACCTATTGCTTCGGAAATGTTCCGAGCGATCTATCCAAAACAGTCACGACTGTCATGTTCAGTCCTCTGGTAAGATCAAGATATTTAACCACTTTTTATCATTTCACACCGAGTTCAATGGGAGAAAAGGACATTTATTATCAGACATGTCTTTTTTTTTTCTTGCAAGTAAATGATTCAGAAAAATTTTGATTTGTGTATAAATCATTGATCTTTGTTAAATCCTATTTGTTCCCAGAGGTTCTCACTTCCAGTCCTATCATAACTATTTCTGTACAAAGACCTCATTTGCTGTATTTTCTTATACGGTTGATTACCTTGTCTCTTCGTTACCCTTTTTATTGGTCTATGTGCAGGAGAGAAATTTAGTTAAATTTATCGTTTTATGATATAGTGTGTGTGTGTGTGTTGCATGTTTTTGCTAGTGTGTGTATATATATATATATATATATAATGTGAGTGTGATTTTGTGGTACGTACAGAATTTAAACATTGCTTTTAAAAGCTTATGCATATTGAAATTAATAAAACATTGTAAAAACGAAAAAAACATTTAAAAATTCTAAAAAAGGGGACCCTTCGTTTCGGTCATGTCTCTTCCGAGAATTAAAACCGTGACAATTTGTACCAAAGAAATTAAACTTGGGGTAATGACCGTCGAAAAGCAAGGAGGTGGGGGAGAAACTGAAAGAGAAAAATATTGTAAGCCTAAAGAATTGGCGAGCAGATTAATGTTTTCTTTACGTGGTCCAATAGAAGTAGCGTGTAAAATTGAATAGACAATGTCGGTTGGTATTTAGTTATGAGGATGGCTTTTAAGTATTCACAAATGAAATTCATTCCTTGAGGTCAGCAGAATGGTAAATATAATGGGGTTATACGCGGATCGGAAGGCCGGATTACTTATATATATATATATCATTAAAACAGTTTGACAACCCGGATTCTTTTCTTTCTGCCATCAATCTTTATAAATCATCTAAATAACATCCAGTATTTGCACAGAATGGATGAATGTTAGTTTTTACTGGTTGGTTAACATTGTGTTGTGTGTTTTGCATAATATACATTGCTGAATCTGAGATAAGATACCCGACTCTATAAACAGGGATAGATCTTTACTCGGAGATCTTCCTATTGTATACGTGAGAGCATAAGTATGGATAAATACTATCGGAAATCGTGTATGGGCGCTAATTACTCGTTGAGTACTGCTCTTAACGTCCTTCATGAAGACTACTGTGAATTTTTTATGCTAATTTGATTCAACGTTATTTTCTCGTTCTGTGTTTCTCCGATCTTCTATCTGAAAATTCTCTTGGAGACATTGATTTTCCTTTGTTTTTCTTCTCTGGTTAAGCAATTTTTGAAAATGAGAAAAAGACGTAACTTAAATAAAATACATTTCTAATATGTCATTTTAGTTTATATTTTTATTAGGATTAAAATTATTTATACAACCCAGAGAATATTTCGTTTTACACTCCACTATTTGTTTTCTCTTGCCCCTCCTCCCGTTTATTTTCCTACCTCTTGCCCCTCCTCCCGTTTATTTTCCTACCTCTTGCCCCTCCTCCCGTTTATTTTCCTACCTCTTGCCCCTCCTCCCGTTTATTTTCCTACCTCTTGCCCCTCCTCCCGTTTATTTTCCTACCTCTTGCCCCTCCTCCCGTTTATTTTCCTACCTCTTGCTCCTCCTCCCGTTTATTTTCCTACCTCTTGCTCCTCCTCCCGTTTATTTTCCTACCTCTTGTCCCTCCTCCCGTTTATTTTCCTACCTCTTGCCCCTCCTCCCGTTTCGTTTATTTTATTCTTTCAAATTTTTTTTCGTTCCTTTTTAAATATTTTTTAACTTTATCTTTCCGTTTTTTTAAAGACTTTGGCTACCAGTCCTTTTCAATGACTATGAGAGCCAGCAGTTCATCCAAATATTATGACCAAACATACGCAGATATTGGCAGACATTCCACTCTGGCTTGGCGCCCAGCAAACAATGATCGCCAACCGTATATTGAGGCCGATTTGAGAGGCACTAATTACATCATTGCCATCGAAACAAGAGGCGGTTCCAAATCAAAAACCTTCGTCAAATCTTTCAATGTTCGATACTGGAACCTCACAGCTAATAAATGGGTCAGTAACTACACTCAAAATGCTCTGTTTTAGATCTTAATAGGAGTAATTTTCACGGATATTTTACAGTTTGTACATAATGAAAACGTTTCCCAATTACCTAGTGTCTGTCAAAACGAGTATAGAATTCTATTTTTCTCGGATGGTACAAGAAATTGCTTGTAATATTCGAGAAATACTTATTCCAAGAGGAAATGATCTAGTGATTGAAAAACTGAAACTTTTTTAATGTTAAGTCCCCTCTCTCTAAGAAATCTATGAACATTCCATCGTATAATGATTATTCATATATTTTTTCAGTTAGTAAAATACTGCCGTTAGTTAATATCATTGTCACTATCTGTGGGGATTTGTATACGCTGATATTCTCTTCGAGGGTTAAAAAAAAGGGATATCTCGGCTATGATACCAAACTTCATTAGATGTCGAGGCTCCAGTTCTGGAGCATTAAATGTGGTAATATAGCTATTGTCATTACTCAAATCTCTGACTTGGAGTGGTAGTACCTGTTTGGGCCACATGAAGGAGCCAAAGGATTCAGTTTAAAAATCATTCGATTGGACAAAGTGCCAGAAAAAGGGAAAAAAATTACTACTACACAAAAAAATGTTACTATGAACACTTTAAAATCAATCCATCAACAAACTCGATCATGGTAGAAAAAAAATTATTTCCGATTTTCGCAAAATCTAATTAAATTTCTGAAAATTTTTAGAAACATTTTTGAGCGATTACATGTTTTCCTACTTAGGACATAATTTTGATCATTACGTTTCCACCCCTGCAACGAAGATTAATTGATTTATACTATGGATATTTTTCGAATTCACCAGACGTAATTCCGTTCACGTAGCAATTGTACTTAAATTCCATTTTGATATTTTTCTTATTTACATTTTTTTTTCAATGGCAGCTATGAATTCCATGGGTAGTGCATAAAAGAAAGAGTCAGTCATTTGTTTATGTCGTTATTGAACAGTTTAGTCATAAAATCGCATCTTCAAGAAGCTATACTTTGATTATCGGCCACATTTCTTCTGATATTATTTTTTCCTAAGAATTAAGGCATAGAAAATGAGGAAACTTGGAAACGTTGCCTTGATAAATGTGAAAGATCATTTTACTTTCGTAAAGTAGTAAAATCCAAATGAAGAGTGAAAAATTTTTTAAAAGATTTTTCTTGTTCATTTATTTTTGAATTTTGAAATTTCAATTCCTTCGAATTCACCAGTGATGACCACAGCGAAGACCTAGCTAACAATTGTTCTACAGCAAAAGTCCTTGCTTAAAACCCTCAGCAGTTTCGTATTTCAGGTGCTACCACTACGGGCCAGAGTGGACCTGAGAGCGATAGCAATGAAAGGGTATACTGCAATTCCCAAAGCAATACTGAAACCTCACCATCAGATTGTTTAGTGTCATATCCAAGATACTCATTGAGGGAGTTTTCCCCCTATGCAGAGAAGCAGTCGACGTATTCTACTGCCCCAGCCGACTGGGAAATGTGTCAATACTACTCTACGGATGCACCACATGGAGGCTAACAAAACGTATCGAGAGAAAGCTAGATGAGAACTGCACAAGAATACCCTGAGTTATATTGATTAATTCCTGGAAGTAAACCCCCACAAAACAACATCTGTACAGCCATTTACCTCCCATCTCTAAAATCATCCAAATAAGACGAACAAGAAATGCGGGACACTTGAGCTCCTGTGAAAAAGCTCCAATTGAGCATCGGCTTAACATTCCATTTATACCAGAAATAAACCTGATTGAAATAATGTCGAGTTTAGTTTGTCTGTCTGCTCGCCGTCATTTTCGCGAGAATGTGGCTGGCAGTAATCTATTATTTACATGAAGAAGACTGGATTCATTTCAAAATGCAGATAGTCGCTGTCACATTCTTAATCATCGCTGTCTGTGAGGTTACGCAAGAAAACTGTATAACCTTATTCTCCACTGCCAGCAAAATTTTTCGTATAGCACTCGCTGATAAAACATTTTCTATGTGCACCCCGAAAAGCATTCGGAAGTGAAGCTCCAGTTTTTGAGCTCTGGGTGTAATTGAATGCGTCAGCGAGAACAGAACCTTTTTTAGTTTGATTTAACTCCAAAGTCAAACATCTGAGAAGGTAATGAATGGCGGTTGAGAAATAGGAAAACTACTGATTTTTAATCGTGCATTCACGCTAATTGATTGGATGAAGATAGGTTTTTATTTTAAAACCACCGACATAGACACGTTTTGAGGGTCTTAAAATTTAAAACTCTGTAAGGGGCTACGAAAGAAATGAAGATGCAAAAAAGTTCTCTTCTGTATACGATTTCATGACATGGCATCTAGAAACGTACAGAAATGGCTGCCAGATCAAATGAAAATGTCGACTGATAATTGTAGAAATAAAAATATACTAATATGAATACGTGTTTATCAAACATTGCTTGATAGCTTTCCAGTCCTGTACGGGAGCACGACACACTCGGGATGGTATATGAAATGTATAAAGTCACCCTTTCGTTGTCATTGTTATTAGGTTCACTCTGACCCGGAACAGCAGTAGATAGTAGGGTCCCATCTATGAGCAAAATAGATACGTTTTAAAATTATTTGTATTAGGTAGGAATATTTTCAACCATAAAACTGTGTACAAACAAAGGACTATTGAAAGATACTTGAGATCATGTATTTTTTATAAAAGAAAAGGTCGTAACTGCGGTAGAAAATGACCCTACAAGCATTTATATACAGTAAAACTAATGAAAATATCAAGCTTCCTCTCTGTAGTTAAAAATATACAGCCATAAATATAGAACTTACAAGTTCAAAGGGTTTAAGAAATTGATTGATTATATATTTGGCTCCATTCCTTTATATCTTTATGGCTTGAAAAAAAGAATAATTTAATAAGTTAATTTTACTTTACAAAATTTGTTTTATTTATTTAAATTCTATGGTAGTCAAAAACAAAAAAAATGGATTTTATTGATACATGAGACATTAAAAGTAATCTAATTCAGAATTAAATCTAAAAAGGTTTGCTGGGGCTGTAGAATACACTGACTGCATCTCTGCAGAGTGGTAAGACCACCCCCAACAAATTTCCTCGATATAACACTAAACAATCTGATGGTGAGGCTCCAGTAGTGCTGAAGCTTTGGGGAATGTGGAGTACCCCTTCATTACCATCACTCCCAGGTTCATTCTCACCTTGAGTGGTAGCACCTGACAGTCATATCTATGGATCTAATAGATCTGTTTGATATTTACTCTAAGTGCAAACAAATGACTCATGATAAATTGAATTGTTTGAAATAGAACTGTTTGATCGTTTAACTGTGTCTAAACAAATGTCTAATTGAATAGTTAGCGATACATAACAATACTTTGAACATTTAACTATGTGAAAAGAATGAGTAATGTAATAAAATAAGTAGAGTTGAATAGCAATATTTGTAACTACTTCACTGTGTGCAAAAAAATGATGGATATGGAAAAGAATTATAAGTATAAGATTGCATTAATTGAAACCATTTAATTATGTAGAAAAAATAGCAATATCTGTGCAAACAAATTAGTTTTAACACCTTTAAAATAAAATTACCAACAAACTAACCGCTTAAATATCATTTATATCGGTTCAAATGAGTGAAAACAAATGACTGATGTCAAATTGTGACAGTTAGATAGCAATGCGTGAAACCATTTAACTTTGTGCATACAAATGACTGATAGTAAATAGAATTATTTGAAAACATTTAAATATGTGCAAAAATGAACTCACGCTCGTTTAAATTTTTATTATATATATATAGAGAGAGAGAGAGATGATTTGGCATTAGATAACCTAGAAAGTTTGATATGCCATATAACCAAACAAATTTAAAAAAAAAAAGGTTTCTGCAGATCAACTGAAATGTAAATGTTGGGAAAAAAATCTTTGACTAATTACTTTTAACGGCATATCAAGCCGTCTAAAGTTATTTTATGCCTTGAGGTTGGGGAATCGCTGTCATTGTAAGTACATTTTTTTGTGTAGTTTAGTTTTTTTGGGGGGTGGACATGGTTATATCAAGTATTTCTTGCGAGTATAAATAATTAGCACAAAGTTGACTAGTTTCAATCATTTCTAATACAGATGGTAAATAAATTCAAGTAATTATTTCTATTTAATAAGTCCATTGTTTGCAAAGTTATATGGTTTCGAGTAACTAATAATAATTTATAGCTTTTATAGCCAGTATATACTGAAATAACTATTCTTAATACAAATATTTTAGATACATGCCGCCAAGATTTCCTATCGAACATAAATACTTTTTAAACAAATCTTTTTGATTCATAGAAAGAAACCTCAATGGAACAACCACTTTGGGAATAATGGCAAAGAAGGGGTACATCAACATGACCCAGAACTTGAGCTTCATCATTAGGTGCTGTTTAGTGTCATATCCAAGACTCCTATGAGGGAATACCAATTATGTTGTGGTTAACGTGCTGGACTGCGACATAGTAGTAAACCAATTCGAACTCCAGTCACGTTCTTTTCACTTTTCAGACGAGACAGCTGGGGCTGTATAGGGAAAAAGCTCACCCCAACGAGTGTCCTTGACATGACATTAAACAGTCTGATGGCGATGCTCCTGCGTTGGAGATTTAGGGAATGTAGAGTGCTCTTTCATTTCCATTACTCCCTGATCCACTCTGGCCCAGAATGGTAGCATCTAATAGGGTCTTATCAATGGGTCAAATTGAGCAAACTGTTTGCAAATAAATGACAGATGTTAAATTGTGACTGTTATATCGCAATACTTGAAACCATTTAACTGTGTGCAAAAAAGAGCTCAGGTGCGTTGAAGAAAGTTATCGATAAAGTGTTTACAAAACACACACACACACACACACACACACATACATATATATATATATATAACAGGATTTTGCTTAAATTAACTACAATGGTTGATATGCTATAAAACCAGACTTATTTTCACTTTCGGGCAAATTCACTTGGAAAAGGTATGACTCCTCTAATCTCCCGTTGTAATTTAAACAATACCACTATTGTTTTTTACAAGGATGGATTTACTCTTAAATGACCTACAATGGTTGATATGCCATTGAAAAAAAAATAAGGACAACACTTTTTTTTTTTTTTTTTTTTTTTGAAAGGTGAAGATTTTTACCCCTCTGTGGGGGTTGCAGTCAGCGTATTTAATCCCCACCGACAATGGTTCTAAAGAAATATTGTAGCCATTGACTGTATACAACCCCAAAAAAGTTTAAAATACAAGTTTTGGATCATCTAGCATAAATCTATTTTAGTAGGCCACTCGCATGGACCAACGTTGTTTTAATGTCCTGTCAATAGTCTGTTTGATAAATATCTATTTCCGAAAGTCACATTTAATGTTGAATCTAGAATTCACTGACTTAGCCAAATTAATGTGTCAGAATAATTTTTGCATTCATTTTCATATTTCAGGAAAGAGTCAATCTGGAAAGTCAGCCATACGCTGCCAATACAAATTATGGTACAATTGTACACATCAACCTGGGATGGAATATTCACACCAACAAAATTCGCGTTTACCCTGTGCAAATTCGGCGTGAAATGGCCATTCGACTGATTGGATATCGAGACTTTTCTAAACCTCGTATGTATCTTCCTGAAACTTTTTTTTTCTTGAAATCCTCGTAGTACTCAATGTAACTACAAAATTAAACAAAACGGTATCTGTTGACTGCCCACCCAACGGGCAAGTGTGGCACAAGGCCTTTTTAAGGTGGGTCAAAGAATTAAACAAAACATTAAGATTTTTGTTGCTGTCGTGGACAAAAATACAATTTCTGCAAGAAAACAGTTTTAGATGAGATCAGTTTTAGTTCTTGGTCTAAAAAGTACAGTGTTCGCCAATGGTCCGAGAGATCGGGGTTCAATCCCATGTCGAGTCATACAAAGACTCAAAAAATGGTAGTTGATGCCGCCTTGCTTAACACTCAGTATTATAAGGTAAGGATCATGGGTAAAGTGGAGCAACCCAGAGAATGGAGTAGCGCCTTCCCCTACGCCTCGGTGTGGTAACTATTGAAAAGAGGACCATCGGGTCATCCTCAACTAAAATCACCAACTTTACTTTTTCTTTTTTCACATCAAAGATTTAGCGGAGATTTAGACCAGGAGGCTGAAACTTAAGGAAGTAAAAGAAAACATTACGAGCCAAAAATAAGATGAGTTAGGGGCGCGATTTCTATATCTTAAAATGCTAATCGGTAATGAAGTTACTAGATGGCTATTCTTTTCCATCAATATGAATATGAGAAATATGTGGTTTAGTACGAAAAGTAGGAAGCCTTGTCAGCTGGGGCTGTAGAATATACCGGCTGCATCTCTGCAGAGGGGCAAGAACACACAATGAATGTCCTGATATGACGAATCGTTTAATGGTGAGGCTCCAGTCTTGGAATTTGGAAAAATCCGAGTACTACTTCAATACCACTACTTCGTCCTCTCTGACTCGGATTGCTGGTAACTGTTAGGGGTATCATCCATGAGTCAAATAGAAGTATTTAATCTTTTGCTATTGTTGAAACTGTGTACCAACTTTTGAATAATGTTGAATAGAATTATTAGTGTGGGATAGCAATGCTTGAAACTATATGATGTCCTGGTTATGACATTAAACATCATGTTATTGTAAGGTTCGAATCTTGGAGTTTCGGAACTGTAGAGTACCCCTTCATTACAATTACTCGCTGGTTCACTCTGAGCTGGATTGGTAGTAACTGTTAAGATCCAATCTATGGGTCGAATAGTTCAATCTTGTTTGAGGGATTAATAAGTCGAATCTTTACTGTTAAATAGCACTATTTGAAATTATTTGTGTGCAAACGAAGGATTAGTATTAAATTGAATTATTAGTGTTAAATAGCACAAGTTTTCTAAATTTCTGAGACGAAGTTTGTTGATTTTTATCATTAAGATTATTCGGACTATTGTCTTCATCTTTATTGTTATTTCCACAACGTTTCGGCTGATATGTCCTCCGGCCTTCAGCTGTTTGTCGAACGTGGGAACCTTCACGAAACTTCGAACTACGTCCTTTATTGAAACTACGGGGGTCACCTGTTCTGATTCCGTTAGCCATAACTGGGTACAAGTGTTAAGTATTCCTGTATATTACTCGCGGATCATATATGGAAGGAAAATGGAAATCATCTGCCCTTATGGGACAAAGTTGAAATAGTTGATAGGGCTGAACATTGGAGGATTAGACGCCTTAAGGAATCAGCACATATGTTGGGCCACAATGACCTGCTGAGTCGACCAAGTATAGAGTTGAATACAATATGGCAACCGAAAATCAAGAAGGCTAAATTTTTAAAAAAATTTAAATTTAAAAAAAAATTGAATATGAGCACAGGTAAAAAATCCTATATAATAGTAGTAATTCTAGTAAGAACATTAGGTTTATAATACCGAAAAATTCCCTCTGAATTGTCCAGCAGGATACATGGCGTAACGGTTATAGGCGTTGGTAACCTGAGCTTCTAAAGAGACAATCATCTGAAGGTTGCGGATTCACTCCTCACTACAGGCGAGTAATATACAGGAATACTTAACACTTGTACCCGGTTATGGCTACAGGCGACCCCTGTGGTTTCAATAAGTTCGAAGTTCCGTGAAACAAACACCTGAAGAAGGCCGGAGGACATATCGGCCGAAACGTTGTGGAAATAACAATAAAGATGAAGACAATAGTCTGAAAAACCTTAATGTTAAATAGCACTATTTGCAAACAAATGATTAGTAATAAATTAAATAAGAAAACGTGATTATTATTATTATTATTATAACAACAAGAAGACAAAAGCAGAAAGAAAAATTTCTGTTAACAAAACCTCTCTCAAATATGTTCCAGCAGAGTCAGGGTTATAGAATGCACCGACAGGTTAAGAACCCCCTAAACGATGACTTTAAACAATCTGATGGTTAGATTCTAGGTCCACTCCCACTCGAAGTTGTAGCATATGATACGATCCTATCTGCGGTTGCCCAATCGGGCCTGTAGAATACACCGACTGCACCTCTGTAGAGGGGACCCCCCCATTTGAGTATCCTGGATAGGAAACTAAACAATCCCATGGTGAGGTTCCAGGTCCACTCTGGCCCGGCGTGGTAGCACCTGATAGGGCTTAACTATCTGTTAAATAGAACTAAACTGCATACTTATGCAAAACTGAATTGTTTGACTAAATTCAATAGCTTGAAATAGAAGGGTTTTTGACAATTGAACTGTACTTACATATAAACTGCGTGCCTATGGCAAACTGAATTATTTAAAATGGAATTATTTTTTGACATTGAAACTGTACTTACACTAAACTGAATTGTTTAATATTAAACCGTTCTGACATTTAACTGTGTGTAAGCAAAATCTGTACTTATGCTAAACTTAATTAGCTGAATTAAAACTGTTTGAATAAACTGAATAGCTGGAAATAAAAATGTTTTTGACAATTAGACTGTTTACTAATGCTAAACTGAATTGTTTGAAATAGAACTGATTATTTGTATAAAAATGGATTTGGCGTTAAATAACCTATAAAGGTTGATATGCCATAAAAACCAACCAACCAATCTGTGGGTCAAAGAAATTTGCAAATTTTAACACTTTGTAAAACTTAACTCTTCATATCAAATATGTCCATTATTCATCTTTAACGGACGATATATTTCATAGATTGCAACATCATCGTGTAGCGTTGTCATCGACTACTGCTGCTAATCGAACGGGAAGAAGGAAATGAAGTGTTGAATAGAATAAGTGTTATATAGCAATACTAGAAACCACTTTACTGTAGGCAAACAAATGATTAGCATTGAATAGAAATGTGTTGGATCGCATCAACTGAAACCATATGACTTATTTAAAAAATATAATTACCAACAAATTATTCTTTCATAAACGATATATAAACTGTGTGCAAATAAATGACTGATGTAAAGTTAAATTGTTATTGTTACATAGCTATGCTTTGAGCCATTTAAATGAGCAAAAATCAACTTAGGCTCGTTTAAAAATGTTATCTACATAATGTGTTCACAAATTATATGTAATATATATGTATAAAGATGATTTGGTATTAAATCCAAGAGTTGATATGCCCAAAATTCCAACCAAATCAAAATTATTTTATGGTTTTTTTTTTTTCTTGGTGTCTGTTGTCTGCCATCTCAGGCACACCTTCCGCATTCAAATATCAGTTGACAAATCTATATCTTGCATGTTATTACATTAAAAAAAATCCTCATGTCCCGTTGTATTTGTTTGTCATTTCAACCACACCCTCTACGCCGATATGAGTTGTCAATTGTATCTTTTCTCAAGTTAAGAAACAAAATCAAAAAAGTCTCTCTGTTCCGTTGAGCAAGTATATTTTCTACTATCACAGTCATCACTTCAGCACTTAAGTTTTTTTTTCTTAACGAGCCGATATTTGTCACTGCTTCCCACCAGATAGGACTTAACCCTAAGGTCAATTATAGTGGGGGTTTAAGAGAGGGGAAGGTCTGACACGAGCCGAGCCTCGAGCCTTGCTGGACTATGATGCAGCTCACCCACCTGAAGGTGGCCCAGCGGAAACCGGAGCCCTTACGACCTCAAGTCTGCTTTTGTTGATCTGTTTAAACGAGCCGATGTTGATTTCATTAACGTTCTCGATAAGATTATTTTTAACTGTATATAAAGTTGGATTATTTCCACTTTTTAGCTTTTAATGTTTAAGAGAACGCCATTGGCATATTAGAGTAAATTATTCTACTATTGTCTGGATGAAATATGGTCAGGACAAAGAACAAATTACCAATTTTTAAGAAAATATTAGTCTCGACAATTGTTTTGCTGCGTAACATAGAAAAGTTGTTTGCAGTCTCAGTTTTTAAGACTCTTGTTCAAGGTTATTTACAATAATGTATTAGGTTTCGTGATACTTTTATCCAGTGAGCTTATTCTGTGTGTTGCCGATGTTACCCCAACTTTTCAACCGTTTACTTCTGCAGCCATCTTTAAGTGTATGCAAGACTAGGATTTTTTTTCTTTACTTAATCAGTTGGAAAATTTTTAAAAAATCACACTAAATACAGAGGCAGATGGGCATTATTCGCAAAAGACACTATTCATAATCACTTGCGGAGAAAAGTATTCTAATTTACAGACAAGTGTCTATTCTCTTTTTTTTTTTTTTTTTTTTTTTTTCTGAATGAAGAAAATTGAGCTGAAATCCATGCATTCCTGACTTAGTATTTAGTCGGAAGATTTAGCAGAGTATTGCTGATCTGAATTCTATTTTTCATTCTCCCAAATTGGTTGCCTTACCAAGTTTAAAGAACCCAATTTTTCCTATTCACCCATCGTTGTGGTCAGAAGAGATTGATACGTACATTTTACCAAAACAATTAGTGTCAAGTGAAACGCAAATAGCGTCGTCGAGGATTGGAACCTATCTCCAATTATATTTCCTGCGACGATAACCATAACACTGATAGGTTATGTATCTTGCTCCTTTTACTGTTTTCCTTCTAAAACAGTTTTCATGATCAGTTAACTGCTCTTCATTGAAGAGCGTTTGTGTCCTTTCCTTTTCAAGTAAAGGTCCAGCATAATAAATTTTCTAATTTATTTCTAAAGAGTGACTTCGAAATGGCAGCTGATTTTTACTCTTGTATACTTTGCTCATCTACAAGGAATGTTAGACGTGAAAGATTTGTCAAACTTTTTCATAAAAGATCAATTCTAGTTAGGAAGTTGGAAAGAGTCTTATGCCACTGAAAACTCCTTCGATATTGTGATGTACAATACAAATACTCTTAATCTAAACATCTGCTCTTGCTTGGCATCTTGTGTTGTACAGAAAAGACACCTTGCATTTCATATAAAGACTATAGAAGTTCTAACAATATCTACTTCTCAAAAAATGATATGACTTAGAAAATCAATGATTAACAGATATTTTTTTCTAATTTATAAACAGAATTGTTTCACTTAAATCGAATTATAAAAGTAATTTAAACGTTGAATTTTGATACTGATTTTCAAATACCACATATAATCGCGTACTATACGACTTTCTGGGACCTAAATTGTAGCCTAATATTAGGGGGTTGCATCATATGCAAGATATAAGGTATAAAGAGTTGGCCAAACAAGTTTGTATCTTGCGTATTGCGTGATCGCCTAATATTAGGCTAAAATTTAAGTGATCCTAATTTGCTGGGGCTGCGGAATATACAGTCTACATATTTTCTGAAGGGTAACCGTCAACAACGGGTGTCTTGAATATGACATTAAACAATCTGATAGTAAGACTCCAGTAATGCAGAAGCATTGGGGAATGCGGAGTAACCCTTCAATGCCATCGCTCCCAGATCCACTCTGACCTGGAGTGGTACAACCTGATAAGGGTCCTATCTATGGGTCAAACAGAACTGTTTGACATTTAGACTGAGAGAAAACAAATGACTTATGCTAAACTGAATTGTTTGAAATAGAACTGTTTAAAGATTTAACTGTGTGTAAACAAACCTGATGTTTAATTGGATTGTTAGTGTTAAATCGCAAAACTTGAAAACATTTAACTGCAAAAACAAATGATTAATAGCAAATAGAATTATTATATTAAATACAAATAAGTGAATCTATTTAACTGTGCCAAAAAAATTAACTCCGGTTCATTTAAAAATGTTATTCACAAAATGTACATAAATCGTATATTTCAATACATATGTATAAAAAGGATTTGTCATTAAATAACTTGTAATGGATGATATGCCACAAAACCAAACCAAAAGTTTAGGTCACAGAAAGTAGCGTGTATAAGTCAAAATTCCAACACTTCCTCACAGATTTTTGCCACGTCGGCTGGGGCTGTAAAATACACAGACTGCTTTTCTGCAGAGGGGAAAGACCCCCACCCCAACGAATGTCTTGGATATGACACAAAACAATCTGATGGTGAGGTTCCAGCAGTGCTGGAGCTTTGGGGAATGCGGAGTACCCCTTCATTGCCATTGCACCCTGGTTCGGTGTGATAGCACCGGATAAGGGTCCTATCTATGGGTTAAATAGAACTAAACCGTGCTTCTTTCACTATACTGATTTTTGGATTTAAACTGCGTATTTCTGCTAAACTGAATTGTTTAAAATTGAACTGTTTTGACATTGGAACTGCGTACTAGTGCTGAACTGAATAGCTAGAAATAGAACTGTTTTTGACGTCTAAACTGTGTACTTATGCTGAACTGAATTATCTGAAATAAAACTGTTTGACTCTGTAGAATACACTGACTGCACCTCTGCAGAGGGGTAAGACCGCCGCCTAACGAGTGTCCTAGATATGACACTAAACAATCTGATGGTGAGGTTCCAGCAGTGCTGGAGCTTTGGGGAATGCGGAGTACCCCTTCATTGCCATCGCTCCCAGGTCCACTCTGGCCTGGAGTGGTAGAATCTGATAGGGCCCTATCTATGGGTTGAATAGAACTAACAGCATACTTATGCTAAAATGAATTGTTTGAGTAAACTGAATAGCTTGAAATAGAAATTTATTTGACAATTAAACCTTACTTACATTTAAACTGCGTGCTTATACTTAACTGAATTATTTCAAATAGAAATGTTTTTCGACATTAAAACTGTATTTACACTTAACTGAATTGTTACAAATAAGTGCTTGAAAAGGCACCTCTGGTGGTGTAATGGTTAGCAAGCTCGACTAGCAAACCTACACGAGTGAGTTCGAGTCTCATTGGGTGCCCCTTTCATATGGCCTTGTGCCACATCTAAGCAAAAAAAACTTAGTAAATTTCCAAATAAGTGCTTGAATTGTTTGAAATGGAAATGTTTTTGACAATTCAACTGTGTACTTATGCTAAACTGAATTGTTTTAAATAGAACAGATTATTTACATAAAAATTGATTTGGCATTAAATAACCTACAAAAGTTGATACACCATAAAACCCGACAAACCAACCTTCCTAACAGATTTGTCATTAAACTAATCTATCTTCATCGAACGCGCTTTTTCCTAGACTACAACATCTACGTGTAGCGTAGTCATCGACGACTGCTAATCATCGAATGGGGAGAAGAAACAAAAAAACACGACTCTCTTTTAAATGTTAGGACATGTTCTTTCCAGTCAGCTTCTGGGGCTGTGGAAGTAAGGCAGAACTCAACGTTGGAAGTTTCTTCACATCATCACAACAGCTCTTGCAACTATTTAGATAGTCCATCGAGTCTGGTGACCTCGGGAAATTCTGATTAACAGCTGTTTTCAGTCTGGTATGCTAAATTATGTATATCTTCTTACAGCAGCTAGTCTACCAGACAAGATGATAAACTTTGTTAACTTGACTTTTTTTACAGTTGACTTTTTTTTTTCTTTCTTTCTTTTTTTTTTTTTTTTTTTTTTTTTTTTTTATAACTTATTTGAATTCAACTACTAAATTCTGAAAAAAAAGTAAAATTGTGACCAGTGTTTGTTTTCTGGAGGGGTTTCTATTAGATAAATGCGTAAAAAAAAAAAAAAAAATGCTTTATTTTTCCTCTTTGAAATAATATCTTCTTTGAATTTTTCAGATCCACAATTTTTGCCGCCATTTTCTGACTGTAACAATTTTTTGCAAAGTAAGTCTTTGTTTATTTTCAAATTCTTGAGTTTTCTGGGAAGTGATTTGTGTTTTTTGTATTTTCCTCCACACTTAGCGATCATCATGGATTATTACGAACTCAACGTTTTTTTGCCAAACATATTGGATAAAAAAGGGCCTGAAAAAAAGTTGGCATATTAGATAAAATATTTTTATAACATAAAGCATTTTGATATTAAGAAAAACTTAAATTTTCTTTTTAATGTCGAGCTTGTTCTCCTCCTGCTACAAATAAACATATAAAAAATAAAATTCAAAATACTAGATTGACATGATTGTTTGAGATTCTAAAAGGTTCACAGGTTTTAAAATCTCTTAGTTACAGTATTTGGGGTTTACATCGTAGAGGGACCCTTGACCTAGAGACTAAGATAACGGTTTTATCTAAAATGAACAATTTATTTTTTTTTTTTCTTCCAATCAGAAACAAATTCATTCTGATTGTCTTTATTTCACCTATTCTTTGTTTCTTTTACTAAGGCTACACCCACCCACCCACACACACACACACACATACGTATTTTGTGTGTGTGTGTGTGTGTGTGTGTGTGTGTGTGTGTGTATTATTTTTATTATATACCGCGTTAACCAAGCAAAAATGACATATCAAAGTGATATGTGTACTAGAGCAAAGCACATAATTTTCTTAAAGAAAATAAAGCAATTTCCAGCCCATTTTGCAGCTGAATAATGTGCACGTCTCGACTGAATGTTGTCATTTCTTTTTTTTTTCTTTTTTATGTTTAGATAATCCAAATTCTTGATAACCTTGACATGACTATAAAATGGCACTGAGAATTTTTCTTAAACAGAAACATCAGTATCATGATGGATAGTAACAATGGTAACTCAACTGATTCATTAGGTCTCTTATTAAAAAGTTCAAATTTAAGAAAAATTAACCAATATTTTTCATAATTACACAAATTATTCGAATATCCGTATCTTTGTTGTTTTTACCGGATTGTGTTTGCTGATCTCCGAGCATTCCTTGGGTGAACCAGAGTCCCTGAGTAACGACATTTTTGCAGAATCCTGCTAAATTCTCAAACTGGTTAAATGAATAACTGCATCATTTTTTCCGTAGAGAAAAAAGTTACAGACATTGAAATATTGCCAAACGTATAACAATTTACGAAGAATGAGTCGGACGGGAACTAAATCGAAAAAAAGAAAAAAATATATAGATACAAATAATTCATTGAGCACTCCATCTTGAAATTTCAAACAATAATTAACATTCATAAGAAAAAGGGAATTTTTTTTTTTTTTTTTTTTTTTTTATCTGCAGCTTTGTTTCACTTATCCGCGTTTTTGTTTCCGTTTGACGTAACCGCGGATTTTTTGGTTGCTTCACTTTCCAGCAAACAATCCCAGAAATAAACAATTCATAAATTCTACTTAATGGTCATAAATCGCAGGAGCAGCGATTCTCTCACTGACAAAGAGGAAGCGTCAAAGTCCCCAAACGTCCTTGAAAAGTAAAATATACAAAAGTTTTCGACATAAAATCGTATTTCTGCCTTAGCCATGATACGGGCTACAAGCACTTGGCTTTGAGTGTCGATCTCTGATAACCTCGTTGTAGAACAGATACGAAGACCAAAAATTTGTATATAACTTTTATTTTTGGAAGCCTTCTCTTGGGGATACAAGTTGTCCTGAAAAGAAAATACTGTTAATCTTAAAACATATCTTACCCTGAGTATATGTTTCTAGTCTCTCTCTGTCTTCTATCTTCCCAATCACGTGGTTCTGTAAGTTTGACGTTCAGCTTCCAGAGGAGGGAATATCCGGTTTATTTTTATAACTTTTCAAATCTTTCACGATGATATTTGTTATTTACTACCTCTGCACAACATTGGTGTTATTTATTGATCATATCACCACACAGCTGATGTAGGTATTGATACCCAAACAAGGCAGCAGAGATATCGTAATCTTTCTTAACAGATAAAGACAGCATTACTTTTCCCTTGGATAACTTGTATTTTTTAAAATTCTCTTATTGTGCCTCATCTGTGAAAAAAATAATTGTATACATAAATGTGTCGAGAAAAAAGAATATCAAGGTTATGTAATATCAACTGGGTGTATTCTTCATGGCTTAGAGAATATTACTGAACATATTTACATACACTCAAGTTGTCATTGAAACGGCCAGAGAATTTGGCCATTAAAAAAATCTTTCTATAGTCTCCGAAGAAAGTTGAAAATTCATTCCTTACTACGAATGAATCGTAAAAATTATTCACTATCAAATAATGTTTTACTAATTACAAATTGATTCATAATTATTACACTCCGTAATTTCAATATTTTATAGTCAAAACGTAAGTTAGGTTGTGGAGGACTTACACAATATTCAGAATATTTTCTCACGTATATTTGTCGATTTCAAGGATTATTCTTTTGACTAGATTGGTAGTGACATATACTTGTCTGTTAGTTACCATGCTGAAAAATATGGAGGTGCGATAGCCACTACTTTTATCAATAATCAAATATATTTTAAGGATATTATCCCATAATTTCAATTGTATAATAGCTAGCAATCTAGAATTGCTGACCATTGTTTGTGAAAATTCGATTCTCTGTGGGTTTCCCATACTTCTGGCCCTGAGCCGAAACTGAGTTATATTTAGTAAGTAACTATTAAATTATTTCAAAGTAAAAAACGCCAATGGGTCAAATATACTTGAAAGTAAAATGTCTTAACGTTTCATTCAGAGTTAGCTCAAATTTAAGATTGTGCCTTTTGCACTAGTGTGTGTATGTATATATATATATATATATATATATATATATATATATATATATATATATATATATATATATATATAATGTGTGTGTGAGAGATAATCTGTTATACAGGGTGAGATTTTAATCTTTCCTTCTTTTTCTGTATAAAACAGGTGGGTCCGGTGGAGCTGGTCCTGTGTCGTTAAAATATGGTGGTACATATACCAGAGTGCTGATAGATAACGCAGGTTTGCCAATATCGACGTACTTGAATCAAAACTGCACCGTCTACGACCCCATCAAATCAGGTAAAAATGTTCTCGAATATCGTTCAGTTATTTTAACAAAATAAGTGTCTGGTTTTATTTATAGACGAAACAAATTGCTCGCTTCGCCGATTCTTATCTATATGAATTTATTCCGCATCTACGATCTTTTCTTTCATGTAAATGTTCATATCATCTTTGAAGTGGCTTGAAAGAGGAGTACATTTATTGTTTTCCTTTAGAAAACAGTGTGTTGACAAATTAGTTTCAAAATTTCTAAAAACTACTGAAGAAATTGACGCTCATGACATACATTTATATTGAAAAAAATACTTGGTTTGTTTGTAGTGTGTGCTTGTAATTGTTCGAGCAAAAAGTTCGAAACTGACGTTTGAGATCAGTTGCGTCATTGCCATCGCTTACCGAAAGGCAGTCTGCATAACTCGGTAACCCTGTTCTGGGTTCTCTACTTTTCTGCCTCTTTATACTGTGGGACTTTGAATCTGTTCGTACGTTCGCGTCACATATCACTCTCCTAGCTAACAAATCTGTAGCATTTTTATACGTTCTTCATTTACATTCGTTGCCTTCACTATTAAACATGTTCAATTCACTCGTGTGTTTCTTGAAATTGCATCTTAGCCCCGTCGAGCTGGATTTGTAGAAAACACAGACTGCGTCTCTGCAGGGGTGTGGTATGACCCTCCCACCCACGACGAGTGACCTGTATATGACACTAAACAATCGATGACGATGCTCCTGTAATGCTGGAGCTTTGGGAAATGTGGAGTACCTCCCCATTACTATCACTCCCAAATCCACTCTGGCTCGAAGTGGTCGCATAAGAAAGGCTCTATCTATTGGATAAATAGAACTGTTTGACATTCAAACTGAGTGCAAACAAATGACTTATGCTAAATAAGTGCTCGAAATTGAACTGTTTGATCGTTTAACTGTGTGTAAATGATTAATGTTTAATTAAATTGTTACTGATAGCAATACTTTGGAATCATTAGATTTGTTGACTTAAGCTAAACTGAATTGGTAGAAATAGAACTGTTTGATCATTTAACTGTGTATTTACTAAATGTGTTAACAAATCATATTTAATATACGTATAAAAACAGAATTTGGCATTAAATAACCAACAACGGCTTATGTTACAAAACCAAATTAATCAAATTGCATCTGGGGGACCAAGTATGCTTGGTATCGCGGCCTCTTTGCCTTCGCTAATTGAGCTGAACTCCCTTGTGTTCTCACGATCACAATGATGACAGTGAAGAGCTGTCCCTTCTTTAACAGGGCACTTCTCTGCAACGAGACGGTTACTTCTTCTTCCCTGGTTCAATTGCCGGGTGTGCTTGAGTCTTATTCAGATCCCCCATCCTCAGAATGAGTAAGTATGTATGTTAAGAGTCGTATCTTCTAATTTTTTAATGTGTTACCGCTAGTTTCACTGAGACCTATTCAAGCAATCCATCAGTCACTAACGATGCGTCATTGCCGTCGCTCACGGATTCCCTTGAACCAAACCATGGGCACAAGTCTTTCATGTCCCGCGGCATACCGTCCACGACTGACTATAGGCTATTAATTCCAGTGTCAAGGCCTATTCAGAATTTCGATGTGCACTAGTACACTGTGTGTGCCTTTTTTCACATAAACGGCTTCGCCTGCTCGGAACTGGACAAACACCCCTTTAGCTTCTGGCGGGTATACGGTGTCAATGCCCGTGGTGTAATTGTTATCGTCGTAGAAAATGAACACGGCGACACGAGTTCAAATCCTGGACGAGACTGATTGCATTTCACATAGCACTAATACCCTTGGGAAAGGTATAAATCCAATTATTCTCCCTCCAGCTATGGGTAAATAGGACAGACTAGGTTCTTCAGCCTTGGTGAGGCAACTAGTCTAGGAGAAGGAAAACTCTGAATTAAAACCTGTTAAACTCCGCTTAAAAATTGACCTTGTGTCATATCCTGCCCGAGCGGAGGGGTTGGTAAATAGGATACGGTGTCAATGCCTATCAATCGAACTTAGTAAGAATGTACCATGTTTGCTGGTGCCTATAATGCTGGCAGGTTGTCATCTCTTCACTCTACCATTTCATGCGAGCACATGTGCGTAGCGTTGTCGGATCCAGACGCCTCATTCATCTAAGAACTATCACAACCGCTGGTTGGAGAATACAGTGGCATTATCGATGAGGACTTAGAAGGGTTGAAGGGTGCATTCCTAGAACACCAAATCAGATGGTTGCAATGTCTTTCTGCTACAGTGATAGATTGCAAATCGCGTGGAACCACAACTTATAAATGTCAGAAATGGTCACCATTGGAGAGTATAATATCTATTCCTAGCTTGCTCCACGGATAGTCCCCCTTTCTGCCATCGTACAACAACTGGGATCACAGAATGACACGCCTCACAACTCTGGATGACTGACTTCATTTCTTTTTTCGATAGGGACTTGTCGATTCTTCGCAGAAAATACTGCGTTTGCTTAATGAGTGATCCTCGCTAGTTCAATGAATTTTAGCCATTTGAACAGGACTAGTTTTCTTTGGCTATAACTCACATAGGCTCTATGGGCTCTATAATTGCTCTGCGTCGAACCTCTTTGCAGAACTCAGGTTAGCTGGTCTGGTTGGTTTTGGTTAAACTTCACTTGTGCTACGTCTACCAAAGGTTGTACTCTTTTATCAGTGAGGTTAGCGTGTTCATCCGCCACCACACGAGCATATTGCCATAAGGGCATCAGTTTCTGATTGATACATACGGAAGGAGTTCGTGTGTACGTGTAGCGCTCTTGCATGCAAATTAAGCATAAGGTTGATTACTTTCAGTAGAGCATGCAGTTTTGCAACATGAATATACTGTGTCTTTTACTGATTGCTGCGAACAAGCATCTTAAGTGATTGCTCCCTTAACGTCGTGACTCAGTGAAGTCGGATCTACAGAAACGTCCAATTCTTTCCATTTAAATATACCACTCTTTTTGGGTAGGGTTTGTCACTGTATTAGAATGAAAGCTTCCGTAAGCATACATTTTAGGGCAGCATCCTCAATTTCTTCATTCAAATTTAATGAAGTTTGTCACCTCGGGAAGCCACACACACACTGGGAAATGTCCAACAAGTTGATCATACATGGAAAAGACATTAATCTGTATTATGAACATTGGATCTTTCACTATATCACTTCCTCGCCTCGCTATAGAATGCACCAACTGCAATTCTGCAGAGGGGTAAGAACCTCTCCCCAATGAGTGTCTTGGAAATGACATAAAAAATATGGTGAGGATCCAGTCCTAGAGCTATGGAGAATGTGGAGTACCACTTCAGTGTCTTTGCTCTCAGATCCACTCTGACCCAGTATTGTAGCACCTGATAGGATGCTATCGAATGGTCAAATTGAACTGTTTGACATTTAAACTGCGTGCAAGAGAATAACTTCAGTGAAATTGAATCGTCCGAAATAAAACTGTTTTGTCCTTTAAATTGCATAACCAAGAATAATTTTGAATAGAATTATTAGTGTGATAAAGCAATACTTGAAACTCTTGATCTGAGTTCCTTAATATAATTATTGGAATAACATAACATTACTTGGAAGCATTCCAATGTGTGCAAATGAATGGATTGTATTTACTAGGATAATTAGTGTACAATATTGTTACTTGTAACCACTTTACTGTCTGCAAACAAATGAATAATATTATTAGTGTTACGTAGCAATAACTTAAATCAGTTAACTGTCTAGAAACAATAGCAAACCAAACCCAACCCAACCCAAATTCCTCGCCACCACCTCAAATGACCTTGTTTCCTCAGACTTCTACTCCGAGAACTCTAGTACTGCTTTGTAGCTTCACTGAGTCCTTGCCTGCACCCCTCCAGACATTTTTGCATTTCTTTCACTGACACTTCATTCTCATTTACATTTATGTCGTCGATATATACAGGCATCACCTTTACAACACAGCCTCCCAGCACAGACCATATTATCAGTGGCGCTGCATTCAAACCAAATCTCAACCTGGTTTGACTATGAATCTGTTCTCTGAACTTGACAGCCACAGGGATTTCTTAATGTAAACTTACAGACATGCTTTACTGGCGTCCAGAATGGATAAATTCGTATTCTGCTGTCTCCAGTTGTCCCCCCCACTTTTTTTCGCGCAAACTTTGCAGTGGCTGTGAAAGTATCAACATAGACGTTTAATTCCTGAAAATCCATAACGTAGCGGACCATATGCGTATTGGTCTAGATTACAGCCATAATCATTATCCGCAGTCTCTCCTAGTTTCACGTCTCCTAAGCACCTACTGCAGACCTTCTAGCATCGTATGTGTATGCATTTACCAATCCTTCTGTATGAGCAGGATGTGATAGCATATATATATATATATATATATATATATATATATATATATATATATATATATATATATATATATTGCGGAACTTAAGATTTGAATTCGGAACGTACCTTCTCCTAGACGGGTTGCTATGCAACGGTTAAACAGGCCAATCTGGAAGGAGCATAGTTAGATTGTTACCTTTCCTAAGCTTTATATGAAATACAAATATCATCGTCCAAGATTCGAACTCGTATCGCCGAGTAGATCAAAATTCGAACGCTTCTTTCGCATCCCAAGCACGTCGATTGTGCCAGCTTTGCCTTCTTCCATGCGAATTTTTACACTCCCGACTGCGCAGCAAGTAAGCATGGATTTCCTGGCTCCGTAGAGGGGCACGTGTGACCATCATTCAAAATGGATTTTTAGTTTTTTTTAAAAACCCTTTGACCAAGCCCTGGTGATCATGAAGGAGGAGAATATAGACGTATCTCGAAACAAGGATGAATTGTTCATTTCTTTTGCCAAAGACTGCTACATGGTTCATGAACAGTTATAAACACGATGAGAGACTATCACTGTTTATTAGGCTGAACTAGTTTTTAATAAGTGTAATTGCGTCAGCAAAAAGTTCAAGCAAACCTGCGATCTTTTTGAAATTGTATATGGCAGACAACATTCCAGGCATCGCGACATCTTCACCACTCGTAACTGAGGCAAATTTTCATCATATTAAGCTTTTGACTGAACCAGGCGTTCCATTATCAGTGAGCAAGGAATAGTAGCCGTTGAGAAAGTTCTAGTTCCTTCAAAAAACTGATATCATTATCAATTATCCCATTATTTCAGCTGACTGGGACTGTACAGCACCCCAATTGCATATCCGCTGAGGAGTAAGACCCTCCCCTCGACTAACGAGAGTCTTTGATATGAAATTAACAATCTGATGGTGAGGCTCTAGCTTTGCAGATTTGAGGAATGTTGAGTACTCCTTCATTGATATTGCTCCCAGGTCCTCTATGCCCGGAGTAGTACCACCTGATAGGATTTTATCTATGGATCAAATAAACTGTTTGAAATTTAATCTGTGCAGAAACAGATGACTTAAGTTAAATTGGATTATTAGAAATAGCTCTATTTGATCATTTAACTGTGTTTAAACAAATAAGTGATGTCTAATAGAATTGTTATTGAGATATAGCTATAATTTGAACTATTAACTTTGTTGATATGCTAACCGAACTGCTGGAAATAGAACTGTTTGATCATTTAATTGTGTGTGAACAAATAAGTGATGTCTAATTGTTAGTGAGACATAGCAGTACTTTGAACTATTTAACTTGGTTGATATGCTAACTGAACTGCTTGAAATAGAACTGTTTGATCATTTAACTGTTGGTGAACAAATGACTGATGTCTAATTGAATTTTTAATTAGACATAGCAATAATTGAAACGATTTAAATATGCGCCTAAAGTGAATTATTGGCATTACATAGCAATAACTGGAACTATTTGACCATGTTAAAATGAATGAATAGTTTTGACTTGAACGATTTGTATTAAATAGCAATTTTTGTAACCACCTATTAACAATCAAATGATTAATATTGAATGAAATTATTAGTGTTAAAAAATAGTTCTAATTCGTTTAAGAATTAATTTTTATTTATTGCGGACTTTTTTTCCTCATCTTGGTAGTTTTTGTGTTGTTTCTTCTTTCACTACGTTTCGGCCAAATTTCACCTCTGGCCTTCTTCAGGTCATTTACCGCGACCTCGGATAGGAATGCTGAGTCTAGTAACCGTATTCCCAGTAATTACTGCCTTCCATAGTTGTTATCTATCGCACCACGTTTTTGACCAAGTAAACCTCAGGCCGGCTTGGGTAGGATTTGAAACCGCTGTCTTCTGACCCTGCTCACCTGGAACCGCAGAGACTCAACGCCTCTATCCGCTGCGCCACGGGCCCCGATCAAGGATGGATTTTTTGGTCTCATAAATCCTTATCTGTTCTTCCAGAGTCGGGTCCGTACCAAAATTTGGCCGAAACGTAGTGAAAGAAGAAACAACACAAAAACTACCAAGATGAGGAAAAAAGTCCGCAATAAATAAAAAAAATTAATTCTCATATTCGGAAACCTCATCTCAAAATGATTCCAATTAAAGACAAGTAATTCGTTTAAAAATGAAAGTACCAACATAATCTTCAATTACTAATCATATTCATTTAAATATGAGTAAACAAATGACTTATATTAAATTGTTACTTTTACATAGCAATGCTTAAAACCATTTCACTTTGCACAAACAAACGCTTCATGGTAAATAGAAATTGAATTAGATAAAAATATTTGTGTTGCGTTTCGCTCTCGCCAAACAAACGACAACACGTAATATATATAAAAATATATATTTATTTTTTCGACGGACGATTGTGGTAAGTAGGGGCAATCAGGAGAGGTATTCGAATCGTTCATCTATGAGGCCTAGACACTTCGGTGTAAGTTAGACGATGGCAGAGAAAGCGCACACGGGGTAACGACCGGACAGGCTTGAGTGAACAGCGGAATTTCACTGCCTTCCGTTCAAAATCATCAACCTTATATAACCATCAAACTCCCACGCGGAGATATGGACACATCTCTTCGCCCACGCAATCTCCTCCCATAACTGGCCAACGGAACATGTGACTTCCGCCCTTTTTGGAGTGACAGGTTTGATCATCATCGAACCCATACGCGGGGATATGAACACGTCTCTTCGCCCACGCAATCTCCTCCCATAACTTGACAACTGAACATGTGACTTCCGCTCTTTTTTCTGAGTAACCAGTGTTGATCATCATCGAGCGGAAATAACTGTCATGCAGTTCACGGGTCACCCTCTACCGTTGCATCACTATGTGACTGCACCGTGGAATTTTAACCTCGTCCCATATTGTCAACCAAGCTGTATTTTACATTTGAATCCATTTAAATGTGTGCAAAAAATGACCTCCAGCTCGTTTAAAAATTTTGAGGAAAATATGTTTACAAATCAGCTATTCAAAATGTGTGTATATATATAATATATATATATATATATATATATATATATATATATATATATATATATATATATATATGAGGATTTGGCATTTAATCACCTACAATGTTTTATATGCTAAAAAAATCCAACCATCAGCTAATCACGATATACAAAAGCTGTCAAAACAAATAATTATTAAACAGAAATAATTAATTTAAACCATGTAATTATGTATAAATTATTTAGATAGTAACACTTGAAATCATACAACCGTGTGCAAAGGATTGGCATAAGATTGAATTACTTGATACCAACACACTGTGCTCAAGAAATAATTCCACAAAAAATGGAAATGAAAAATTTCAATGTATGCGAATTGCGAACATCTAAATATAAGATGCCCCCAAACAGGTTGACATTAAAATGAATCACTCATACATTTGTTAAAAGAAATTTGAAAAAGCATATTTGTGTAAAGGGACAAATTATGAGGTGACCCTCAATTGGAACATGTTGGTGCTATCTCTCTCTCTCTGCAACTACAAAGATATACGAGGAGGGCAACTCAAGAGTTAAAAACTTCACTTCCGATTGGAGTCTTTTGCAGAAAAGACTGAAAATGTTTCCTTCAATATTGTAGTTATTACAGAGTCTAATCGAATTGAACAAAACGTCACTTCATGATTTCAGTAAAGAAATCTTAGAGCATTGAAGAGCTAATGTTTGTCTTTCATCGGTGTGACACTGTAAGATATGTTAAGTATTTCTCAACAAATCTGTTGATCGTGAGTGTCAATATCGTAAGTAGTTTTCTTTTTAATTATGTTCTCTAAACAACCTAAGTTTAAAGACAATGTTTCCAAATCTATTTGTTATTTGCCCTAAAGCTTCATACAATTTAAGTAAGTAATCCAAGACCTTTTATATTATTAAAACCTTTTTATTTACTAAAAATTACAATTGATATTCTGCTTTGACTGCGAGACATAGAATGCATAGACTTTATCACTAGAGAGAGGTGAGAACCACCCCCTAAAACAGATGTCCTGGGTCAGACACAGAACTGAATCTGATGGTGAGGCTCCAGTTCTGCCATTACTATTTTCATTGACATTACTGCCAGGTCAATTCTGACCAGAGTGTTTGTGTAGGTTAATTTTCACCTATGAGTCAAATGTATCTATTTAAAAATCATTCGATTGGAATGATTGATTACATATTATTTTTATAAACAATATTTGGTGTCATAAACGGGAACAACTGGCTCTTAAGAAGCAAATACACAAAAATATGAATATACAATGAATGAAGTTTCCAAAACTCTAAACATAAAATGACCATCGACAGGTTGATATTCAGTTAAAATCAAATACAGTTTCAAGAAATTATTCAAAAAATTTGCATACGATTATATGGCATCAAATATTAACTGATACAAATAGTTTTCAAAATGATTTATTTCACCCATAGATAATACTTGACCTGGGAATAATAAGGAAGGATTACTCTAATCTCACTCTAGTTCCAAAATTAGAGCCTAACCATCAGGTGGGGTTTTGTTATACCCGGAATACCTCATGATTGTTCTCTCTCACTCTCTGGGCAGAGAACACAGCATATTCTAATAATTTTTTGGACTAATAAAGAGAATAAAATTACTTTTTTATAATTCATTTTTTGTCAATATGTTAGGTTACTGTACAGTTCACTATCATTTGTATTCATCTTTCTATTATATACATAAATATACTCTGTATTAGATATCTAAATATACGAAATAGTGTGTGCATTCTTTATATAATTAACTTTTTTCTTTAACAGGTTTCTCAACATGGATAACGGATCCTGTCCATATTGATGAGTTAGAATTAACGAATGGGGCTCAAGTCGTAATTAATAATCATTTGACCCTCTCTGAAGTAAAAGACGACAATTCAGGCCGATTGTATGTAACAGATCAAAGCGTATTGATTGTACACAAAAGCCTAAACACAGACTGCTTCGTAGCTGAAAATGCAACGCTACAATTTGCCAATATGATCACATCTCATATTCTTAAAGAAGCATGGATCAAAGGAGATTTAAACTTGAAGCAAAATAAAGAACTGAAGATTTCCGGCTCTCTCCTGTACGACAATAAGCATCCGCTTATCGTGCCTACTATAACTGTCTTGAAGTCTGGAAATCTGAAAACTGTGGGCTCTTTGTTATTAAATTCATCTGAAATAAACATATCTGGAAAATTCTCAGCCGATATTTTGATTACCGACACATGGAAATCCCTCTATATAGGTCCCAAAGCGGAAATGTCATTTGATCCTTATAAAGCAACAGCTAAATTAGGAAACAGCATTGTCATAACTGGGAAGTTGAAACTTAGTCGGATATTGTCATTCACTACCCCTTGCAAACTTTTTGTCATTGATGGTGGCATTTTAGATATGAAAGGATCTGAACCATTCGAAATATCTTGCGAAAATGTTACCATTAATGCAAAGTTTTCTCCAAAGAATCGACTCTCCTTGAAAAAAATAAAATATTTCCAAGTCGGTAAGATGGGTGATCTGACATTTGATCCAGGTTCAAACTTTCAAAGTGACATTTCAGTTATAGACGGAGGATTTAAACCTTTGCAGAAATTCACTATCATTGGCCAACAATTCCATGTTGGACGTACAGGAATGGTTAACTTAGCTGGCATTTTGTCTTTTGACGCCAAAAGAAACACTCACTACGCTGACTGCCAAAATAGTTCGGTTATTGATGTGCCCCATATCGAAGTAAACGGAGCTTTTGATGCCAAAACCTTGATTATCAAGCAGAATCTGCAAATATTAATAATCGGAGATCAAGGCAATATAACACTCTATCCATGTGCTAGTTTGTTGAGTAAATTCACCAACATCAACGGGACGTTAATGTCTTTGAGAAATATGAATATCAAAGGTATTAACTTGTATATTGGACCGCAGGGTATTTTGAATGTAAACTACAAAAGATCTCCGATTCATGATAGCGAAGGTTGCCAAATGACCTCTGTTGTTATGTCGCATTTGACCATGATTGAAGGAACTGTGAATGCCGGTTCTATTAACTTGACCGCTGCTTATCTCAACGTTAGCAGCAGCGGTAGGATTGATGTTTCAAGTGGTGGTCATCTATCAAGAAAAGGAAAAGGTAAATTTCCTAATTTTATTTTTAAAATGCAATTTAAGAAAATATAGTAACCTAATTAACATTATAGTTTTTATCAAAGAGGTGAAAGTTTCCAAAATTTAAGGGGGGTGTCCTCGTGGTATAATGGTTAAAGTGATGGACTGCGGAATCGTAGTACGCGAGCTCGTATTCCAGTCGCGTTATTAAATTCACTTTCGGGAAAATACCCTTGGGGAAAGGTATGAACCCCCTGATCCTCCCAGCTATGGGTTAAATAGCACCACTACTGTTTTTCTAGGAGAATGGCTTTGGCATTAAATAACCTAAAAAGAGTTGATATGCCATTAAAACAAAGAAACCAAATCAAACCAAAATTTAACCAACTATATCGAGATAAACTTATCTGTATATAGATATTAGGATAGCGTAGACGCAGTCAACGGCGTTGGGTGACTGTCAGTATCACAGCTTTTTAATCACCAGACCTTAGGCGAGAAACTGACAGTCAACAGGCGCAGTTTATTCTGTGACAACGCTACTCTTAAATCTACATATACTCTACCACCGATATCGACTGATTTTTATTTATAATGCATCAAATAATAATTGTTGTTATTCACTCATTAGAGCTTTTCACATCAGCGTTAGCCGATGGTTTTTTCACTGTAGTCTGAGTGACAGCAAGTCTCCTCAAGTCTCCAGGACCCTTCTTAGTATTCTGGCCGTTCTCAACAATGCTGTCGTTTGGATGGTCTCCACTCGTCCGCCAACTTCCAAGTTCTCTAGTCCCTTTAGCAATCATTTAGTTACTATTCCAAACGCACCAATTACAATTGGTATAATTGTCACCTGCATGTTCCGCAGTTGTTGTTATTATTGTTGTTATTATGGTTATTATCATCAAATATAGTCTAATTTCAAAGCGGCAGTTGTTTGGATTCTTCATTAAAATCATATCTAAAACAATAGATTAGAATCGACTCGATTTTCACCTTTTTTTTTTTTTTTTTTTTTTTTTTAATATACATTTACAAGTATTTAGCATGTTGACTTTTAAGTGTCCTTCCTTCAAATACAAAAAAAATCCTTGCTGAAATCACGTATGTTAAGCTAGGAAAAACAAACCAAATCTCCAAATTCTTGAAACTTTGTATATAAAGATTCCTTAAAGAATATACATTTCGAATGTAACAGCCGCGTTTTGAAATGCTTTTAACATTTTCTCGTCAATTCTGACTCTTACTTCCAGTAAAGTTCTCTTTTGTAAATTTGCCTCCCACTTGTTCTTCGTCTTACCTTTTAAATAAATGCGCATGACTCATCACTGTGGTTGTCATTTGAAATGTTTTTCTCCTGAAGATCGCTCTAGCTAGAATCGAAAGTGCAGGGGAGAAAAATATGGTGGCTTATTTGAAAGTCATTCTAACCAGATGTCAAACGACTTATACGAAGACTTGAACGGATCACTAATAGAATCAGACGAAGCGAAGAGTTTGTCTAATTTAATCAAACATATTTGAAAGAGAAAAGGATGTATATAATTGGAAGAAAAATTCAACACTGTCATTTGACTATTATAAATTTATTTCAGCTGGAGACTTAATGAGGAACCAACCTCTTTATATATCCAGCACATAATGGAGAGAAAAAATTATAAAAATGTATTTCAATGGATTATTACACTTTTCAGATACATAAATAGATAAAGAGGGGAAACAAAATGATGTGAACGAGAAGTTGGTGTCAAAATCGGATGTAATGTCAATGTCAGGTGTTATGTATCCAAAATATTTCTAACAAGACTCAAAGGCCCTTCACAATAAGTTAACCTATTTTTCTTTAAGAAAAATCAGTGTATTCAATTATTTATTTATTAAGAAAAACTGGGCGATAAATACGATTACTAATATGAAACTTATCTTTTAAATATTCTGGATATGAGTAAATGGAAACCACTTACTGTCTACACTCATAGTTGATCAAACTATCAATGTAGATTGTATGTGGTCTCCATTTACTGATAACCAGAATATTTTCCCTTGATATCTGCACCTGTTCCGTATATAAGACGTGTTTTGATTGGTTAAAGTCGGTTGCAATACTTATCCTACGTATCCACAGATAAGACCCAACATCTTGCTCAAAATTAGGTGTCAGTTCTCCGATCTCAGTAAATGTTTTATGTGTCTTATGTCAATATTCTCATAGATCAATTTAATTGCTACATGACATGGTGGGGATTACACAAGCAAGGAGACGCTTATTGCGTAATAGTTATTGTCGTGAGAAATGGGCACGGCGATCAGATTTCAAAACCTGGACGAGACTAAATTTGAATTCAAACCTGTTATACTCAGTTTGACCTTTTTGTTACATTCTGCTCATAGTTGAGGGGTTGGGTAAATATATATTTGCTGGTCGAACAAATAGATGATCAAGTGCATTAAGTTCTGAGGAGATTGTTGGTCAGAGAAACAGTAGTATTCATGTTCCTGAAATAATTACCCTATAACTTATGTGACAGGATATATCGTCTCTGAATGGCGCCACAATTATTATAGAAGACTGTTGCCATGAAGAAGGTTACTGACCTTCAATGATGTGCTTACTAGTAGGTATGACAAAGTAGGTTCAACATGAACTAAAGATCAAGTATTTTCCATTGGAATGTTATACAAATCATTACACTTTCTCCGTTATTTATAATTCTGATGGACGTTTGGACAGCCTTATCGTAAAATAGTGAAGTAATTCGATCTGACACTATCTTCTTCAGAAAGTCTACGGAAATATCTACAAAGCCTTCATACCTTCAATTAATACTATACAATATAATATGCAAGCATTTAATATCGTTATTAAGGTGTGAAGAGGGCACGGATCTCTCTCTCTCTCTCTCTCTCTCTCTCTCTCTCACCGTATCTGTAAAGCTGATCAATGTAAGTTTTTGCTGGTCGGCCAAAACTGGTGTGTCCATGTGTAGGAGTTCATTATTGCACCGGCGATGCCCAGCATGTCTTTATATTGATGATTTAGTGGATGGAAAGTAAGTGGCTGTTCAGCTGCTTTTATATTTTTTTTTTTTTTTTTTTTTAGATTGCTGCTTTCAGGAATTGTTCAAAACAGCATGTAGAATCCTTTTGTACTTTTCAAGATTTGTCTTGAGTTTCGTTAACGTTCATGCGGTGCAGACATACAGTTGTAACTACACGGCTACATCTTGGAAGGATTCCCGTTTTATTTAATCAGATTTCCTATGATTGTTTACCAGTCAATAGCACTCCACGCCTTACCTATGGTTATGTTGATATTGTTTCCTATAGATTAGATATTATTATAATCATGGTTTATGAACTGGTCAAAGTTTAATAGCTTGCCATTTAATGAGAAGACGCCACCACCTTTATCAAAACATATGAACTTTGTTTTAACTGGATTCACTTAAAAACCGATGCCTATTGCTGCCTACTTCATGCTATACAGCAGGGATTGCGCTTTAACAGATGCATTCACAATAAGCACTATTATATCAAGGCATTGTAAATTTAAATTCAGGTTGTCCAGTAATACTGGAGCTTTGGGGAATGCAGAGTATCCCTTATTTGCCATTGCTCCCAGGTCCACACTAGCCCGGAGTGGTAGCATCTGATAAGGGTTTATCTATGGGTTATATAGAACTAAATTGTGGTTTGAATTAATTGTTGTTGTTTTTAATTTAAACTGTGTATTTATGCTTAACTGAATTGTTTTAAATAGAACAGTTTTGAAATTTGAACTGCGAACTTATGCTAAACTGAATAGCTCGAAATAGAACTGTTTTGACATCTAAACTATGTACTTATGCTAAAGTGAATTATCTGAAATAACTGTTTTGACATTAATTTGAATTAGAACTGTTTGTCTAAACTGAATAGCTTTAAATGTTTTGGACAATTAAACTATGTACTTGCATTTAAACTGCATACTTGCGCTAAACTGAATTGTTTAATAAAGAACTGTTTTGACATTTAACAGTGCGTAAACAAAATCTATACTGATACTAAACTGAATGGGCTGAATTAGAACTGTTTGAATAATCTGAATAGCTTGAAATAGAAATGTTTTAATGACGATTACGTTTTGTACTTTTGCTAAACTGAATTGTTTGAAATGGAACTGATTATTTGTATAAAAGTGGGTTTGGCCTTAAGCAACATACAAAGGTTAATATGCTATAAAACCCAACCAACCAAATTCAGGATCATATGTTATGGTCACTCAAACAATATCCTATCGTTCTATAAGTTGTGTGTAAAAGATAATGCCTAACTTTGACGACACAACTCAAAGCATTGGAGGACTTCACAATTGCAAATACGCTTTGTCATGCATTATTTTTTTTTTCGTTTCAGGAGCTGGTATTTCTTTAAATATCGGCTCAAGCGGGGCGAGTTATGGTGGTCGAGGGGGAAGAGGTGGAACAACAACACGAGCGACAAATCTGCCACATGCTAATATCTACAAATGTGGAACGTGGGGTAGTGGAGGCGGTGGTTTCGATGGTGGCCGTGGCGGAGGGAGAATCTTTGTTAATATGTTGTCAAACAAAGGAAAATGTACATTAGAAGGTACCTGGGTCAGCAATGGTCAGAGTGCTACAGTAAGTGACTTTTATTTTATATATTTTGTATTGGTAGATGCAATAATTATATTCTCCACTTAGATGTTTCAACTGAAATAAGATTGATGCAATAATTCTGTGTAATTAAAGATTTTTAAATAAAAAATGAGCCTTGTCTGACAGAAGACTATTAAACTTGAGTTCCCACTTCTGAAAAAACGCATTCCGCAAACGAACTGTTCTGAGAAATGAACATGGTAAAACTTACGTTAAAATACGTTGTTATAGTTCTGAGTATCACACACACCAGCAAGTGTGATTGTGTGTAAGCATATATATATATATATATATATATATATATATGTGTGTGTATGTGCAGTTATACAAGTGACATATAGACACACACACACACATCTGACGACGAAATTCTGCGTACATCCATGAATATTTTGACCCATTTCTTATAATTTAATAATCGTATGAAGCCAGACATTTTATGTTAAGTAAAAAAATTAAACCTCAATTTTGAGGAGGATAAGTTAAATTTAGTAAATACTGGGCAACAGTAGGAAAAATTGAATAATTTTCCCAATATTAACAGTCGATAGCATGGCCTATCTTTATAACTTGCTGCAATCATTTTCCAAAAGATCTGAACAATCTTTTCAGGGAATTTTTCCGTTCTTCAATGTGTACTAATTCCTGAAGGTTTTTTGGTGACTGACGATTTATTAAAACTTTCAATTCTTAGCATAGATTTTCTACCTGATTCAAATCAGGACTCATTGAAGGACAATGAAAAACTGATTTTTTTTTTCTGAAGCCATGTAGTCCCTGATTTAGACTATATTTATGATCCAAAAATTATATACAAAAACTGCCGCAAAAGAAGCAGCTTTGCTTCCAGTAAAGTCTTCATCAGATGATGACCCTGGGTTCAGCCATGGTTTCGGGGCCGAAGCATCATTACCACTAACCCAGGGCGCCCCAGCAGTATCTTACAATACAACCAGATTGGATGGTGTTTAATACGTACGAATGACGTATCCGTTCAGATGCAATTACAGCCTTGTTTTGGATCGTTTTCATATATTCCCTCTTCTTTGCTGGTGAAAGTCCGATTTTGGTAAAAAATGTAGAGGTTGCGTTCGAAATAAAACCTCGACATCCAATCTCAAGAGGAAATATGTCTGTTGACCAGTCATTCTTAGTACACTGTTCACGTAGGTCTTCGTACTTTTCCAATTTCCGCTGATGCGCCCAGTCGATGTTGGTCTCGAAAGGGATCGTTAATTCTGCAATGATAACTTTTTTTAATTAACTGACCAAATGACGAGATCTGGACGCTGGCGAGTTGATGTTATTTCCGTTGAAAAAGCAAGTTGTCGGTCTATGTCAGCAATAACGCGCCAGTCCGTGCAACCATCAAGCAATGTTGGTTTGTGCCTATTATTTCTATGTGGAGTTTTCGAAACGTTTCCTTCTTTAACAAATTGTATATTTGTGTTTATACATGAAATTTCATTGGCAGTTTCACAACACATTTTTGCAACCTCAGCATTAATCCCAAAGATTTCATTATTTCTCCACGTATAACTTCTTAGGGAATACTGACATCCAGTTAGGACGTGTTTGAGGTTAGCAATCTTCCCACATGCTTTGCAAAGGTTAGATGTACTTAACCCCCAGAGTTTTAAATTTACTGGTGTAGGTAATGTCATAAACTGGCTTAATAAGGAAACCTAATTGTTTAGGCTCCATTTGCTTGATGCCGCTCCATGTGATAGTCCTGTCCTTGGTGCTTCCCAACCTCGTCCATGCACCTTGTTTGGGTTGCGTCACAGCTATGGCGAGACGTTTGCCTTCCCCAAAACCATGAATCTCTTCCGAAACAATTCTTCGTTTATTCTTTGTGGTCTCTTTCGACCACCACCTTTGTGAGTGTAGACCAAATCCGGCTCTCCCAGTTGCCACAGATATGATTACTTCTTTCATTTTGAGGGAAGATTCTGTTGTCTCCACTGCATGTTTCGCGTTCCATCTTCGACCTGTTATTATAGCAGGTTGTGCACTTTTCACCAGTGGGTCCACAGAGTCACGCAACATTTACTACAGTCGTGCTTTACCTAATTTAAATTCCTCAACAAGTGACTTTGTTGGTAGTGTCAGCTTCGTTGATGAACTGTATAACGCCACGTTTGTTAAGGATTTAGGAACTCCCAACCATTTCTTTAGGAACTTGCTGATTAAGCTCCATTTTTTTTTTCAATTTTCAAAAACGATATCTCATTTCTGCATGGGCCATGCTAATCTTGGGATTAAACCAAAATAAACGCACCACAGTTTATCTTTTGCAATGAGGTCACATTTATCAATGGAGGGTAATCCATCTTTTAATTGTTTTAAAAGATCTTGCCACCGGTGACGATCAGTAAGTGGAAGGGAATAGCAGCGACCGAACCTTTTTTTACGCTCTTTTCGCGTATTGTGGGGATTACATAATTATTGATAGCAAATTTGATTTCTTGGCATTTTCCTTTGATCATGGATAGACTACGACTTTTAGAAGGTTTTACCTTCATTACTGCCCTCTTGAAAAGCTCATGTAGGCGTTTTAGCATTTTTCCACCTGTGTGATTTCGACTTTGTAATCACCGTCACGTCATCCATAAAAGCCTTCATAGATGGGACAGTTTTCTTACTAGGGGTATGTTTAGTACTGCGTAGTAACATCTCCATTACCAAAACGAAAATTAATGGAGAGATAACACACCCCATCGTCATGCCAATATCTAATTTTTGCCAATTTGTGGAATATTTAGCATTAGAAAATCTCATATGTACATTTATAGTATCCCGATATAAGTTTTCTAATATCTTCTAGGATCCCAAAAAAAGTCAATTGCTTTCTCAATAAGCGGATGCCTTACTGAGCCATACGCATTCTCAAGGTCCAATCAAATGACATGAAGTTCGGCTGATTTATAATCTCGGGCCTCTTTTATTCGGTCCCACAACATGGATGCATGTTCGATGCAACCTGTAAAACTAGGAATTCCAGCTTTCTGAATTGAGGTATTGATAAATATGTTGTTCAATACGAACCTCATCATTCTCTTAGCAATGACTCCGAAAAAGATTTCTCCCTCTACATTAAACAATGAGATTGGTCGAATTTTTTCCAGATGTTTAGAGTTCTTTTCTTTTGGTATATATATTCCGTCTGCTAATCCCCAATCTTCTGCGATTAATTACTCGTAGCAGTTTCCAAAGAGATGTCAAAACTTTAGGGCAACTTTTATACAATTTATTGGAGATACCATTAATACCGGGTGTGCTTTAGCTCTAGCCTTTCGAACGAAATCTTTAACTTCTCTCAGTTTTATAGGAGAGTTGTCAAATGTTTCTTCCGGAGGTTGCGGTATATTGAGTTCACTGAAATGACCCATAAGGGTATCAGTTAACGGGTCGGAATATTTTTCTCTGTAGATGCGCTTCCAAGGTCTCTTTTGATACATTGAGAACTCCATTTTTTTCCTCCTCAAACAACTTTTTTTGTGAATTTAAATGGGTTCTTATCAAAAGCGCCTCTAGCTTTTCTTTTCTTTTTTTAACCGCCGTTTCATTGCGTTTTCCGCTCGTGATATGACATGGATCTTTTCTTTTATCTTGTACAATAGCTGTTTTATCGAAGTTTTATCACTAGGTATTTCCTTAAGTTTTTTTTTTTTTTTCAGCCGCCTTTGTTCGAATCTAAGTTGGCCTTTCTCTCTGTGTCTTCTATTAGCTGTTCTTTTAGGGTTATGCTGGTCTTCTGCTCCAAAGTGTTCTAAACACACTGCACGCACAATATTTGTGAAAGAATAGGTCCATTCAGACTTGTTCGTAAAATGAAAGACAACTCTTCATCAAGGATTTTCCATTTAGTGTTATTAGCTTTAGGCCAATTTATACGAATTGCATTCTTTTTTACATTGGGTTGACAACCAAAGGGAACCGTGGTACTGTGGTAATTCTCCTGACTATGGTTCCCTTCACTCGATTTACTTATCTCAGGTTGAGATTTACGTAGTTGTCAACTTAGGAAACCCATTTTTGTGCGATGAATACGCATTCCTTTAACGGTAGTAAAACTGCGTCCGCAGCAGCACTCTATATCCGTGGACGGTCCAATTTTGTTATCAGATTTATCCGTGGTGATGATCTTATTCCCCCCCCCTTTCGGGTCATCTTGGGGCATATATCCTTGTTCTGTGTCGTAGTAATTCAATGGGGTGTCGCATATCATTTTGGTTGTATCTTTTCACAATCCTCTATGGAATGCACATCTTGCTGGAAAGTAAATCCTCGACCAACATTAAGATTTTGTATCAACAGTTGTAAATTTTTATTTATAATTTTGATGTAGACTTCGGATTTCATTATTCTGCCTTTTTTTATTATTGCAATTAATAGTTCACACTGCATTGAGCTAAAACAACCCGAAAATATTATCGAGCTGCCTCCATTTTTTTATGTTAGTACTATGTTATTTGGGAGGAAAACCTCATCTTTCTTGTACCAGATCTTTTATATATCATTATGTCGACAAAGTTCAGTCTTTGTTTCATTATTCCATAGATCTTGTTCCTAAAAGCAATTTTCTTTGTCCGAGAATGTTTTCGCAAAATTAAACTGAGCAACAATGAGACATTGTTTGCTAAGAGGGATTCGTTGAGGTCGGTTTCAATACAACTCATTCTTTTTAAAAACAACATTGTAATCTGCGAGTACTTACAATGAAAACCATTGTATCCAAATTGTTAGCAATGTCTTTAACAACTTTGGTTTATATTAACCTTGTGATACAGTTTGTTTTGAAGTTCTCGATGACAATTTTGCTTTTTTTTCTAAGCCCAGACAAATTCTCTGAAGAGTCAAACTGTTTAAACTTCTTTATAATAGACTGTAGCGTAGATTTAGAGATTGCTAAACGGTTTGAAATAGTGTTGTAACTATTTACCAACTTGTAGAAGTTCATAATTCTTTGTCTCAAGTCAACGCTAAGATCCTATGTTTTCATTATCGTATTGTGAAAGTAAGAATAACATTGATAACTTTCTTTGCACAACGTGATATTCTTTGCTTGTAATACAGCGCAAGTTCATTTTAAAGTGAGAGCCGAATACAGGTGAAGAGCTACGCAAAGCAAGAACAAAATTTTTTGCCCCGTCGGCATTCTCTAAGTGGTGTGCATTAGATGCCAAGCAATTAACTCAACCATGTAAATCAGGTAAAGCTTGAGGGTAGCCCCATGTGACCAAGTGTTCACCAGCCAATCAAACATCCTGCAGGAATACTGTAGTGTATTTGGCTGGATTATTTATCAAAATTTCCTTTACGTAGGATTTCACACAGTCATTTTTATGTTGGGAGCCACGCACGAATCGTACGTGGCAGGAACAAAAATTCTTAGCCTGATCAACTAAATCAACACTGCAAAGCAGGTAAAGCCTATTTGGAAGGCCTCCTGATGTCGAGTGTTAAAAACCCATTATGACGGCACGAATGCCGTGACGATCTGCCCACCCCCAGAACGTGAGGCTCAAATGCTGTGATGTTTTTGACTGGTATTTATCTGACCAGCCAGCAAACCAGAAAAGGGCACAAGGCCGTATTACAGTTGGCGCCTCACACAGATCAAAACCCATTCGAAATCAAACAAAAACTTAGTCCTGTCAATATTTCCTTATTGGTGAACCCCAAACACCAAGTAATAATTAGGTAAAGCTTGAGAGGAAACAACCTGGGGCCAAATGTTAAATACCAAACTTCACGGCATTCGTGCCGTAACTTTAGGCTGCGAAAACAGAAGATGCAAATACCGGGTTGGTGATATTTATACAAACTTCCCACCAAGGCCTCAAGTTGAATAGCTAAAATCGCAGAACGAATGCTGCAAATCCCGGCCGCAGAAATACTCAGATGGAATGCTGATATTATCACGCATATTCTACTGAATGAAAAAAGATCTAGAAGGCTTCACCGATAGGATAATTAAGTACATTACTGAGAAGAATAAATTAAATCGATATTAACTACTGTCCGAATAATTGGGTATTTTCCTATTTTGAATCATACGTCTGTCAAAATTGTAGTTTTTAAGTACGTTTTAAAATTAGGTTTATGTACCTTTTTGTGCAAATACATAAAAAAAAAACTGGGGATATACAGACACTAGGAGGTGCCCGTGGTGTAATGATAATTGTCGTAGGGAAATAGACACGGCGACACGAGTTCAAATCCTGGACGAGACTGATTACATTTCACATAGCACTAATTCCCTTGGGAAAGGTATGAATCCGATTATTCTCCCTCCAGTTATGGATAAATAGTAGGGCAGACTAGGTTCTTCAGACTTGGTGAGGCAACTAGTCTCGGAGAAGGAAAACTCTGAATTCAAACCTGTTAAACTACGCTTAAAAATTGACCTTGTGTCATATTCTGCCCGAGTGGAGGGGTTGATAAATATGATATACAGCCACTAGATTTTATGAAATGTATTAAAATATTCAAACATGATGGGTTTACCAAAAATTTCGGGGTTTATTGCATGTTATATATCCGTGTGTGTCTTTGTTGAGATATATATATATATATATTATGTGTGTGTTTTATACACTACCAGTCAAATGTATACGGTCACCCTCAAAAATTGTTATTTCTCATCTCAAGTGTTATTTTTAGTGAAACAATTTAAGCACTACAATGGTATTACTTTTCTGATATTTCTGAGTCACATTGAATACAAATTTAAACAAAAAAAAAATTTGCTTAAACTTTTCATTCATCAAAATGTGACCCCCACTTAGGCCACTGTTTCACAGATTCTAGGCATTCTTTCTACCAAAGACTAGAAGTCGATTGAAGATTTTTTTTTCCAGCTTTCCTAGAAGTATTTCCAGATCAATGAGATTCAAGTCCGCTGATTGTGCAAGCTATCATTTGAAGGGCTGGCTGCTTCTGTTTGCTTTAAATGTACCTCTGGTAAAGTTTACTGAAATGCATTAGGTCATTATCTTTCATGAGTACAAATCCTTGAACAAAAGGCCGCGTTCCAAATGGGATCACGTGATGCTTCAGTATGCTGTTTTAGCCGATTTGATTCAATTTGCCCGGCACTTGGTGTAAATCGCCGATTTTGCTACTGGCAAAATCCCCCACACATACCATAACAGAGCCCCCTCCATGCTTTACGGCTGGTTTGATACAGGGGGTTGCAACTCTTGCACGAACGAACTCGTCACACACGAAGCTCATATTTGACCCAAAGTTTTCGAATTTTTATTAATCTGGACAAAACTTTATTCTACTGCTCTATTGTACAGTCTATGAGTGCCTTTTTGCTTCTTTAACAATGGTTTCTTGACGGCATTTCGACCATATAGGCTAGCCTCAGTCTTCTCCTTATAGAGAATGTTGACACATTTTTCGCGTTATTGGTTCAGTTTTGCAATGATGTTTCGAGTAGTTAGTCTTCTGTCACGTAAGCTGGTGACTGATGAAATTGTCCCCAGTATTTGTAAAAAAGAAAAAAAGCAGTATCTAGGAAGTTGTAATTCAACACAATATAGTCAAATGTGGGTTCAAGTGGTGGTATAATTTAATTTTTGGAAAATATTTTATTTATTCTCAATATCAAGACATAAAACGTCTCCAAATCAATTATACAGAAGATATCTGGTGAAACTATAGTTAAAGTTGCTGAGGAGGACTTGAACTTAGTATAATGAATAAAAACAATTTGGTGCATCAAAAATAACACTTTTAGGAATAGAATTTTGGTGGGTGGCTAAATTCTTTTGACTGGTAGTATGTACACATGTATACGTGGAAAAAGGTAAACTGACTAAAGATATTTAGTGTAGTTGATTTATTTATTTTATTTCTGCCAACACGTTTCGACTTCAAAATTGCCCACATCTATCAAAAATTATTTCAAATATGAGAATAAAAAATAATCACGAGAGAAAAATTTTTTTTCATCAGGGCTAAATATTCAGTTTTGCAAAGACCAGTAACACAGGGAAAATATATTCGAAATCGATTACTATATGAGAAGGAATCTTTTTTTTTTTTAAGTCGTTTTGCGGTTTCAGAACAAATTTTTAACAGTTGATTTTAAATATCTAGAAAAAGGCTGATGTTGAAATCTTTTAGCATTTTTTTAGAGATCATATTTCATAGAATATTTGTCTTGGTATTATAGTGTCAAAATTTGTTATAGCACATGCTTCGATTATTCTGCATTTGTCTCTGTTGTGAATGAAAGCAAATATGATAGTTATGAAAATCAAATGTGTGGTTGGTTAAAATATTTTGTGAAATTAAATTCATCTTAATTCTTTTATTCGAGTTCCTCGAAGTTCTCTCTCTCTCCACACGCACGCACGCAAACACACGCACAGTTGGGTGAAGTAAATATTCGTATATATGAATTTTTTTTATCTTTCAAACATAGCCTGAACAAAATTCTAAATACATTTACTGTATAAGGATATATTCTAGAAATTAATGCCATCTATTCATTTCCATTAGCGAAAAAGTTATCGTTCTGTACAACATTGTTGCAACAATGTTATCCATACCCATACTTAGCCCTCTAAAATGTTCCAATAATAATATCAGTAACTATATTTAGTCTTAAAATCCTACCTGGGACTTTCTGCAATTGCTTGTCATACGAGAAGTTTCTGATTAGGGTAAGAAGTAAAGAATTGAGTAATTCACAAAAAGCACTGATTGTTAAGCTTCGAAAAGATGGAGAAAGTTATAGAAATATCTCGAGTAACCTGAATATTTCTTTTACTACAATAAGTTCATTCATTGAAAGGTTTAAAAGTCGTAACACAGTGGAAATCAAAAACAAGTGCACCAAGGAAGATTCCTCCTAGATTATCAAGATTATTAAGACGCCTGATTAACCAAAGTCCAATCGTTACGTGTGAAGAGCTGCATGAAGATTTGCATTCATCAGGAAGTGTAACCAAATGAGCAATAAGTAATGAAATGCTGAGGAACGGTCTAAAGTCACGGAGACCAAAGGAAACACCTCTCCTATGGAAACAAAATAGAAATGCAAGGCTAAAATTTGTAAGACAGCATAAGGAAAAGGAAAATATGTTTTAGGAAAGAGTATTATGAACTGATGAAACTAAAATTAGGTTGTTTGGTCATAATTATTGAAATCATCAGTGGAAGAAAGTTGGTGAAGTCTACTCAGCAAAGAACACGGTACTGTCAAATGTGGCGGTGACAGTATAATGATTTGAGGATGTTTTTCAACAAAAGGTGTGGGTAAAAATATCAGCAATAGACGGTAAAATGAATTCCCAAAAGTATAAACAGATCTTGCAAGAAAATGTTATGCCTTCTGTTGAGAGTCTTAAGCTACCTTCTGATAACATTTTCCAGCAGGATAATGATCCCAAGCATACGGCTAAATCTACGAAGAAGTGGTCGTCTGAAAATAATGTTAATGCTTTTCAATGGCCAAGTCAGTTCCCGGATTGGGACTTGTGGGGATTTTTGAAAATTCACATCCGTGAAAGAGCACCAGCAAACATTTATAATCTGAAGACAATATGCCAGAAAGAATGGTACAAAACACCTACTAATTACTGCAAGTAATTGAGAACTACAGGAAGAGATTAGTGGCTTTTGAATGGAATAAAGGGTATTCTACAGAGTATTAGATGAAGATAATGCGTAATGTTTTTGTATTGTACAATTACTTTTTTTCACTCATGAAAATGAATAAATGGCATTAATTTCTATAAAATTAACTGTAACCTAAGTTTATATACACACATTAGTAGAATATATCCTTATACAGTAAATGTATAAAACATTTAAAAAAAACAAACATGCCGTATCTGTGCAGCGGAGTATAATCCCAACCCAACCGGTGTCATGGATATGATACTAAACCATTTGGTTGTGAAGCTTCAGCCTTAGAGCTTTAGAGAATGTGAAATATCCTTTCATTGTCATTACTCCTAGGTCCACTCTGACTTAAAGTGTTCGTATCTGTTGGGGTCTTATCTATGAGTGAAATATAAAATCTCATTTTCTATCTTTGAAACCATTTAACTGTGAGCAAAAGAATGAATAATATGACTCTAACTATACTTGAACATATTTCACCGTTTGCAAACAAATGAGCTCTGGTTTGTTTAGAAGTAATGTTACTTCCAAACTATTCGCTTAAAATAAACTATAAGGGTTGATAAGCTATAAAACTTAAACAAACATCGTTTGTGAAGCTCCTCCATTTATCTTCTACTCGATTAAGTTGGATGTACTTCTACATTTCCGATCTATAAATTGGGATATTCTTCTACATAGATGTTGCTGCAGATCGGTGTGTTCAACTACAATAGAATTGCTCTGAGCTAACTTAATCTATCCTATCATATTTACCAACCCCTTCACCCGGGCAGGATATGACACAAAGTCAATTTTTAAGTGGAGTTTAACAGGTTTGAATTCAGAGTATTCCTTCTCTTAGACTAGTTGCCTCACCAAATCTAAAGAACCCAGTCTGTCCTACCATTTACCCATAGCTGGAGGGAGAATAATTGGATCCATACCTTAATCTATCCTATAGGCGTCTTACGTAGTTTATTGGTTAGTTTGATAGCAGACCATTATTAGTGAGTTCGACTCTTACTAGGTGTCCCATGCATTCGGCTTCGTGCCACAACTAAGCAATGCTGAATAAATAACTTCATCTATTATCTCTAAATACCACAGTAAACATATATTATTGTATATTGGTTATTTATGTTTTGTGGGGTGTTGCCTCCAGGACTTTACGGCCACCTACTACCCATCACAAAAACTATCAAAGTTACACCAACTAGACATGCGTCACTCTGCTGGAGAATTAAAGACGAACTCATAAGCGATATACATAGACAGACAAAGGCAGGACGACCAGCTGGGACCTATATTTAACAGCCCAATGCCGATACAGGTTCTAGCCTTGAAGACCTCATGGGAGCGATGGACGATAGAGACGAGTGGCGATAAAGGGTCAGGGAGATCTATGCTGGCAGCGTGACATGATGATGAGGATGATGATATTTACATATGTATGTTCATTGTATATTTGTATTTGCTGAACAAATATCTCTGGACTTACTTGATACATTACAGCAAAATATACATACACTGCGTGTATCAATTAATCTTAGTAGCCCAGTATATTCCAACAGTAGATTTTTCCCCACTTTGGACCACTGATGGCTGGTCCAATCAAAAAGTTTTACAATTGCTAAAATACACTGAGCTTTACTTGTGGTCTAATACATCTGTCGGTAGAACTGAGAATGCGCTGACTGTAACCCCAACAAAGGAAATAAGACCCACTCCTAAAGTGTTTGGAGTATGACACTAAACTTCATCTGCTGATGAGGCTCTAGTTCTAGAGCTGTGGTTAGTGCAGAGTATCCCTTCATTGTCATTACTTCCAGATCCACTCTAACCCGGAGTAGTAGTACCCTTTTAGGGTACCATAAATTTGTTTGCAGATTTTTTTGTATTAGAGAGGAATACTTGATATCACATAGCCGTCCGCAAAAACGCACCAATAAAACACAAGCGTTAACATAAATGTAAAAGTTAAATTGGTGACCTTAGTAGAGGGTGATCTGAAGGCTTCTTTTTTAATAGCTACTACACCGAGGTGTAGGGGAGGGTGCTACTCTATTCCCTGGATTGCTCCACTTTACCCTTGATCCTTACATTATAATGCTGAGTGTTAAACAAGCGGCATACCAGGTTGAGTCAGACTTGAAAAATTACCATTTTTTTTTTATATTCTTCGGTATGACTCGACCTGGGATTAAACCCCGGTCTCCTGGATCATAGATAAACACTCTACTCATTAGACCAAAACGCGTAAAATAGTCCCAAGTGGGTTGATGAGCTGTAACAGTCGATCTGTCTGGGATAGGTTTGTTTTGTATTAGTCTTAAAGATTCTGCTTCTTTGTTCCTGCTTATATGCCGCAGGCATTGAGATGAACAATTTTTACAAGACAGTAGCTGTCATTCTTGTCATTCGTAAATAGACATGGTCTAACTTATCAATGTATATGTATGCATACGTGTATTTATAAGGCAAAATTCAAAAGAATAACAGATTAACGGTCAGTATATTCAAACGTATTCTATTATGCTATTTTACCACGCTTTAATAAACTCACCCCTCTCAATTGAATTCTCCCTATAAATGAAAGGATTGTTTAATGTTTTGGAATCTTTTAAGAACCGCGTTTTTTTTTATCTAAGAATAAATCATAATACATTTCATCTGGAATATAAAATTACTGACACCTGTAGACATATTCATTATTGTGTTTTTAACCCATGAACAAAGAGTATTAACCAGAAATAAAAACGTTGGCATCATGTATGGTGTACAAAACAAACAACTTATTCACTGTAGACACCCCTCCGATCAAAACCACCTGATAAAAATTCAGTGATACTACAAAGCGCTATATTGTCCACGGGTCAATAGTTTTCTTTAGTTTGGCATAAAAGTAAAAGACCGACACCCAAAATTTTAGAGGTTGTATTTTAAACGATTTAGATAAATCAGATGTGAAAAAGTCAGCGTACAATTCATACTGTAGTCAATTTGTGTGTATAAATCTCAAGGAGTCAAAAATTATGCTGAACTCTAATTTTTACATAGAACAAACGGCAAAACGATCTCGACATGAGAGTTGAAGAAAATTATTGCTATTACACGATCTTTAGCACAATTATTCACCGGTTCACTTAAATTCAAAGTGATAAAACCTGTTAAGGTCATATAAGAGGATCATTAAATAAGTTTCCCGACTTTTTTCGTATGGGCACTTTTATTGATAGTACACACATGAAACTCTAGCTCCCTTCAAAGTAATCTCCTCCGGCTGCAATGCACTTGTTGTACCGTTCCAACAACTTCTTGAAGGCTCTATCGAAGTCCTCTTGTGTGAGCGTGTCAATGACCTTCGTCACAGCCTCTTTCATCTCAATTGTCTCGTAACGACAGCGTCTGAGCTTAGGGAATAACCAAAAGTCACAGGGAGCAAGGTCTGAACAATAGAGAGGCTGAGGATCTGACTTGATACCCCTCTTAGTCAAATAGTCTGTGACAAGGATGGAGTTGTGGACTGGTGCATTGTCCTGGTGGAAATGCCACTGACCCGATTTGAGGAGTGCTAGCCTCTTCCCAAGGAATCTCTTGCTAAACTCCCTTAAAACCTCAACATAGTAACCCAAACCCTTTGACCAATCAACTCTGGTGTATTGACTTCCTTACTCCTCCCACACCTCTCATTTTTCCTAACAGACTCCCTGCCTACTTTAATCTCTTATGCCACTCAAAAACTGATGCTCCATTCATGCACGATGCTCCAAAAGCAGTCTGAAGCATTCCATATGTTTCTGTGGCATTTTTTCCAAGTTTAAAACAGAATTTTATTGTATATCGTTCTTCTAAATTGAAATTCACCAGCTATGACAATCAGGCTTTTGTAGGAGGCATTCCAATTGCTGCTGTAGCTGTTCATTTGAAGCTGAAATCATAAAAATTTTCAGTCATCTTATGTTGTATAGCAATAACACACTGAATTATCAAGAGTCTACGACAATTTTAAATGCCTGTACAAAAAGGTCTGGAAACCTATTGAAGGTACCACGTATATAGATAAAATTGATCTGTTTTAAGTTATGAGTATAAAGTAGCAACACTTGAAATTATACAACTGCAAACAAATGACTATTATTAAATAGGAATACTTAAGATAACATAATTATGTATAAATTATTCGTATTGGATAGGAACTCTTGATACTCTATAACTGCGCAAACAAATGATTATACGTGAAATTTTAAAAAATACAGTAGAACATTGAAAATATTATGATATAATCAATTATTACAAATGAAGGAAATTTTGGCCCAAAATAACCCATAACAAGACGTTTGAAAAATAAAACAAACCAACTAATGTAATCTGGAATAAGTTAGTACCAATTTTGAGATTCGCTCAGATTCCTGAAGAGACCAAATACTCAGAACTCCTCCCTTCTACGTGAAAGTGTTATCGTAATAAAACCGACTTGAATTTTCACCCCGTGTCGGTGGAACTTAAAATACGCTGATTGTATCCCCTGTAGGGAGATAACACCCCAAACGTAACTTGAGTATAACTTTAAACTGCATCAGATGGTGAGGCTACACCATTGGATATCTATGTTGTGTGCAATACTCCTTTATTTTCATTATTTTTAGGTCTATTCAGACCTGAAGTGGTAATACCTGTTAGGTACACATGGATGGGACAAATAGAAGTTTATTTTAAATAAATATTACCGTGTGCAACAAAAAGCAAACTCTTAAAAACTACACAAAAACTGTAAATATGAATGTACAACAAATGCAATTCCCTAACCTTTATGCTTACAATAACCCTAGACAGGTTGATATGCCACCGAGATTAGGCTAACAAGAATATCAATTGGAGTCTCAACCAATACTTAGCATTTTCGTCACGCTGAACGTTGATCAGAAAGTAGGTTGGTTTCTCGTTTCGTGAACCAGGCAAAAGCATGTCGTAATATTGGCTTCAAGTCAGAACTAGCTAAGGTTTATACATTAAAGGTTGCTCTCTCTATCTATCTATCTATCTATCTATCTATATATATATATATATATATATATATGGCAACCTTTAATGTGTATATATATATATATATATATATATATATATAATACAGCGGTGTTTATCATTGTTTTTGAAGGGAATTCTAATCGGTTTCTAAATGTCGGTTGCACTGAATTTTTCTTTTGTTTCGACGGTTTTCATGCGTTAATGATCAGATAAACTTGTGATTAATGTTTATGTTCAAGAATAAGATTATTCATTTTTGAACGGGAAAATGAACAAAATGCCAAGCCTGTGAAGATTACTAACCTCTCTAATACAAAACACAGAAATTTCTTTACTGTGATACGTATTATTTTCAGCTGTTTTTCTTTGCAGGCAAACAATGGCGGTGGAGGAAGTGGAGGATCAATTTGCCTTCAGTGTTATAGTCTGTCAAGCCCAAAGATTTTTCTATTCAGTGAAGGTGGAAATGGACATGGAAAGGGTGGAGGAGGAGCTGGTGGACTGATAAATGTTTTTTTCACCCTTGGGTATTTCCAGAATGACTACATTAAATCAAGTGGTAAATATCAAACATTTCACCTGAAAACATAACAATAGGAATGAACTAGTTCTCGTGCAACAGAATGCCATTATAACCACATGCTTGTTTGTTTGTGTTTTATGGCATACCAACCTTTGTAGGTTATTTAATGCCAAATCAACTTTTCTACAAACGTACAGTTCTATTTCAAACAATTCAGTTTAGCATACAAAAACAGTTCCATTTCAAAGAATTCAGTTTAGCATAAGTAAGTAGTTTAGATGTCAAAACAGTGCTTTTTCAAGCAATTCAGTTTAGCATAAGTACACAGTTTAGTTCTATTTGATTCATAGATAGGACCCTATCAGGTGCAACTGCTCCGGGCCAGAGTGGACCTGGGAACGATGGCAATGAATGGGTACTCCTTATTCCCCCGAAGCTCCAGCATTGCTGGAACCTCACTAACAGATTTTTTAGTGTCATACCAGGACACTGGTTGGGTGGGCTCTTAACTCTCTACAAAGAAGCAGTTCGTGTATTCTACAGTCCCAGCCACATGAGCAACAGACACACACAATATATATATATATATATATATATATATATATATATATATATTGACAAAAATTATTTCGTGAGTCTGGAACTAACCTACTACAGTTTCGCCTAAGTGGCTCATCTGGATACCTAATTCCGGGATTAGGTACTTTGATGAGCCGCTAAGGCGAAACTTTAATAAGTTATTGCTGTAGAATACACCGACTGCTTCTCTGCAGAGGAGTAAGACCCCACCCAATGAGTGTCCTGGATATGGCACTAAACAAACTGATGGTGAAGTTCCAGCAATGCTGGAGCTTTGGAGAATGCGGAGTACCCCTTCATTGCCATTGCTCCCAAGTTCACTCTGGCCTGGAGTGGTAGCACCTGATGAGGTTCCTATCTATTGGTTAAATAGAACTAAACCGTGCTTCTTTCACTATACTGATTTTTGCATTTAAACTGCGTATTTATGCTAAACTGAATTGTTTAAAATAGAACTGTTTTGACATTGGAACAGCTTAGTAGTGCTGAACTGAATTGCTCAGAATAGAACTGTTATTGACATCTAAACTCTGTACTTATGCTGAACTGAATTATCTGAAATAAATCTGTTTGACATTTAACTCTGTGTATTGCCCAGTTGGCTGGGGCTGTAGAATACACTGACTGCACCTCTGCAGAGGGGTAAGACCCCCCTAACGAGTTTCCTGGATATGACACGAAACAATCTGATGGTGAGGTTCCAGCAGTGCTGGAGCTTTGCGGAATGCGGAGTACCCCTTTATTGCCATTGCTCCCAGGTCCACTCTAGCGCGGAGTGGTATCACCTGATTGGGCCCTAATTATGGGTTAAATACAACTAACGGCATACTTATGCTAAACTGAATTGTTTGAAATAGAAATGTTTTTGAGAATTAAACCGTACTTACATTTGAACTATGTGCTTGTGCTTAACTGTATTGTTTGAAATAGATTTTTTTTTTTTCGACATTAAAACTTTATTTACACTTAACCGAATTGTTAAATATAACTGCAACTGTTTTTTGACATTGAAACTCTATTTACCCTAAACTAAATTGTTTAACATAGAACTGTTCTGACATAAAACTGTGTGTAAACAAAATCTGTACTTTTACAAAATTGAATTAGCTGAAGTAGAATTGCTTGACTAAACTGAATAGCTCGAAATATTTTTTTTTTACAATTAAACTGTACTTAGATTTAAAATTGCGTGCTTTTGCTAAACTGAATTGTTTTAAATTGAACTATTTTTAGGAGGTGCCGGTGGTGTAATTGTTATCGTCGTAGGAAATGAACACGGCGACACGAGTTCAAATCCTGGACGAGACTGATTGCATTTCACATAGCACTAATACCCTTGGGAAAGGTATGAATCCAATTATTCTCCCTCCAGCTATGGGTAAATAGTAGGATAGACTAGGTTCTTCAGCCTTGGTTAGGCAACTAGTCTAGGAGAAGGAAAACTCTGAATTAAAACCTGTTAACTCCGCTTAAAAATTGACCTTGTGTCATATCCTGCCCGAGCGGAGGGGTTGGTAAATAGGTAAATTGAACTATTTTTGACACTGAAACTGTACTTACACTTAGCTGAATTGTTATATATAACTGAATAGCTTGAAATAGAAATGTTTTTGACAATTAAACTGTGTACTCATGCTAAACAGAATTGTTTTAAATAGAACTGATTATTTACATAAAAATGGATTTGGCGTTAAATAAACTGCTATGGTTGATATGCCACAAAACAAAACCAAACAAAACCTGTAATAGGTTAGTTCCTGACTCACGAAATAATTTTTGTCACTATTTTGCTCTACTTAGTATTGAGCACTTTTTTGCACTTGTAGCTTAGCAGCAATTAAGGTGTTTGTTTACTTTTGACCGATCACTTGCATATCTGTTGACTTTTTCAATTGGTATGACAAGGTTGGCCTTTTTTTCCCCTAATATAAATATATATATATATATATATATATATATATATATATATATATATATATATATATATATATAATTTTTTTTTCCTAGACAGTGATATTTGTATATTTTTATCTTCGAATTACTTGCGAGCTTTTTTCCCTTGCTGTAAGTGCTATTATTCAATAAGTTATTTAATTATATAAGGTTAGAAAAAATCCGGTCTCCGTTAATTAAACAACAAAAGTAGCAGTGAAAGCTATAGCTAGTATATTAGGGATCAATACAAAAATATAGAGCCAATATAATCATCAAGTCATACTGACTGCATGGAGTTTATTATCACTGGCCATCCACCCCAATCATATACCACATCTGAAAAGTCCTCTATGAAGCATCCTGTGGCCACATAGAATTGATATAAGTCTTTGCTTTGACGGCCAACACAGGAGTATCTATGAGTAGGAGTCCTTAAATAAACACATTATTTTTTACTCTTTGCTTTTCTGGCAGTGCCCGCATGTCTTTTCGTTTTACTTGTATGGTATGCTAGATGGGAAGTAGGTGGCCATACAACAGCTATTTCATGAGATGTTGCTTCCAGGAGTGTTCAAGAGATACCGTATTAGTTCTCATCTAATTTTCTCCTTAAAAACTGACAGATGCATATTACGCAGATTATCTAGCGCTTCCTGTAAATACACGAACCCAAGCAGAATCCCTGCAGCATAGCCTAAAATAATAAACAGCAGGCATTAATTTCTAGATGATTGCATATAAAACAAGGAGCAGCCATATCCATTTTAAGTGGCAGGTCTCTAAAATTGACTTACCAGTTACCATACTATAGCATTATAATCAAATCTACTGAAAGTGATATCAACAAATACCTACAGAAGGTATGTAATGCTTTTTTAGCCGTATATCTGTGTCTATACAACGATATGGTTGCACCAAATGAATCCTAAAACAAAATGATATAAGCCCAGTCAACTGAGGAAGTAGAATACACCGATTGCATATCAACCGAAGAGCAAAATCTCACCCCTCAACAAGAGTCCTGGATATGATATTAAACCATCTGATGGTTAGTCTTCATTCCTGGAACTTTGAGGAATGTGTAGTAGAGGAAATCAAAGTTTTAATAGCGTTATAGGAATTTATTGGATGTGCGGTATTCATTGAGACTATCACCAGCTTTTTCCTATAATGCATTAGGCTTTCTTAAACGATGACCTAACACAGAATATTTCGCTAAGGAAAAACAAAGTCCATCTCGACAAACGTGACATTTATATTACACACATTTACAAAGCACGACAAAGTGTCCCTAACTATAAAAAGGTACAAAGCTATTCTGCAGATTAAGTAGTGCTGATAGCAGTCGGTAAAATTAAATTTCTTCTTGTGTAGGAAAATGGTTCACATAGGATAAGCTGCACGCACGTGCTGCTCGAAAAGCGGAGACGAAACAGAGGGTTCCTCTTCGACGGATGTCAATTACTAAAAAGATATATTTAACTTGCTTCTCGAAATGTCTCGTGACTAACGATCACCTGGTTCCCAGAAGCTCCGCCAATAACTCCCAAAAAGGAGACCGCTATGTTTAGTCTCCCAACAGCATAAATAGTCAAGGGCTCTTGATTGTCTGATGATCGAATAGTTGAAAAATTAAGTGTCACCTAGGGCTGTTGACTTTGTGTCTACGCTATCCTAACCGAGAACTCCATATATTCTCTCACTGATATTGAGCATTAGTTAATTATAAAATAAAATAGTTTATTATATTAATAAACTATTTTATTTTATTCTTAATTGATACAAGATAAATTTTTGCACCTGCCACTAATAATTTCTTCGATGAATGTATGTCCATAAATAATTTGACTGCCTAATGATGAAAAATTAAACCCTGCTTTTTTTTTTTTATCAATATTCAAATATAATCTCTTATAAATATAGCTAACTCTACCCTGAACGTCAATCACAGAGAATGAATATTGTACGATTAAGATTATCGGTCAAATCCAGAATCTAACTACCTTAGACTTTTGTTCAGTTCAGGTTCAAAACACCAATTTCTCTCAGATCACCGAAATTAAGGAAGTTTGTTTGGTACTTCGATGGATGACGTTTTCGAAACAAAACACAAACGCGAGAGTAGGCAAAATTTAAATACTTGCAAAGATACGGAATTAGACGTGTTCTTACCACCCAACACCTCCACCATGTGCAGGATGCGACAAAGGGTCAATTTATAAGCCAAATACAGCTAATTCGAAGTCAGTTTTCCGTCACCAAGATCGGTTGCCATACTAGTACCCTACAATTAACCCATTGCCAAGGAGAGATCAGCGTGAAAGTGAAACGCGAAAGTGTTCGTCCAGGATTTGAACTCGTATCACTGGATCCAATTTCTCTAGAAAACAATGCTACATAACAGTACCAATAGATGGTGTAATGTTACGCACCAAATGTACGGTTATACTATCACGTCTACGCAAACAATTTTTACTACCACGCGCTCGAACGTGTTAATGGCCGTGCCACAACGTCTTAAGTAGTGATCGGTCCCTGTTGAAACCTCGCTAAGGGAAAAGTTGACGAACACGTGAAATTCTTAGTTTCCTAACACAATAGTTTATTCGCTACTAAACTTTTTTAGTATCCACCGGGAGAAAGAGAGTATGAAAATTGAGTCACCCGCGTTAGCTAGACAAAGAACTTGTCATTAGGAGAGAGAGAGAGAGCAGACGTGGACCTTGACTTTTATTATGTATTGTCTTGTAGCCCTAAAGTGTTTGTATACTGGTTTCATCTTCACAGGTTCGCGCCTAGTGTGAGGCCCTTTTTCCGAGCCCAACCCAAAATAGGGGCGGCAAATTTCGATTATCTTCACATTATGCTGTCTAGTGTTCACTTGCTCAGTCGGCTGGGGCTGTAGAATACACAGTGCTTCTCTGAAGAGGGGTAACCCCCAACGAGTGTCCTGGGTATGACACTAAACAATCTCATGGTCAGGTTCCAGTGATACTGGAGCTTTGGGGAATGCAGAGTACCCCTTCATTGCTATCGCTCCCAGGTCCACTCTAGCCAGGAGTGGTAGCACCTGATAAGAGTCCTATCTGTGGGTTAAATAGAACTAAACCGTGGTTTCTTGGCTTAACTGTTTTTGCGTTTAAACTGGTTATTTATGCTAAGCTGAATTCTTTAAATTAAAACTGTTTTGACATTAACTCCGTTGTATTGCCCAGTCGGCTGGGGTTGTGGAATACACTGACAGCACCTTTGCAGAGTGGTAAGACCTCCCCACCCAATAATAGTCTTGGATATGACACTAAATAATCTGATGGTGGGGTTCCAGTGATGCCGGAGCTTTGGGGAATCCGGAGCACCCCTTTATTGCCATTGCTCCGAGGTCCACTCTGGCTCGGAATGGTAGCATCTAATAGGGTCCTATCTATCAAATAGAACTGCATACTTATGGTTAAATGAATTGCTTGAATTAGAAATGTTTGACTAAACTAAATAGCTTGAAATAGAAATGTTTTTGACAACTAAACGGTGTACTCATGCTAAACTGAATTGTTTGAAATAGAACTGATTATTTGTATAAAAATGGATTTGGCGTTAGATTACCTACAAAGGTTGATATGCCATAAAAACCAACAATTAGTGTTTCCACACGTCTCTACCTCTTTGCATTCGGCTGCCAATTTACTTTCAAGCCCGAGTCATCCGCTTACATCAGAGTCAGAGCGAGAGCCATGTGTTTCCACACCTGCGCAGAAGATTTGGGACCTCTTTTTTTTTTCTATTCCTTTTCAATTACCGTAGACATTGACTCGTGTCTGATTGACCAACAGCAAGCGCCTTAGCCTGGGCCACTCAGAGGTCATCTGGCCTTTCTGGTAGACTCGGTCTGCTTTTTCCTCTTATATTTTGCTTCTCCTTCCGCAGAAATTAGCCACTCGTTCTCTTCATAACTTTGGCCTACCATAACATGTTACAACCGTTATAACACACAGGAAATTAGAGATGAAACTTTTATATAATAAGTTTTAAGAATAATAGTTATAATAATCAATTTTCCACATAAAAACATTGAGTTTCAATCTAGAATTTTAACGAAGAATTCAGATAAATCAATTTTATAAATATCAATGAATACGTTTGATTTACACATCAAAGACTTTTCTGTTATGACATAAAACTTTTACATATAAAATACACACACACACACACACACACACACAGATATATAGTATCACAAAAGTGAGTACACCCCCTCACATTTATGCAGATATTTAAGTATATCTCCTCATGGAACTACACTGACAAAATGACACTTTGACACAATGAAAAGTAGTCTGCGCGGGGCTTATATAACAGAGTTAATTTATTTTCCCCTCAAAATAACTCAAAATATAACCATTAAAATCTAAAGCCCTGCCAACAAAACATATATATATATACACACACACACACGCACTAGATGTTTCGGGATTTTTGAAGACTGGAGAGGTAACATGGCACAAACTAACTTGATTTTTCATCTGTCAGTGAACCGTTGAAGAGCTGATTAATATCATATTGACATTTTATATATCTAAAAAGAAAATATTTCAGGCTTTTTATTTTAATGCGTTTAGAATTAATGTTTTTCTTTAACGTATATTTTTCATTTCATTATATTCACGCGTAAAAGATTTACCTGAAAAGAGTTTCAAGACTTCATTATCTAAAATGACAAATACAAATATTTCAAATTCTGCAAGCAAAATACAGGTAAATATAGGTATACAGTATATCAGGTTTGAGGTGGGAACATATACCAGTGTTATATGAAGTATTTATATACTGAAAGGAAAATTCTAATTGAATAGAGAGTAAAAATTAAATTCTTATTGAATACTGCAGCTTCATCAGTTTTGACTATTAGTACAATATTTGATTACTAATTCTAGTTGGATATTTAATCAGCTATTTACTATTCTAGGGCTATCAAATTCAAGGATGCAAAAGGGACTTTACGTTCTGGGAGGGGAACATAGCAAGCCAAAATTAAAATTAAGAAGAGCAAAATTTAAACCTGATATATAAAATTAATCGGCAATACATCTTATAAGCTATTTGTTTGTTTGTTTTTGTTTTATTTTTTGGTTTTTTGTTTTTTTGTTTTTGTTTTTTTTGGAGGGGAGGGGTCCTCAAAGGAATACGCGTATGATAGCAGGATATGTGAATTACGAGGATCATTAAATAAGTTTCCAGCCTTTTTCGTATGGGCACTTTTATTGATAGTACACACATGAAAATCAAGTCCCCTTCGAAGTAGTCTCCTCCGGCTGCAATACACTTCTTGTACCGTTCCAAAGATTTCTGGAAGGCCCCATGGAAGTCCTCTTGCGTGAGCGTGTCAACGACCTTTGTCACAGCCTCTTTCTTCTCCTCAATTGTCTCATAACGACAGCCTCTGAGCTTAGGGAATAACCAAAAGTCACAGGAAGCAACGTCTAGACTATAGGGAGGGTGAGCAATTGTCTTGATACCCATCTTGGTCAAATAGTCTGTGACAAGAATGGAATAGTGGACTGGTGCATTGTCCTGGTGGAAATACCCCTGACCCGATTTGAAGAGTGCTGGCCTCTTTTCAAGGAATCTCTTGCTGAACTCCCTTAAAACCTCAACATAATAACCCTAACCCTTTGACCAATCAACTGTGGTGTATTGACTTCCTTAATCCTCCAACACCTCTCATCATCCCTCACAGACTCCCTACCTTCCTTGAATCTCTTATTCCCCTCAAAAACCGATGTTCAGTTCATCCAAGATGCTCCAAAAGCAGTCTGAAGCATTCCATACGTTTCTGTGGCATTTTTTCCAAGTTTAAAACAGATTTTTATTGCATATCGTTCTTTTAAAGTGTCAGATTGCATTTTTGAAATTCACCAGCTGTGACAATCGGTCTTTAGTTGGGTGTATTCCAATTGCTGCTGTAGCTGTTCCTTTTAACCTGAAATCATAAAAGTTGGTCTGTCAGCTCATAAGATGTATAGCAATAACATCGTAAATTTTCAAGAGTCTACAACAGTTTTAAATGCCTGTACAAAAAAGTCTAGAAACTTATTGAATGCACCACGTAGTTCCAAATCTATTCCATTATCTTGGTTTATAAAAGGCACCAGCTATATAGGTTTCTTTACCCGACTGCTATTACTTTGGGGGCCCTTGTACTTTATACTTGCTATATTTACTGTGGATGCCCTAGTAATATGCCAGGATAAGACACCCAGTCCTAAAACTAACACAGTTGTTTGGAAAAAATAATAACAATCTTCCCAGTGATATTTTACTTTCTATGCAAAGTGAAGAATGCTGGAAGTTTGATTTGATAACAGAACATTCAATTAGTACTAGTAGCAAATGTCAAGTCAGTGGATACACGGTGGTCATTGAATTATACCCTCACTGTTAAAGATACTCGTGATCTATTTTGTTTGAAGACGACTTACCATTTTTACGCCATTCAGTTTTTGTTTTTGGTAAATTCTCTTTTTTCTGTTTTCACTTTTGATAATTTTGTTTGTTTTATTGTATTCCAAGGAAAGCTTGAAATAAATTAAATCATAAATACTGCTCAACAGATTGCAAAATTTCACGTTTTATCATATCTAAATAAATGGCAGATATACTTTTTTTTAACCATCCACTCTCTAACATTTTCTGTGATTTATATGCGTTTGTTTATCATATAAGGTTTACCTTCGCCATACCAATGAAAACTGACAAATATTATGAAACAAAATAAATTTCCTCCATGTTTTGTATTGCATGTTGTCTGTTACCTCAAGTACATCCTCAACGCCGGTATAGTTTTGTCAACACTTGTTCACGTTATAAGACAACAATTTCTTTTGAGAGAAAATTTTCATTAATGTCCGTTATCCCTCAAATAGAATAGGTCTTTCAAACAATTCAATAAAGTTCTTTTTAAAACGCTTTTTAAGTGTATATAAAATGTGATCATTTTTGCTTTTCAGCCTTTGACCTTGAAGTGAAATTGACTGAAATATTAGAGTACATTCTATCATTCTCTGTGGAGAAACATGGTCATGGGACAAATAATCCAATGTTTGGAAAATACTTGTCGCAAAATGTTCAGTGTGACAGTTAGTAATTTGCAAGCCGCGTGTGAGATCTTAGTGCTACTTTATGCTATTCTAGCTTTTGATTAACTTAGGATTGTATAATTGTATTGAAAACCTTGAATTATAGAATAATAAGATTCGTGTCGTAGACAATACCAAAAATTGAGAGGTTGAACCTCACTGAGTGGGTCAATTATGCAATTTAAATAAAGCATATTAAATAATTGCTTTCTTTGTTACTGACAATTATGCAACTATATCTAACCAAGTCAGGTGGGAATGTAAAATACGCCGATTGCGCCACTGCAAAAGGATATGACCACCTCCGTAATAAGTGTCCTGGACATACGAAACCATGTAATGGTGAGGCTCAGAAGCATTGAGAAATGTTGAGTACCCTTCATTGCTAGTATTACCAGGTCCACTCTGACTCAGATTGATAGCACCTGTTAGAGGGTCATCTATGGGTCAAAGATAAATAAATTGCTAAATTGAATTATTAATACTCGATAGTAATGCATTTAACTGTTTGCAATGAAGATTATTATTGTTAAATTTTAATACTTAAAATGATTTAGATGCGTGCAAACAAATAAGCTTTGGATCGTTTAAAAGATTACCTACAAACTATTCGTTTACGAATCTCATCTAATATATATGTATAAAAAGCATTTAACATTAGATAACCTACAAGGAGTGATATGCCATAAAAACAACCAACAATATACTACTATATTGATATTTATGTTGGCCTGTCATGGTCATAGAGAAAGTTACAGCATTTTTCCTGAATACTATCTTAAAGTTTTTTTTATCATTCAGGGTTTTAGGACTATTGTCTTCACCTTTATTGTTATTTCCTCGTTTCACCCGATATGTCCTCCAGCCTTCTTCAGGTGTTTGTCGAACTCGGGAACCTACACGCCTGAACATTGGAGGATGAGACTCCTTATGAAATCAGCACATGTGTTGGGCTACAATGACCTGGTTCATTGTTAGTTACAGGCTTGTTGGTCACTTCTGGTAGATTCATGTGACGAACTATTCAGTATCATTGTCCGGACTTCAATCTGTTTCTTGTACATTTGCTGTATTCCATTATCTTCGTTTATGAAAGGCACCAGCTGTATGTTGTTGTTGTTTTTTTTTTACCAGACTGCTATTACTTTGTGGGTCCCTGAACTTAACACTTGGTGTGTTTACTGTGGATGTCCTAGTAATATGCCAAGATAAGACACCCAGTCCTAAAACTAACACAGCTGTTTGGAAAACTAATAATCTTTCCAGTGATATTTTACTTTCTATGCAAAGTGAAGAATGTTGAAAGATTGATTTGATAACAGAACATTCAATTAGAATATTCAATTGAAGTAAACGGTTTTGACATTTAATTGTGTAAAATCGAACAAACTATATTTATACTAAAGTGAATTGTTTGAATTAGAACTGTTTGACCAAAGTGAATTGCTCGAAATAGAAATGTTTTTGACAGTTTAACTGTGTACTTATGCTAAAGTGAATGGTTTGAAATAGAACTGTTTATTTGCATAAAAATGGATTTGGCTTGAAATAACCATAAAATTTAAAGAAACTAACAAATGATAAAACATCTGATGGTGGGGCTCCAGATTTGGAGCACTGGAAAGTGTTAAGTATTCCTCTCCGTTGACATTATTTCCTCGTTTACTCTGACCTAGAATGATAGACTTATTTAAGAAACATCTATGGATCAGATGTTTTTAAATTATTTGTATTAGATAATATTTGCTTCCATACAACTGTGTAAATAATTTACGTGAAAAATAGCAACCTAAATCTGATTGTTTAAGAATTATTAGTTCCTTTGATTATTTACAAATAAATGATAATTGAAACCATATATTTTTGTATAAATTAGATATGATATTAGATATGAATGCTTGAAATCATACAACTGTGTAATTTATTTATTTGATAGGAATACTTAGTATAACTGTGTCCATCCCTCCCAAAAAACACAAAGAAACAATTACACAAAATATAAATAAAAACGTTCCAATTATTCAAGCGATATGCCCAACCATGAAAATAATTTTTTATCCAAATTTTTTCCTTTGATGAAACCATTTCCTGATTTGTTTCCAACGTGTTGACGGATTCAAAGCTGAATGAATAACGATGGCAATATTTTCTCATTTTGCAAAAGAGGTTACCTTCTCTAGACGTCTTTGCCTCTCACAGTGTCTTTTTTCTTTTGTGTAGGTGGCCAAGGGTCAGAGGTTGGAGGCCCAGGACTCTATTACTTGGAACGCGCCAAACACTTCAGAAAATTACGAGTTGACAATCAATGTAAAAAGCCAATGGTGAGTTCTAAAACTGATTTACCCTTTCGCTGACATATACATTTTTAATCCTTCTAGAGTAGGTGAAGTATTTTCAATACATCAACATAGAATTGAAAAACGAGCAGCCAGTAGGAAAATATTGGAGGCACTTATCTCTGGGTCAAATAGAAATGTTTGACATTTAAACTGTGCAAACAAATGCCTTATGTTGAATTAAATTTTTAGAAATAGAACTGTTTGATCATGTAACAGTGTACAAAAAAATCAAGCACGTTTAAAATGTTAGCAACAAATTGTGTTTACAAATCCTAACTGTATGAACTGGATTTCGTATTAAATAACCGACAAGGGTTGATATTCCATAAAACGCAATCAAATCAAACTAATAAACAGACACTGGATTAATTTGTTTAAACTTGATAAAATTGACATCCCCAAATTATGTACCCAAATAATAACTGACACATGTTTATAATCAATATTCAGTTTATTGTTCTCGGCTAGAGCTAGCTTCGCAAAGATTTTCATGTTATTGCACAACTAAACTTCCCAATATAATAAAACTGTTTTCGGGATAAAACCCTTCAAATTTACAGTCAGAATCAGATTTACCGAAGTAAAAATCGAAAAAATTAACATTCGTTATTTTGATTTGACACAGAAGTTGAAGATTCATTCTGAATTTAGAAATATATCCCCACCACAAGTTTGCAATATAACTCACTAATCATATACAGACCCGTTCTCATAACCCTTTTCTTTTGGCCAGGAAAAATAATAATACTCCGTCAAATTAAATGAAATTACCCTGCTCTCAAAAAAAGTGTCAATTTGATTCCCATCTCTCAAGTAATCATACAGGGATCAACGCAATAAGAATTAATTCCATAGAAAAAATATAGCGATTTCAGAATCAACTGTTAATTCTTAAACATTTTGAAGCATAAGCTTCTTGCAACCCAGGTGGCCTGTACCTGAAACAACAAAATGCATAAACAATCGAAGAACAGTGCAAAGGGTTATGTGCAAAACTCATCATTTCATCAAAAGAAAGACGCGATATTTGCTTTTGAGCTATTTATAAGTGTCCCCACAGAGCGGTTGACAGGACGAAATAAGGAAAACCTGCGAGGAGTGATGGATGATGGGTACAAATAGAGAGTGTGTGTCAGAAAAATCCGTGCCAGCAACACAAATTGATGATTTATACGTATTTCCTTGAGCTAGATTTAGCAGGTTTACGGTATGTTGTAAAATAGTACTCAGCTCGAAAAAGCAGACGAACAAGTTTGAAGGGTTAAACAAATGTTAATTTCTGCGTCATCATATTTTATGTTGGTCAGTACTTTGGAGAGGAATCCCGGCAGCTGGACTGTGGCATCGTAGTGAGTGAGATCGTGCAGTAGTCCAGTTATTAAGTTCACTCTAACACGAATACCCTTATGAGAGAAATGAGCCTCAAGCTATAGGTTAAATAGTACCACTACTGTTCTTTTATATTGATGGCTTTGGCACTAAAATAACCCACGAAGGTTGATCTGTTGTTAAACAGAGAAATCAAACCAATCTTGAGTGGTGTTCAGATCAAGACAAAACAGGATACTCAGAAAGTATAAATTGTTTATCTTATGTACATAAATTATGGGTGGATATATGAACTGAAACTAAACTTTTTTATTTTCTTTTTAATTCAAGGTGACAGAACCAACTGGGAATTATGCAAATGAAAAAGATTATGAAATTTACAAGAGCACAGGTAGGAAGTTTTTTATATAAGACCTTGTTTTGATTAGTCATCAACAGTCAAACGACGACTCTATTAATAAACGTTTACTTAATTCCTGACCATATTCTGTTATCAGCTCATCCAAAAAAGGGTGACTGGTTCCACACAAGCCTTCATCACAAAATAAAAGAAAAATTGTTTCATTATAAACAGATGGAACGGGAGTGAGAATAGATGTCATTAAAACAAGCCAGCAGTCAAGAAAATGAAGAGGAAACAGTACAACATCACTTCCATTGTGTTAGTGGTACTAAGATATTTCATCATAAAATCCGGACCGACTTTTAATGTCACCTTCTGTGAGCAAAAGTGGAGGTTGGTTATTCAGTGGACCCTTTTATTATATATAATCACAGATTTCATGATTCGACCTCTTTTCGTATCTGAGGTACGAGGAGAGAAACAGAGAACGAGAAACACGCCAAAGATACGAGAAGAAACGGTTCCTTAAAGAATGAAAATATTCACTCTGCACATTTTAACTGACGTCTATTTCTTCGTGCTTCCGAGGTTTCAGAGAGAGTGCGAGAGAGAATAAAACAAGGAAGGGACAAACGCTAAACTGTTTCTGGAGTCAAATAAATCACATCTTTAGTTAAATTGATGGGCACTAGAACGTTATGCTCGATTGGTAAATAATAAAAAAAGCCTGGACAAATGAAAACGCTGAATCAACAGATACCATCATTGATAAAAGGTAATGTGTATATATATATATATATATATATATATATATATATATATATAATAATGAGAGATTTCTTATGAACTGCATGATGGATTCAAGAATCGACAAATTTCTCAAACACAAATCATATAACGATGACAAATTGGTAATTTGTTGGCGAATTTTGTAGATCATTGCGACTATCATGAGTTCAATCCCGACTGCGTACTGTAGTCAGGCGCTGGACTAGGTAATTTTACTAAATGGCTGCTCTTTTGAACCGCTCAGACAATGAGGCTTAAAATACACAGACTGAATTTTCTTCAAAGGGGTAAAAACCCACCAAAATGGGGGTCCCTGTTTATGATAAAACTATATCTGAGACTGAGGTCCCAGTTCCAAAGATCTGAAAAAGCCTTGAATACTTTATTGCTATTATTTCCACGTCCACTCTGACCTGAAATGGTTGTACCAATTGGCTGATTTTATCTGTTTAAAAAAATATTTTTATTCGATAGAACCATATGTGTGGTAAAAAAAAAATCCCAACACAAAAATACAAATATGAACGTATTTTGAACGCGATTCCGTAACCTCTTGATATAAAATACCCTTGACGAATTGATATGCCGTTAGTGTCACTCATATCTTCTGGCCCGCGTATTTGGGTCAATTCATGCATTCTTATTCTTCAGTTTGTGGACGGCTATACTTATCTTTATAGCTGTACTCAAAGCGTGTCGGCTGCTGTACTCACCAGGTTTCATTAGATGTCTTTTGCTTGCTTGGGAAACTTCCAGGAGTTCCAAGGCATGGGGGCCACCGTCTATCCCTGTGATTCAAATGAAGAGTTAAATGCAGAATTCCCGTTAGGTTACCGCATACGACAAAAGGCACGTGAAGGCTGAAGAGTACAGTGGCCGAAACTCTAAGAGAGTATATTTGCCTGCAATCTTTTGCGAGCATTAACAACGTCTCATCTCAAAATATTGACAGATAGATACAGATTCCTTTTCCATTCTATTTTTTGCCAATATCTTTACCCAAATTAGTACCGGTCATAAATCTTGGAAATATCCTGTCATTTTTACAAGTATTTCTATCTGTTTATACATCACATCCTTTTTATATATCTAACAACCTTTTACTAAGATAAGCATCTGTCATTATTTTAACCTGCATTCTGTCTGTAAACTACCAATCGTCCTATCTTTCAGTCTACAAAAGAAAAACATGTATGTATATATTACTACGGCCAACATTTTTGAAGAACTGAGCCAAGATTTTGTGCACAAAAATATCCACTCAGCTTAAGTTGTCGGTTTCAAGTGGGTGTCAGCCAAAAAGATTAGTGACCACCAAATTCTTTGGTTTACGTTGGATTTTTTTTCTCTCTTTTTACTTTTTTTTTCACAAACATGACGTTTCAAGAAAGTTTAGATATTTGCTGCTGCACTAACATTTTTTTGTTAAAGCAGAACTGTAAATATTTCTTATCCAAGTGTGAATGCCGAATAAAAGCAATATTGAATATATTTGACCAAAAGAGACGAGGTGAGTGCAAACACACACACACACACACACACACATTTATATACACACAGACACTGATTTACTGAGAAGGGAAAGATTTGAGTGAAGATTTGTTTGTGGCAAAATATTAAAAGTGAAAGTGAAAGACGTGTGTGCCTATTATTGTGTGTTGAGTCTAATATTTCTTTGTACGTCTCTACAGACAATTTTTTGTAAAACTTTATACAATCAAAATGTATACTTAATATCATTTATTATTAAGCCATGCAGCATTGATTTTCACGAAAAATATCCATGTAACAGTTCAATCTTAAGTACACTTATTCATGAACTTTGCGATATCTATAAAAAGTGTTCAATATCGTTGATAGAGTACCTTGTTTTGGGTAGCATAAACACTATCAACAAGGCTTGGTAACTGAGATTCTCGGCTGTCATCGTCAGACCATGTAAGTAAAGTTGGCAACCGTAATCGAGGGTGAACAAAAGGCTCCTTTTTCGATAGCAACAACACCAATGAGTAGGGGAGAGACCTACTTCTTTCCCTGGATTGCTCCACGTTACCCTTGATCCATACCTTATAATACTGAGTGTTAAGCAAGGAGGCATCAAGTACCATTTTTTTTCAGTCTTTGGTATGACTTGACCTGAGAGTGAACCCAGGTCTCGTGGGGAATTGGCGAAACTAGATCACCTTTCCCGTCATGCCTCACTGGCAAGAAACTAAGAGTTTCTAAGAACCGTTAACTATGTGTCAAAACAATACTAACTTATACCTAACCATTCTAAATAAATATACTTGCCCAGTTTACTGGGGTTGTAGAATACACCGATTGCATTTCTGTGGGCGATGGGAATAGTGGAATTTTTTTTCTTTGGTTCATTTGAGGAGTGTATCTAAAGAGCTTTTCTTCTAGCGTTTAACATGAAATTTTACCGGACATAGGCATAATGGTTAGTTTTCGCCAATGGCCCGGGAAACCTGGTTGAGTCATACAAAAGACTCAAAAAAATGGTACTTGATCCATCCTTGCTTAACACTCAGCAATGTAAGGTAAGGATCAAGGGTAAAGTGGAGGAATCCAAGGAAAAGAGTAGCACCCTCCCCTACACCTTGGTGTAGTAGCTACCGAAAAGGGAGCCATTTGATCACCCTCGACTCAGGTCACCAACTTTTAACATTATGAAATTTTAGGGAGTGTTCGATACTCTCAAATTCTTCTCCTAGGTATTGTGGGCTACATATTCTAAGTACTCTTTGGTAAAAGCCAATCATGAGGCCTGTTTTGATTTTGTTGTGGTGGTGGGAGAAGAAATGTACGTAATCGTTTTTGTTTGTGGTAGTATTTAAAAGTTAAATTGTCATGAGATTTAATAATTAGGCCTTGGAAGGCTATGGTGTTATTAGATTCTTTTTCATTAGTGAATTTGATGGAGGGTAAAACATTTAGTTTTCTGCGATATCTTCAATTTTAGTTTTGGGGTATGAAAAAAGTATATTGTCAATATATCTGAAATATTGAATATTTTGAATATATATTACCGAGCAACTACTCTTCCCATCACCCACAAACCTATCTCTCTACCAATTAACTCACATATTATAGCACTTTTTGTAAAACTAGCAAAATCAGGAATATCAATCATACAAACCACATCACAAACAATTAAAAACCTCACAAGCATCTCGAAAGGAACCAACAGTAAAAACCACTTCTCACGCAGGCATATACTCTATTCCATGCAAAGATTGCAACAAAAATTACATATGTGAAACCAATCTAGAAAAAAGAATCTACGAACACAAATGATCAATTAAAAAGAATTACGATCGAAACACCTTTTCCACCCCACATGTTAGAGCTCAAAAACACATTCAGTTTTTCCCAAGCCACTCTAATCAAACCCATTCATAGCAAAAAATCCCGCAGATTATTAGAATCTGCAATCATTTCCAAAACAAACCATATAAGACAGCGTGCAGGGTTTTATCAAATCTCACCATACCATGCGAACATTATACTACACGAACACAATATCTAAATAGAAAACTGATAAAAAGACATTTCTCCACTCTGTGCCACCATAGTTTTGAGAATTCTTTCCTTAGCCCTTTTTCTTTCCTTTTTCACTTGTCACCTCGACATCACATTATAGTCAATATTTTTCGACGAAATAAGATATGCTGAAATCCATTTCACCTCCACCTTTTCCCTATTTCTTTCCCATTAGTTCACTAAAACTATTTCCACTTTCAATTTTTTTTTAATGAAACCTGATACATTTGGCTTCAAACCTTTCTTCCTTCTACACCTTTATCAATTGCTTATAAATAGAAAAACCCAAAAACGGTGTGAGTTTGAAAAAATTCTTTTGAATAAAAAAAACAAAAAAAACGAAATATCAGGCATCAAAATCGGATTTAAGTGTTTGATTTATCATATTTACCCCCCCCCGCTCGGGCAGGATTTGACACAAGGTCAATTTTTTTTAAGCGGAGTTTGATAGGTTTGAATTCAGAATTTTCCTTCTCCTGGACTAGTTGCCTCACCAAGGCTGAAGAACTCAGTCTGCCCTACTATTTACCTATAGCTGGAGGGAGAATAATTGGATTCATACTTTTCCCAAGGGTATTAGTGCTCTGTGAAATGCAATCAGCTTCGTCCAGGATTTGAACTCGTGTCGCCATGTCCGTTTCTACGACGATAACATTACACCACAGGCACCTCCTAAAAGTGTATAAGTGTTTGATTTAACCAACTTTCCACATATTTCTATCTATATATACTTCTGTACCTGCTGATTTTTTGTAGTAAACAGTTTGCACCAATTACGAACCTGCCATGCTGACTAGGCTAAAAATAGTACAAGGGAGTGTGGAGTACCTCTTCATTGCCATTACTCCCAGATCCACTATGACCCGGAGTTTTTGTACCTATTAGGCTATCATCTATATTTAAAATATGTCAAATAGGAACGTAAAATAGGAGATTCTCTTACTATAGAATACCCCCAGACGGGCTTAATTACCGTTAAAATAAATCAGCAAGGGACGCAGAATTGTTTGAAAATTATGTAAACATTTTCTCATATATTATTCAAATTTACTGAGTCGGCTGGGGCTGAAGAATACACCGACTGCATCTCTGAAGAGAGGTATGACCCCCGCCCTTCAATGAGTGTCTTGGATATGACTCTAAAAGATCTCCTGGAGCTTTGGAAAATGCAGAGTGCACCTTTATTGCCATCGCTCCTACATCTACTTTGGCCCGGAGAGATAGCATTTGATAGGGTCCTTTCTACGGGTCAAACAGAACTAAACTGTGTACTTATGTTAAACTGAATTCTTTGAAATAGAACTGTTTTTGCATTTAACTGCGTGTTAAAAAACTGTACTTATGCTAAACTGAATTGTTTGAAAAAGAACTGTTTATATTTATAAAAAGGAATTTTACATTAAGTAACCTATTACGGTTTATATGCCAAAAAACCAAACCAAAGTCTACGTCAACTGACCCAGAATATAAATATAAAGAAAGGAAAACAGCCGAAATATAGTCAAAATATTTTCAAACTAGGCTTACTGTTTTTCGTAAAATTATTGGATATAAAAGGTTTGGCTGTGTTAGGAAAGATTATGAAATTGGTCACTTTTTCCTTATCCCTATTATGTATCTTTTTGTTGGTTGTTCTGACTGAAAAGGAATGAATGACGGAAAAAAGACATGGATACTTTTAAAGTCAACTTTTATTACTAGGTTTATATCTATTTCGTGGTGAGAAATGTCAATCACGATGTAAGAGTTTCTTTTTGGTGTCAGGAAGCCTACGTTTTCTGGCATGTGTAGAATGCCCTTCCTATCTAAGAAGATTATTTTGTTATATTTATTCATTTTTTTTTTGTATTCATTTTATTTTTTTATGTTATTGAGTTTTTATTTATAATTCAATCCCCACAAATTATACATGTGATATATTGCTTCATATAAAAATATCTAAATAATATACACGTAAAAAACGTACTTTTTCAATTACAAGTAATCATGACTGAAAGTTTTTGAATAAGTATGTTCGAATAGCGTGGACACTGGCAGTTTCTAGCAAACTATATTACTAATACTATACATACATTATGTATGTATGAATGTATGTGTATGTATTTATTTATATGTATGTATTTTGATATCTACATAAAACGTGTATGTGTATTTGGAGATGTTTGCATAATATATATATATATATATATATATATATATATATATATATATATTACTCACACTTTTGGGATTTTAAAGTAGATTTGACAAACATGCCTTCCTTCTACTTGTTAATAGAAATGGAGAATAAAAACATGACATTTTTATCAATGACAAAGTTTTTTATAATGTATGGCCAAATGAGATATAAAAACCCTTTTCACAAAAAATAAAAGCAAGACTGTTCATCTGCGAAAGCGTATCAGAAACATGAGTGACAGAGATCATGAACCAAAATCAAAAAGAAACAAAATATTACCTAAGAAGGAATCAAATTTATTTCCTTCATAGCCCTCCTCTCTCAACACATTTTAAGTACTGGTTTTCACATAAAAACGTTTCGTGGTTTCATTTATTTTTCGATTTCTGCACATATGCTGCACAAGTCTTCTAAAATAAAAACTCCAGAATGAAAAAAACTGATTATACTATACATAACTGCATTTTTAGTTATACAGCACACACACGTGTGAATATATATATATATATATATATATATATATATATATATATATATATATATATATATTTGATTGAACATTATTGACATTTTCGTTCGCATATTTTTTGTTAACATTTCGAATTGCCGTATCGATCTTATGATATTAGGTGGGAATTGGTTGATAAACATTCCATAATTAATCATTTCCCAAGTACTTTCTAGCCTACCTTGGGCCATCATCAGGGGAGGATCTATTACAATTGTGATGTAACTTTTGTATGTACATTACTACTTTTAAGAATGAACGTTTATATAGTTGTGTTGTGTAGCGTTTACCTTTCAAATTTGTTTCCGTAAATAGCGTCAGTAGATGAAGACATTTAAATACATTAGCAGTAGTTTCAAAATTAATTCTATTAAGTTTGAGTTGCATATTCCTAATATGTAGTGCCTCGAAAATCTGTAGTTTTTGCTTGTAATTTTGTTCTATTTTTGTGTTTAGGGTAAGAATTTTCCATGATTCTGTTGTTAGGCATGGATGCTTTTTTTTTTAGTTGTGCTATGCAACTTGTATCAGAAAGATGCATTGTAAGTCTTCTCGATAGGGTAGTTGAGGTTAAACCGACGCATATATTGTTGTTTTCAGAAATACAATCTCCTAAAAGACATTTATATTTATATATAACAATAGATTTTTGCAAAACTCTAATCGAGGGAGAGGAATTATTTTTAGTGACTAAGTTGGAGGTTTTAAATTTATTATAGTATATAAGTTTTATTTTTCATTAGGATCAGTGGAGAGTATGTCTATTTGAATTGTTTTTAATATATTTTCATCTAATTTATAATTGTATTGCATTTGGTTGCGATAAAAAGTTTGATAAATGTTTGTTGACTGGCTGGAGTGGTACAGTGTTTATTTTGTTGGTTAACATTTTTAATCATACACATAATCAGGGAACCCTTCATTGATGAGTTTGTTTTTATTTCTTTATAGAATATTGTTTTGGAGGAGGAGATTAGTGTGGCTGGGGATATTAGGTAATTGATAATTGCTTTTTTATATCGGAAGAGCCATTCGCTTTTGAAGTTGACGGTACAGGAGTTATTATTAGTTTTTGTAAGTAGAGGTAGTGAAGCTATTATTATTGTTGTTAGTATCAATGAGAACGTATAAAAAAAGAAATTTTATTGTTTTCCTTTAGTTCATGAGTAAGATTAAGAGATTTTTTTTTTTCGGAAGGTGACTTGGAGTATGTTTATTTCGCTAATATTATTAGCAAGAATGAGTATATAATCAACATATCTTAGATATATTGGAGGTTTTCTAATGCTATTAGATATTTTATTTTTATGATCGGAAATTACTGAAGATTGGGCCCTGGACAGATCCCAGAGATACCCCATCTATTTGAACGTAAATATTACCAAGATATTCATGAAATGGAACTTCACCAGTACTTGTTAGGAGTATTTTCCGAGGTATATTAGGGTTGATTTTAATCCAAGGTCTTCATAAAATTAAACCCCAAAATGGTATATTAGCCTCCCTGGATTTATATAATCTATTCATAAATTTACCTGTCAATGAAATGAATGAGATCATCATAAATAAAATCTGTAATAATCCATCTCGCCTTTCTCTTAAAATCAACCCAAAGTTTTTACATTACAGAAAACTGTATTTAAATGATAGTGTAAACAAAAAAAACTTCACTTATGGTAAACTGAATTGTTTGAAATTAAGTGAAACCATTTAACTGTATGCAAAAACAAAATGGGATCAGGCTCGTTAAACATGTTATCTACAAAATGTGTTTAGAAATCCTATATTTAATACCTGTGTATAAAAAAAAAGATTAGGGATTAAATGACCTACAATGGTTGATATGCCATAAAAAAAACCAAACCAATCCAATCAACTATTCTTTCTACGCAGCTTTGGCTATATAGTAGAGCAGACTGATCTCTTTAACCTTGGTATAACAACCAATCTAGGAAAAGGAAGAAGTCTTTAAGATTTTAAGAGTATATGGGCACAATTGTGTACCATTTTTTTGTTACCAGATTCTCCAAAAACTTGTGTCCTTCACAGGCTTTCACCAATATGACCAAAACACCGGTTCACATATTTACCTAAACAGCTGGACAACCATTCGACGAGATCGAGGGTAGAATCCATCAAAATTCAAACCAGTTGTAGATCACTTTAAAATCCCGTGCAGAGGAGACGGATAAATATATATCTTACTGATATATAAAAACATTCTTTCAAGCTATCAACTGAAGGCATAAAATTCCACTACTGCAAGATAGTGAAAAGATATTGAATTATGACTTTGAAAACGGGTCTGTTTTTTGTCGTAGGATTAAGATATACAAATGTAAAGTTATACATTTCTATTTATCAATGTATGAGTCATCACAAGTAGATAAGCATGACGTTATAATTTATCAGTATGCAGTCATTCAAAATGGATATAAATCTTTTCGGTGGTTTGTATTTAAACTATCCTGATAATCAAAAAGAAAATGGTAGTCTGCCATAAATTTCCTAAAGATTTTCTAGATGAGCGAGATAAACGTCTTAATACCTTATCGAAAATTTCCACAGTTAACAAAGACGGCTGTACTGAAGTCTTTTGGTCCAATACACTTTTAGTCTCACGAAAATTAGGAATCAAACTCATTGTTATTTACTTTTTGTAGAAGTTCAGATTAGGAAAAGTTTACGTTAAATTTGCTTCTCACAGGTTTGTATGAATTACAAACGAAATTCGTTTACCACATAGCGGAAAAATGCAAAGAAAATGATGCTTGAATGAATATTAGCCCATAACGATAATTTCAGTGGCTAAATAATGCTGTCTCTAAATACAGTGTTTCTACGTGATTAATAAAATAGCAGGCTTGATTAAACTCATTATGTAAGTTTATATATAATATCTCTCTCTCTCATATATACTATACTCTCTCTCATATATACATATACTATATATACGTGATTAATAAAATAGCAGGCTTGATTAAACTCATTATGTAAGTTTATATATAATAAACTATCCAAGTTAGACGAACCAGGCATGCAGGACACTGCTGGAGGAGCAGGAACGAGCTCATAAGTGATGTACTCCTATGGACCCCCACATATGGCCGAGCTAAAGTAGGACGACCAGCTAGAACATACATACAGCAGCTGTGTGAGGATACGGGATGTAGCCCAAAAGACTTGTCAGATGCGATGAACGATTGGGAAAAGTGGCGAGAGAGGGTCAGGGATATCCGTGCTGGTGGCACGACATGAGATATATATATATAACAAAATTTTGCATCCTTCATAATGATTCCGTAGTCTGTCGGTGGGGTTTAAAATAATTTGTCCTGAAGACCCGAAAGACCCCCCCTACACCAAAATCAGTGTCCTCGGTATGGAATTATTTACATCTGGTGATGAGACTCCAGTTTGAAGATCTGAAACATGTGCAGTGCTCTTAAATTGCCTTTACTCCAAGTCCAACCTGACCGAAAGTGGTAGTAATTGTTGGGTCAAGCGGTCGTGTCCATATTACTTGAGGCTGACTAAGAGTAAAGGAAAAAACCTTGACGGCAATTGTACAAGAATGCTAAGAACTATACAGAAAAAAAATCTGGAAGCATCATCCCACAAAATAGCTGCTGTATGGCCACATACCTCCCGTCTCAAAAACATTCAAATTAGTAGAACAAGACATGCACGACACTGAAGTCAGAACGAACGACATTCTCTTCGAGGCCCCTTTATACAGACGAGAGGCTAGAACTTATCTTCTTAGAACTTCTGGAGGACATTCCAGAAGTGATGGACGATAGAGACGTGTAACAAAAGAGAATTAGGGAAATCTGTGCTAGCGGCATGATATGATTATGATGCTATCTATTCAAAATAATTTGTATTTAGAATAAATATCATATAACAAAGAGCAGAAACCTTTAAATAACTACACAAACATGTTAATATGAACGTAGGTGATTCCCTAATATCTAGGTATAAAATAACTCTTGACGAGTTGTTATGCCGTTAAAATCGAACAATGGGGGCTCTAATACCATAAGAATTTTCGAACAAAAATTCTTTCAGCAATATGAGTTTAACTTAGGATACACACACAACAATCCTCCGAAGAGGATTAAGACCACCTAAAAAAAAAGTGGTATTTTTAATATGACGCTAAATCAGACAATGAAACTCTATAGTTCTGGATCTCTTAGATGTGTGGAGTACCTCTTCATTCTTATTTCTTCTCGGTTCATTTTGGTCACTTTATATGGGTCAAATAGATTTGTTTGAAAATTATTTTTATGTAGTAGTTAGAAACCATGCGAAACTATATAAATTACAATTATCAGTTAGAATTATTTACCTTAGATAGGATAGGAATTCTTGAAGCTATTTCTTAGTCATAATCTTTTTTTGTTTTGTTTTGTTTTTTAGATAAGAATTTTTGAAGCTATTTCTTAGTCATAGTCTTTTTTTGTTTTTTTGTTTTTTTTTGGGGGGGGGTAGATAGGAATTTTTAAAGCTATTTTTTAGTACTAAACTTTTTGTTTTTTTAACTATGAATTCTCATTAGACACTTAAAACCATACGACTATGTGCAGACAAATACTTTTTACTAAATGGAATAGTAACTTTAAAACAAGTAATTGTGAATCAGTCTTTGGGTTATATGATATCATTTATTCCAATCTAACTCAACAAAAACTGATTATTAAAATGTAATAAGTGTGATTGCCATGGAAATTCAAAAATATAAATTATGATTGTGAATGAATCATTTCGAAATTAATCAAATTTTGGCATTAAATAACCTCTGAGTTGACATGCCGTTAAACAAAATCAGATCTCGTTCGTAGAGACACTGTAGAAATTAGTAAACCATTTATTCTATGTTAAACTTTGTGTTGAATAATCCTTAAAGTTTGATTGAGAAAAAAAAATTGGCGGAAAATCTTATGATCCATTATTACTAAGGTGAAAGTGTGATCTTGGTGTATAACAACACAAAACTGCATCGGATATATTGCTCACTTCCAACATATCCAGTTTTGGAAATATGGGGTGGTGATCACTATGTCTCCATTGCCATTACTCCCAGGTCCACTCTAACCTAGAGTAGTTGTACCTTTTTGAGACCCATCAGTTAGTCAAATAGATATGTTTAAAAATCCTTCCTAATCAATAGGAATACATGAAATTATAACTAAATCTATATCAAGAATAGTTATTTGAAGTTATATTCTTTAGTGAAAAGTATTGTTAGTTATTTGACAACGTATAAATATATCCAAATAAATGACTATTAAATGGAAATATTAACTTGAAATCATAATTATTAGCATTAGATGGAAATGCTTGGCATATTAATGCCAAATGATATTCTTAAATAGCAACAGAAAAGTAAATATAATTGTTTAATATACGTAATTCCCTAACCTCTTAACTTGGTTTTGGGTTTTTTTGTTTAATGGCATAACAACTCTTTCTAGGTTATTTAATGCCAAAGCCATTCTCCTAGAAGAACAGTAGTGGTACTATTTAACCCGCAGGGCACCTCTGGTGGTGTAATGGTTAGCAAGTTAGACTAGCAAACCTACACGAGTGAGTTCGATTCTCATTGGGTGCCCCATTCATTTGGCCTTGTGCTAAATCGAAGTAAAGACCTTCGTAAATTACTATTTAACCCATAGCTGGTAGGATAAGGGGACTCATACCTTTCCCAAGGGTATTTGCCCGAAAGTGAACGTAATAGCGCGACTGGAGTACGAACTCGCGTACTACGATTCCGCAGTCCAACGCTTCAACCATTACACCACGAGGACATCCCCCTCTTAACTTGAAATAACCCTATGGATGTACACGTGTAATGACTCGTATACTGGATTACGACATCGTAGGACTAGAGTTCGAACTCCTGTTGCGCTTTTGTGATTACTTTAGGACTAATACCCTTTGGGAAAGTATGAAACCATTTATCCCCTCAGCTATTGGTTTAAAAGTACAACTAGTGTCCTTCTACAAGGATGGCTTTGAGATTAAATGTCCCACAAATATTTATGTCATCAAATAATGAATCCAACCAAAATAACCCAAGACAAGTTAAAATTAATCATACAATTGGCTGAACGTGTAATCAGCGAAGCTAAGTTGAACTGATATTTTTCACTGGAGGTCAGGTTAAATGTTTTAACAGCAGAATTTCAAAATAAAAATAAAAACAGTATCATATTTTTTCATGCTCAGCATACCTTTTAGTGTCTTTCCACTTCATCGATTATTCAGATGCTCTGGCTGTTTAGCAAAATTATTCTTTGCTTTATTACTGGGAATAAGAAAATATTTTTAGGTAGAGAATACAATTATTAACTCGAGTCTTGATTTTGCTACGAAAGAAATTTCTTTCGATTTTCATACCTTTTATTCAAATTAGTTAACCCAAGTGTGCAGCAACCTGTCAACTCAGATGTAGGTAAATTATTCGTAATATTATTGTGTGTGTCAAGACATGGAAATCTTAGAATTTATTCCCTTTTAAGAAACGGATGTTTATGTGCACACAGTAGATTCATTCTTAAATGACTTGTGTGGCTATTTTTTGGGGGTTTTTTTTTTTGCTTTTTTTTAGTCTACTCTTATCAAAGGACATAAATTTGAATACATTATGTATAAGTGGCTCATTAATTAACATATATAACGTGTGTGTGTGTGTGTGTGTAAATGTTTGTATACATGCATGAAGTATTTTATTTGCTTTTTTTTGTCAAAGCGCTCAAAAATGAGAGATTAAGATATAAACATCTCCAATGTTCATCATCGCCAGAGTGATAAAAAAAGTAATGGATTATTAAGGATATGATGTTTTGCAAGCTCTGGCCACGACTGTGGTAGACCAATCTTTACTGATGGAAGAGTGAAAAGGTTGACGCTTGCAAGATATGAACTGAAAATAGTTTTAACTTTTGAAAACAAGGCATCTGATGATTAAGAATACTCCATGAAGGGCAATAAAGCGAAGAATGGGTCTGTGAATGAAATCCATTAAATTCGTTTTTATCGACGTGGTTTAAAGATTTGAAAATGGGCATATATTATTTTCATTATTATTTTAAAAAGAAACGCTGTCATGGCTACATACTCGGAAAACGTATTCGACAAGTCAAATTTAAATTAGACCCTCGGGTCTGCTGTTATTTTGATCTTATTCTCTTGGAAAAAAGAATAAATACACTTCTTCCCACTCCACTCAATGAATACAATGTCAAGATAGATTTTTCCTTTTTGATTGGGCAAACGGGCAAGAACAATAAATTCAACAAATCATCGGGCAGCTTGGTGGTGTAAAACCTGTTACATACTTGCATAATGTGTCTCAATAAGAAATATACTTTTATAAAATCTATTCTTGATACAGACCTTACTTTCTCGAGTAAGTCTTGAAACTTTTTCGAATTTTCGCTGAAAATTAAACGTTTCTTAAATTCATTTACACTGCTTCAGGACGTCAGTACATAAATCACTTTTTTCCGGTTACTTAGACTAGGTTTTAATTGCATTTTGTTAAGAACAATTTTGAAGATTGCGCAAAATTTCCCTGTCTAGTTTAGAATTAGAAACTATTCACCAGTTTTCTTTGTGTATTTATAAACTGTTTAGGTAGGTAAAAAAAAGTAATGTTGACGACGGTAGTCGAAGGAGACCCGAAAGCTCCCTTTTCGATAGCTACTACACCAAAGTGTCGGATCGGGCGCTTCTCCATTCCCTGGATTGCTCTACTATACCCTTGATCCTTACCTTATAATGCAGAGTGTTAAGCAAGGTAGCATCAAGTACCATTTTTTTTTTTTTAGTCTTTGGTATGACGTGACCAGGGATTGAATCAAGGTCTCTTGGGCCATTGGCGAACACTAACAATTATGCCAATGTCCGGTACAATGCAACTGTCCGGTACTGCTTAGCTAACAAGGAGAAATGTCTGGTGAAGTCAGCCATAGTTATCTCCCCCTGGACCATCCAACTATATATCTAAAAAGATCCAACCTAACTGATAACAGTTAAGCTATAATGCAGCAATGTTTCATGTTAAACTATTACCTCGTTCGTCTTTCATTACACTGTCCAATTGTTTTATAGTTATTGATAGCCTCCCATAAACTGTGCCTTTCCTTCCAGTTTCAAATTTATTGCATTAACCGTAGATAGATTTTTATGTCGGCAGATATTTCATGAAAGGAAATTTAAAAATGCCGTTGCACAACAGCCAAAAAATAGTTTTGCTTTATTCCAGGACGCAAAATGTTTTTTCAACATCTATAATTTTTAACACTTTAACTGACAGTGGAAAACTTGGTGCTTACTATAGCTTTAATAATAAACTTTAATGGTTTCACTAAGAAGCCATTCATCCAAAGTGTCAACATGAATGTTTTCTACTTGGGTAGGGATAGTAATTTTCCCTTTTACTTTAGTGTTTATTTCATGTCGACATTTAAAGAATGCCAAGAAATGTGATATATCATCAGATTCAGCTGCACCTTTTTTATTTCGAATTTTATGACGAACACAAGAATCAAGCTTTTAGCAAATTCTAAGCATTTAAAATTAAAACCCAAAAATGCAGAATTCTAGAATAGATATTTCTACTTGTTGTCAAAACTTTTCATCAACATTTTCAAGGGAGACTGAATTATCCATTGAAATAAGTCTGTGTGTGTAACCTAGGCCATTTGCATGAGAAGATATGACACAAGGTCAGTTCTTAAGTATTCAGTGTTGACTTCAGTTTTCCTTCTCGTTGATCAGTTGCCATTCAAAGGTAAAAAGACCAGTCTACCCGACTATTTATCCATAGATGGAACAAGAATAGTTGCATTCTTACATATACTAAATTTATCAGCGTTATCTAAAAAGCGAATAGCCTAGTCCATAAGTTTGAATTCGGGACGCTATAACCATTTCACACGTCGTTAAACATTACACAACGATGGACTCTTGATTTCTCACTCTCTCTGATAGTGTATGTGACTATATATATATGTGTGTGTGTGTGTGTGTATATGTATGTTTCCACGTATACATGTGTGTGTATATATATATATATATATATATAAATAATGTGTGTATTTGTGTCTGTATTTGTATACATGTGTGCGTGTATGTGTGTGTATATATGTAAATTAGTGTGTGTGTTTATATATGCGTATGCTTCTCTGTGTGTGGGTGTGAGTATAAATATATGTATACATGTCCATTCTGATATATATATATATATATATATATATATATATATATATAAGGGTGTGTTCGTATTTTTGTAGGTGTATATCTATATATGTATATGCCTCTGTGTGTGTGTGTGTCGTATATATATTTCTGTGTATGTATGCTAGTGAATATATGCATGGGTGTGTATATGTTTGTATGAATAGGAAAATGTATCGAGACGATAATAAACGGAAGGTCTTCAAAGGATGATTGTATATGTCGAAATATTGCCATCGTTCAACTTTTCGTGTTTTTTAACCTTCCTGAAGGTGTGTAAATAACTAAATGAAACGAAAAAGACTAGAAAGTTTAAAAGCATTGTATTCCCGTTGGTAGTGTTATGTTTCAAATTTATGTGATGTAATTAGCGTTCTAAAATTTCTTAAAAAATTCATGCCACATACATGTATCTCTATACAAGCGTTAATATTTATATTCAGCGCATATTTATCATACGCATTCAATAAAATATCTACCTGTTTTCATCACTATTAGCTTTCTCCTTCCTAGCTCTGTTTATTTCGACATTTATATAAACTAGAAGCCGAATTATTTTAAATAACGGTTTTTGTCATTTTCTGCACAAATCAGAGCAAATCAGTATACACGATGAAAAGATCTGTTTCTCTTTAATTATATCATCATCATCATCATATCGCGCTGGTAGCACGGATATCCCTGACCCTCTCTCGCCACTCCTCCCTATCGTTCATCGCCCTAGGTAGGTCTTCAGGACAGCATCCCGTATCCTCACATAGCTGCTGAATGTATGTTCGTGCTGGTCGTCCTGCTTTTGCACGGCCATGTGTGGGGGTCCATAAGAGTACATCTCTTATGAGTTCGTCCCTGCTTCTCCAGCAGTGTCCTGCATGTCTGGTTCGTCTAACTTGAATAGTTTTCGTGATAGCGGGCAGGTGGCCGTACAGTTGGTGTCTTGTGGAGTGTTGCCGCCAGGACTTGTTTAAGATTACACGTAGCATTCTTGTGTAATTGCCGTCTAGCTTCTTCTCGAGCCGTTTTGTTAGCGTCCATGTAGTGCAGCCATATAGCAGTATCGAAGTGACCGCTGCCTGGAAGAAACTGCGTTTCATTTTATCGGTTAGGTCTGATTTCCATATAGTTGTTTGAAATTTATTCTAGCTTCAATAGTTTTCAAGTGTTTTTTTTTTAATTATTATAAATGTAAAATAACATCTTGGAAAACTGAAAATTAAAGTTGTGGTAAGTTCTAAATTATTTTTCACCAAAGCATTATTTATGTCTACTGTTTTGAAAACTCTTATTTGCTCATAAAGTTGTTCATTGATATTACGGCAAGTTTCATATATTTTTATTACAATCCAGAAATGGAATTGTATACACCTCTACTCTGGATTTGTAAATAGTTTTTTGTTATTTTTCTAAATGTATTTGAAGAGTTAGTGGCTCTTTTTATTCCAAGGATGATTACTATTTTCTTTGTTTTTTGTGAAGAAGTGGTTGTCGCCATCATATGAAGGAACCATTGCTTTCGTGCTTTTATAGAGCATCGTTATAGCTGTAACAGTTTCTTTAGGGATATATATGCTCGTAGTATTTTCTCCATCGTCCTTGCACGTATACCTTCGATGATTTGGTGGATACTGAGAATCTGTAATGTTGTGGAGATTTCTCTGAAAACCATTCTATATCTCTAAAGGATTTTCTTGATTTTAGGTTTCATAGGGTTGAGAAGTAGAGAATGATAAACCACGTCCCTAAGGGAAGAGGAGGTTCTTTGTCTTCCATATATGATAATATGAGCAATTCACTGGGGCTAAAACCTTATGGAGTGTATGATGCATTTTTTTTTTATTTCGAAAAATGTAATTTTCCTTTTATTAAAAAAAGGTTAACAGACTTATAGACTTTGAAAGAAATTAAAAAGTTAATTTAAAAGGTCAGTTAGAAAGTATTACTACTCGAACTTTTAAACAGTCAAGACAAAAAGTAAGTGGGTTTGGGGTTTTGTAGGTGCATAACCATCTTAAATCATAACATTACTTGCCCAATTTCGGTGATTAAAAGGTCAAATCTTTGGATAGATTAATCAGATCTTTCATTTTTGTTTTGGTTAATATGAAAAATACTTCCCCCACGAAGTGTGGGCTGGGACCGTTTATTAACCAAGTCCCTATATTGGGGCTTGATTAGATGGCTAATAAAGATCTGTTATGTGGAAGGGATACTCTTCCCACATATGTAGATCAGCACATTTGATTGGCTGATCGATTAAAAAGTAGTAGAAGAATGTACAAATCAGGAATGTTTGTTTCTAGAGGAATCCTCAATAAAAGTCGATGTTTTAGAGTTAGAAGAAAGATGTCTGATTTCCATACCGAACACCAGAGATTAGGAAAAAATCTCTCAAAGAACTAAAGCCCCTCCAGCAAAAGCTTCACTATTCGAATAACACAGACTGCATCAGCCAAATTGTCTGTCTCTCAAATACAACAAAATGATACTATTCAATATATATATATATATATATATATATATATATATATATATATATATACAACTGTTACACCGTTGTTTCTTAATAGATAGTTTATTAATTGTTAAAGTTGTTTTTCTTATCTTTGAGTTGCCAACATCTAGGTAACTTGCTCGAACAAAACAACCAGACCGTCAGAAGAAGTCTCAGATTGTGTTATCCCTTATCTGTGGATTTTTCAAACACAGCGAGGGAACAGAGGGAATTGATTGACCAACTAACCGAAAACGCATCTGCTAATCACAGAACTAAGACCATAATCAATTACAATGACTAGCATAGGACTACACATACTTCGTATTTCGAAGTGGCCTGCAGCTCTTTTACTTTTAAATTTTAAAGTACTTCCTCTGTAAACTGTCCTCATTTAATTTCCAGTTTGCAATTAACACTTTTTTTTATAGTTTTATCAGTGACTTTAGAGGATTTTGCAAGAAGATTCTTGAAATGTTCTTTCCACTTTGGTACTCTTTTTTTTCTGGACTGGCACCTTTTAGTTTTATTTTCGAGGTGCTCTGCTTTCTTCACTTTAATTACTATCTGTCATGCTAATTGTGATTGTCCATCTTCTACCGAGTTTCTAATTTTGTTGATTTCGCTTTGAATGCATTCAAATTGTTCTTTTTAGCTTGTAATAATTCTCTCTGGCCTTTCTTAAGTTTCCGGGTATTGACATTTGTTGGGTTTATTAATAAGGATACTATTTTTCACGTTATATCATTTTCTCTAATTGTTATTAACTTCGATGGAATTCTACATTTGGTTCTGTATTTAGTTGGTATACCTTCGGCTACTGCTTCCACATGTGCAGTAATAAAGTTTTTGTCATTGAGAGTATGTCTTTAAGAATTCTACCTAAGGGCCTCGAAATAATTTCTTAGAGTTACTATATAATGATTTCTATTGATGATTCAGGACCAGTCATATTGTGAAGTTTCACCTGTTTATATCTCATATCTGCGTAGACTTAGGTGAATCATTGCCGAGACGATTCTTGGATCGGAAGACATTCTTTCAAAGAGTTATTTATCTATTTCTTTATGAATATATAATTTAGTTTTGCTTTAGAGTTATTTTGTATGTCCATATTATTCCATCACTTTAAGAATTTGATATTTAGACATGCTACTCTTTTGGGGATTAAAAATCTGCTAGATATTGCCCATTTCTGTTTAACGAGTTGTTTAAATAGAACTTTTTTTCATCCTTACCTAATTGAACATTTATGTCTCCACCGAGAGATGTACTTCAGAATGTGTCAAACAAGGGAAAATAGGCCGTAGTAGAAGGTGATATCTACTTCATTACTTTCATTGGTGGGACAGTAGCAAGAAACGATTGTGGTGCAGGAGTTGTCATTAAACGATAGAACGCATCCCATGTTTACTTGTGAGAAGGGCGGTGCGCTTTGGACATTCGTTTTGAATTAGTCATGGTAATATTTTGTTGGTTATTTTTTCCTCATCAATAGACACCAACATTCTCCGTTGGATTCTCTTTATGCTGATTTGTGGTTTTAAGGCATGAGGACTGAGAACCACTCCAAGAACTCTTAAGGCATTAGCGGAATTTTTCCGAGCAGATACCAGCACAAATGTCGATCCATTACCAGTATTGTGGCATTTTATTTATAGTTCGCTATGGTAGTATCCATGTTCTTGTATACATATGATATCTATTTTATTGTTGGCTCTAGACGATATCATCTCGGGTGACTGGTTTGCCGTACATAAAGTCCTAACATTAAATGTCACTATGCGAACAGTTTTTTTGCATATGAGTAATTTTGGTTTGAGTTTGAGCTTTGTAACTGATTTTTTTTAATGTGCGGGTTAGAGTTCTCAGAACGATAGAACGTATCCCATGTTTACTAGTGAGAAGGGCGGTGCGCTTTGGACATTCGTTTTGAATTAGTCTTGGTAATATTTTGTTGGTTGTTTTTTCCTCAGCAATAGACACCACCCTTAAATAGATGAATAGCAATAGTTTCTTGTGTGAACTATATGATCCTGGCCGTTGACTTTGAGGTTTTATATATATATATATATATATATATATATATTCGCCTTTACTAAGTTAAAACTTAGAAATGTTATTGCTCAAATTGTAGCCTTTAAACAATTTTCTTACAGTTCCCTTTGGATTGAAATCCTAGCACCACCAATTCAAAAGACAAATGATAGTTTAGTTATGTGTCTTTGTAGTTTCTTTATAGATTTTTATTCATTTATATTTATAGAAGGGCTACTTACGTTTGTATACAAATTTAGCCACATGGCTTTCGCAAAGTTTTTTTACCATATTTTTTAGATATTAAAAAGATAGATTTTTATTTCGTTCATTTATTAAAAATATACAGAAACATATATACACATTTTTCTTACATATGAAAAAATTAAAACAAAGTTTTCCTTATTACCTTCACAATTACTATTAAACATTCTAATAAGAAACGAAAGATATGAATATTAGTATTTGAGACGCTTCTCCAACAGTTCAAATAAAGTAATTTATAAACAACGTCAATGATCAATGAAAAGAAATTATAGTTAAATTTAAATATATATATATATGTGTGTGTGTGTGGTCATCAATAATCAATCTAAAAAGACATGGCATCAATTAATTTCATATTTTAATGTAAGGCTGTGTACTGTACAAGAGTTACCATAATGTGTGTATATATATATATATATATATATATATATGATGTCGAGGTTTTATTTCAAACGCAACCTCTACATTTTTAACCTAACTCGTACTTTCACCAGCAAAGAAGAGGGAATATATTTAAAAAAAAAAAAACATCCAAAACAAGACTGGAACTGCATCTGAACGGATAAGGCAGTCGTACAGATCTAACACAATCCAATAAATTTTGGTATTATTGTGAGATACTGCTGGGGCACCCTGGGCTAATGGTAATGATGATTCGACCCCGAAACCATGCCTGAACCCAGGGTCATCATCTGATTAAGACTTTATTTGAAGCAAAACTTTTTTTGCGGCAGTTCTTGTATATAATTTATACATATATACACGTTTGTGTGTGTGTGTCTCTGTGAGAGTCTGTTTACACTTACATTTACCCGTGAAAATGAAATATTTAGAATAGTATATCCTCATACGCAAATGTTTTTAGTAATGTTTTTAATATCATAAGTAATATTAACTACAGTATTCACACAACTTTATATTGTGTGTCTATGTGAAATTCTCTGCAGATTATTATTCTTTTGAATGTGATGTATTCCCGTCGTTTTTGGTTTCTTTTTTGTTGCGGGGATTTGGGAATTGAACAAATATACTAAAAGAGAACCAATAATAACAAAGAATCGATACTAATACTACTAATATCAGAAATAGTGGAATGAATTTTTTAACTCATTGTGACATCTGGTGTTGACGTTCGAGATGCGTCTAAGCAGCTTTTCTAAGGTGTGACAGACAAATATTCAGTAAAAAGCACTTATCTGACCAAAATAGAGAATTTCTGAAACTTTGTTAAAGATAAAAATGAATGCTTATCTCTGAAGTAATGGCAGTCATGTTGGACTAAATAAGGCTCGGCACTGCGATGAAGCCAAATTGTTTATTTTTAAAAGAAAACTCAACGAACTTTGAATGTGCTTGGTTCTGGCTGGCAAGGTGATGCGTATTTGTATTAAGGAGAGTAACAAGATTCTAATTGAAAATTCCCTTATTTCACTTTTTGGACAGGGAAATTGTTTCATTCTCTAAATCATAGCGTTTCAAATATTTTCGTCTCCATTATCGTTTCTAGCTGGTTACAAAAATACTTGGTGTTTTAGAAAAATGTTAGCATTTCTATGGGAGTTTCGTCATGATGTTATGGTGATAAAATCTTCGGGTGTTCTCCGTGATATCAATTCTACCTTTTTCTGAAGATGTTAGCATTTTTTAATCACAAGTTGGATATTCCAAGAATGACTTCTTGAGATTTCTTGAAATTATATCAGAAAAGTGCAAACATTTTTAACCAGTGTGTGTATGTGTGTTATTGAAATAAACAAATCGTTACAAAACTTCTTTATTTATTTAATCATAAAAGTGTTCAAGTACTGATCTGTAGAGCAGAAAAAATCGAAAATAAATTATCTCACGTCCATGAAGTTTTAGTTATGAGACTGACATGAAGTTAGAAAACAGATTTCACTAAAAAAACGTTAACCCACTAAGAGCTTTATAATCTCTCAATCATTGCCGTTGATCTTTTTCTTCGTATCTCTCTTTAATTCGATTGTTTATCAACCTTTCTAAATATGTATAAGCGGTGAAACAGAATTATGTTTTGAATAAGGATTTTGTAACTTATCAGCTAAATCCGAACAAAAAAGGAGTCGATTGGTTCACCTCTTAGTGAAGCCCTTGGATGACTTCTTCGTAAATTTCTACAGCCTTGTTTCTTTAAATACATCGTCATCATCATCATGTCGTGCTGGTAGCACGGATATCCCTGACCCTCTCTCGCCACTTTTCCCTATCGTTCATCGCCTCAGGCAGGTTTTCTGGACAACACCCTGTATCCTCACAACACCCTGTATCCTCTCCACAAGAGTAAATCTCTTATGAGTTCGTCCCTGCTTCTCCAGCAGTGTCCTGCATGTCTGGTTCGTCTAACTTGAATAGTTTTCGTGATAGGAGACAGGTGGCCGTACAGTTGGTGTCATGTGGAGTGTTGCCGCCAGGACTTGTTCAATATTGCTCGCAGCATTCTTGTGTAATTGCCGTCTAGCTTCTTCTCCAGCCGTTTTGTTAGCGTCCATGTACTGCATCCATATAGCAGTATCGATGCGACCGCTGCCTGGAAGAAACTGCGTTTCATTTTATCGGTTAGGTCTGATTTCCATATAATCGATAGCCTATTGATAGCTGTCCATGCTTTTGTTAGCCTCATATCGATGTCCTTTTCGGTTGATGCGACACTGCTTCCTAGGTAAGTGAATTTGTCTACTAGTTTAAGAGGGGCTCCGTCTAGAGTGGAGATGTCCCCCGTTCTGATACATAGACGATATATCATATATATATATCCCCGGAATACATCAAAACTGACAGACTGCGAAATATTGATCTTACCCCTGATTTCACTAATAAACTAGAAAATAATAATACTTTAAATATTCTCTAAAAACTAACATATACATTTTTACTCACAAGATAACGTCAAAATTATTCGGGGAATAATCATTAGTTCTTAACTTTGTACTTTTAGGATCTGCACCTTTCAATTTTTTTTAATAAGGATTTTGACTATATGAAAATTCCTTCAAACAATTTCAATATCCTAAATTTTTTATACAAGTCAAAATAAAATCTCTCAAAATTTACAAATTTAAATGTTCTCCAGAAATTCGAATCAATAAATTTTCAAATAATAATACACTACAAAATACATCATTTTATCCAATAATTCAACCACAAACACCATAAAAAATAAAAATCGTAGGAATGAAAAGAGCCTTCAACTCTTCAGATATTTGAGGATTTAATGAATGATAAAAATAACAAAACCCATGGCCGTGCAAAAGCAGGACGACCACCACGAACATACATTCAGCAGCTATGTGAGGATACGGGATGTTGTCCTGAAGACCTACCTAGGGCGATGAACGATAGGGAGGAATGGCGAGAGAGGGTCAGGGATATCCGTGCTACCAGCGCAACATGATGATGATATATATAATATGAGTGTGTATTTAAATTTTTCTTCCGGTTGTTTTTGTTATTTTTATTTTAGTTTGCAGAGTTAAATTTCCCAATGTTTGATAAATAAATGATAGCTAATAATGTTTCACATAAAATAATACCCGGCATGTCAGTTTGGTGTGGAAGAAATCGTTTATTTAAAACGTATTGTTAGGAGTTCTACTTTTTAGTGGGCAATGCTCTTAGATTTTTCTTACTTGAATGTATATCAACCACAGTGGGTTAGTCAATGCCAAAGCGATCTTTGTGATGCTATTTAACTCATAGCTAGCAGAATATCGTTTTTCACATCTTTTTGTTCGAAAATGAACGTAATAGTGAGATTGGAGTTCCAACGAGTTTACGACGAGGCTGCAGTCCCGCACTTTTGTCTTTACACCACGGGGACTTCCACTGTGGGCACACCAGATCAGAATTTTTGTTATATATAGAAGGTATAATGATCCTTTATTCATAGCACACCAACTCAACAAAAATAGCAGGTCATAATGTAATTTTCAAACTGATATGTATTGTCATTTACAGATTATAAAGAAGTTTCTCATTAAATCTGCTACTTAATAAGAACACCTTCAGAATCTATCATTTTTGTTTGTTAATTTGTTGTTCTAATATTTTTGTTTTTGGACATAAATGGGTTTTTTCGATGTAGTGCTATTGAATTGGTATTAGATAGAGGCATAGTGAGTCGTCATCATAGGGTAGTTGAGGTTAAATCAACGTATATATTGTTATTTTCAAAGATACAATCTCCTAAAGAGCATTTTGATTGACATATAACATTTGATTTCTTTTTTATCCTCGAAGCGCTCTATATCAGATAGAAACTACCAAAACTCAATAGAATCCAGTAATAATGTAATTAAATGTCTTTAGCTACTGCTGCTGCTTATAAACAAGCTTAAAAATAAACGCTACAACACACCAGAATAAAAAATAAATGCTCAACACTTACAAAGTAGTAATGTACATACAAAGATGCCCGTGGTGTAATGGTTATCGTCGTAGGAAATGGACACGGTGACACGAGTTCAAATCCTGGCCGAGACTGATTGCATTTCACATAGCACTAATACCCTTGGGAAAGGTATGAATCCAATTATTCTCCCTCCAGTAGGGCAGACTAGGTTCTTCAGCCTTGGTTAGGCAACTAGTCGAGGAGAAGGAAAACTCTGAATTCAAACATGTTAAACTCCGCTAAAAAATTGACCTTGTGTCATATCCTGCCCGAGCGGAGGGGTTGGTAAATATGAATGTACATACAAAGGTTACATCGCTTTTGCAATACACACATTCCTGATGATGGCCCAAGATAAGTTGGCGACCGTAGTCGAAGGTGACCAGAAGGCTCGCCTTTTCAAAGCATTTATTTTTCTGCTTTTATTTATTTATTTATTTATTTATTTATTTATTTTTAGCTCAATTCATTTTGTAAGCTTTTCTCTAAACATTTTCGATAATGATTGATATAATGAAGGTCTTTAAGAGCCCAGTCGGTTAGGGAAGTATAAATACACTGACTACATCTCTGTAGATAGGTAAGACCCTCCCTCTCACAACGACTGTTCTGAATATGACACTAAATACTCTGATGGTGTGGCTCCAGGCCTGGAGCGCTGGAGAATGTGGTGTACCCCTTCATTGCCATTGCTCCCAGGTCCTCTCTTACTCGGAGTGGTAGCACCTATAGGGTCCTATCTATGAGTGAAATCGAACAAACTTTGAGCAAACAAATGACTGATCTTAAATTGTGACTCTTATATAACAATACTTGAAATTATTTAACAGTAAAAATAGTCAGGCTCGTTTAAGAATCTTATCGACAAAATGTGTTTAAAAATCATATATATATTAAATATATATGTATAAACAGGATTTGGAATTAGATAACAAAGAGTTTTCGATATACCATTAACCCGACCCAACCAAACAAAGTGCTTTAAAACTATTTTCATTTTGAATTACTATTAAATATTCGGGGTTTTCATTTGTAGGGACTCTTACATAAAAGCTTATGATCTTTGCAGATTTTTTTCAGTGTGATTAAAACTTCAGTAGGCTTATATTAGTGTTTTGGTTTTGCATTTTAAGCAGTTATTTTTTTTCGAATGAATAAAATGTATATGAAAGTTAATAAGCTGTTCTTTTTTTTGCAGGTGGGGGTGTCGAATATAATTTTGATGGTATTTACTTTGATAATGATACTTAGTGATTTACTTCTGCATGGTTATATTAATGGTGTGACATCTATTTTCGAAATGTACGTGGCGTTTAGTAGGGTATGATGCTTTATTTATATATATATATATATATATATATACACTGGGATTGTAGTTCGGTTTGGTTGGATTTTATAACATATCAACCGTTAGTCTTTATTGGGAATCCTTTTGAGATGAGGCTTCTTAATCTGAGAATTAATTTTTATTTATTGCGGACTTTTCGATCGATAAAATGAGTACATATATGTAAACGCGACCTCGGATAGGAATTCCTATATTATTTTAACTATAGTTGTATAAAGAATTCACATTTCTAATGCTTTAAGTGTCTTTTAAATTTCGTTCCTAATTATGAACATGGAAAATAAAAAGAAGGGATGTGTTTACTTCTCAATGTTAATTTTGCTTCATGACAATGCTTGGTTATACGTGCTGACTTCAATAAGTTTCCAGACTTTTTTTGTGCACGCATTTAAAATTGTCATAGACTCTTGAAAATTCACTATGTTATTGCAATACATCTTATGAGATGACTGACCAATTTTTATGATTTCAGGTTTAAATGAACAGCTACAGCAGCAATTGCAATACACCCTACTAAAGACAGATTGTCACAACTGGAGAATTTCAAAAATGCAATCTGGACATGAGGACACTTTAAAAGAACGATATGCTTGAAAATTCTGTTTTTAAACTTGGAAAAAAATGCCACAGAAAAGTATCGAATGCTTCAGACTGCTTTTCGACCGTCTTGCATAAATAGAGCATCAGTTTTTGAGTGGCATAAGAGATTCAAGGAATGCAGAGAGTCTCTGAGGGATGAGAGGCGTGAGATGAGTAAGGAAATCAATACACCAGAGTTGATTGGCCAAACGGTTAGGGTTACTATGTTGAGGTTTTAAGGGAGTTCAGGAAGAGATTCCTAGGGAAGAGGCCAGCAATCTTCAAATACGGTCAGTGGCATTTCCACCAGGACAATGCACCAGTCCACAACTCCATCCTTGTCATAGACTATTTGAGCAAGATGGGCATCAAGACAGCTCCTCACCCTCCCTATTGTCCAGACGTTGCTCCCTGTGACTTTTGGTTATTCCCTAAGCTCAGAGGCTGTCGTTATGAGACAATTGAGGAGATCAGAGGCTGTGACGAAGGTCATTGACACGCTCACATAGGAGGACTTCCATGGGGCCTTCGAGAAGTTGTTGGAACGGTACAACAAATGCATTGCTGCCTGAGGAGATTAGTTCGAAGGGGACTATAGTTTCATGCGTGTACTATCAATAAAAGTGCCCATACGAAAAAGGTCTGGAAACTTATTTAATGATCCTCGTACGTTGCCAAGCTAAGGCTGCAGAAACTCACTTACTGGATATATTTTTCTGATCTCTCACACACCAACTTCCATTTATTTATGAATCTCCACACTTTTTTACGCGCAAAAACAATCTGTAGAAATCTAATTTTTTTTTTTTTTTTTTTTGCATCAAAATCTTTAGAGTTTTGTTGCACTGGCATAAATATTTTTGTTAATTGATTATAGAAATGTAGAGATATTCAGGGATCCTATATTGACTGATTAAAACACTGTTTAAATTCATTCATTCGGGAATGAAATTTTGTTCTAAACTCAAAAATTATTTTCTACACAACCTTTTAAATTTAGCCTTGTTTAAAAGCTTAGTAAAGGTAAAATAAATATTTTTAGACTTTATTTTTTCCGATGAAAGTATCATTGGGAAATCAGTAATTTGAGAAATCAAAATGTAGTTTTCTCTGATAACGTCTGAAATTTCTGTTTTGGCCTACCCTTACACTGTTTTTAACCTGTCTAATATATGATATCACAGAATTTGTGATTCGGTCTATGTTCTATTTTGGTGGCTGGGATACGAGGAAACAAACAATTGCGAGGATGAGAAAGGAATCAAAAGTACAAGACTTCCCAGGAGAACGAAGAGATCAGCCATCATATTGTGTCCGTTATCCATTTATTCCTGATTCCATGGTCTTAGAGAATGAACGGAATGCATAAAGCACTGAAGTCTAACGATTAGCTATCACCGACATAGCAGTTGCCGGTGACTACGCTACATTACTAAACGGGTGACATACAAGATAAAGTTAAAAATAAAATATATAATATACGAGAAAGTAATTACTAAACTCATAATAATACCAACAAAGGAATCTAACCAAAACTTACCACACTTATTTATGTATACATTGATAAACAATTTTGTCTAAGAAGGTTAAACAATATCTCAAAATTAATGGGATTGTAATTTTTTAAGTAATTTATATATTTCATAATTTGCTAAATCTTTTAAATATTGCAATATTAAATGTTTAAAATTAGTTATCTGTTTTGTTGCAGGTGCTGTAGCCTACTTAATTCCAGATTCTCCATCTGAAGGTTTTAACTTTCAATTCTCTCTGGTGGAACTCTACGGCAGTGCTCATTTGTTACTAACGAATAACAAGACAAAAATGACTACAACTCAGCTGGTTGGCGATGACACTGGACATTTGCATATTGGACCGTCTCAAACTCTTCACGTGACAGAGGTAAGGGACATGATTTTAATAAATGAACATGAGTATTTATAGTATTTACTTTGAGAAATGCCGTCTGTAATTATTACAGTCATTTTGACTTAATGATCCCAACCTCATATGGTAATCTAGAGAGAGGATGTATCAAACATTTTCGGAGGTTTAACTTACAATCCAAATATAATTATCGAAACCAAGTCTACGAAGAATAAAAATTGAGTGGGTGTCTGTTTATGGGCATTTTATGTCACCTTCTGGCCTAATGGGTAGAGTGTTAACCAATGGTCCGGGATACCGGGGTTCAATTTCAGGTCGTGTCATATGAAAGCCTCAAAAATGATACTTGATGCCTTCTTACTTAACACTCGGCATTATAAGGTACGTATGAAGAGTAAAGTGTAGTAATCCAGGGAAAGGAGTAGTGCCCTCCCCAACACCTCCGTATAGAAAAAAGATCCTTCGGGTGACCCTCGACTACAATCACTAACTTTACTTATTATCTATAAGCATAGATGGTTTTGTTCTCTGACACAGATTGGGAGTACCTTTTTATAGTCCAACGTATCCAATAAAAATTCGCCCCGTCGGTTCGGGCTGTAGAATACGCTGACTAAATCTCCTGCAGAGGTGGTGAGAATCCTTCCAAAGAGTTTCCTAGGTATGACACAAAAATGGATCTGAAGGTGAGGCTCCAATCCTAGAGCTTCGGGGTAGTGTGGAGTACCCTTTCATAGCTATTACTCCAAGGTCCACTCTTGGATGGAACCCATTAAACAAAGAAACCAAACAAAACAAATTATTTACTTAGACATGCAAGTCACAGTCGGAGAAGCAGGGACGAGCTCATAAGTGATGTACCCTTATGGACCCCCACATATGGCCAGGCAAAAGCAGGACGACCAGCTCGAACATACATCTAGCACCTATGTGAGGATACGTGACGTGGCCCTGAAGACCTGCCAGAGGCGATTAACTATAGGGAGAAGTGGCGAGAGAGGGTCAGGGATATCCGTGCCTGCGGCACGACATGATGATGATGATATATGTACAGGGGGCGTGTATAAACAGGATTTGGCATTAAATAAGCTACAAGAGGAATACGTTATAAAACACACATCAAGGAAGAATCAAGTACACAAAAATATGAATATGAACGGCATTCCTTAACTAGTCGGAATAAAAAAAAAACTCAGATTGCTTGACATACTCTAAAAATCAAATTAACGACTGTAGAACCTCCAGTGAGAATTGAACCCTTATCACAGTAGCAATATGTTGCTGGGCTAAATGATTCATTATTAACTTTACAATGAGACAGCCAAAACGAAAAATATCTTCAATGTAGTCTGACCATTCAAAATATCAAGTACCTAACGATGTCAATATTCACTACATAATAATAGTGATTGTCTTTAATTAGAATCATTTTGAGATGAGGCTTCTTAATCTGAGAATTAATTTTTATTTATTGCGGACTTTTTGTCCTCATCTTGGTAGTTTTTTTATGTTGTTTCTTCTTTCACTACGTTTCGGCCAAATTTCACCTCTGGCCTTCTTCAGGTGATTTACCGCGACCTCGGATAGAAATGATGAGTCGTGTAACCGTATCCCCAGTAATTACGGCCTTCCATAGTTGTTGTCAGTAATAGTGTTTTTTTAACTCTATTACCGTACGACGATACACACAGTGCATTTAATTTTTTTTATTCAAGTTCTAGACCAAAATTTTGGGGATGTCTCCGAGATGTAATGGTTAACGTACTGGACTGCTACATTGTATCGTGTTTGTTCAAAACCGAGTGATTCTATTGCGTTCACTTTCTGGCTAATGCCCTTGGGAATGAACCACCGGATAAGTGTTAAATCGTATAAATGCTATTCTCTACTAGGATAGTTTTGGTATTAAATAACCCACAAAGGTTTATATGCCATAAAACAAAGAAACTGAACGTTTGGGGCGTCTAGTGAGGTCAAATTTAGTATGTTATAGTCATCGTCTGGTAGACGACCGAATAAACTAGTACTTTAGTGATGTACCATAGCCAATGGACGGTATTCACAGTGCTTTGAAGATTGATGAAATAACCACTTGACGCTTTTTCGATAGCTTCCTGTTTTATCGACTGTTTTTCTGTGGGTGGTTGTGGCTTTCTGTTCTATTCCTCCGCCACCGAGGATGTAGGGCTTGGGTTATACCGACTGTATATCCTGCTGTGGGGTAAGACTCTCTCCACCCAAAAAACGAGGTGTCCTGGGTATGACATTGAACTGCATTCGATGATGAGGCTCTAGTTCGTATGACACTGAACTGCATTCGATGGTGAGGCTCTAGTTCTTGTGATCTCGGAAATGCGGGGTCCAATTTTATTGCCATTACTCCCAGTTTCACTCTCACCGAGTGTGGTTGAATTTGCTGAAGTCTTATCTCTGGGTCAAACTACTTGTGAAAAATTATTTGAATTTAATTGGAATACTTGATACGATAGCTGTATATAATTTGTATTAGGAATAGTTACACGGACCTATGATTTTTCTAAGGATTATTATTACTCCCTAGACAACACTAACTTGGAATAGTAGAAACTATTAAGGTCCTTAAATGAGTTTGTATAAGAATATTCGTAATCAGTAGGACTGAATTAAAATATTCGTATTCGGTGGGACAGTATAAAAAAAAAATTCGCATTCAGCGGAACTGTATAAAAAATATTCGTATTCGGTTGGACTGTATAAAAAGGATATCAAAGGACTACAGAAAAAATGTAAAAATCAGCACTCGTCATCCCGATTTAACATCAAAACCCAATCATAAACTAAGCAAAACCTTTTAAGAGTTTTAATGTAATCAAGTCAATCGGATGCATTTAAGAAATTTTGTCTCAGTTATTTTTCAACTCTAATCATTATAATTCACCTTTGTTTTTGTTTTTTACTCGTCATTGCAGGTGTCCAAATATCGTCGGTCAAATGTCACCTACCATCCATTCATTTATGAAAAAGCAACATGGATCCTCCCAGAAGCAACAGTCGAAATTCGAAGTTCTTTAGACGAGCAAGCAAATGGCATGAACCCAAATTCTTGTCCAGCAACGAACCTGAACTCTAATACGCTCAAAATATGGGGTACAATTGTGGGTAACAAAAGCCATCTACTTGTTGCTTCGGGTAAGTTTTATACCTAAAAAACAAATTAAACAATGACTATACTATTTCTTTGAATGTATGAGATGAGGTTTGATAATAATTTGTAGTATTGTAGCGCAGTGGATATAAGCTTTGGGTTTAAACAGTTCTAAGTGACAGTTATATCTGGACTGCAGGTTCAATCCTGGTTAAGAGTTACCGTAACATAGAATAATAATTAACACAGCTTAACACTTGTACCCAGCTATGAATAGCGGAACGAGAGCGGAGTTCCCCAGTGGATCGAAGAAAGGGTTGGGTTCGAAGTTCCGTGGCAAATCCCAATTACGACAAGAACAGTCCCGAGTCCGAAAAGAGATACCTGAAGAAGGCCGGAGGGCACATCGGCCGAAACATTGTACAGACAAATAAATAAGATGAATAATAAATTACGAAGAATCGTAATACTACAAACAATGACTATGTTCTTAACTTAGAAAAAGAAGAAACAAAAATACTCAGAAAGTTTTCTGTTGATTTATTCTTCAGCCTTCGTGTAACAATCAGAAGTTGGAACAAAATTAAGACTCGAACTTATACTTAGGGATAAAAAGTCATACCCTTGATTTGTAACTCTTTTGGAGACGAGCTTAGAGTATCGGTTATCGTCATAGGAAATGGAATTTCCAAACCTAGATCCCTGGATAGAGCTGTTTGTTTTACTTCACACAAATGACTTTGGGAAAGACAGGAATCAATCTTGTCCTAAAATGGTAAATGGTACTACAGACTGTTTTTTAATCTTTGGTTAGGTAACCAGTCTAAGAGATAGGAAAACTCTGAATTCAAACAAGCTTTACCCAGCTTAAAATATTGTCCTTGTCTTACATCTTTGCCGTGGTAGAAGATTAAGGTTAAAGCACAAAAAAGCAAACCAAAATACTTTGAAAGATTTCGGTTGGTTAATTCTTCGGTCTTCATTTTTGAGTCCAAGAATTTTACTTCTTAGTTTCGATTAAGAGTCAAAAATATACTCACTGTCAAGAAGTCGTATTCCTGTTCTAGTACCTCTTTATGAATTTGGCTTACTTTTAAATCAATTCACGACGTAAATGAAAGTTTGGAAAATTGTTTTGTCATTTCTCCAAGATCTGCTAAACTTGCAAAGAATACACTGTACCAAAAAGAGGGATTGAGTATGAGACTTCACCATTTGATGGTGAGGCTTTTGTTCCAGAAATCCAGCGAGTATGGTGTACCCCTTTTTTGAAATTACTCCAGGGTACACTACATATTGATAGCAAACCATCTATGGGTCAAATAGTTCTTTTTGCAAATTCTTTGCGTTTGATAAGAGTACTTTAAACCACATAACTGTATGCAAAAGATTATTATTAAATTGAAATAACTATTCAAAATCATGTGTGTACAAATTATTAAAATTTGATTTTTAAATAGTTTCAAGTATTACTATGTACACATAATTTGTATTACACAGATATACTTAATATCGTAACTTTATGCAAAAAAAAACTTAAGAAAAAGCATAACAATAGGAATGCGATATCCAAACCTCTAAACATTAACCCCAGACGGTTTAACATGCCGTAAAGATTTATCATTAAGCAAAGATCATTTGAAACATTTTCAAGGAATAACTTAAGCATTTCATTCATCTTATAAATTTACAATGCTCAATCTACAAATAAGTGATTATAAGACTATTTGTGTAAATAAAAAGAAGCTCACGACAATGATAGCATTGGTAATGATTGAGAACTAAAATAGATTTAGTTTTAATTTTGGTTTGAACTTTTGCCTACTGATGGCTTGCCGTTGGTCCGAGCAGCTGCTGGGTTTAGTTAAGCTTCCCTAGTGTTACGAATGAGTTACTTTAAAAAAATGTAAATCAACAGAAAAGAAATTGCAAGTCAAAATTAAGGATTGAGAATGGTTAAAATCCATATACGTACCACTTTTTAACGCCGAGACTTACATATGAACCACGAACGCCTGTGGTAAGAACTCCAACACTAAGCAAACCAAGGCGATGCTTCTGCTATTTTGAGCATAAAAACTGTCGAGAGCCGAGCGTTGTTCCTTTTTTTTTCCTTTTCTTGCTATATATACTTAATAAATATGGACGCTCTAATGTGATCAAGTTGGGGGACAGTTAGTCTCTCAGATCATCACTGCTAAAATCTGCAGTTCCTTTTGAGCTTCCCTGAGTGCGCTACACTTGTGACTCTCGATTGTAATGATATAATAAAATAACTGCTACTCAGGACTGTCAATACTACTCTAAGGCCTTATGTTGTATAACTATAATGATATCAAGTATAACAACAATATATAATACAGACGATGTGAACGAATTTATTCCTTTCTGTCTTTGTCCTTTGGCGACACGAGAGAGACACTATTCAAAAAGCCTATGCTAACCATACTATCCTTATACACCCCACGCACTGCACATCTTCTGTTGTCTATGATCTTAACTCGTCTCTACCGATCAAGACCCAAACTAACCTGATCTTATCAGATCCGAAAAACCCAAACAAAGGATTCCTGTTTTCTCATACATCATAAGGTACTCAACAAGACACCTTGAGGAAAAATAGGAGTCGATCACGAAAAGTTAAGCTTGCGTTGCGCCCTCAAATTTTCCAATGGTCATCAACCATTTTTACAGTATTAAAGTGATAGTTTAAAAAAATTGTAAAACTCCGATCCACGTAAAATGTGCAATACTTTCTATATTTGTTACTTTCATATTTTAAATGCCTTATTTGATCGATAAAAAGGTATATACTGTTTGTTAGGACAGTCTCATGACTTGATGTTATTTTGAATCCTTTAGGGAATCTCTTTTGGGGAGTTGCAGATTAAATTGAAATAAACAGCGCTGTATTACATGTTATACCAATGATTTATCTACTTTAAATATATTCGTTCACCCTGGTCAGCAGAGTTTAGAATACACGGTCTGTATCCCCTAGAAAGGGGTAAGATTCTCTACAAAAAGACGTATACAGGATATATTAAACTAGATCTGGTGATGAGGCTCCAGTCAGGGAGATCTGGAGAGCATGAAACATACTTTTATTACTCCCAGTTCGACTCTCGGAGCGTTAGTACCTGTTAGGGTCCTGTGTATAGGTAAAAAAAATGTTTAAATGGTGATAGGACCGAGTGCCAGGAAACCTTAAGGAAGGAATACACAAAAAATTTCAAAATCAACGTACAAAGAATACAGTTCCTACATCACTAGACGTAAAATACCCCTAGACAAGATGGCATCCCGTTAGAATTAATCAACAATTTTTATAACTTTGTCTACAGTCGTAACGTTTTTAGTGAAATTTGATACGGTGTTTGTCTTTATCTCTTTTTTTTTTTTTTGTAAAGTGACCAGGTATTTGTCCTCTATCGATGGAATAGAATACAAGAAATGCACATGTTAAAAGGGATTGTAATGAATATTGAACTTTCAAAGGTTTCATTTTATTTACAAATAATCGTTACGCCATCTTGTTGATATAAGAAAAGTTAAAATATTTCAGCCCAAAATTCTTTTAGAAAGAAATAACTCTTCTTCAGTATAAACCTTTCCTCATAAAATGTTACGAATTCTTTTCATTGTTTTATTAATTTTCAGGTGCCAGTTTATTAATGGAAACCGCAAGCAGTCGGCAAATAACATTCAGGAAAGTTACAATTCAGGACGGTGCTGTGTTTGAATTGAAGAGTATTTACGGAAATGCCAAAGACGTATGGAACTTGAAGGTAAAGAAAAATTATTCCAAACTTTAAATTGTTTTTCAATATAAAATAATTAGATCCAATCAAGAGATTTTATCCAGATAATGCCCATTCTATACCTGTCCTGTCGGTTGCGGCTACAGAATACGTATCTCTACTGAGTAATAGGACACCCCACCACAACAAAGCCACCTGTGGGCCCTCATGTGGCCGAGTAATCCTTGAACTAGCAACTAAGTTGTCAAGTGACTAGCAACTCTCCATTATAACCATTACTGGGCCAAAGTGGAGAGTTGCTAGCCACTCTGTCGGACAGACCTGATCCAATCAGTCGGCTGGTTGTGTCAAGCCCTAACCACATATTTGTTAAGTCCCGAACGTATTCTTCTATCTTCACTTCTGGCAAACTTCCAGCATTTTTTGTCTTATAGATGCTAAAAAGCAGTGTCTGAGTATCAAATAAGTTGAGAGAATAGGACTTTAAAGACTTAAATTACACAACCATAAAATTAACGTCTAAGTTTAAAAATAGCAGAGACCACTCCCTACTCGAGTATACTGGTATTGTATTCTGGTCCAAGGCGAATGGGTTTCTTCCCAAAGATCTCTTATAGATCTCCAATCTGTCCTTCAACTTCTTTGACCAGTCGGCTGGGACTGGAGAATGCACCGACTGCACTTCTTCAGAGCGCTAAACCTCACCAACGAGTGTCCTGGATATGACACTAAACAATCTGATGGTGATGTTTCAGTGATGCTGGAGCTTTGGGGAATGCAGAGCTCCCGTTCATTGGCATTGCTCCCTGGTCCACTCTAGCCTGGAGTGGTAGCACCTGATAGGGCCCAATATATGGGTTAAATAGAACGAACTGCATACTTATGCTAAACTGAATTGTTTTAATCAGAACTGTTTGACAAAACCGAATAGCTTGAAATAGAAATGTTTTTGACAATTAAACTGTACTTACATTTAAACTACGTGCTTATGCTAAACTGAATTATTTTAAATGGAACTGTTTTCGACATTGAAAATGTACTTACACTAAACTGATTTAATATAGAACTGTTTTGACATTTAACTGTGTGCAAACGAAACCTGTACTTATACGAAACTGAATCTGATTTAGAACTGTTTGACTAAAAAACAGTCTACTTACATTTAAACTGCGTGCTTATGCTAAACTGAATTATTTAACATGGAGCTGTTTTTGACATTGAAACTTTACTTACACTAAACTGATTTGTTTAATATAGAACTATTTTGACATTTAACTGTGGTTAAAGAAAATCCGTACTTATATTAAGCTGAATTAGCTGAATTAGAACTGTTTGACTAAACTAAATAGTTTGAAATAGAAATGCTTTTCACGATTAAACTGTACTTTTCACAATTAAACTGCGTACTTATCTAAAACTGAGTTGTTTGAAATAGAACTATTTGTATAAAAATGGATTTGGCGTTAAATAACCTACAAAGGTTGATATGCCATAACACCCAAACAACCAACCAACAACCTTTTTCTAAAACATATAACACCGGATAAGACCGTAAATCAAATCTAGAATAGAACAATGAAAAAATAAAAGCATCAACCAAATTTGAACGTTCCCAATGATTTTAGACGAATCATGCCCAACAGTTAACTGGACGGGAACGACTGAAATTATCAAAATTCTCAAGTCAAAAGACAGATCCCTCAACTTCATAAATTGAAAGCAAATTCAAGAAACTAGAAAGAATGAAAACGGAAGAGCCTAATTCAATAAGAAAACTCATCAAAACCAACCATAGTCTACAAAACCAAAACACGTAACGCAACCCTCATACAATGGAAGTGCGGAGGAATCCAGTTCAACTACAGAGAACTTCACCTGTTTTTGAGCAGTCGTAACTCAAAACTTGTGTACTTCAAGAAACGTTCTTCAAATGCACGAATAAACCTAACATTAAAGTCTACCACCAATATAGTAACATGAAAAAAGACAAAAGCAAAGCCTCTGAAGGAGTCTTGATCCTAATTAGAAAAGACATAACTCAATACCAAACAAACATTAATATTGAACAATATACGATTGCTTTCAAAGCAACACTACACAAACCATTAAGCATCTGCTCCATTTACATCACACCAGACGACTCCATAAACGTAAAAAAAGATTTTTCAAACTTATTGAACAAATCCCTAAACTCCACCTATTACTCAGTGACCTTAACAGTCACAACACTATATAGATATTTACCAACCCTACCGCTTTGGCAAGATAGGACACAAGGTCAATTTTTAAGCGGAGTTTAACAGGTTTCAATTCAGAGTTTTCCTTCTCCTAGATTAGTTGCCTCACCAGGGCTAAAGAACCTAGTCAGCCCTACTATTTACCCATAGCTGGACGGAGAATAATTGGAATCATACCTTTCCCAAGGATATTTGTACTATGTGAAATGCAATCAGTCTTGTCCATGATTTGAACTCGTGTCGCCGTGTCCATTTCCTACGACGATAACCATTACACCACGGGCACATATATAGGGTTGCTAGAAAACTAATAAAAAGGCAAAAACCTTCAAAAAGTATTCTACAATAATAAGGTGTGAATCTTAAACAAGACTATCTCAGTATATGTCAATAGAAATGGAAACCACATCAAAAACCCCTCTCTAAAGCAGACACAACACAATCTGTTTTAATGATGCCTGCAAAACAGCAATCTACCAGCAAAAGGTTGCACTATGCAAATATATCAATTAGCCTACGACCATGGAACCTGGTTGACTACCTCTCTGAAGAGGGTGAAGATCCCCCTCTACGATTGTCTTGGATATGACTCTAAAACATCTGATGGTGTGGATCCAATTCAGGAGTATCCCTGCATTGTCATTACTTGGGAGTAATGACAATCAAGTGTGGTCGAACCTCATAGTCCCATCTATAGGTAAAATTGAACTGTTCTACAATTTATATGTAGGCAAACAAAAGACTGATGTTAAACTAGATTCTTAGTATTATAGCAATACTTAAAACCATTTAACTGTGTGCAAATAAAATTATTAGTGTTAGGTTGCAATACATGAAGACATTTAAGTGTGTGCAAACAAATGAATAACACTAAATAGAACTGTTCGTGTTTGATAGGAATACGTGGAACCATTTAACCGAGTCCAAATGAATAAATAATGCTGAATAGTATTTTTTGTGTTCAACATCAATAATTAAAACTATTTAGGGTGTGCAGACAGTAGCAATATTTATGTGCAAAAACATTAGCTCTAATTCATTTAAAATTAAAATCATCCACAAATTATTTACTCAGAAATTATAAATTTATTACCATTTAACTGTGTGCAAATAACTAACTGATGTTAAATCATCATCATGTCGTGCCGCCAGCAAGGATATCCCTGACCCTCTCTCGCCACTTCTCCCTATCTTTCGTCGCTTCTGGTAGGTCTTCAGGCCTACATCCCGTATCCTCACAGAACCTCTGTATTTATGTTCGAGCTGGTCGTCCTGCTTTTGCTAGGCCATATGTGGGGGTCCATAGGAGTACATTACTTATGAGCTCTTCCCTGCTTCTCCAGCAGTTTCTTGCATGTTTGGTTCGTCTAACTTGGATAGTTTTCGTGATGGGAGGCAGGTGGCCGTATTGTTGGTGTCTTGTGAAGTGTTGCCACCAGGACTTGTTTAATATTGATCGCAGCATTCTTGTGTAATTGCCGTCTCACCTTTTCTCCTGCAGTGTGAAATAGCAGTACTTGCAACCATTTAATTGTGTTTAAACATATGAGCTCAGTCTCGTTTTAAAATTTTACCAGCGAACTATTTCTTAACAAATCTTATGTATTTAATATATTTTAAAGACGATTTGGGATTAAATAACCTAAAAGAGTTAATGTGCACTAAAACTAAACCAACCACTACCATCGATTTAAACTCCTTCAAATTACTTAGAGCAAAATTACGTAAACTATTCAACCCAAACTAATACAATCTGGAAAATGAACCAAAATTATCTGGGGAAAATTCAGCCAACTCTTCTCAAATACTTCACGAAAGATAAGGCGGAAACCACAAATATATATATATATATATATATACTCTAGTTGTGATCTTATCAAGAAATTCCTTACTCAAGAATGCCAGCTGACAATTCCTAACCTTCAAACATATTGTATCCTCTCGGTGAATGATACGCAGAGAAGAATGAATGCTTAATATATTTATTAAGTACCAGTATCCAGTGAAAACGGATGCATACAGAAACACAGTACAATACGTTACAAGAAATAGAGGGTCAAAATGTTGTATAGCCAAATAAAGTAAGATCAGCTCGAACATTAATCAACTTAATATCATCTTATTAATCAACCATCGTAATCAATAATCATCGGCTATTTATGGCTATGAGCCAGTCCATGTAGTAGAGTGTTGAAATGGTGCTATCTACTCTAAGACAAAACATAATGCAGAGAAACATCGCTCTAACCTCAGTTCAGACACCCCTGAAAGTTTTAACAAACATTTCACCTTACCCGAACTAACTGAAGTCGTCCAAAGATTTTATATAGCTTCAGTCGACCTAGATGAAACCCCTTACGAATTTCTTAAAAATTAACCCAAAAATCTCTGAATTTCCTTTTAACAACTGTCAATGATATATGGATAAATGGTAGATTCTCAGCGTCATAGAAAGCGTCAACAATCAAACTTAAACCAGGAAAAAAACTTTAAATCCAGAAAACTACCGTCTAGTAGCACTAACAAGCTACTTTTGCAAAACCATGGAATGTTCAATGAAAGATTGGTTTGATTTATTGAATCCTACCTTATGATGAAATCCCAATGCAGCTTCAGAAACCAAATTTCTACAATAGATTACGTCGTCAGATTGGAAGCTTCAACAAGAGGCAAATATCAAAAAGTGACAAATCATAAAAGATTTTTCGACATAGAGGAGGCATACAAGTCTATTTGGAAATATTTATAATGAAAAACCATTAAAACCTTGTGCCGTGAGGCAGATTGCCCAATTTCAAGAATTTCCTCTCGAACAGGAAAATCCGAGTCCGAGTTGGATCAACCCTGTCAAACTTCCGTAATCAAGGAGAGAGTGTCCCTCAGGGGAGTATACTGTAAGTTACCCTCTTTAATTTAAAAATCAGCCTCCCCAACTGCCTGATATCTAGAATTAATGACTACTTAGATGTTGATGATTTGTATTCCATCCAGATCGAAATTTGTTTACAGTAGATCGTCAACTGCAATACTGCATGGAAGAAATCACCTAAATGACAACCACAAAAGTAAACATCGATGCTTGCATTTTTGCCATTAAAGGAAAATGCATAAAAACCCTACACTTAAACTGGACAGGAGCAGAAATTCCGGATATTGATCAGTACAAATTCCTCGGTATCATCTTCAATTAAAAAAAAAAGCAAACTATCATACCCCACTTACTATGCCCAAAAGAATGCCATGCATTAAGATTCCCCTGAGTAACAGTCCACACAGAATGGGGAACAAACCAGTAAATAAATTACTAGAATAATATAGAACTATAATCTGCCCGAAAATCGAATATGACTATAGTATATAGGGATCAACCAGGAAATCATATTAAAAACCCCTTAACTCAATCCATTATGAAAGTTTGAGGCTCGTCTTAGTTACCTTCGGAACATACCCAGTGGTGATCTTATACACCGAGGCTCATGAACCACTTCTAAATCTCATATTCCGAAGGTATGTAACATATTCAAAATATACGAATATGTAGAATGTACGTAATGCATAAAATATTTACACGCATAGGAATCCGAAAAACACGAAACACTGACGACTCTCTTGGTTCAGGTACGAAACTTTTATTACCTTCTTGAATTTTAGGTTTTTCGACACAAGGAGAGAGACACACATGGTGTCATTCACTACCCCAGTTCCATTTCCTATCCGGGGGTTTTATTATGACATCTGTGATTGTCACATCCTCTCTGTGCGAGCGTGAACACTTGCGCTCAATGTGTGCCCTTACCCGTGCACTAAGCCGAAAAGTTCTAAGCCGAACTAAACCGAAAGATAAGATAAAACCAACGAAAAATGAAAATAAAAAAAAAATGTCCTTCCGCAGTTATATAACACACATCGCCTCGAATACGACACGAAAATCTCAATCAACTCACCGGGCTTATAATTCCGTTTTCAAACCTGAATAACCATCTCTATTTATCCAGAAAGAAAAAGTGATAAGACATTTTAATGTTTACATGAAATGTGTACGGGAAGAAGCAGAAATCTCCTTCACAATAATCGAAGATACATAAAACTAAGCTCTTCTGTTAGTTACTTTCACAATCAGAGGTAATCTTCGACTAAACCAAACTCACCAAAAAGAAAACTCACCCCTTAATCTATCAAGAAAACTCTCCATCATCCAGTAAGATACCTTAAATACTTTCCTATTCATACAGATAGCTCAATGAAGACAGAAACAGAACTGAATATGGAGCAATATTCAAGAATAAAACATACAAAAATGTCTTCCAAAAGAAAATTTCATATTCCCCGCCGAAAGCTGCGCACTCGAACTGGCACTCAAAATTGTCTTGACAAGGAACTCACAAAATTCATCATCCATTCAGATGCCCTCTCTGTATTTTCATCGATCAAAAACAGAAAAGTAAATAACTTTACACTCCTACAACTCTAAAAGATTCTAAATTTAATTAGCCAGACCAAAAAGGTAATATTCTGCTGAATATTACGTCATACAGGAAAATTATAAATACAACTTAACAGAAAAATCTACATTCGACGTGATACACGAAAAAGTCTCAAATACTATACACCACCCGAAAATTGGACAAATACTGTCAAAGAAATCGCAGTAGCGATGGAACGAAAATACCCACAAGTTCAACCCAATACAACCTACCTTAAAAGAAAGAAAACCAAATCCTAGTGAGACGAAAAGAGCGTACCTTAACTCGACTCCACACAGGCCTCACTAAATTAACTCGCTCCTTCATACTAAAGCAGGAACCTCCAACAAAATGCTTATGGGCGAAGCCATTTAACGTGAAACACAATGCCAGAATGTAAAGATCTCGCCCGTACTCAAACAACAGTCTACAAAGTAAAACATGAAAGACCTATTCGAAACAACAGATCCAAATATCATAATCAACTTAATGAAAAAAATCAACCTTCAATCAAGGATGTAGGACCATAAACCACCCCTACAAAAAGATACCCACATTCATTCTTAAATATCAAAACCATCAACAGAAACGTTGATTGCAGTAGATAACTACCGAACCCTTCCAACTATACCCAAATAGCAAAGGAGTAAAATAAAAACGTCTTTGAAATAAAATCTGTAACATTCAACCAAACAAACAACCTATTCTATGCAAAATATATGTATAACAATATCTGTCGTGAATTGATTATTGACTACACCAGCATTCCCTTATTCATGTGAATTTATGAGCCGTACTGTTAGGCTGGCCCACTAACCCGTTGACAGGAGATTTGAATTTAGAATTGTTTTTCTAGATTTGTAGACTTATCAAGGCTTTAAACACGCTCGCTCCACTTACTTTATCCACAGTTGGAGATTAATGATTTATTACAGAGTGAATGAAAAAAAAGCACAGACGGAATTCGAATGCTGCTTGACTAATTTCATTTATCAGTGTTTGTTTACGTATATATATATATATATATATATATATATATATATATATATATATATATATATATAACGTCAATCTTTAAGCAGGGCACAATTGTTTTATATTTAGAGTTTTCTTCCACCTACACTGACTTCCTTACCAAGACATGAGAACCCAATCTATCCTTTTATTTACCGATAACAGTGGGGTTGGAGAGCAGATGAATTTATGCCTTTTTCTAGATATATATATATACTGTCAATTAGAAAATAAAATTAACTAACCTGCGGAATATAAAACCAAAAATTCTCATATGCAAACCATATTGCAAACTAATCTTTAACATTAAATATGAGTAACAAATTTAATTTTGTGTTAAGATTTTTACATGAAGTGTTCACGTGGGTTAAAATATATAGTAAATAACTATGTACCTTTTTAGATATTAACAAATGATTTAATTCCTATAAGAAATATTTACTTTTTAATATAATCTTGGCAGTGTTAAATTTCACAGAGCATTTTACAACGAGACTTTCTGATCGAAATTCAGAACACCATGTTGCCTACCCAGTCGGTTGGAACAACAGAATACATCTCTGAAAAGGGGTAAGACTTCCCCAACGACTGTCCTACATGTGATGCTAAGCAATCTTCATTAATGCTGGACCTTTGAGAATGCAGAGTACCCCTTCATTGCCATCACTCTTGGGCCCATTCTAGCCCGTAGAGGGAGCGCCTGATAGGGTTCTATCCATGAATCAAATTGAGCTATTTGACATTTAACCTGCGAACTCATACAAACCCGAATTGCTTGAAATAGACGATTTTACATTTAACTGTGTGTAAACAAATGACTGATGTTTAATTGAATTGTTAGTGATACATAGCAATAATTGAAAACATTAAAATGTGCATAAACAAATGATTAATAGAAAATAGAATTATTGGTATAAGATAGAAATAAGTGAAACCATTTAACAGGCTCTTTTTAATTTATTATCTACAAAATGCGTTTAGAAAATACTAATTAAATATATATGCATTAAATGATTTGGCATAAAATAATCTACAATGGTTGATGTCATAAAACCTGACAAATCTTCTATATTTAATATTTATGGATAAAAAGGTTTGGCATTAAATAACCTACAGTGGTTGATTTCCATAAAACCTAACAAAACAAAACCCTATATATTCAGTATATATGTGTAGAATGATTTGGCATTAATTAATCTACAATGGTTGATATGCCATAAAACCCAAGAGAACCAAACCTAACACCGCGTAAAGTTCTGACAAATTTCACAGCTGAACTCTTGAGTCGTTAGTCCGATCCTCCCTGGGTGGGCAATACATTTGATTTTATGCCAAAACTAATCTTTGCAAATAAATTTACAAAATCCTTTGAAACAAGCAAACGCTTTATACTTAATTGCTTTAAGATCCAATGAATTAATTCGTGGGGTTTTTTTTGGTTTCTAGGGGTTTGTTTACATGTTAACCCTTGTTTTGTTATTTAATACAGAAATAAGTATCTATTTAGCTACAACTATATTGTTTTAAGATTAAGACAATAAGAACAGAGATAAAGTTTCAATAAACAGTTGTCGGCTGGGCTTAGAATACGTCGATTGTATCTTCCTACAGAGGGAGAAGATCCCCTCAAAACAGTGGTGTACTGTGCATGATAATAAATCTGATGGTAAGACTTCCGTTTTGGAGATGTATGACAGTGTGGAATACTCTTTCATTGTTATTAATTTCTGTTCCGGAGTGGTAATATTTGTTAGGCCCTATCAATGAGTCCAATAGATCTGTTTGAAAATTATTAATATTCGATAATACCGTGTGCAAAAAAAAAAAAAATTTCTAAACAACTACACAACAAATGCAAACAGTAACCTCTAATTAAAGCAATTCAGTAACATCTAAGCATAAAATAATCCTCGATGAATAGACATGTCATTAAGATCAATCAATTCTTTTAATTTAACTGTTATCATTCGTTTTCAGTGATATAATTTTAAATATTCTTATCTAATAAAAATAATTTGCACACAGATCTATTTGACCCTTTAATAAATAACAATAGCTACACAACAGACTCGGATTTATCAGTCACCGTATTCACTACTGACCAAAGTCTGTTGACTTTGATATATTCAAAATAATTATAAAATGAATACAATTTTATTGATGTACCTATGAGTGTGTGTCAAAATTTTGAGCAACAATTAAAAATGATTATTTAAAACCTAAAATCCGTTAAAATCACAAACATCAAGTAAAACTGCCTGTTTCACGACCTAGTTCATCGGAATATTGAGGAAAACACATGGAACTTAACGGACATATTTCGTCTAATTCTAATATTTTGAGGTTTATACTCGCTCTACTGTATAAGCACCAAACACTCTTTTCACGCCAAACCATTTTTTAGAGCTCTTTTAGCTTATATACATATAAAAGTGTGTGTTTCAAAAATCTTAATAATTCAATTGGCCTCTTCTTATGATGTAACTTATAAATCTATGGGTGTTTCCTTATGATGTATATTTTGAAATATTCACAAGTTCAACCTCACCGTAAATACATTATTGGATTCTTCCCCCGATGGTCTCCGCAATATCACTTCTGCTTTTCGTATAGAAATATTAAGACTGGTTAATCATCTATAGAGGATTCTAAGAATGAATTAACAGGGATGATGCATGTAAAGATCCGAAATTATATCAAAAGGTACTCCCATAAGGTGGGGGCGAACATTATTTTAATCACCGTGTATATAATATATACACGAACAAATACACATACGTGTGAGTATATATATATATGGGGGTTGAGCTCTCTGGTGAAGGAATTGTCGGCCGCCGCTAGCGTAATGCAAAGCTCTTCGAAAGAATTGAGCACTCTCGTAGCTGATAGGGTATAAAAATGTAAACAAAGGCTACTGTTGCTAAAATAAAATACCTTAAAATTCCTTTAGCCAACATGGTCCGCTTGGTGGCCGAGAGGTCTGAAACGCAGGCTAATGTAAAGTTCGACGGGTTTCGATCCCAGCTTCGAGCGCCCTGCTTGTCTAGCCACCCTGAAGAGTTGTGATAGAACGAAACAGTCTGTCAGTGGATAACTATATATATATATATATATATATATATATATATATTTGTTCAAGTTTGAAGTAGTCTGTTGTGGTTGAATTTTTACCGTTCTCGTTATTATTTTCCTATATTCTATTATTTTTTTCAAAATGGTGAATTGCTTCAAAGACTGTCTCGTTTCTTGTCAACAGTTTGGTAGTCGATGGTACAAGATGAAAAATGTTTTCATTAATGAGTCCTTATACCTCTTTACGCCGTTTGTCTCTCTCGATAGCCAGTAAAGTGTTCACTGAACTGCAAAACTTTTTTGTTGTCGATTCTTTTATTCTTTACAATCTTGTCAATACTTTACCCTTTTGAGTACAATAGTTAATGAGTCAGAAGTCAATCACTGGACATAAACATTTATTATTAAAGAACCACACTGAACTATCAACATTTTAAAAAATTAATCAATACAATATTATTTTACCACACAACACCTATATATATATATATATATATATATATATATATCATCATCATCATATCGTGCTGGTAGCACGGATATCCCTGACCCTCTCTCGCCACTCCTCCCTATCGTTCATCGCCCTAGGTAGGTCTTCAGGACAACACCCTGTATCCTCACATAGCTGCTGAATGTACGTTCGAGCTGGTCGCCCTGCTTTTGCGCGGCCATGTGTGGGGATCCATAAGAGTACATCTCTTATGAGTTCATCTCTGCTTCTCCAGCAGTGTCCTGCATGCTTGATTTTAATGGTATTTAAATCCATCAAGAGTTATCTTATGCCTAGATGTTCTTACGAGTTTGCTGGCACACAGCAGTCTAATTTCAAATATTCCTATCTTATACTAGAGCTCATTAAGCTGGGGCTATAGAATACACCGAATTGATCTCTGCATATAAGACTCATCCCAACGAATGTTCTGTATGTGACTCTAAACTATCTGACGGTGAGGCTCCATTCCTTAAGCTTTGTAATACCTTTTGGAATACCTTTGTGGGGAACGGAGAAATTGTTGGTTGGTTGTTGGTTTCGGTTGGTAGTAGTCAGTTTTGGGTTTAGATATCTGACTCCATTCTTTTCTTTATAATTCTATGGCGTCTTGTCTGTGAACGCTGCAAAGGAATTCCTGAAGGAAGAAAAAAAGACAAAGATAGAAGATAACTTTTGAATTTCAACTTTATTTTTGGGCTTTCACACAGCCACTCTAAAGCGGGGAATGTCTTCCAGGAATATTTGAGAAGGGTCGTTTCTCTCAAATATGGCGTCGAATTGCACTAGTCGTTTTCAGGGTTAAAACATCGAAATTCAGCGTTTTTGGGGGGTTTTTTTTAGTCTTCGGTGAATAGTCCATTTGGTACTTTTAATATAGGCTACTGTTAGCAGAAACGGCTGCAACTGGTGGAAGAGTGAGCCAGCATGCCGCTAAGAAGGCACGTGGTTATACAACCAGCAGCAGGAGAAAAATAGATATTCCTCATCCAACCGGTCTCTGCTGAATGAGAACGGGTTTCCTTTTTTGTGCGAGTAAGTATCTTTCAGACATGCACTGGTCCAACTTCCTGTCATGAGCTTCTAGAAATTTCTGCACTTCTTGTCTTTATTTTATTTTTATTTTTTCTATCCTCTACACCGCTTCATAGGAATTAATCTCAGGTTCATTCTAACTCGGAGTTGTAGTACCTGTTAGAGTTACATCAATGGGCCAAACCGAACTATTTAAACATTCAAGTGTACGCAAACAAAATACTGATGTTAGATTATTATTGTTAAATACTTCAACCATTTGTATGTGTACAACTCAATAAAAAAAGATTAATAGAATTGTTAGTATTAAACAGCAATACTTTAAACTATTTATCTGTTTGCAAACAAATTAGCTCTTACTTTAAATTGCCCTGTCGGCAGAGGCTGTAGAATACACCGGCTGCACCTCTGCAGAGGGGGTAAGACCCCCCCCAATGAGTGTCCTGGATATAACTCTAAACAACTTCATGGCGAGGTTCTTATAATGTTGGAGCTTTGGGAAATGCAGGGCATCCTTTCACTGCCATTGCTCCAAGGTCTACTCTGGCCCGGTGTGGTAGCAATTGATAGGGCCCTATCTATGGGTTGAATAGAACTAACGGCATATTTTTGCTAAACTGGATTGTTTGACTAAACTGAATAGCTTGGAATAGAAATGTATTTGACAATTAATATGTACTTAAATTTAAACAGTATGCTTATGCTAAACTGAAACCGTACTTAAATTTAAACTGCGTGCTTAAGCTAAACTGAATTATTTGAAATGGAACTGTTTTTTGACTTTGACACGGTACTTGCACTAAACTGATTTGTTTAATATAGAACTGTTATGACATTTTACTGTGTAAAGAAAATCTGTACTTACACTAAACTGAAATAGCTGAAGTAAAACTGTTTTATTGAACTGTATAGTTTGAAAGAGAAGTGTTTTTGACAATTAAACTGAGTACTCATGCTAAACTGAATTGTTTGAAATAGAACTAATTATTTACATAAAAATGGATTTGGCGTTAAATAACCAACAAAGGTTGATATGCCATAAAACCCAACCATCTTACTTTTAAAAAAATCTTGTCAACAAACTATGGAATTACAAATTGCAAAGAAACTGCTAATTTTACACAGCAATAGTTGAAACCATTTGAAAGTGTGCAAACAAATGAGCCCTGGCTCCTTTAAAAAAAATTCTATTTAAAGAAAATATATATATGCATAAAAATCATTTGGCATTAATTAACCTAAAAGGTTTGATATGCCATAAAATCCAACCAATTATGCAACTATATAATACTAATGATTAACTGGCGTCAAGTAATTATTTCAATTTAACAATAATTATTTGTTTACTCATAGTTTTATGGTTCAAACTAACTAATAATTGTTAGTAAAAAATTATAGGCTCTAGCAAGCATTCTTAATATAAATAATCTTGTTATATGACATAAAAAAAAATTTCAAGCATTTCTATTTAACTGATAAATGGGACCCTAATTGGTACTTCCACTCCGAGTCGAAGTCGACCTGGGAGTAATGCAATGAAGGGGTACCATATAAATGCCAGAACTATGGAATTGGATCCTCGCCATTAGGTGCGGTTTAGTTTCATACCAGGACACGGCTTTTAGCAGGTGTATCTTACCCTTTTCCAGTTAGCATATTATAAACTCGATCAACAAGACTAACATATAAGAGTAAAGGACATATATGGATGGTTTTTAATTGTGGTTGTGATTCATTATGATATGATGTATACACATCTATTTAGGAAGGGGTGAAGGATTCTAATTAGCATTTCATAGTTAACATTTGTGCATGATGACATTGTTGCTAATGTGATTTCTAAATAGCATTTCATTATCTTCGTTACATCGAGAATTTGAATCATAGGAAAATATTTCATCGCAGTGCAGATTTTACAAAATTTGTATTTGTCATCAGATTTTGAATAGCTTTATTATCTTGGACAATTTCAAGTGTATTGCTCTAATAAAACCTTTCTGTTACGTGTCATTGTTGGGTTTCAGTTACAGGAATATGTACTTTGAGAAGTGTGTGTGTGTGTGTGTGTGTGTGTGTGTGTGTTTTGAAAAGATAGATTTGTAATGAATCTGACAGTATGATAAAAATATGTGATAAGTTGAATAAATCAAATGCTTAACTTGAATTGAAGGTCTTGAAGAAGTCCGTGAAGATGAAATAAAGCCCGAATGAAATATCACACATCTAAATTCGAGTTAAGTGTTTAGTTTATCCAACTTTCCTCAGATTTCAATCATGTATATATGGGTAGTCTCCATAGTGTGATAGTTAACGTGCTGGACAGCGAGTTCGAACTGTTACAGTCCCTTTTGGACAAATGCCCTTTGGAAAAGTAGGAACCCCGTATTCTTCCTGCAATGGATTAAATTGTACCATTTTTTATTCATCTACAAATATGGATTAGGTATTATATTATTCGAGAAGGCTGACATGTTATTATACAAAGTAACCAAGAAACATTTGTTGGATATCTGGAAGGCTTACATCAAATAGTGATTAGCATGCTAGTAACATTAATTATTGCTAAATCAGCAAGTTATTTCTTATCGGTTCCCCACATTAGTGTCCGTTTGCTAAGTTAAGAAAATCTTAACTGATTGCATACAATATTTTCTACTATAATTTTCTTTTAGTACATATCTAATAAGCCATGTTTAATATGACAAAGGACGGCAACCGCGGCAAAATTAGTATTAACCATCGAGTTTGGTTTTCTACTAATTTATTAGTTCAGACTGATGAGTTTCGATTAAAAACTGAACTTGGTTTTGATAAGCTCAAGATAATAATTGCTGTGGATATTGTGATGACCGATTTGATTAAACTGAGGACTTAATCTACATACGTATCTTGCTCACCACCGCTTCCCCCATCTCTCTCTCTCTCGGCCACCTGAAAACTGACAACACCAAAGAATGTTGAAAATAAATAAAATGTGCAAATAAAAATGAAATTATTCAATGATAATAACCATACTGAGTAAATAAATTAACAAATCATAAAATAAATTAATACAATGTTGACTCGTAAATAACCTCATGGTAAGCTAGACAGCCCTTCCCAGAATGCAACACTAACTACATCACCATTTCCATCATGCTCCACAACGTTATATAAAGGGTTATCCAATCTGCGGGAATCACTTGATTTGATGATCGCATAAAATCACTGTTGACTCAGTTTCCATTCTATGCTAACATGTGTGAATATATATATATATATATATATATATATATATATATATATATATATAACAAACTATAGGCCCGTTAATTTTAACAGATCGATCAATTCCAATGTCAATGGGAATTCTTAGCTAAAACAGAGCCTGATTTTCTATTATTTTTTCTTTCAGAACATCATCTTGTGTCCTATGTAACACGCATACGATATATATATATATATATATATATATATATATATATATATATATATATATATCTGCCCTGTAGGTTGGGGCTGTAGAATACGCTGACTGCACCTCAAAAGAGGGATAAGACTCCTCAATGGGACCACTTGTTAGTTGTAGGCGGTGACCTGTAAAACGCTCGGAAGGGATCCTGATGGTTTGAGTGGTCATTGATCCGGTGACAGAGTGGTCAATGGCTTACAATACACCACTTAGGCCGTTATTTGGTCTGAAGGGCGGTCGGGTAGGCCCGATGCGATCAATCGGCTCATCTTGTCATGCCTTAGCACTTGTATGTTTCTTTTCTTCCGAATGTATGCAATCTCTATGGGTGGAACAATTTCTAACCATTTTATCTTATAAGTGTTGGAAGGCGGGGGCTGAGGGACACTTGTGTTGAGAGTAAAGGAGTTTTGACCACTGTTAAATTGTACGGTATTAAAAGCAGAAATTGGCAGAGGATCAGACTTTCACTCGATGTGAGTATACTGGTAGTGTATCCCCTTTTCAACTAGGGCAAATGGTTTCCCCCCTGGCTTATTCCCAACACAAGTTTGACTCCGTGGTGGGTGATGGAGCATAGGACCAATGAAAAATAAACACAAATCATGGTTTCTTCCTTTAAAAAATCAAAAAGATATATATCCGACTCTGATTCAGAAACAGAAAGTGACTTTCCGAGATTCATAAATATTGAATCACTACAAGATATAAAATTAGATCATATGTCACCTTTTCTGATCGAAAAAATAATATTCAGAAGATCAAATCCGAAAAATGTAAAGAAACTCCAAAATAGGAACCTGCTTGTGGAAGTAGAAAGCAAACAAAATGCTTACAAAAAATACCTTTCCCAGAAGCATGGAAAATTGTCGAAAGCTATATGAGAACCAAAACATATGCTAATGTAGCACAAAAAGTAAATCAACCACTCCAGGATAGCACTTTAACCGATAAATACTGATAAATTTAAAAGCAAACGAATGGCTAACATTCCAAGAAACCTTTTAAAAATGCATTAAACTAAAACGAAACAAATCAACCACTCCAGGATAGCACTTTAACCGATAAATACTGATAAATTTAAAAGCAAACGAATGGCTAACATTCCAAGAAACCTTTTAAAAAATGCATTAAACTGAAACGAAACAAATCAATCCTTGTGTGAAAAGTAAATATTAACACCAACACAGAAGAAAACCTTAAAGCGACAAAATTCTCCGGCCCGACGTCCGGATTTCAACAAAGACATAAATGAAAATAAAATGAAAGATATTGTCATTAAAAAACAAAACCCAATTAAAAGAATTACCCAAACACAGTTCACCTCGATAATCACATCAAACAAATTTGAAGAGCTCGAAGAAATGGAGATTGAAAATAAAACTTAACAAAAATAATCCCACTGGAATATTATAGGAGCAAGAGTCAATTACTCTGAATTCTTACTAATTATTACAAAATACTGCCCCGCAATCATATGCCTTCAAGAAACTCACCTAAAAAAGCAACACCACTATCAGGATTAAAAATCATTATTCGTACAACTATATGACACAGCACACCGATGGGCCTTATGGCGGATCATCAATAATCATTGACAGCAACATCCCTCTGAGCAAAATTACACTAAATACAAACATGCAAGAAGTCGCTATATCAGCAACCCACCACAAAAAAATTACAGTGTGCTTAGTATATATTCTCCCAAGTGAAGAACTCAAAGAATCGGAGCTGAACAATTTAATAGAACTACCAAGACCCTTCATTATAATGGGGGACTTCAACAGCCATAATGAGATCTAGGGAAGAAAACAGACAAAAAAGGCAAAGTAATAGTGTTGCATACTCATATGCAGATGCATGCAGAATCATAACGACGACACAATAAAGACGAGCGACACAGTTCATTAGAAAAAATATACCTCTCACTTTATTTGAAAGGGTTCGAAAGGGTTACTAAGGTTTTACTGTGTGAGAGGTGAGTTGGAGGCTGAACAGAACTGCAACATATTGAGCCCCACTCTTATGGCCATAACAGCGTTTCTTTCCCGTTCTCCTAGGTTGTTCAACCGGGGGCCTGGGGGCCCAGCCTCTATGGAACATGTTCCTCATTCCAGCATCTTCTCTCCAACTGTTGCCGGGTTTATATAATAATTTGAAGTCCACTCTTCTTCCCGCGAGCGTCACAATTTCGCACTCAGTTCAACCCCTCGACAGTCAAGGTCATATCCTGATATTCCTCGACCGGATGCACCTGTTATTTACACAGGTGCATTTCCTATTTTGACAGCTTGGCCGGGTCGGAGGTCAATGTACAACAATAGGATCCCTATCAAATCAATATCAGTTGTCCATGTGCAAAAATAAATCACACATATCTGCACCCAGCAACAGGAACGTATTCTTCAATAGATCAAACGATATGTGACTCTAACCCGTTTCTCGATTATAACAGGAAAGTACATGACGATACATGTGGAATTGACTACTTTCCGATTCTATTAGAAAACAGCACCAATGAACAGAGTAAAAGAACTCCGAGTTGGAACTTTGAAAAGACTCATTGGGATGGATTTAAAACTTCACCCCTTGTCTAACTAAACCCAGCAGCCAATAAAAACAATGAGGAAAACATCTTTGATTTTTACAAACGCACTGTTAAACATAGCTGAATTACGTATACCCTAAAGATCTACTTCAACAAAATAGAATAGGCCATGGTCCAATGAAGAATGAAAAAAAGCTGTGACATCACGCAGATCAACATTTTTAAAAAATTTAAAATAAACCCAACACGAGAAAACTCATAAAAACAGCAAAGCTAAAGCCCGAAAAATCATTAAAGACTCCAAAAGAAATTCATGGAGAAATTACGTTGCCAAAATAAATAGTAACACAAAGCCAAAAAAAAGTATGGCAGATGGTTCGGAAAATAACTGGCAAAAATAAAAATACTCCTACAAAGCACCTTACTCACAATCTGAATATTACACTCGAGAAAGATATAGCAAATCGTCTAGCCGAAACTTTCCCGCAAAATTTATCCGCCAAAAACCAAAGAATAAGTTTTCAAATCATCGAAACAAAAGCAGAAAAAGTAAAAATCAAATTTAAAAACAAAAACACAAAGAGCTACAACCAACCATTCTCTAAAGCAGAACTTTAAAAAAAACTCAAAAAGTTCACAATATAGCAGTTGGACCCGAAAAAACACTTTCAATTCCTGAAAGAATTATTTGAACCATCCACAAATTACCTCTTAAAAATCTTCAATTATATATGGAACAGCTGTGACAAACCTAGAATATGGAAAAATACACAGTTATACCGATACCCAAACATTTCGAAGGCATTACAGACCCATTACTCTTAGCAGTTGTCTGCAAAATACAAAAAATAATGGTAAATGCCAGATTGATTTGGTATTTAGAAACTAACAAATTAATAACCGAATATCACTCTGGTTTTAGAATCCAAAGAAGCCCAATAGATCACCTGATTCGATTAGAAACATTTATTAAAAAAAACATCAAGTGGCAGTTTTGTTTTTTTTTTTTGTTTGTTTGTTGTTTTTTTTTTGTTTTGTTTTTTTTTGTTTTTCGATCTCGAAAAGGCATATGACACTATTTGGAAGTACGGCATTGTAAAATATCTCAAAAACCTCGGGTTAGAAGGTAGAATATTTATCCAAACATTCTTACAATATAGACAATTTAGAGTAAGAATGGGAGAGGTTTTCTCTTTAGAAAAACAACAATTACAGACCCATTACCTTTAGCAGTTGTCTGCAAAACACTTGAAAGAATGATGAATGCTAGATTGATCTGGTATTTGGAGACAAATAAATAACCGAACATCAATCTGGTTTTAGAAACCGAAGAAGTCCTATAGGTCACGCGATTTGAACAGAAATATTTATCAGAGAGGCTTCTATTAAAAAAAAAGAACATCTTGTGGCAGGCCTTTTCGATTTCAAAAAGTCATATAAGACAGCATGGAAGTACGGCATTGCAAAAGATCTTAAAAACCTCGGATGAGAAGGCAGAATGCCAATATTTATCCAAAACTTCCAACAAGATAGATGATTTCGGGTGAGAATGGCAGGGGTTTTTTTCTGAAGAAAAAAAAAACAATGAATGGGTGTACCTCAAAGCAGGTTATTGTCTGTCACGCTCTTTAATATTAAGATAAATAACATCGTTTCGCTATTCATGTTTTTCACAAACTGTGCTTTGTATATGGATGACTTCCTGAGCTGGTATAGAGCAAGAAACATGTACCACTTAGAAAGACAACTTCAAATATGCCTTGACAAGCTCAGCAAATAGTCCACGGAGAATGGATTAAAAAAAAACAAAGTGTGTTCACTTCTGCAACCAACGTAAGCTCCACCTAGACCCAATACTGAAAATTGACCACACCGAAATACCAACAGTTGAACACTACAAATACCTGCATTTTTGACCGCAAACTCTCCTTCATTCCCCATATTAAATACTTGAGAACAAAATGTAACAAAACAATACAATTATTCAGAACTATAGCACACATTAACTAGGGAAGAAGCAAAGAAACACTATTAAAACTATATCGCTCGTTAATCAGATCAAAACACGATTAAGGTTGCTTTATATATGGGGCAATCGGAAAGACATATTAGAAAGAACTAAATACCATTCACCACCAAGGACTCAGACTAGCATTTGAAGCATATAACACCTCTCCTGTTATAGCCAATACACAGAAGCGGATCAACCACCTCTTAAACTAAAACGTGAAAAGCTGACTTTCCAATAATCCACACAATTCAAACAGAAACAATAACTTGACTTGTCAAACGCCTTGCACCATTAAACACGTTTTCATAGAATGTAGAGATTTCGCCCTCATCAGAAAGTGATTTTTCGAGGTGAATCGTTTGAGAGATCTGTTTGACAACGTCAAAATCAATGACGTTCGGTCCTTCTAGACAGAGCAGAGTTGTACCGAAAAATATGATGGAAAAACTATTTAATCGTGAGCAAACAAATGAAATCCTGCTAATCTAAAATTTTCTCTACAAAGTACTCGATTTGAAATCTTAGGTAAAACGTATATATATATATATATATATATATATATATATATAGAGAGAGAGAGAGAGAATATGGCGTTAAATAACCGACAAAGGTTAATATGCCGTAAAACCCAAACAAACTGCTATATGGATGCACCACTTGGACGCTAACAAAACGGCTGGAGAAAAAGCTAGACGGCAATTACACAAGAATGTTGCGAGCAATATTGAATAAGTCCTGACGGCAACACCCCACAAAGCACCAACTATACGGCCACCTGCCTCCCATCACGAAAACTATCCAAGTTAGACGAACCAGACACGCAGGACACTGCTGGAGAAGCAGAGACGAGCTCATAAGTGATGTACTCCTATGGACCCCCACATATGGCTGGGCAAAAGCAGGACGACCAGCTAGAACATACATACAGCAGCTATCGGAGGATACGGGATGTAGCCCTGAAGACCTGCCTGAGGCGATGAACAATAGGAAAAGTGGCGAGAGAGGGTCAGGGATATCCGTGCTAGCGGCATGACATGATAATGACGATATATAATCTCACAGGAAGGAATAAAAAATTATGTCCTGATTGGTTGGGATTAACATCACGTGTAACAGTCTAGTAAGAAATGTTTATATAATATATATTTCCCTTTAAATAATCCCAGAATTCGGTAAGGGCTGTAGAATACACCGACTGCATCTTTGCAGAGGGGTAAGAATCTCACCAACGACTGTGCTAGACATGACACTAAACTAGCTAATGATGAGACATTAGTCCTGGAGCTCTGAAGAACGTAGAGTATCCTCTCGTTGCCATTACTCTTATCTCTGACGAGGAGTGGTAGTACCCGTTAGGGTCCCATCTATGGGTCAGATAGAATTTTAACCATTTACCTGTGTACTGACAAATGGCAGTTACATTGAATTGTTAGCTTTGCATACCGATGCTTGAAACTGTTTAACTGGGTGTAAAGAAAATTATTGATGTTAGGTAGCTATACTTAGAACCATTTAGCTGCGTGCAAACATAGAATTATTCATTTTAGATTAAATACTTAAAATCTTTAAACTGTCTAAAATTATTGGTATATAATGGTAATACTTGGAACCATATGTGTATTAATTAATGAATAATGTCGAATACAAATATTAGAATTGAATAGTAATACCTGAAGACCTTTAACTGAGTGCAAGTAAAACTGTTAGAATAAGCAATACTTTAAACCCCAGCACTGTGTGCAAATAAATTATCAATATAGAATAGAATTATTACAGTAAAATAGCAATGCTTGAAACCATTTAGCTGGGTGCAAAAAATAATAATATTTGTGCGCCAACATATTAGCTCTAACTCATTTATAGTAAGATTATTTACAAATCATATGTATAACCATTAAACAGTTGGCAAACAAATGATTGATGGAAAATTAAATTGTCAGCGTTACACAGCAATACTTGAAACCATTTGATGGTGGGCAAACAAATGAGCCCTGGCTCGTTTAAAAAAGTTATACTATATATATATATATATATATATATAAATCATTTGGCATTAATTAACCTAAAAGGTTTGATATGCCATAAAATCCAACCAATTATGCAATTATATAATACTAATGATTAACTGGCGTCAAGTAATTATTTCAATTTAACAATAATTATTTATTTCCACATAGTTTTATTGTTCCTACTAACTAATGATTGTTAGTAAAATTATAGGCTCTAGCAAGCATTCTTAATATAAATAATCTTGTTATATGACATAAAAACTTTCAAGCATTTTTATTTAACTGATAAATGGGACCCTAATTAGTACTTCCACTCCGAGTCGAAGTCGACCTGGGAGTAATGCACAGTTGGCAAACAAATGAGTGATTTAAAATTAGATTGTCAGCGTTACTTATCAATACTTGAAACCATTTAACTGTGTACATAAATGAGTTCTGGCTCGTTTAAAAACCTTGCTAATAAACTATTCGATTACAAAATATATATAATAAATATGTATTAGATTTACATATTTAATGCCATGGAAGTTTGTCTGTGACCTTTGAAGTTTTACATGAAGTTTTGTTATCTGACTGACGATTGTTGTTTGTAAAACTTCATGAAACCAAAGGTCACAGACAAACTTCCATTGCATTAAATATATAATTCTAATATATATTTATTTATTATATAATTGCTCTCTCAGATACTGAGCACTCTCCGAATTATATCACCACAAACTCACAAATTGAATTAGTTACAACCAACGCTGTTGCTATATATATATATATATATATATAAATAACAGAATTTGCCATTAAATAACCTTCAATTGTTGATGTCATAAAACCGAACTAGACAAACCATCTGAATCATTTCATAAACTTATTTATGCAGAAGTTTAGAAAAATTAGAAAATTGAGTGAAAATGAAGGTCAACAGATTTTTGAAATAGTTCTAGGTTCTTTGCTAAAATAAAATCTCAAAGCTTTTTCAAAATAAAAGTTTTAGATTTAATCCATTACTCCTGTTACGTGTTAGGGCATTTTTTCTCCCAGAAGGGTCTTCGTTTCTCAAAATCTCGTTTACGGTTGAAATTACTTGTGTTTAATGTGGATCTTTTTCTTAATGATAGGCAACAGACTTTAGAAATATTTCCCCAAAACTTTTCAGCAAAAAAAAAAAATGCTTCAAAATAACATTCATTACTGAATAAATTCAGCAAACGAAATTAACAATTGATACAATTATCAAGAAAATACAATTAAGAAATTTCTAGCATAAGGAAAATACAATTATTATTAGGAAAATTATATCATTATTAAGAAAATACAAGCAATTAGAAATAATTATGCTATTAAGAAAATAAATACATTTTTTTAAATTAGTAACAAGTTTTGAAATAAAAAAATTACTGTCGTCTAATTCCTCATTATTACTTTTTTATTTTATTTTATTTCATTTTATTTTTTGCATAGATTATAAAATAGGAAGAACCGCGTTAGAAATACGCCTGTTAATTATTTTTGTCAATTCTTTTTTTCACAAATTAATATTTATTTATAAAGCAAAAAAAGGGTGATATTTAATTATTTCTGTCCTTCTTTCACCTAATCTGTTCTCCTTTTAGTGATTCTATGTTAATGTACTAATTGTTTTGATTTTGATTTGATTTCGAAAGTGCGAGAGATAGGGGTGATAATTGTAGTAATGTGTGTAAGATCTGAAAATTTTAAGTTAAACATAAAAATAACGATAACACCTGGCAAATGAAAAGGTCTCTTAGAGGAAGCTTTATACTAAAATGTCTCGTTTTCCCAATAATTGATTTACAGGTGTAAAATATATATATATATATATATATATATATATATATATATATATATCTCCCTTCGCACTAGCAGGATTTGATACAAGGTTTATTTTTAAGCGGAGTATAAGAGGTTTCAATTCAGTTTTCTTTCTACTAGATCTGTTGTCATACTTAAGTTGAAGAGCCCAATCTTCCCTACAATTTGCCCACTGATGGAGGGATTCATACCTTGCCAAACGGTATTATCACTATGTAAAATACAGTGTCTCCAAGAATTTGAACTCTGGTTGCCGTATATAAAAACGATATATATAAGCAGTTAAGCAGTCATATTTTAAATATTTTGGTGGAAGTATTGGAGACTGGGGTGACTTGATTTTTTTTGCCCCCTCGATCCAATTATTTAATTTACACCCCGTTTTTAATTATTTTTCCGGTGACTTAGCTTGACAAGTGCCGGACGAAAGGACCCTCGCTGTTTTATTTTTTTTAAATAGTTCCTTCCTTTTACCAATGATTTTTTTATTTGTATGAATTTTCATGTCCCAATAACATAATAAAATATTTTAAGAGTAGGTACAGCCCTAAAATCATTGGTAACCTTATATATATATATATATATATATATATATATATATATATAGTAATTTTTAAAAGATGCAACTGTCTTTGTATTCTTGAAAACAATAGTGGTTGGCAGTCCTACCCTATGTGAATAGACATGCATGCAGTTTAATGCAAAGTGTTAAAAAGACGATTATCTATTTTTTTAACACTCTGTATAAACTGCATGTATAAATATATATGTATGTGTGCGTGCAGTAGGACATAAGCCCGTCACCTAATCATGAAAAGGCCCTTAATCTTCACTAGACAATCCTCTTCCGTGTTAATCCTCATAATTTAACATTTAATGTTCATGAATTAAATAGAATATTATACTGTCAGTCTCGGATCAAAATACTGCTGTAAACTGCGTTTCAAGGTGTTAGTTATTGATCTAGAAGTTGTAGAGAGAAAGTTGCTAATTAGCAAAAAGCTAGTCACAAGTTAAAACAAATAAGAATTAACGATGGAGTTTTTCTTTCCCCAAAATCCATTTACACATACTCACTGACTTATACATCATTACAATACCAGACTGACTATTCATTTGTGTGAGAAGGTATTATTATTTTGGGGGCGGTATGTGAGAAGAGTCTCCGATTAAGTTACTATGCAGAAATCGATGAAATAAAAAAAAATGTAAAAGATAACTCCGATCACGCTGACTGGAAAAAATAATTGTAATTTACTTAGAGTGAAAAGTATAAAATTTTCTTTCTTTACTGAATTTGTCTATTTAGATTAGATGATATTCTAGTTCCTTCATTTTTCCCCCCATTTTGGCTAATGAAGCATGTGTAGCTATTATAAAACCTCAATTTCATTTAGGAAAAGGCTTATACAAAATAACCACATGCAAAATATTGCAAAAAGCAGTTACTTCAACAAAATTAATTTCGATTAACTAAACTTTTATTAACACTTACAATAGTCACTTTTATCAGTTTAAGGCAAATCAAATTTAAAACAGGTTTTATCGCACCTTTCTCTCTAATTAAGAAACTACAAAACTGAACCTTTTATAGAAGAAAATGGTGAAAATTGAGGAAAAACAACCCACAAAATAAAATTTTCCAAACAAAGTCCATCCTTGAGCACCGGAAAATTATAGAAACCAAAAAGGATATAATCGTTACTCGACTACACATCGGTCATATATGGCTGACTCATACCTTCACACTGAATCTATGGAATGGCTTTGGTGTGCATGTGGCCTAATATTCGCAGAGAAACTTATCTTTCTATGATAAAAAGAAAATTAGCCCCGATCAGAAAGATATATTTTAATGTAAGAAAAATGACAACTCTTTGAACTGATAAGAACTAATAATACCATAAACTAATTTTAAAGATATGCTGTTCCCTTCATATTTTGTATTTGTATATCCAGGGATCAACTTGACAGTAACAAGTCGATATTTTGTAATTTACTATGATTTTATGAATTCTTTTGCAACTCCAAGGGGATCATCTTTTCCACCCAGTCATACCTAGTCTTCTGTTACTTTTGTGGCTTGCCCAATCGGCTGGGGGTCTTGAATACAGCGACTGCATCTCTGCAGAGGGGTATGACCCGCCCCAATGATTGTCCTGTATATGACACTAAACAATGGAATGGTGAGGTTCCTGTAATGCTGGAGCTTTAAGAAATATGGAGTGCGCCTTTATTGCTATCGCTCCCTGGTCCCCTCTCACCCTGATTTGTAGCACCTGATAGGGTCCTATCTATGGGGTAAATAGAACTAAACTGTGTACATATGCTAAACTGAATTGCCTGGTATATAACTGTTTTTGACAGTGAGACTGCACGCTTAGGCTAAACTGAACTGTTTGAAATAGAACTGTTTTTAAATAGAACTAAACTCTACTTATGCAAAACTGAATTGTTTGAAACAGAACTGTTTTGACATTTAACTGTTTCTAAACAAAAACTAGACTTATTCTTAACTGAATTGCTTGAAATTTAATCCAGCGTTAACTGACCTGAAAAGGGTTGATACGCCGTAAAACAAACCAACCGACCAACCTTATCTGATGTTAAACTTTTTAGCCATCCATAATCTGAATGTCAATCTTGGGGGTGGGCATCTTAATATGATGATTAGGATTATTCTAAACCAGATAAATGTTCTTGCGGGGTGAAACTGAACCTCACTGTGTGTCCAAGGTATGACACTAAACTACATCTAATGGTGATGCACTAGTATTTGAGAATGTAGAATACCCCTTCATTGCCATCACTCTCAAATCCACTTTGACCCGGACTGATATTAACTGTTAGGGCCCTATCTCTGGGTAAAACAGAGGTATTTGAAATTATTATTATTCAATAGTACCATTTTCACCCCCCCAAAAAAAACTCGTAAACAAATACACATAAAAATGAAATAAAAAGCACAATGTTCCAGTTTTATCTAACCTCTAGGCATCGAATATTCATGAATTAACGTGCCATTGAAATATATCAATCATGAACCTTACTGGGCGTCTAACTACCATGGCTTTTTCCTAGTCTAAGCAAAACTTCGTAAAATATACGCACAACAACCAGTGCCAGTTCACGTCTAAGAACTATCGTTAATAAATATCCATCTTCATCAATACTCAAATAGTTTGACTATTAAATAGTATACGTATTATTTGGTCTTGTGTCAGACTAAAAAATATTTTAAATAAAGAAATGACATTTTTTCTTTCTGCATCTTCAGTTAATATCTTAGATTTTTAGATTAAATTTCCTGTTCTAAGCTTAGCGAATTACCACATTTTCTTTAGAACAGACTGAAAAAAATCATGGTGTCTGACGATTTGATTTTTTTTTTATTTTTTTGTTTACTTTAACTATTCTTAAAAGCATTTTTCTTTTCAAATTACCCAATTCTCTTCTAGTTCACTTCTTCTAATTTACATATTACTTTAGATATGCGTTACCCCGTATTTAAATACTATTGACGTTCTCCAAGATTTATACAGTCGATCACAATGTGAAGTTGAAGTCAATAAGATTGTGTTACGTCTGTACTTTAACAAGAGGTGACTCTTCAAAATCAGCTCTTGAAATTGGAAGTTTCATCTGGGTTGCTTTCTTTGTTTATCGACATATCAAACTTCCAAGGTTATTTAATGCCGAAACTATATTTCTAGAACGAAAGTGGAATTATTTCACCTCTAGCCGAGAGGTTAAGGCGGTTCATACTTTTCCAATTTTTTCCTTTGCTCCTGTCATCTTAGCAAGCATCCATCGCTATGTGAACTATTCTGATATCCAAGCCCTGATGATGGTGACTAGCACCAAAACGTTCAACTTCGACTCTACATCATAATAAATTCACCTATTTGGATTATGTTTTTCTGCTATCTTCATACTGTCGGATTTTGATCCATATATACTTTCATATATATATATATATATATATATATATATATATATATATATATATATATATATAGTGGTAGGTAAAAATCTAAATATTGTTTCTAAGAGCTTATGCATAATTAGATATTCTGATAGCAATTAAAATATTTCAAAATCCCCAAAAAAAGGGGACCCTTTCTTTCGGTCACTTCTCATCAGAGAATTATATTTAACAACTGAGTAAGCAAACATATTAGTGTCCATCGAAAAGCCTGCAGGTAGGGAACTGATAAAAAAATTACTTAAGCCAGAAGAGTTGGCGCAGGTAATATTTTCTTCACGTGATCCCATGGGGTTGCGGAAAAGTAATGGTGTATAAAATTATTTTGGGATACACAACTCCGGTTTTTGCCTTGTTATAAGCAAGTCTTCTAGTATTGATAACGTTACCTATTGTCAAGACTGCGCAGTTAGGTACGAGCCCAGGATGCTTACCATCCTCGTGGATTCAAACAATGAATTTAAATTGTCAAAAATATTTCATTATGCACAGTCTTTTAAAAAATTAATATGTATACATCACAGTGCTCACGCTTAAACTTAAGTTTATTTTCTAGATAATTTTCCAGTTTGCCTTAAAAAAACAATACTGATTGATTTCGACTTAAGATTTTAATGAACAAATACCCATTAATCAGTCTGATTAATACAATATAAAAATGAAGACTGTTGCCATATATTAAAGTATTGGAGTTTATCTGGGTAGAGGGTATTTCGCTTTCATTAAAATCGCCGCAGAAAAAAAGCTAGGCGGAAACTACGAAAGAATGCTACGAGCTATTTTGAAGAAAAAATCCAGAAAGGAACACCCCATGAAACAATGGCTGTCAGGCCACGTACCTCCCATCTCAAAAACCATCCAATAAAGACAGACAAGACATGCGGGACATTGCTATAAAAGCAAGGACGAATCCATAAGTGACGTTATTTCGTGGACCCCAACACATGGATGTGTCATTGTTGGCCAACCAGTAAGAACATATATACATCAGCTCTTTGCGGATACAGGATGTAATTTGGGGGACCTGCGGGATGCGATGGATGATAGAAACAGAAAAAGTCATGGAAACCTATGCGGTCAGTGCGACATGATGATGAAGATATCTATTTACTTTCCTGTTAGTCTCAGTAAGTAGCATGTTTTTCCGTTGAAGATTATGGCGTTTGCTTTTACAAAGACGCCCTTACACAGTGATAATATGCTAAAACAAAAGTTACATCACTTTTGTAATAGATCATCCCCTGATGATGGCCCAAAGTCTGGCAGAAAGTACTAGGGATACATACAACTATGGACAATACCTAAATCAATTCCCCCCGAATACGATAAAAGTAATACGGGAATTCGAACGGATCCAGAAGAAAATATGTACACATAAAATGTCTATTATGTTTAATGAAATTTGCATTAACGAAGAAATGCTGCCTAATATATATATATATATATATATATATATATATATATATATATATATATTCGCTCCCTCCGGTGGGGATTGAGTACTTTGGTGAAGAAATTAACGGTTTCCACTCGCGTAATGCAAAGATCTTCTAACGGATTGAGTACCTCGGTATCCGATAGCGCAAAATGTAAACAAACGAATGTTAATACATATGCGTTAAATTCCCCGAGCTGACGTTGAGTTCAAGGCTAGCTTAGAGGTATTTCATCAGCCTGACGTAAAGTTAGACTGGTTTCGATCCCAGCTTAAAGCGTCTCATGTGTTTAAAACTAAAATAACAATTTCTCTCACATTGGCGCATCTATTATTATGAGTTCCTTGGTGTTTTTGTTTGTTTGTTTTTTGTTTGTTTTTTTTGTTTTTTGCTAGGAGAAGAGTTAGTACTTTCTTTTTTCGATAAAACAAGAAAAGAAAACACAAATTCAAACAAGAGTCTGTTGAAAGAGTAAATCATTTAATGATTTGTTTTTTATTTGAACAATATTCAGTCGGAAGATTTTTTAAAGAAACTAATACAAATAGATGAGTGAAGAAAGGGGATTACTAAACTTGATTTAGTTTACGATAAAACCGTCAACTACATAACACATTTTAATCATCCATACAATCTTACAATCCACGACTCGTTATAGAGGAATATTAAACGTTGTGTGGCTGCTTATTGTTTTTCCAGTCTCCTTGTCAATTGTCTGAATATCATTCTCTCTCCCTTCATGTGGTCATTATTCAATTATTTGCTCTTTTCTTTTCCTTTTTTTTATTCAACCGTCTTTCATTTTTCTTCGTCTTCGCCTTTTTTTCCTTTCTTCACCAGCTTTGTTCTCTTCCATATATAATTCATTGTTTTCGCCTTTTTCTTCGGCGCCATTTTCTCTAAATAACTTCAAGCTCTATTTCCATGCCGTACCTCCTAGCTGAAACATATCTGCCTTAATTTCCCATAAGTCTAGTGACAAGTGACGACTGAATGTAAATTCCGAACCCTTGGAGATTTCCTGTTGCCCAACTTGTCCATATAATCGGAAAGATGCCTGCTTCAAAGACAGAATTAGAAGAAGGGAAAAACATAGAACCTCTTGTCTTTGCTTCTTTTCTCTCGCGATTATTTTGGTGACCTACGACACTTCAGTTAAAAACAACTTTGCTCCAGGAGATAACGTTTTGCTCCTCTCCAACTACAACACCTTTCTATTCATAACAATTTCCCTTCCTCATGAACAGTCATGACTGATACATGCCGAATCGATCGGCTTCAAACAAGTATAAATCTAAAAATATATCTAATGTTACCGCTGTTTAACAATGTATATTTAAAATTGATATCCTATTGATGTTTATTAAGGATTTGATCCACTCAAGATTGTCCAAAGTTAGTAAATATTATACTTGATGTTGCAAGCATAGATAATCGACATTCCTTCACACACACACATATATATATACATATATGTGTGTGTGTGTGTGTGTAAGAAGCGGAAATAAGAAAAACGCATAAAAAAGTGATTGGTGCGATTCTGGCAGAGCAAGTTTTTAAGCTTATTTCCAAATTATGACCTCTCAAAAAGCAATAAATTATTTCATGTGAATCGTACAATCATCAGAGGGAAATGAGGAAAAATGGCTAATCAACCATATTTACAGCGTGGGGAATTTGTCACGTGACATGTTTGTTCACGTAACATTCACGAAAGAAATCACTGTATTCAAAATATCAGAAAGAAAATCATGTAATTTGTCAGGTGGTATATGCTATAGATGAATATAGCATATTCTGTATTTGTCTTAGTTTCTATCTAAAAAGGGTTTATTCCTCAAATATGATTGTGTAAGTATCGTCTTTCTCTATAATATAGAATTCATATGGAAGATGGAAGTTATTAAAACTATAAGTTGTAGTCACTCGATTAACATTAAGAATAATCATTTGTATCCGAAGAATGTTTTACTTGTTTATATGGATTGCTTCCTTGTTTACACTAAAGATGGTGTCTTGAAGATTGCTGCAGATTCATTCGGACATCAGATACCAAAAACAAATCCCTACAATTAATTATTTCGAATAAATATTTACAATATTTTTCTGACTTGGAGAGTAATTCATAGAATGTTTTAGTAGGGTTTCTACGCATTTTTTTTTTTTCGAGGCTAGATAATTGGTTATGATGATATTGATTTCCTCCCAGCGTGACACCGGGCCACAACAAAGAGGCTTTATGTGTATATAGGAAAATAACAATTATCAACAGTGAAAAGTCCTGTAAAATGAATTTTTTAATGAGTGGTAAAGTAAGCTAGAGGATGAGGGACAAATTCAAATTCCAGCAAAAAAAAAAAAGCAAGCCAGATCCTCTAGTACAGTTTAATAACTTTTTAAGTCAAGTTTTAGAAATATCTGAAAATTCGATTCAAATCTCTGTTGGACGGAAGGATGAAGGAACTAATGTGTCCAAACAGATTTTTTGTACCTTTGATTCATTGATTTTCTTTTATTCTATTAACTGCTCTGTTGGCTGGCTGTAGAATACACTGACGACAAATCTCTAAACTATCTGATGAAGTTCGAATCATGGAGCTTTGGGAAATATGGAGAATCCCTTCATTGCCACTCCCAGCTTCATTCTAACATAGAATGGAAGTACCTGTTAGGATCCTATTTATGGATCATGTAAAACTATTTATTTACTATATTTGCAAGTATTTACCTGTGCGCAAACATTGTTTATGTGAAATTTAATCATTAACTGTCTGCAAACGAATGAATAACGTTGAATAGAATCATTAGTATTAGAGAGCAATACTTGGAACCATTTAGTGTCCTGGGTAGGATACTAAACTGCATCGGACTGTGAGGACCCAGTCTTGGAATTTGGTAAACGTGGAGAACTGCTTCGTTACAACTACTCTGATTCGCTATGAGTAGTAAAACCTGATAGGGTTCCACTAATGGGTCAAATAGAACTGATCAATTTTTTTTAATTAAAACCAGCCAGCCATGGGCAAGTTAATGTAATAGATATGAATGGTTAAATATAATTACTTATGATAAATATGTTGTATAGCAGCATATATATACAAATATATGCGGAAACATAGTCAACAATAATGACGAATTCAATGAACGAACGAACTTACTTACTTTATAAAAATATATCTCTCACACTTTATTCTCGAAAGGGTTGATGTTGGTTGTGTGTGAGAGGTGAGTTGGAGAGGGGGACAGACTGCTACATATCGACCCAAGTTCTTCTGACCATAGCAGCACTTCTTTCTTACCTTGGCTGGGGTTGCTCAACCCTGGGTCACTGAGGGCCCAAAGCCCTTTGTCTGCCGCTGGCTCTCACTTCGGTATCTTGTCCCCAACTGACTCCAACTATCTCGGGCACCTGGTTATATTGATGAACGTCCACCTGCTTCAGCTGTTCTTCCGCTTATTTACACAGATTCCTCACTTGATTGACGGCTCGGTCGAGGGTCAATATGTTACAAATAACAAAACTCGAAAGAATTTAAGTGTGCAAACAAATGATTTATATCAAATAGAATTTGCATTAGCAATATTTGAAACCAATTAAATCTTTGCCAAAAACTGAGCACTTCCTTGTTTAAAGATAAAGTTACCTACGCTTAAAAATATTTTATATATAAACTTGTTTTGTCATTAAATAACCGTCAAGTTTTAAGTCATAAAATAGAATAACCTAACCAAACCTACATTTATTAATTTTTTCCTAGAGTTAATTGGTCTTAATACACTTATTCGTATTTATCTTTATTGGTTTGTATATCGAATTTTTCATAGGAATGATCTTAATAAATTAAAGAAAACAATATTATCAGAAATTAATAATATCAAGTAATCATTTATTAAGTCAGGTTTAATTTTAAAAAAAAACACTATATAAATTCTTCACACTATATACTATGAAGACTATTGTCCTCGTGATATATAACATATATAGCAGATTTTTAAATGCATTAAGCGCCTGGGCTGTTTTTTTAGGTATTACTAACGCAGTTAAATTTATAGAGACATCCTTGATAAATAAAGATGATTATTAATATAGAATAATGAATATTCAATAATCATTGAGAATGTTTAGAAAATAACCAAAATCGTGACGTAGGTGCCGAAGTAGTTTGGGTCACAGACACATAATCTCCACAATGACAAGTTGATGCACTTATAAACTAGGATTAGCTTTATTATTGTGAGAACCTTTCAGTCATTGTATCCTCCGAGGGCCGAGGAGTACTACGGCTGAAACGTTGTGACTAAATAATTAAGAAGAGTATGCAAATCGGAGTACTTCAGCAGTGAATCATAAGGTCAAAATATTGTTCACGCTTTTAACTTTCAATTCAATTTTCTTTCTCCTAGAAAGTTTCAACTTATCTATGTACATTAGGTGATTGAATTTTCTGTTGGTGAATTGGTACACACCGAAATTTTTTTTAATATAAAATTCAGAGCAATCATAAGAATCACAAATAAAAGTGAAGACAGTCCTCTTGAAATGTCCTTCCTTTGATAATCAATTATTTTTATTCTGTGGTCAAGTCAACGTTCTTGTATACTAGAGAGATTGCATTGAATTTTATTAGTTATGGGGGGCGTGCTAAAAAGATTTTATACCCTATAAAAAGAATGACTATTTCTGTGTGTGTGTGTGTGTGTATATATATATATATATATATATATAATGGGGACGTGTTAAAAAAGATTTCGTGCCCTATAAATAAGGAATTACTATTTGTGTGTGTGTGTGTGTGTGTATATATATATATATATATATATATATATACGTGGTGAATTCAATAAGTTTCCAGACTTTTTTGTACAGGCATTTAGAATTCACTGTTATTGCTATTCATCTTATAAGATGACTGACACATTTTCATGATTTCAGGTTCAAATGAACAGCTACAGCAGCAATTAGAATACACCCTACTAACGCTGGGGAATTTCAAAAATGCAATCTGGGCGTGAGGAATGCAATAAAATTCTGTTTTAAACTTGGAAAAAATGCCACATAAACGTATGGAATGCTTCGGTCTGCTTTTGACCGCATTGCATGAATTGAGCATCAGATTTTAAGTGGCATAAGAGATTCAAGGAAGGCAGGGAGTCTGAGAGAGATGATGAGAGGTGTGAAAGGAGTAAGGAAGTCAATTCACCAGAGTTAATTGGCCAAAGGGTTAGGGTTACTATGTTGAGGTTTTAAGGGAGTTCAGGAAGAGATTTCCTCTGAAGAGGCCAGCAATCTTCAAATCGGGTCAGTGGCATTTCCACCAGGACAATGCACCAGTCCACAACATCATCCTTGTCACAGACTATTTGACCAATATGGGCATCAAGACTGTTCCTCAGACTCCATATCGTCAAGTCCTTGTTCCCTGTGATTTTTGGTTATTCCTTAAGCACAGAGGCTGTCGTTATGAGAGAATTGAGATGAAAGAGGCTGTGACAAAACTCATTGACACGCTCACACAAGAGGACTCCTTAGCATTTTAGCGGATTTTAACAGTGCTGTGGTCTGAATGGTCTAGATTCTTCCTCTTGTCTCCAGTTCATCCACTCTTTTAAGTCTTCTGGGTGGTTCCAAGTGCACTAAATACTACTGGTATCACGTCACCTTCATGTTCCACAATTTTTTCTCTCTCTGGCAAGATCCATTTATTTTCTTTTAGTTTAACTAACAGGATAAAATCCACTACACGACTATATCTTCCCTGGCACGATAAAATCCACTACACGACAAATATGTATATAATTTTTATGTGTGCCTGTGTAATACATATGTGTTTGTTTGTGTGTGTATATATATATATATATATATGCATGTATATGTATATTTTTTGCGTATGTATGAAGACTTTTTTTTACGTGTGGTCCTTTGATTTTTTTTTTCTCGTATCATTGTGCCCGTCAAAAAGCGAGATTATTTTCTGTAAATTTTAATTGCCCTAGAAAGTGAAGGTCCTAATGGTTGTGCTTAGAATTGACTGACGGTATCCGCTGCAAAGGAATAAGACTCCAAAAATAGGGCTGTATTCGGTATGATAATAAACTGCATCTAGTGGAAATCTGGAGTGTGGAGTATCCTGTCACTGTCATTACTTCCACTCTGACCGGAATCGTAGAACTCGTTTGGGTCCCTTTTATTAAGGAAGTAGATTTCTGTTACATACAAAAATAGTCATTATTACGAGGCTGAAACTTTTTCCTGTCAACTTGACAGTGTAGGAGCTCAGTGGGCAGGGGTTGTAGAATACACCGATTGCATCTCTGCTGAGGAGTAAGACCCCCCTCTTATAATGAGCGTCCTGTATATGACATTAAACTGTGTACTCATGCTAGACTGGATTATTTGAAATAGAACTGACTATTTGTACAGAAATAGATTTGGCTTTAAATAACCTACAAAGGTTGATATACCATAAAACTCAACCCACCAGTCATGCAGTTTTATGGAATGTGGAGTACCTCTTCATGGGCACAGCACCCAGGTCCACTTTGGCACAAATTGTATCACCTGATAGGATCCTATCAATGAGTCAAATAGAAGGGTTTGGTTTTTAAACTCTGTGCAATTATACTACTTATGCGAAATTGAATTGTTAGAAATAGAACTGTTTGATCATTTGACTGTGTTTAAACGAACAACTGATGTTTAATTGAATTGTTAGTGATAATAGCAATACTTAGAACAATTTAACTGTGTGCAAGCGAATAAGTAATGTTGGTTAGAATAATGAGAGTTAAATAGCAATTCTTGTAATCACTTCGCTTTCTGCAAACAAAGGATTAAAAGAGAATAGAATTATGAGTGTAAGCAATAATTGAAACCCTTTAACTGTGTAGAAACAACAACACATCTTGTGTGCAAAAAATTCGAAAATCAAATTACCCACAAACTATTCACTTACAAATCTTATGTATTTCTACTTAAATTTGCGAAAATAAATGATTAATAGTAAATAGAATTTTTCATATTTGATAGTTAAATGTTTTCTTGTATTTCTATGTGCAAAAGAAAAAAACCCAACTCAGCCGCATTTAAAAATGTTAACTTCAAAAGGTTTTATATATGTGAGAGAGAGGATTTGGCATTGAATAACTTAAAAGGGTTGATATGCCATAAAAACCAAACCAAATCAAATTAATGGGTGCAGTGGTGACAAATACGTTTTTGCTAAAATGTTTCAAACTGAAAAAAAAAAACAATATTTAATTCTTTTTCATGCCACGTTAAAAAAAGGGCTACGTCAAATTGTGAAGAATATATAACTATATATATTTACCCCCACAATCCCTTGCTAAGTCGGCTGGAGCTGTAGAATATATAAACTGCTTCATTGGAGTGGAGTAAGACCCCAACCAACTTGTGTCCTGGATCTGACACTAAACAATCTGATGGGGAGTTTCTAGTAATATTGAAGCTTTGGAGAATGCTAAGTACGCCTTCATTACCGTTGCTCCCTGGCCCAATCTGTGGTAGTACCTGATAGGGTCCTATCGATGGGTCAAAAAGAACTCAACTGTGTAAAAATAGAACTGTTTTTTGACATTTAACTGTTTGTAAATAATAACTATATTTATACGAAACTGAATTGTTTGAAATTTAATTCGGCGTTAAATGACACGAAAAAGGTCGATAGGCCATAAAACAAAATAACCAACCAACCCCACAATACTCGCAGCAAGCATGATTCGACACATGGTCAATTTTAATGCGGAGCACAACTGGTTTAAATTAAGTTTTCCTTCTTCTATACTGGTTGCTTTACCAGGCCTAAAAGACCCAATTTTACCTAAAATTGATCTAGGGGGAGAACAGATGGCTTTATGCCTTTCCGAGGGGCATTAGCACGAAAGGAAACGCAAGTAGTTTCATCCAGCGTTTGAACTTTGATTGCTAATAACATTTTCTTTGATGGTAACCTTTACGCTAATCGTGCCTTTTTTAAGTTCATTACATTAACAGCTGACAACTTTGACCCTGCTCAAGGGCTGTAGTGTCAACAGATGTAATATTATACGATTTAAAGTTGCTTTGATCTTTCTCGTATAAAATTTACATCTTGATAATAAAGAAATCTGTTGAAAATTATGTATATAGTAAAACATTTGAACATATCACAGGTGATATTTGTCGAGCGCCCCACCTAATGCGTGAGTGTGGCTCAAGGACTTTTTGAAAGGTGGGTCCGGGCGCAGAGCCATATCCCAGACATGTCCAGCATTCCCAAAAATGCCTAAGGCATTCCCCTAAAACGGGGCGACTCAGGTGCCAGGTGATAAACCTAGCCTCTCTGGAGAGGATAAAAGCCTTAGGGGACGGCCTCGTGAGGTTCGAAAAGAACCAGTCTTAACACTCGTGACATGAATGTCGGCTTCTCTAAACCAAAATCTGCCGCTGAAATCTAATCAAAGTAATAAATGCTTTGGTAGTCTTCTTTGTAAGATACTTTGAACCCTTCTTAAAATAGGGGAGCTCACAGATGGACTATATATATATATATATATATATATATATATATATATATATATATATATATATATAGTTTAGTACTTGAATTCTCCACTTTTAAGTTTGGTACATATATAATTGTGAAACTGTATATCTATTTACTCAAACCTTCTGCTACGGGCAGGATATAACACAACGTCAATTTTTAAGCTGATTTGATTTCAGGTTTTGTTAAGAATCTACCAATAGAACAAAGCAGAAATATATCACAGTTTATTTTCTTATTCTTTAGACTGATTCCTTAAACATTCAAGGTGGAGGTTTACTGCAAGGTCACGTTATACATGTTGCAAGTGACTATATCGATGTGAATAGTGCCGGGGTTCTGTCAGTGGACGGAAGAGGGTTACTAAAAGGACTTGGTGCAGGAAGTTTCTTTGGAGGAGCAAGTCATGGAGGAAAAGGAGCTCGTGGCAATCCAAATCAAGGTAATTTCCTTTTTTTTTTCTTTTAATATCTGGTATTTGACTAAAAATACGAGGGTCAGTCAATAAAGGGGAATGTTTTTTTTTATTTTCATTGATGTCAAGTCTGTGTTATTTGAGATTGTCTTATAGCAAAAATTATTTTAATCTGACAAAAATATTTGGTTTCCATCAATTGAAAATGATGCTTTATCGGCAAAAGCTGTAGAATTCAGTGACTGTACCTCTTTAGTTGGTTAAGATCCCCTAATGAGGACCCCTGTTATTGTATGCGGCAGGGATGGGAGGATAAAAAAAGACAACACGAATGTATAAAAATATAAACTTTTTGATTATAATGAAAAGTACGAAATTAGTTACGTGGGGAGAGAATCGGGAACCACTAAGATATCGTTGTATAGCGACTCGTACCACGTGACTTCCGGTATCACGGATGTATCAAAGACGCTGTGTCTCTTATTAAGCAGGGAGAAGCAAAAAGTGAAGCTGAGAGACAGCTCTGGAACGTCGGTGAGTAGAAGTCCAACTTCGGACGTAACACCAACAGTGCGAGACTTATAACACTAGTCGGGCTGTACCACTTGAGTTAATAAATAATTAACTTTATTTCATTGTGTATCTTTTCCTTACCACGATACAAGAGATATACATTCAGAAAGAGATACGAATTCCCAGAGAACCTTTCTATTATGCTGTCTCTACAAAGCTAGCACTGAGCCGACTTAAAACATTTAATCATCGCTGCTGCTTCATTCTTTCAGGAGACTGGTATAAGGCCTACGTAAATATCTACTCACCTCAGTTTCTATAACTGAGGAACATACTCACTTTCGACTTAGCGAGCTTGTTTTTTCACATTTCTTGGTATTATCTCAGGCATTTAATCATGTTGGCTTCTATCCGCCTCTTAACTGCGTGGCCTTCACAGGGCTCCCCTATTTCCCTCTGGGATCATACCCATTTTCGACTTAGCTAGTCTTGTACATTTCAGACTTTTTTCTAACTCTCAACCCTGGGCTGTCTGGCATGACGTCTAGCTTCTTTTCTGCAGGCTCTCTTCTTCTCTCTTTCCTCGCTTGCCTGGGTCGAAATCTTCTTTCGATACATAACGATGCACCTCACAGCATGCTACCCACGCAATTCATGTGGTATTGCTGCTGTCTTTTATTTAACTCATGGACATGTGTTTTAGACATAGATGCATCCTGTTTTGATATCTGCTTAACTTATATGGCCTGTCAAAAGCCAAATATCTAATATTATCAATGTGTAGCAACTCGTAATGTCCGAGGAAGGGATTCTGATGGCTAACTGGTCAGTGATCCGAGTATGGAGCAGTCTTCTGACTTTCAACACTCCACTTCGACCATTAGATGTGATAGACAGGTGGTTAGAGAAACCCGATTTGATCAATTGTCTTGTCATTGCACCTATATAATTATATCCTGACATATTTTGCAAATTGCATTATAGACTAAGATTTCGAATTTGTATTGAGAGTTCGAAAGTTATCCATATCGGGCTGTGAGTCGAAGAGAAAAAAAACGAAGTGTTTGGAATGAGAGGATTATACTGGCTGTGACAGTTTGGTTTATATAAGGACCTATCGCTATAGATTTCTTTGACTATACAAGTTAGGGCCTAATTTATATTTGTAAATTATTTGTATTAAAAAGAAATACGTGGTATTATCTGTGTAAAAGAAAATTCAGGAACTACTCAAAAATGTAAATATGAACATATGATATGTGAATCCCTAATATCTAGTAAGTTCTGGAGTTCTGGGGAGTGTCGAGTAACCTTATCCTTGACATTACACCTAGATGCACTGTGACTCGGAAAGGTATTACTTGTTTGGATCCCATATACGGGTAAAATAGATAGGTTTACAATGTATTAGGATTTGAAAGGAATAAATGATATCAATTATTGTGTAAAAATTATTTCTATTAGGGGTAGTTACTTGAAGCAATAGCTGTTTCTAAGGATTATTATAAGTTAACTGAAGCCATATAGATATGTAAACAACTGTTATTGAATAGAAATGATAACTTAAAAACATAATTTTAGTATTAGATAGGAATACTTGAAACTATACAACTGAGTGTAAAGTATTTGTATTAGATAGAAATACTCGATAACATAAATGATTATAGACAAAGTTCAATTTTTAAGATTTGATGGAACATTAAAAATATGGTAATGGTCCTGAGGAAACACTTAATGAATCAAATTCAGACATTAAATAACCCATAATTAGTTGATATGCCATTAAACAAATAGTCTTATATTGTATGCACACTTTTAACTAATTGTCAAGATTTATCATGAGAAATGTCTTTGTTGTGGATCTTCTAACGATATGAATCGCCAGAAATTCGATTTAGGACATCTTCAACATCCAAGAAAATTCGAAGATTTTAATAAAAGCAATGTACACTATTATCTTGTACAAGCTGACGAGATATTTGGTCAATGCATCGATCTCAACACAAGGATTTTTGATGACCTATACGATGGTAATTCAGATAAAGAAATTCGACTGAAACTTTCATATAGTTCTTATCAGCACGTAGCACCAGGACTATTATTTCAGAATAAAAATTAACAGAGCCGAAGAAAACAGAAAAAAAACCCTTCTTTCAAAATGAAAGTTGTTCTATTCATTCTGTGCATGGTTGCACATTGTAAAGGGATATTTTTGTAGTTAGTAACGATGTTCATTTTTCTTTTGCTCGTATCTTTTGACGTCAATGATGTGTTTTTAAGTTTTTGTTTTGAGGGTGGGTTCTGGGCAGGGGGCAGTGTACCACTGTTCTTTTGTTGCCAAGATAACCTAAGGTTGTTAAGAGGGAAAACCTGTTCTGTTTGATACCTATGAAAAGCCTAGCGAATTGGAAGGTCGAAGAAAAAGTTGCTGTTTTTTCATTTTTAGGCAGTCCCAGATTTGAGGACAAAAGGCTTTTTGTGTCAGTTACACCATAGATAATGTGAACTGTGATGAATTCTCAACAAATGAGTGGAAATTTTATTTAGATTTCAATGATAAATATATAAAAGTACCAAATCGACTTCGTGATTTTATGCATACACTTGAAAAAACGACATTTTCCAAACCGGATGTAATCTCATGAATAAGGGAGCAGATTATAAATGCTTATACATTTGATTCACTAAAATCAGTCATGTAACAATCCTGTACAACGAAATAACTGAATCTAACGGTTAAAATGATTCCATCATTCGCTAGCCTCATTCAGGAATCCACTGATTTTGCAATGTTAATTATGTCAATTGCCATGTGTGAAGGTTGTCAAATGAGATAAATAAACTAATTATATGTAAAATTTCTCCACATAGACTTGAATAGTTATCCAATAAGCTGAGCTTGTCGGGTGGCGATACTGATATTGAACAGAAATGATCTAGTGGAGCCTAGTCCTATCCATGTCTGGTTTGAAAGTGAAATGTAAACAGTTTCGTTCAGGATTTAAATTTGAGTCACAGAATCAAATAATAACAACTGTTTCAACACAAGCGCCTCCACACTTAACAAGTTGAAAATATTGTGTTTATTAGAATCAGATGTAAAGAACTCGTGTTGGCCATTTTCCGTAACTGCCAAAGTTCTAAATTATGTGTACCTGTTATATAATTACGGAATGATATTTTATATTAATCATTTTTCGTTAATTATATTTTATCATTCGGTTTGGTTGGGCTTTGAACTATTTTGCTCTTAATGCAGGTGCACACACATTGAGTACAGTTCACACTCGCGCGCAGAGGATATGACAAACACAAATGTCATAATAAAAACCCCAGATAAGAAATAGAACTGGGGTGGGAATGACGTCATGTCCGGAAGCGATGGGCTGAGAATTGGGTGATTTTGAAAAAGAGTTAGTTGAGATTTGACTCTGGGCCGGGCCAGTCCAGCTGGGGTTGACTGTGGGCGATGTAGGAACAGTCAGCATAGTAAAAATTATGTCTCTCTCCTCGTGTCGAAAAACTAAAGTCAAGAAGTTAATAAACGTTTCGTACCTGAACAACGGAGAGTCGTCAGTGTTTCGTATTTCCCTGCATCTGTATATTTGTATAGCTGTATTGTGACAATACAACATATATATATATATATATATATTACATACGAACATTTAACTATGTTTATCCTAAAATCTCATTAAACGCTATTTTTGAAGATAGGAGTATTTTTTCTTTCACAACTGCTGTTTTCAAAGTTGAAAGAATGTTAGATATTTCAAAATGAGTCGTAATCAAACGTTTACATCCTTTTGAAACAATCTTATATAAATAATATAGTTTGCTATATTTATGAATAAGTTGTCGACCGTTGTCAAGAGCAATCCGATGTCTCCCTTTTCAATAGCTTCTAAACCGAGGTATAGTTGATGGAGCTACTCCTTTCTCTGGATGGCCCCAACTTACCCGTAATAAGTACCTTATAATGCTGAGTGTTAGGCAAGGAGGTATCGAGTACCAGTTTTGTGTCTTTGGTAGGATTCTACTTGGGATAAAAAAGCCGATCTTCTGGACGATTTCTGAACAATCTAGTGGGTAGGGTGATCAATCAATAATTCCTGGAAATTCACTTTTGGGGTTTATTTAATTTCACCTTTTAAAATGCTTAATACTGTTTTAGATATCGTTATAATTTCCTTCTCCAATTCTTCGAGTAATTTTAGAAGCCACTACGAAATAATGCTTCAAAATTACCAGAATTCCAGTAGAAGTATTGGTCATTATAACACTCAAAATAAAAAATACCTCTGAATAGTATTAATTCTATATTTGTTTTTATAAATTTATTTTTTATCTAATGTATTTTGGAGTGCTCAATGTTGGCAGAGCTGTTATTGTCTAATATGTCCCCTTATAAACCGTTCTGACTTATATTAGTCTGATTTCCACCTTTTCAAAATTGGAAGATGGTTATAATACTGGCCGGTAAAGTGTGTCTTCATGAAGTACACTTTAAATGAAAAGATTATTAAATAAAATTATTTTTATTGCTTAATGATATAGTCATATATACATATATAGTTACGATTATCGCAATGTTGATCAACCGATGCTCTTGTGGGTGATCGAAAAATGAAATCGCTTCAAATATAGGACAATTCGTTGTTTATTATCATTACTTAGAAAATTCGGACTGTTAACCTCATCTTTATTGTTATAATCACAACTTTTCGGCCGATACATCTTTCTGCCTTCCTCATCAAGAACACATGGCGCAGTGGATAAGGCATTTGGTTATAGTGTGCTTCTAAGTGAAATAATCCGGAGGTTGCAGGTTCAATCCCAACAAACGATAAGACTAAAAATGAATATTTACTATAACTTGACAATTGTGCTCGGTCATGGCTAATAGAATTGAAACGGTCTACTTCCGTGGTTCAAATATAGGGTTCAGTTCAAGATTCTGTGTGGACACCTGATTTCGACATGAAACACTTGACGAGGACCGAAGTCCATAACGACCGAAAAGTTGGTATAATTACGAAGATGAAGTCAGTAATCCGAATATTCTAAGTAATAATAATCACCAAGTTTCATCTCGGAAATTTTCACAAATAAGACGTTGTTTATTTTCGCTAATTTATTCAGTTACTGGAGGGGTGAAAATAAGTTTCGGACACTTTTTTGTTCTTGCTTTTGACAACTATCTCATATGCTTTCCTTTCTTAACCTATATAAGCCTTCTCTGGCTTCTTTAAATGGGGTACATAGAACGACCAACGGTAGAATTGGTCAATATGAGGAGGATGCTTGATCTGCCCCGTTCATTTGATTATTTACAAATTCTTAATTTCAATGATTCTATTGTGATAACACCTCTGGCCGGCCGACCCCCCCCCTCGACTATATCAAAGTCGTTAAACTCATGGCCAGTGATTCATCCAGGGGTTTCTTTTACCTCCGACCAGGGGCATTACACATTTCTTTACGGCCACTATAAAACACAACCGAGAGGGTGGAAGACAGAACAAATAAACACCGACTTGGTTCAGCTCCAAGCATAAAAAAGAGGAGTCTGTGTGATACCTTTTGTGCAGCTCCCCGTGCATTTGTAGACTATCTAGGCCGTGTATTTTGCGCTAAACTTCCTCAAAAGCCACTAGCCATGCTGACTTCTGTTGACTGTGTCCTTCTCCTTCTCTTGACTGTTCTCTCAAGCCGACTGTGTCCTTCCCTGGACAGCAATCTCAAACCGACTGGTCTCTTCTCCTTCCTTTTTCAACTCGCTCTCACTGTTTTCTCTCGGACCTTCCTTCCCTCCTTCACTTTGTCTCGCGGGAGATCTTGCCCTCGGGTCCTTTTGTGTGGGTTTTGCGCCAAAACAAAGAGATCGTCTGAGTGGCGCCAACACAAATAGAAACGATTTACTACGCATCGTTTCACACTTTCAACTTCTGTTTTTAGTCTTGGATGTTAAACAGCCGATTTTATTACATTTATCTTATCAAGAAGATTTTAACCTCCTTAAATATATTTCTTTCTTGACTGCTGGCTTTTTAATTACTCACCTATTCACATTCAGAAACCTTTAAAATTTAGCACATGATTAAAATGTCACCAGTTTAATCGATTACATCTGCGATCATTTGTAGTTTTATAAGTGGGCAGTGTGTTCGCCAATGGTCCTGGAGAACTGGGTTCAATCCCAGGTTGAGTCATACCAAAGACCTAAAAAAGGGTACTTGATATATCCTTGCTTAACACTTAGCGATATAAGGTACGTATTAAAGGTAAATTGGAGCAATCTAAGGAAAGGAGTAGCCCCTCCCCTACACCTCGGTGTAGTAGCTATTGAAAAGGGAGCCTTCTGGTCGCCTTCGACTACGGTTGCCAACTTTACTTTTACTTACTATAAGTAGAAAATTAAAAAATAAACTGCGCTCTACTCGGAGTGGATACCAATTTTTCCGAGAACGCATTTACTCGTATATCTTCATACTGTTTAGAAAAGTGTTGTTTGTCTTTCACTGTATGTTATAAAAAAAATTGTTCGGTTATTTATTCGTTGGTTTTCTGGGTTGTTGGTTGCCTGCGTTCTGTGGTGGTTATTTTGTAGTTTTTAGTATCTAACTCTATTGTTCTTCTTCTTACTCCATTTAACTTCTTCGTCTATGGAAGCATGCAAGAGAATTTAAGAAAAGAGACGAAGATACCTTTAAAGTCAAACACTAATTTTGGGCTTAACTACTATTCTGTAGACGTGGAATTTTTCTTAAACAAATAAAAGTTGTCAAGTTTCCCAGACAAGGTGTTAAGAGTTATTTTCAGTGGTTTTATAAAGTTTGTGGAATGTCCTGTAGGTGTCTTCAGTAGAAGCCGCTACTATCAAGAGACGTCACCTTCCGCCAAGTCTGTGACTTGAATCAACATGTGCACCATCTGCCAGCAGTTAAAATGAGGAAGTCTGTCCAATATCAAGGGTATGCCTGAAGTTGTCGAATTTCTTTTCAGCACCCGGAAGGCCCTTTCTTTAGGCATGCGTCGTTTTTGCTTTCAATCAGACGCTTCTGGAAAATGTTTTTATTTTCTTAATTGATTTTATTTATTTTCTTTTTCTTTTTCCTGGCCCCCACTATGTAACTCACAATGACGTTAATACGTCTCTGTAAGGCGTGTACTCTTCGACAACTGTTGCCTATAAAAATCTTCGAAACCAACTTTGTATATATATATATATTCTGTCGGGATTGTAAAATATTTTTAACTGTATAGGTTAGTCTGGAACAAACCAATCATTTCCTGGATGCTGTAGACATTGAAAGCACGATACTAGGGAAGAGATAGATATGTATATATTTTGAAGAGAGTACAAAGAAACGTGTTATATGGCCTCTCTCTTTCTCTATATCTTTCTTTCTCTCTCTTATATATATATATATATATATATATATATATATATATATATATATATATATATATATATATATAATATATATATATATATATATATATATATATATATATATATATATATCCTCGTAGTGTAATGGTTAAAGCGATGGACTGCGGAATCGGAGTACGCGAGTTCGTACTCCAGTCGCGCTATTACGTTCACTTTCGGGCAAATACCCTTGGGAAAGGTATGAACCCCTATGGGTTAAATAGTATAACTACTGTTCTTCTAGGAGAATGGCTTTGGCATTAAATAACCTAAAAAGAGTTGATATGCCGTTAAAAACAAAGAACCAAACCATATATATATATACACAATATTGGCAACAAGTTTTGTTTAAAAATGTTTGATTAAAGACCACAGAATTTTTATCATGGACTTATGTTTCCCCGTTAATGCCCTTAATTCATTGCTGAATATTTATCACTTATAAAGCAATGACATTTTCCGACCAAATACTCTTGATAATTATGTATTAGACTGCGCTGGACACAAAAATACATTTATATGTATGTGTGTGTTTTTATATATTCACTTTTTCTTCGTCAGACTCCTTGTGCCAATGGATGCGTCGTCTAACGAAGAAAAAAATGTTGCAAACTTATTTTTCAGTATTATCCTTTTGCTTGTCAATGGGCCTTATACAGTGGGGAAATATCAATCTTAGACTAAAAACACAGTGCAGTGAAATTTTTCAATTAGAATTCCGTTGTCTCCTTTCAAACATGCCTGTTGATTTTTCTGTATCTTATTTCCCGTTTTTAAACATTATTTCGACATATACATTTTCATTCAGTTATTAAATTATATTTCCTACTCTCTATAACATTACACAAACTTCCAAGAAAATATATTTATGAAAGAACTATTCCTGTTTTGATTCGATAAAGTTTTCGTCTAATGATTTTATCTTAAACTTGTTGAAACTACTTACAAGACAAAAAATATTGCATAAAAAGAAACAAGTTCTAGCTTTATTATGACACGTCTAGAAATTATGCTGCATTTAAAAGTATTTCCTATCTCAATGTCATCATGTTTTGCTGCGTGCATCTCTGCTATGAAGCATAACCTAGTCTTATAGCAAAATGACCGGTAAAATTCCTTGATCAGTAAAAGGTGTTTTTTTTTCTTCTAGTATGATACAAAAGATAACCAATTTCTCCCCATTTCACTGTGCAATTTGTTCTGTCATGTTACAGCTCTCTGTTATAAATCATTCTCTATGAATTCCAAGGAATACTGCAGTAATTTTAGATTTAGCTAGCGGTTAAACAGGTTTATTAAAATATGCTGACTGTATCTCCTAAAGCGGGGTAAGAAACGCTACCCACAAAAAAAGTGGTTTCCTGATTTTGGCACAAAATTTAATCTGGAGATGAGGCTCCAGTTCTGAAGATCTTGGGCGTGTAAAAAATATCTTCTTTTCAATTATTCTAAAGTTCATTGGGAACCGGAGTAGTAATCATCATCATCATCATATCGTGCTGGCAGCACGGATATCCCTGACCCTCTCTCGCCACTCCTCCCTATCATTCATCGCCCTAGGCAGGTCTTCAGGACAACAACCTGTATCCTCACATAGCTGCTGAATGTACGTTCGTGCTGGTCGTCCTGCTTTTGCGCGGCCGTGTGTGGGGATCCATAAGAGTACATCTCTTATGAGTTCATCTCTGCTTCTCCAGCAATGTCCTGCATGTCTGGTTCGCCTAACTTGAATAGTTTTCGTGGTAGGGGGCAGGTGGCCGTACAGTTGGTGTCTTGTGGGGTGTTGCTGCCAGGACTTGTTCAGGATTGCACGCAGCATTACCAATCAGAATCCCATCTATGAGTTGAATAGATGTGATTAAATGTTTTCATTAGATGGAAATACATGACACGTAATTATTTGGAAACAAATAGTCATGATTAAACATGAATAATTACTTAAAACCAAATAGTTATGAATAAAGTGTTAGATAAATTATTTATATGAGATAAGAATACTTTGTATATAATTGTAAGTTATTTGAATTAAGAATAGTTACTGGAAGTTCTAATGGTTTACTGATAATTATAATTACCGTCAAGTGCAGCTTACAAGCCGATCTGGCGTAAAAGATGACCAAAAAATATTTAGTTCAAAATTCTGAATTAGACCTATACCAAACATATTGTAGGCTATGAGTAGACCAAAAATTACCCAGCATGCCGAAAGGATGTCAGGCTATATCGCAAAAAAAGTTTTAAAATCACAGGGCAGTACCTTACAATCAAGGTTTTAATTATCAATAAAATAACATTCAAGTAAATATTATTTAAAATGTTCAGAACAATAATACGGCCAGTGTGTGTACATTTAGTAAATTAAGATTCTCATTAAACTGTCCTTACTCCAGTAGCGGACGGTGTAATAAATTTTTCTCTTAAATCAGAATTACATCAACCATATATTAAACTTGGGAATCTTACACATTATGAATCAACAATCAATTGAGCTACCTTGAAATCCCAAAGATAAACATGACAGTCGTCTGACTGGCTGCTTTGGTGTTGTGACGTTCTCACTTGTTTTAGTTCGTGCATCAGCTGTTAAAAACAGCTTATGATTGAGTATTAATGTGATACTCAATCTGTATTACGTTTAAGTAGGAAATGTTTGTGGTAGTTTGCAGAAGTAATAATAAATTGTGTATATTCAGTACTCTTCCACTGGTTGACCGCTCTGTGGTAACAGTTTGGTTTTTAGCATTGCCGTATTAGTCGACCCTTAGTTTTGTGAAAAATTTACACGTAGAAAAAGTCGCCGTAATTTATAGGAAATACTTTAACCTATATAATTGTTAGCATAAAAATGACTATTATTAAACACCAATAATTATACGAAACCATATAAATATGAATGTCAAAAAGGAATACTTGAAACTATACATGTGTGTGCAAATTACTTTTATAAGATAGGAATACTTCATGCTATAAAACAAAAAAACCCTCTTAAACAACTAAACAAATTCATAAACACTAATTTTAAGCGGTAGAAAATAATTTTAGATAGGTTGATATACCCTTAAAATTAACTAAGCTGCCATTTGCCCATTATTCGTGATTTTCTTAAGATAAATATCATGTCCATATAGTGAGCTAGAAAAAAAACAATTATTAAAATCTTGACATAACATTGTTGTAGGTGCGTGTTGACATCATTTTCCAAGCTTCTAAATTTCTAAGTCTTGTAAAAAAAACTATTGGCGATATTATGGTTCATTTTTGGTTTGTATATCACATAGCTGAAGCTATTGAACGCGCAGAAGATCTTCAGTTTGTCAAATAATTAAGCTTTACTTCATCGAATCAAGAATAGAAAATTACATCTTATTTTGAAACCGGCCCAGATGGTAATTTAAAAGAAATTAATAATCAAATAGTTGCGATATTATCTTATGACCACATGTCCAATTTGTTCCCTTCCCGATTTGAATTCATTATTATTTCATCTTTGTATCAACCAATTTTCTTAAAGATATATAGAGCAAATATGGACTGTGAATATCCAAAGAATAAGTGCTCAATTCACGGCTGTTTAATACAAAATATACCTGCAGAGCAAAATAGATAATTTTGCTTAAATAAACAAGAAATTTAGAAATCGTATTGCATTTCCATGGAAATGAAAACTATTTCTAAATTTCTTGTTTCAACCCAATATATACATTCTCGAATTTATGCTTTACAACTTTGAATTGTAGTTTTACGTCACGAAAGCAGTCAAAAATATTTGTTGGGTAAAAGGTGAAGATGGTTACTATACTGTGATCAACTATATGATAAAGTGCAGATATACACATACGTGATCATATTATATTAACCAGGTGGTTGAAAAAGTTTGCTCGGCCTGCAAGAACCTCAACGATCAACCAAGGTCAGGTAGATCTAGGATCATTGATTCCGAGGCTGTGCTCAATTTTATAGAGGCAAATCCGACGAGTAGCATATGTGCTCGGCATCTTATAATCCAGAGTGGTTCATCACATTTATGACCTTGACAAATGCCTCCAGAGCTGCGTGTGATTGCGCAAGCTTTAAATAGCCGAGTATATATGAAAAAAATATAGTGCAAAAAAAAAAAAAAAAAAGAGGATTAGAAATTTTGCATCTACTTTTAAGCAATTTATAATAAATGTCTTCCCTCTTAAAATATGAAAATAATTCCATATTTACAAAAAGAATCACCCTTTGTCCGAGTTAATGTCTATTTTTGATTTAATTACAGTAAGCACTTCTGGGCCAGTGTATGGATCTGCTGAATCTCCTGAAGAATTCGGAAGTGGCGGCGCCAAGGCAACAGATTCCTATGGAAGAGGTTTGTAATTTTCAAATGATCAATAACTTCCAGAATGTTCTAGAAACTACCTGATATACTGACTCTTTCCTTTCCTTTTTTTCCTTTTCTCTCTCTCTCTCTCGTGGGTGTATATATATATATATATATATATATATATATATAGAGAGAGAGAGATGGGAGACAGACCGACAAACATACTTTCTCACTTTCTACAGAACTCAGGAATTTCTCCTGGTCTGTATGACATGAGTGGTAATGGGATTTACTTATCTGCCACGATATTCCATGACGTGTGAGCAGGGATCTCTCTCTATATCTATCTCTCTCTCTCTCTCTCTCTCGTGTGTATATATATATATATATATAGATCGATGGAAGACAGACCGACAAACATACTCCCTCACTTTCCTACAGAACTCAGGCTTTTTTCCAGGTCTGTATGACATGAGTGGTAATTAAATTTACTTATCTGATACGATATTCCATGACGTGTGAACAGGAATCTCTCTCTCTCTCTCTGAGCTTTATGTATATAGGTCTATAGAATTAGATATACTTGGATATATACATAGAGAATAGAATATATAATAAGAAAACATTGTATAAAAATGTGTTTGATTCTGTGTCCGAGGAGGTATGATAGCTAAGAATATAATAATTATGAACGCTAGAAGTCCGTTTTATGAAGTTTGCACTATAATCATGAGGAAATGTGATAAGTGTCAAATCGATCGTAATTGTTATCTTGTTAAGATGGAACTACAGGTGATTCTTACACACGAAAAATATATATGTCCATCTGATGTCTACACAACATAAAACTTAAAGTAATATAATAAGTATATATATATATATATATATATATATATATATATATATATATATATATATATATATATATAACCCGTTCCAGACGAGTAGGAAGCAATGCAAGGTCAATTTAAAGTGAAGACAAAGTGGTTAGAATTCAGTTTTCCCTCTTCTAGACTGGTTACCGTACTAAAGGTTAAGAGCCCACTAATTAGCGTTAAATGAAATACAAACAACTTTGTCTAGAATTTGAACTCTGGACACCGTGTCCATTTTCTACGACGATAACCATTTCACCACGTGAGCCTCGTGTATGTGATCCTGCGTGTGCGCACGATTGCAAACGGAACCCATATATTGATATGACAGTGTTTATAGACTGCTCACTGAAGTTACCAAGTTTCTTACGTGCGCAAATTTGATTCAGGAGAAAATGTTTTAAAGTACAAAGAAGAAAAAAAGTTATGGTAATGAGTCCTCGAAGGAGGAAGGGTCTCTCAAAATAAACAATCATCTGGAGGTTCCCGAGTGTAACTAATCGTACAAAATTTAAATTTACATACTTTGAATTGGCATAATGGTTAGAGTGATCACCAATGGCCCGGGAGACCTGGGTTCAATCCCAGGTCGAGTCATACAAAAAACTCAAAAAATGGTAATTGATGCCTCCTATCTTAACACTCAGCATTGTAAGGTGCGAATCAAGGATAATGTGGGGCAATACAGGGAAAAGTGTAGCGCCCCCCACTACACCTCATTGTAGTAACTATCGAAAAGGGAATCCTTCGGGTCACCTTCGACTTCGGTCGCCAACTTTACTTACTTACTTAAAAGGATTATTTACACTTCATTGCAAGGTTTCTTAGTTCTTAAATCTAGATATGAAAAATAATTTTGTCATAATTGTTTGAACAAATAATTCAAACTAATTTGAAATTGATAAATCTCTTAAGTTTTAGTAACTCGATATTTCAAAACAAAATTGAATTTTTTCTCAGAATAATCTGTTAATAGCTACGGATAGTTTTAATGGAGAAAATGATCTAGAAATCATCGCATTGAGGATAAAATAGATTATTAAAATGCTCTAAGAAAGGAAGATTGTTAATGAAGGTTGGTAATCCAGAAATTTGATTTCTTAGTTTCACATAACATTAGTTTTAAATTCGTATAAGTCGAGTTGAACTGCAAAATCACGCTGATCCTAAAACGCCTTCAGAATTTACTTTGTGTTCTTTTTGTACGTCACTTTTTCATTTGTGGAATACTTCGTTAGCGGAGCTCTAATTTGCTTCCCATTAAAGCCAATGGGATTTCTAGTCTTCCTGTCTGTGGTATTGTCCGAAACCTTAAAACAACCTTGGTTGAAAGATTTCAATTTTTTTCTTTTGCTGAGAACATTCTTTCAGTCCTGTTTTTACGGTCTACGTCATTCTTTCCGACAGCCCATTCAATTGAGTGCAATATGGCGGTGTATTATACGGTTTACATCCTTTTTTTTTCCAACCATAAATGAAAATCTTCATCACAAAATTCTGATGCATTATCGGATACCTGGGTTTTTGGAATGCCGTTTCTGGAAAATATTACCCTAAGAATATGTTTTATCGTAGTTTTCTTGTCTAGTGCTCGGATTACTTCAGGTCAGCCTGAAACAGTCAACTAGTATAAATAAGAATCCCACTCCAGTAATATAAGCATGATCCATACGCACACGACTCCATGGCTCCACTTCTCCGGGCCATGAATATAAAGTAGTCTGTAAAATTTCTTAATTCTTTACATTTTTTCTATCTTTTTATATATTCTTCGACATCTCCTGAATATCCTGGCCACCATGCTTGTAATTTTATTCGTTTTTTGTGTGGTTGCGACTCCACAGTGTATGTCATCATGTACCCTTTTTATCATCAATGTCCTTTGTGTTTCTGGGGTAATTATCTGATCCCCATTACAAATCACTACATGTTCCATCGTCAACTTATGTCTTATATCTTTGTAGGGTCTCTTCACCACAGAATAATTTTCCCATATGTTTTTTTTTCTAATTCCCGATGTTATTCTATTTATAACTGGATCATGGCTAGTTTCTGCAGCTATTCTATCTAAATACAAAACTTCAGTCTCTATCCAATGTAAAAATGTATCTTCAAATTCTTCCTTTATTTAATCTTTTGACTCCTTGTAAAATCGCAATCTTGATAGTGCATCTACATGTGGAATTGAATTTCTTTTGACATTCTACATCAAAGTCAAATGTCATTAATATTATTGTCCATCTTAGTATTCTCGATGCCTTGACTTTGGGTAATTTTTTCTTGGATTGAAGATAAACTCTAATGGTCTATGATCACTTCTCAGAATAAATGTTTACCAGTATTAAAAAATTGTCGTGCTTTAGAGGTTTTTCCACACGATAGCCAATTCTTCTTTTTTATATTTGAATAATTAAATTCAATGTTCGTTAGTCTTCTTGAGAAATACATTATCGGATGTCCTTGTGGTGTTAACATTCCAGATATTAAATGTTCGCTTGGTTAACGTAATGTCCTTTTTTTTCTTTTTTTTTTACGGATCAAAAATTTTCACTGCGGGCTTCTTTGCTATAATTACTTTTAATCTATCAAAAGCTTTTTGTTGTTTCTCTGACCAGATGAATTCAACATTTTTTTTCTTAAATTTGCAAACAGCTCAGTCAAGTCCGTATATTTTGGTATTTATCGCCTGTAGAAATTCACTAATCCCCAAAAAGATTCAAGTTCTTTTTTTTTTGCTGGTGTAGCAATCTTTAGTATGTTTTCTATCAAGGATTCGTCTGGTGATATACTTCTTTTGGACTAAAATAGTTCACTACTATTGTTTACGCATTTTTTTTTTTTCATTTATTGTTCTTCCAGTATTTCTTAATCTATTCAAGACTATGTAGGTTTTCTTTTTTCATTCATTTCCATTAGTAGCTCCTATGCATATATAGTCTTGCTAACGAACCACATTTTTTATACCCTCTCTTTGAATCTTTTCGATGGCCCTTTGAAATATGGCACTTGCTTTTTAATTCCATATGGCATTCTTCTCTATTTCAGTAACCCTATTGACGTATTATCGTCGTTACTTCTTTGAAGTTATTATCTATTTGTATTTGGTAGTATGCAGTTTTCATATCTATTTTTGTAAAAACGTTAATACCAGCCAGCGAATGAATTGCAACATCAACATTAGGTATAGGATATGAGTCCGAGCAAACGTTGTGATTTACGATTATTTTATATTCTCCACAAAAGATATGTCTCCATCTGATTTTCTTCAAACTGCAATAGGTGATGCTCATTTATTACTCCGGGGGGGGGGAACATGTTCAAGAAAGTCCAGTTCTATTAATTTTTTGTATTCACGCTACTACAAATGGCAACAAATGTACTCTTAATTTTCGTGCCTCAAAATAAGAGGGTGAGAAATGTTCGTTTAATTTTCAAATCGCTTTACAGTTTTTAACATTCCAGTTTTTCCATCTTTATCTCATTAATTAATTTGGTAGAGTTTGTTATTCTCATCGTTTCCAAGAATTTCGTGGTTCTTTTTACAAGTAATAACAATTATAGGTATTACTTCAATATTACTTCTAACTCCAAGGAACCTTCAAAGTACCCTAAAGTTTTGTGTTTTTTTATGACCGACCCATTAAATTGGCGGAGTTGTAAACTGCTCTTTCGTAAAATTGGCTTTCCAATGCGTTCCCAGAAACTTTGGTATTAGCGTGACCTCACTGCCTGTATCCATTTGCATATTCAAATCGAAGTTGTTGATTTCAACCTTTAGTATGATGTCTTTTTTCTTCTGTTCAATTATTTCTACATTCTTATTTTTATTTTTTTACTGAAAAGACTTCCATACTGGTTTCGTTTTCTTCAAATCTTTCACCGTTTTTCTTTTTGAATTTGCATACTGCTTGAAAATGGTTCTTTTTTCAGCGATTTGTGCAAGTCTTTCCAAATGCTGGGCATTCTTTCCTTTTTATTTCATGGTCGCGTTCACAATACGAAAATGTTTTAAAATCTTTTGACATGTAAGTATCGGTGAATATTTGTTCACTGCGTTGACTTTTATCATGGTTGTATTTCTGTATCAATTCTTGTCAATGCTAGTAATTAAATACATATTTCCTATTTGTAGTTGTTGCATTATTTTATATGGGTGTGATGCATTGTACATATCTTCAATTAACCTTGATTGAATTAAATCTTATTCAATCGGTTGTTCTTGTTGTCAATTTTTGAAATTCGCAATATCTACTCACATTTCGTAGACGGTGGAGATATTTTATGATTGGTTTGTCAATTTCTTGTTTCATCGACATAAGCTTCGTTCATTCTACCACGATCAATCTTTTTCTTGAGCCTCATATTTCTTATGATTTATTTTTCAAAAGTCAGGTCTTCCAGGTTTGTGGGATACGCCATAGTGGAGACTTTAATTATCGCTTCACATCCACCTGTAGCTAAAAAGAGATCCGGAATTTTATTTTCTCCTCCTTCTTTTCCTTGGTCGTCTTTTAGCTTTTTTGTTCTTGCGCTCGCAGCAAAACTTCATAGCCATGTATCGACAAAATCGGGGTCCTCGAGAGACAATTGTTATCCCATCAGCAACGCCATTGTTGTGATATGTAAGGTTAGCACTAGTTAATGGCTGATTAAGCTTCTTTCATTTTTCCTTTAAATAAGATTTTACAAAATTTTAACAAGGAGGAGCATATAGCCCCAAGTCCTAAACTATGAAACTAAGGGTCCCAAACAAGCCACATTCGCTGACCCATTCATACAATAAATCTTTCATCCTTCACGCTGCAACCACCAAAATGCCACGTTTACTCTGATAAAAACCCTACTTAAAAACCCCAGATAGAAAGTGCATTAATTTTATTTACAACAAATGATTTATATATGCAATTGATGAAAAGATGATAGGGATGAGAGAAAAACCCCGAAAGAAAGATAAATCGAACGAAACAAAAACCTGTTTGGTTACCCTCCTATCTCTACATCAATAAAATGGAAGCTAACTGTCGATCTCCGAGGCGACCGAAAACAAACTGGATCTTTCCTAATGGAGACTAGGCTAATAGGATAAAAGAAATGCAGGGTAGTAATGCGGAAATAATTATGAATTTCAAGATCTTCAGAAAAATGGGGCTGGATCGGGGGTTGAGGAACAACAAAGAATAAGGGCAGGAAAGATCTTGGAGACTAACGATTAAATAACAAAAATAATGACTCACAATATACTGCTAACTAGGGATTTAGAGAGACAAGCAATCCTACTTACCGGGAATGGGGTCCAGAAGGATCAGGTCCGCAGGATAAGGGAATGATGACTCCAACATTGCCCCTTTTCATACGACCAGGCTCGCTGCATACACCAACCTTCTGTCGAATGTTATGCAGTCCAACCGTTTTTATCGCATCTAAATTTTACCCTAAGCTGATACCTAAAGAACAAAATTAGAACACAATAAGAAAAATTTGCACCGTCATACAATCCCTTCTTTAGCGTCATCTAAATCCCCCATTGTAGCTACTGCTAGGATTGCGAGAAACACCACATGTTTTTAACCTTGAAACTGAGGTAAAATATTTTCAACAATACAACCAACATCGAGCAGGACAAGCTGCTTGGGTTCGATGCAGGGCGTCCACTCTCCAATGAGCTGATCCAGGAGAGGATCCGAAGCTTATCTTCCAAAGATTTTGCCATCCGATGATTCTTAGGCAGAGGAAGAACAGACAAACGGAGAAGCTAAACGTCTAGCTAAATCTACGGTCAGGGAATCTCTCTTATACCGCCCAGGAAAGCTAATCTTCCAAAGATTTTGCCACCTTGGTCCTATCTAAGGTGTGCTTGTTGCCGTATTTGATGGCGAAATCTCTAATCCTATGTTTAAGAGATCCCCTCCACTTATTCCCGGTAATCGCCTCCACATGAGCAACAACTGTTATTGTAAGCATACTGAGGCCTGTGTGACATATTAAAGCTTAGGTTAGTAAATAATAATATCAATGTTATATAACTTACGTTCGAGTCACGCTGAAAGAACCGTTCTCTACGAAATTAAGCAGCGATATTCAGCTGTTCAATATTTTAATGGATGACAACTTAAGGATAAATAGGTACTATAAACAACACGAGGTTTTTGTCTCATTTGTAAACAAAATTTGATAAGAACAATTGTGTCGAATTTATGGCAGTTACCTTCCCAGTTAATTTTGACAGTATATTAATACTGAGGGAATGTAGGATTCTAAGACATAAACAAAAAAAAAAACAGTTCGTTCTAATAAAATCCAAAATTTAACCGACACAGAATATGCATAAATATTAAATAAGCGGCATATATTACTACCCCGTGTCACGTGTAGACTTTATTTTTTGTGAAATAAAATTTCATTTAAGACAAAGCTATTATTTTTCGAAAGACATCAATCTAATTTTCAATAATTTCTTTTTTTCTTCTTCAAATCCTCAACTTGTTTTTCTGTTAATATAAACAGTTGCAATTCAAGTCTTGACCTGTAAAATTGTTATAGACTAAAAAAAAGAAGGGAGACATCTCCACACTAAATGGTAGCTCTCTGAAACTAGTGGACTTATTCACCTACCTCGGAAGCAACGTCACATCTTCTGAAAATTATATCAGTATACGACTAGCCAAGGCATGGACTGCTATCAATAGGTTATTGATCATATGGAAGTCAAACCTATCCGATAAAATAAAACGTAATTTTTCCAAGAAGCGGTCGTGTCAATTTTACAATATGGATGTCCCACATGGACGCTGACTATGGCTATAGAGAAAAAGCTTGAGGGAACAGCTCAAAAATGTTATCAACTCTATTGAATATATCCTGAAAGCAAACATCCCACAAAACAGCAGCTGCGAGGCCACCTACCTCCCATCTCTAAGATCATCCAAAAAAGAGGGAAAAGTCATGCGGGACAGTGATGATGTTAGAATAAACTCAAAGGGTGACGTTTTTCTATGGAACCCCATCACACGAACATGGAAGTGTTGGACAACCAAATAGAACTTACCTACAACAGCCCTGTGCAGACACAGGATGTTGTCTAGAAGACCTACTAGAAGCGATGAATGATAAAATGAACGGAGAGAGAGAGTCAGGGAAATCCGTGCTAGCAGCAAGACATAATAATGATTATGATGACTACAAATATGGAACAAAGGTCTGTTGTTAGAATAGAATCTTCGCTGATGACCGTCTGGAATATTTTGGATAGTGACATCATATTAACAAAAAGCTCAACAACTGTTGTTGAAGGTTAAACATATGTCAGAAAAGTCAAACACCAAAATCCTCTACACGTGTATATACATACTTTAAAGCTTCTTTACTTGTTTTATACTGAATTCGTTTATAGTCAAGAAAAATAAATCTCTTGATCGAAAATGATGACATTGACAAATTCATAAAAGAAAAACTAATGATCCAGTTTCTGAATATTTTCGAAAAATGATAAAGTTTATTTTTTATTTTCTTTTGTTTGTCACGGCCTTCCCGTTCTTGATGGATAGGGTGACATACCTAGTCCTTGCTGGGGGAAAACAACCACCATGGTGGTATCATTTCGGACGAACAAAAAGATTTTACGGGTCGTCACTCAGCTGCAAACACCAGTGGAAGGAACAACAGACCTAACACAACGCCACAAAACGAATTAACTCGTAGGTCATTCCACTTCAGCACTGACAAACCCTCCACACGGGACACAATCCTCCCAAAGAAAATCAGAAAAGTAGCAATTCAACATCAAAGGGGTGTGGCAAAAATCGCCAAACACTCGCGGAAACCAGCCAAAAGACAGAGAAGGCAAAAAGTACCAACCACTATCTTCCTTTTTCAAAGGTTACGAATCTTTCTCTATAAGTGGGAGCCGAACGCAGAAGATAGTCCAATCTCGACCAATTTATGGCACGAGCGAACCTTGTTGCAATTTGTTTTTAAGCTGGCGCCCAACTTCCGGTTCTCCTTCGGGTCTACTCGGGACACTCCGGCTCTATCCGTCTTCTCCTTCCCAGAGTGAGAAGAGTGGGTGTGAGATTGAAAAAATCAAACACGGGGGATTCAGGTGGGGGAGGGTTGTAACATGTTCTTTTCCTTTATAAAAAAAAAATCAAAATGAGCCGATGAATTCATTTTCGTTTCACGTTCAAATGAAATGGTTGAACACATTTCTTTTAGTTTTTCTAGATTTTTATTAATTTGTTGTGGATGTATTACTAATTAATAGCATACGCGTTTTGATACATTCATACCAAGCATATACAGTGTGTAAGAGAAATACCTTCCACCTCTCTTACCTGTGTGGTACACCTATACTAAGGCAAAGAGATAATGGTAGTTCCATCTAGCTAATATCTTACTATTTTTCCAGATACGATCAGTCACTATCATGGCTTGGACCCATGCATACAGTTGGTTTACTGTTGAAATGTGTGTTTTTTTTTTAACTGGTTCGTCTGCTACCCATAGTTTTTCGTGCATATTTCATATTATGCCAGAATGATTCTGATCTTGCGAGAAATTTGATACTCCGATTGGTTAAAAATTCTCTCTGTAACACCATCATGCCGACGTATAATGAGATGTGAATGAAAAAGTCTCTTTGTAGCAATTACAAATTCACTAGTCTTAAAAAACATTTCAACAGCAAAACATACTTTAGCTTGATAGCGCTACCATTGTCCCTTGCAACACACAAGTGACAATTTAAAATGTGGTGGGTATTTCTATAACACATTGCATATACCTCCTCCTAAATACGTATATACAAATGTGTGTATATATGTACAGGTAACTAATCTTTCAACAATTTTAGCTTTGTTTAGCAAAAAGCCGTATGAGTCGTCCACCCAGTAAGAAATGAAACACTAACAATAGTCTATCTTCCAAGTTCAGTTACCATTACAGTGCATGTGTTGCCAACATATATAAATGTAATGGTTATCGCCGTAGGAAATGGACACGGCGACACGAGTTCAAATCCTGGACGAGACTGATTACATTTCACATAGCACTAATACCCTTGGGAAAGGTATGAATCCCATTATTCTCCCTCCAGCTATGGGTAAATAGTAGGGCAGACAAGGTTTTTTAGCCTTGATGAGGCAACTAGTCTAGGAGAAGGAAAACTCTGAATTCAAACCTGTTAAATTCCGCTTAAAAATTGACATTGTGTCACATCCTGCCCGAGCGGAGGGGTTGGTAAATATGATAAATAAATATGTATATTGATACGAACATGCATGCATATATATATATATATATATATATATATATATATATATATTAGAGGATGTATTTCAATATTTTTTTCTTTAAAAACACAGGCAATATATTTCATATCTAATATCCAAAGAGATAATAAAAACTCATTACTCAATTTCACAATTTTTAGTCTCTAGTTTGCTTGGTACTGTAACACGTCTAAAGGTTTTTACTTAACAAGTATGTGTTCTTTTTTAATGCTCTTTAGCCCAGTCAGTAAAATACGCTGATTGTATTTCTGTAGAGAGGTAAGACTCACCCACCAACGAGTGTCCTCGATATGATAGAAAACTGTATCTGATAGGGAAGTTCTGTTCTTAGCTTTAAGAAATGTGGAACACCGTTTCATAGATCCACTCTGACTCGGATTGGTGATGCCTGTTAGGGACTCCCATCTATGGGTTGAATAGAACAATGCAATTATTTTCTATACTTGTGCAAAGAAAAATATTAGCGTTAAATAGCGATACTTATAACCATTGAACTGTGTGCAAACAAATGAGCTTTTCATAGTTTTAAAATGTTACCTACAAACTATTCGCTAACAAATCATATATGTACATGCACGCATAGACACGCACATGCAATTTTGTGTGAATGTAGAGAAGGGTTTGACATTAAATAACCCACAAGGATTTATATGCCATGAAACACAACCAATTTAACAAACTCAATACTCTTTTGAGTTAAGTCACGAAGCTCAATCTGGCACCAAATTGCAAAGAAAATATTTATTTGCATGCCGACATTTCGTTACTAAATGCGAGCTTTTATTTTGTAAATTATTCGGTTCCAGAAAACCCATGTTTTTTTCTTCCAGTCAGAATTTTCAATTTCTCGAATCTTCCTTAAAAACAAACGTTCTATAGGATAGACGACTTCGGATTCTTTTCATGCTTTTATTTCATATCCCAAATGTATTTCGATAGTGTGCTATTTGCATATTTTTCCTTCCTAGAAAAAAAAAACAACTGTATCACGTTACATTTTTAGCGATCATCATTTAGTTAAAATGGCCAATGGAACTCCCAAGTTATTGCCCTGTGTACGTGGAATTACATGCAATATCCTCCTTTTAAAGATACAAAATTATGGTCAATCTATATACGAGGATCATTAAATAAGTTCCAACAACTTCTGGAAGGCCCCATGAAAGTCCTCTTGTGTGAGCGTGTCAATGACCTTCGTCACAGCCTCTTTCATCTCCTCAATTGTCTCATAACGACAGCCTCTGAGCTTAAGGAATAACCAAAAGTCACAAGGAGCAAGGTCTGGACTATGGGGAGGGTAAGGAACTGTCTTGATGCCCATCTTGATCAAATAGTCGGTGACAGGGATGGAATAGTGGACTTGTGCATTGTCCGGGTGAAAATTGAACTAACCCGATCTGAAGAGTGCTGGCCTCTCCCCAAGTAATCTCTTCCTGAACTCCCTTAAAACCTCAATATAGTAGCACTAACCGTTTGGCCAATTACCTCTGGTTTATTGAGTTCCTTACTCCTCCCACACCTCTCATCCTCCCCCACAGACTCCCTGCCTTCTTTGAATCTCTTATGCCACTCAAAAACTGATGAGTGATTCATGCAAGATGCTCCAAAAGCAGTCTGAAGCATTCCATACGTTTCTGTGGCCTTTTTTCCAAGTTTAAGACACAATTTTCATGCATATCATTCTTTTGAAGTGTCCTGACGTCCAGATTGCATTTTTGAAATTCACCAGCTGTGACAATCAGGCTTTAGTAGGGTGTATTCCAATTGCTGCTGTAGCTGTTCCTTTGAACCTGAAATCATAAAAATCGGTCTGTCATCTCATAATGCATATAGCAATAACATAGTGAATTTTCAAGAGTCTACAACAATTTTAAATGCCTGTAAAAAAAAATGTCTGGAAACTTATTGAAGGCACCACGGATATACCAATCTGAGAACAAATTACAAAGCAAAATGTGTTCATGCTTACACTTTGATATTGGCTAAGGTTTGATTTTTTTTTTTTTTTTTTTGAGGAGAGTTATTTTTTGGAGAATCTAATAATTCTTAATTTCCATAAGCAAAATTAACAAAACTTCGACTCTTTGTTACAGACATTACCCTTTTTTAACAATTTACTCCTGATATCCGGTGTTACGATGTTTGCATATTTTTTATTCCTATATGTACTTTGGTGTTAGACTGACCGTAGTATGGTATTTTCTTTATTATACTTGTTGAACTAAATGTTTTAACCTGTTACAAGATAATGCCCTTTCTTATTCCCCATGTCAAGTTCAATGCGACTTTTCTTGTTTCCTAAAAGAAGAATTCAACTTGTAGGTATGCATTTACCCAACCTATCCACCACGCACAAGATGTGACATAGGTCAATATTTAAGCAGAGTAAAAACAGTAAAGTGAATTTAACTTACCTTCTTTTATACGGATCTTTTTAACCAACGGTAAAAGAACCCAGTCAGCCTAATTATTCACCACAGCTCTAATGGCTAATCCATGCGTTTTTAATATAATCTCAACAGATTTCATTGTTTTTTTCGAACTGACAAAGAAAAGAAACAGAAGGTACCCCGCAAAAACAATTACTGACACCAACTACGCCGATGACATAGTGATTCTAGCAAATACGCCCAACCAAGCCGAGACACTACTGCATAGTTTGAAACAAGCCGCCACAGGCATTGGCCTCCATGTCAATGCACACAAAACGGAATACATGTGTTTTAATCAAACAGGCGACATTTCCACACGAGACAGAAGCTCTCTAAAACTAGTTGACACGTTCTTCTACCAAGGAAGCAGTGTCTCATCAACCGAAAAAGACATCGACACGCGGCTAACGAAGGCATGGACAGCTATCGATAATACGGAAGTCAGACCTGACCGATAAAATGAAACACAGTTTCTCCCAAGCAGCAGTCGTATCGATACTGCTATATAGATGCACTACTTGGGCGCTAACGGAACGGCTGGAGAAAAAGCTAGACGGCAATTACACAAGAATGCTGCGAGCAATATTGAACAAGTCCTGGAGACAACACCTCACAAAGCACCAACTATACGGCCACCTACCTCCCATCACGAAAACTATCCAAGTTAGGCTAACTAGACATGCAGGACACTGGTGGAGAAGTAGATACGAGCTCATAAGTGATGTACTCTTATGGACCCCCACATATGGCCGATCAAAAGCGGGACAGCCAGCTCGAACATACATACATACATACATACAGCGGCTCTGTGAGGATATGGGATGTAGCCCTGAAGACCTGTCAAAGGTGATGAACGATAGGGAGAAGTGGCGAAAGAGGGTCAGGGATATCCGTCCTAGCGGCACGAAATGATGATGATGATGATCTAAGATAGTAAAAACATATTTAGCCGTTTTCATTAGCACCGAGATTAGTTTAAGTGACCAGATTCAAATGGGGAGAGTGCATGCCATACCACATTTGAGAATACCTGAGGGTACCCTATGAAGTTTAAATATTCATTACCATATGATCAATAAGCTTGAATTTTAAAGTAACACATAGGTGAGCTTTTTTATGGTAGATGTTACATTTTTTCCCTATTCTCTTTTTTGTTAAATAAATTGTCTTCAAAATTTGGTATTTCATTTCAAGAAAACAATAATAACCTTATCCCTTAAAATCCAGAAGCTTCCACGCTGGGCTCTTTGCTTGAAAATTTGCCGAAAATGTAAAATGTAATCTGTTATTTAACTGCTTTACAGCTTTTTTTTAAAAAACAGGTTACAATATTCAATATATATATATATATATATATATAAACTTTATCAAATATCAAAGACTAATTGGGTAAAGACAGACGAGTAAACACCCTCTAGGAAAGGGAGGAGGAAGAAGAGAAATCAAATACACAACAGTGACCACTACATGAACTGATACAAAGGCTGAAAAAAAACATTCAACTAACAAACCTATACGAGTGAGTTCGAGTCTCATTATGTGTCCTATTTATATAGCCCTGTGCCTAATATCTTCTTTGACAAAAGCAACAGGCTGGAAACATACAAGTAATTTGAAACTAAATAAATAATTCTCAAAAAATACAAACCTCTTAGTGGACCTATTCATTTTGAAATATTTCCTTTTTTCTCTCTTGGACCAAGAACTAAAAAAAGAAAAAAAATACTTATATATATTATAATCAATCCGTCATCCTGGTAAAGACCATGGTAGCCGGGGTCGATTGTTTCATTAAGTTTATATAGCAGTAAACACCCTACTAATTCTGATATCTTGGTTGAATCATATGAACCCATTGGATCATCAAAATTCCACTAACTCCTTTTTTAATTTATAATTCCTCATTTTGATAGCGTTGGGATTTGCGACAGTGTTTAATCATATTCATTTTATGCTCGGATATTATAGTGTATTCTTTAGCTTATTTTAACGCTTCTTTTACTGCTTTTTCCGTAATCGATCGGTAAACTTCCCTAATATCATATTTAATAAAAGAATATTTATCATTTTTATCAAGGTTGTTAAACCAATTAATACAATTTTCAGTGATACGCCATTGATTTATATTTAAAGATATTCTCAATGTAATACAAATGTCCGGTGAAATAATTTTACTTTCTTTACCTATATGTGATTTAGAGGGATTGATTAATCTCCAAGTTGGGTTACTTTTGAAGTCACATTAATGGTCCTTAAATGTGACAAAACACCTTTTTATATTGTTCTATTCTACATTCCACCTTCAATTTGCTGGCCAATATTTCCGTTTCTTTATTCAACACATTTTCTAAATTTAGTCGAAGTTTTTTCATAATGTTTAATGACTTCTTTATGTAACATTTGTTTGTACTTATTAAGGCCCATTTTGTGTATACGTTACTCGATTTATCAGCTTTGACTATGATTTTATTGCTATTTTCAAATTTTTAAAGATTATTCTTTTTTTTGTTGTTGTATATTATTACTAATTCTTCTATATTTTATCAACCTTACTAGACTTATTAATGCAGCCTCAAAATTATAATCTTTTTTATATGAGTTGTGTGTTTATTTGTTTTAAAACCATCATTTTCTTTTATATCTTGAGATTTATTCTGGGAATCGTTTATACGAAAAAAGTATGTTTTCCAACGCATGTTAGCGATAAAAGATTCTATTTTATTCATTAATGCAAATTTATGCTGATGTTTGTCAGGCAATGAAATGTTTATAAACTAATAAAGAATATATATTCGTTCTCTCACGTATTTAAATTTAAAAGTGCTCAATAGTTATTTGAGCTATCTATTTTAATCTATAATTCTGTTGGAGTGAAAAAAAAAACAGATTGTACAATTTGCAAATTCTACAAACTGATATCTGGGAGAAAAAAAACTTTCAGTAAAAAAAGAAAAGACGAAGAACACAAGTTCTATCTATCTATCTCTCTCTCTCTCTCTCTCTCTCTCTTTTATATATATATATATATATATATATATATATATATCTTCCTAAATTTTATTAGCAAAAGAGATATAGAAGTAAGGAATCCAAGACCGAAATTCTGATATCCTCGGTTTATGTGCCTCTAGTTAGCTGTACCAATACTGGCATTTTAGGTTCCAAGGGTTAATGATATACTTAAAATATCCAATTTTAACTGTAGTGACTTACATTAAATTTTCAAATTCATATTCAGCTGTCACTAAATTTTTTTTTTTGTTTTTTGTTATCACTCTTTAAGTATTCATACGTATTCGAGGTGCATACAATAAGTTTCCAGACTTTTTTTCGAATGGACACTTTTATTGATAATACACACATGAAACTCTAGTCCCCTTCAAAGTAATCTCCTCGGGCTGCAGTACACTTGTTGTACCGTTCCAACAACTTCTGGAAGGTCCAATGGAAGTACTCTTGAGTGAGCGTGTTAATGACCTTCGTCACAGCCTCTTTCATCTCCTCAATTGTCTCATAACGACAGCCTCTAAGCTTAGGGAATAATCAAAAGTCACTATGAGCAAGGTCTCGACTATCGGTAGGCTGAAGAACTATCTTGATGCCCATCTTAGTCAAATGGACTGTGACAAGGATGCAGTTGTAGACTGTTGACTTGTCCTGGTGGAAATACCACTGACCCGATCTGAAGAGTGCTGGCCTCTTCCCAAGGAATCTCTTCCTGAACTCTCTTAAAACCTCATCATAGTAACCCTAACCGTTTGGCCAATCAACTCTGGTATTCTGACTTCCTTACTCCTCCCACACCTCTCATCATCCCTCACAGACTCCGTGCCTTCTTTGAATCTCTTATGCCACTCAAAAACTGATGATTGATTCATGCAAGATCATCCTAAAGCTTTCTGAAGCATTCCATATGTTTCTGTGGCCTTTTTCCAAGTTTAAAACTGAATTTTCTTTCATATCATTCTTCTAAAGTGTCCTCACGTCCAGATGGCATTTTTGAAATTCACCAACTGTGACAATCAGGATTTAGTAGGGTGTATTCCAGTTGCTGTTGTAGCAGTTCCTTTGAACCTGAAATCAAAATTTAAAAAATCATAAAAAAGTCAGTCATCTCATAAGATGTATAGCAATAACAAACTGAATTTTCAAGAGTCTACGACAAATTTAAATGCCTCTACAAAAAAGTCTGGAAACTTATTGAATGCACCTTGTATTTTCAATTATGAGTTTGATTTGGAAATGCTGCCTAATGGTTAAGACTATCACGATATGAGTTTTAACAAAACCTTCTTGAAAAATATGTTTAGTTAAGACAGAAAACCTATTAGTCAATCAAGGATTTATTTCTGGAGATCTTGGAAGAGTGAAATACTCCTTTCTTCTCCATTACTCCCAGATCCACTCTGATCCGGAGTAGTAGTAATTATTAGGGCACCATCTATGGTTCAAATAAATCTGTTTAAAATTATTTGTATTTGCTTAGAATACTTGATGCTATCTAACCGTACTTAGGATCATTCTTACCAACTGAATTTTTTTCCAAATTGAGATCCATAGAAAGTAACCCTAACTTGATTTCTGGTAGGTAAGTCGACTTGAAATCAATTTCATTTTCCTCGCTGATAAAATTTAGGGTACTTTAATGTATGAACGTTTTTTTGTTCATCCTTCAGGGTTTTCAGTCTATTCTCGTTATCTTTGTTATATTCACAACGTTTTTTAGCCGATGTGTGAGCTCAGGTAAAAAATCATTCTTCTCAGTGACAATCATTTTGAGGTTTCAGGTTAAACCTTGACTGCTGGCGATTAACAATACAGGGATATTTAACGCTTATACCCGGTTATGGTTAACGGATTCAAAGCAAGCGATCCTCGTGGATTCAATAAAGGACGTGGTTCGAAATTCCGTGTAAGCTCCCGAGTCCGACAAGAAACACCTGAAAACTGGGGACACAACAGCCGAAAGGTTGTGAATATAATAATACAGATGAAGACAATAGTCCAAAAACCCTGAATGATAAAACTCCTCAAGCTGTGACTCATAAATTCAGACAACTAATATAAAAGTTTATGCTAAAATATCCTTTTCCCAATAATTTGGTTAAAATCCCAAAGCTTTAATACTATAATAAATTATTCAGTGCCTTTTTTTTAATTTTCGACAAGTATTTTTGTGATACAAATAATGAAATCTCATATAATACCATATAATAGTTTTATTGTAATGCAATCATGCATAAAACACAAATCATTCCATCAGCACAAATCGTTGAGCAAAAAACCCTGAAATTATTGTTCTCATTTAAGAAGTTTCATTTTGAACATTTTCAAACTTGCATCTTCAACTGTGATATAAGCTGTGATGATCAATTTCTGGAGAACTGACTCAAAATCGAGAATGACCGTTTAAAATTATTTCATCATTTAATCACTAGGTTGAATTTTGTCTGTGTTGACAATTGGAAACACTTTTTAGAGTTGCACCTTTTTCAATGAAATCAATAGATATGGGGTTTTTTCATGTCCCATATGACTGTCAGTACGACCTTGTTTACTGATTACTACGCTAGGAATCTTTTTACAGAAGTCAGATTCTTCTCTATGGCGTGTTTTTTTTAGACTCAGGTACATTTTATCACCGTGTAAACATATATTTTTTTTAAATATGCTTTTCCGTTCTCTTCTTCTTCTTCTTCTTCTTCAAATTTTATATTGTTTGTACTTTTCAGCTATCAAAAAATGCATGGAGCACTTTGTTTGATTTGCCACCATTTTGAATAGCCTCAAAACATATTTCAGCGCCAAAAATATTTTTTTCTAGAAACCAATTCTAAACAATCAATGGAAAAAATGGATAAAATATATTTTGCTTATTTATTTATTTATCGATTCATTTATTTAAAAAAAAAATCCCTTGCTTATTGAATGACCCTTGGATTAAAATTCAACAAGTTACTTAAACCTGTTCCCCTCGGTATTTTTTTTTTTTTTTTTGAGATATCATGCGGTACATATTGCTTTAACAAACTCGGTTTGATTTTTGTCGTAATTTGTCCTGGATATATCAACAGTTTTCGAACTAATACCTATATCATAATTACTTTTATGTACACACACAGATATAAAGAAAAATTGATAGGGTAATCCAAGTAGAAGGGAGATTTATTGAGAAGCAAAGTCGACCCTTTAGCGTTTCGGATCTAATGAACCATCATCAAGACTATGAGGGATGATATTAGTGATGTTAAATCAACGAAATCAACGGTGGATGTTTAAAAATGCAAAATACAAAAACCTAAGGGAAAATTTGTATAAAAAGAAAGTTGGCCGTTTAATTAGTGAATCAGTGTTTGTGGTTTTAAATTATGTCATTTGACTTATTAGAAATATTGCATAGAAATTTATGTTCCGTTTGTTTATCGAGAAAGATTTCGAATCAAAAGAAGGAAAAAAAGAAAAAGAAAGCATAAAATTATGATACATCTGGAATATATTAACTAAAGATGGAATATATTCTAGTTATTTAAAATGGATTTGCTCGAGTAAGGAAAAATATTATAAAAGTCAGGCCTAATATTTAGGGAATTAAAGAGTAAAATAGCAGTGGCTTTGAAAATTTGTCTTAGTCTATTATTATGAATGCAAATGAGCATCTTAGTAGAATTGAAATCGAAGTCGTGATTAGATAAAGAAATGTGTTGAAATAGTGCATTGTTTAAGTTACCAATTCTTATGTCTCTTTTGTGTTCTTTCAAGCGAACGTAAAGGTTCCGAGATGTTTCACCAATATATTTTAGTTTACAATTCTTACAAGGGATACAATGAACACCAGCGTCTGAAAATATACACAATATGTATTCGTAAACTATCTAACCATTTAATATTAACAAAAACTTAGCTGCCTTAGTCTTTCTCAAAGATATTCCCTTGGAACATTCTTTCATAGTTCTATGAATTTATTTTACTTTTTAAAACGGCGAACTTTTCCAATATGATTGCCATCAGCTATCTAGTTCTCTTTTAAACCCCATCTACGGCGTTTCAGCTTTGGAAAAAAAATACAAATGGCTGGCGTGACTAGGTGAAGAAATCCTGCATGTTGTGTGAAGAATCTATTTTCACACCTTATCTTATTTCTTCATGTAGCCAAGTCTAGTGGTGGAAGAATAACATTTATCTCGTAAAATTTGCAATAGACATACTGGCTTGAGGCAAAACGAAAGGAAAAAATATTCAAGTTTAAATTTACCTTTTTTTACCTTTTAGTCGCTAGAATATTTGGCCTTCTTTACGAATTATAGATTAGCAAAATTTTGTTGTTAGTCTTGTTCTATTTGTCTCATTGACTATGGATTTTGTTTCAGAAGGTGTGAGTCTAAGACAACAGTAAGTAAAGTAAAGCTGGCAGCCTTAGTTGAGGAAACGTTTTTGACAATCAAACCTTACTTACACTTAAACTGCGTGCTTATGCTTAACTGAATTATTTGAAATAGAACTGTTTTTCGACATTAAAACTGTATTTACATTTAACTGAATTGTTACATATAACCGCTTGAATAGTTTGAAATGGAAATGTTTTTGACAATTAAACTGTATACTTATGCTAAACTTAACTGTTTTCAAAAGAACAGATTATTTACATAAAAATGGATTTGGCGTAAAATAACCTACAAAGGTTGATATGCCATAAAACCAAACAAACCAAACCTTAGTCGAGGGTAGCCCGAAGGCTCCCTTTTCGATAGCTACTACACCGATGTGTAGGGTAGGGGCGCTACTCCTTTCCCTGCATTGCTCCACTTTACCCTTGATCCTTACCTTATAATGCTGAGTGCTAAGCAAGGGGGCATCAAGTACCATTTTTTGAGTCGTTGGTATGACTCGACCTGGGATTGAACCTCGGTCTCCTGGACCATTAGCGAACACTCTACTCATTCGACAATGGCCCGCTTCAGCGAAAATGTTTATTAAAAAGGTATAGATAGTAAAAGAACTACCCTTTATATTCATTCATTGGTCGAATTTTGAAGATCATTTTTTAGGCAAAATGTGGGTATCGAATTAGGCACTAGAAATATTTTATGCTGAAGTTCAAGCATAATGGCGAATTACAGATGTGAAGTAATGGCTCCTACCACCCTCAGCATTGTAGATGGCGCAAGTGTCAGAAATATTTAAAGGCTTGAGTAAATGATAAGTTATAATTCATCAATGCTAAGCAAGAAATCTAAAATGTTAAGTAAGATTCGAAAATTCAGTTGAGATTGAGAGTCAAAGAGGGTATATGTTAACACAATACCTCCGTCACAGGGGAGCATGTGCCAGAAAAGTCAATTTTTAAGCGGAGTAGATCCAGTTTGAAATAAGTTTTCCTTCTCTTTGATTAGTTGCTGTTATTTACACATAACTCAGACTCAAAAAGTAGTTTGGAAGCTGATTGAAATCCCTCACAATATAAACGAAATGGTGTATTTTTCTCCTATGAAGCTACCCAGCGTCTTGCTTTTGAGACCAGTCAGAACGAGGAAATTGTAACATCAATGAATAAACATAGATCTGGGTAGGGACTTTAGTATCTGTTATTCTTTCCTGCCATCGGGATCATGTAAGAATAGGATACGAGTAACTTTCGTCAGAAAATTAATTCTATGAAGAGATGATTTCGTGACCTTGAATCAAGGGTCGACTAATTCACGAAAGTATATCATGTCATAGACCCTGAAAAAGGTAGGTAATGAACCAACTGAAACATTGCCCAAAATAAAACTATTTTTATTAGAAATCCTGAAATATACCAATATATACGGCACCGAAAATTCCTTTTGTAGAATTTCTATCAAATAAAATCACGACTTAGCTCAACCTCACTTATTTCTCGCTGGTCCTTTTCAATTACAAGTCCCCCACTTCAACCATTGAACTATACGTGTAACTTGCTAGAAGGTGTTTACACCTTCTCCGTTTACTTGAACGGTGCTACTTATTAGAATTCTTGGCCTCGCAATGATTGATTGGTTTTGTTGCAGGAGGAGGAATCTTGAAACTATCCATTAAGAGGAAACTTGTGGTTGATGGTCTGGTCAGCGCTAATGGACAAGACGTGCTGACAACCTCGGCCGGAGGAGGGAGCGGTGGAAGCATTTGGATAAATACTGACCAGTTGCAAGGATCGGGCACTATCCAGGTTAGTGATTTTAAAGAGCGTTGAGTCCTTGAGGATGATTAACCTCAGAGGGACACACAAACACGTACACACACATTCACGTATATATATATATATATATATATAGTGTGTGTGTGTGTGTGTGTCATCGTAAGTGTGTATCTCTGCATATATGCGTATATGTGTGCGCTAATGGTATATATATCTGTGCGCATATGTATATATAGATAGATATGTGAGTGTGTATATGTGTGTGCAGCTGTCTATACGTGTGTATAAATCTATATATACGCAAACAGTTGTGAGTGTGTGTGTATATATATATATATATATATATATATATATATATAGTGTGTGTGTTTATGTTTGTATGTATTTATGCGCTGTATATGATATATATGTATGTGTGTATGCGGTATTTGTGATATATGTGCGTGTGTACGCACGCAGTGTATATGTCTGTGTATGCATGTAGTGTGTATATGGGTGTGCCTGAGATATATGCATACGTGTGTGTAATGTGTGTTTATAATGTTTGTTAGTTTTTCTTCTCAACAAATATTTGAAAGTCCAGCCATCTCTTTTAATTTTAATTGAATACTGTGAGTTCAGTTTCTGTTTTCGTTTCTCGTGTCGGCCACGTTAATTTACTTCCCTTAGTCCCATCTTGCGAACCTTTTTATTTCCAGCGCCAGTTTTTAGAAGGACGTGTTTAAAGTTTCTACCAATTTTAAATTTTTCGACCTCCTTCTACATTTCAAGTCGGGCATATGAAAATCCCGACATTATTGTTCTTGAACGCAAAGCTCTTTTACATATTATTGAAAGAAAAAGAAACAAACGGGTAAATCTTTATGGATCTGGGCCGTCAATAGCCAACAGAAATATATGCAATCAGTATTGGGTATGTGTAAAAAAGAAGATACTCACCAGAAGATATCTGGAAAATATACTCTGAATGAAGAATATGAAAACTTAGAAGCAGCAACGGAATGCATAACAACCAAACCAAGAGCCAAATGTTTAGTTCCCTGGGAGTTATAAGTAGTTACGGGAAAACGAGTTGACATGAAAAAAAAAACTTTTACTTAATAAAAGAAACCAAACAAACACCACTGTACTGAAACTTGAAGCTCATAAAAAAAACTAAAACATACCAAAAAGAACATGAATACATCCGAGGTCAAATCAATAAAATAAATTCTGTTGATAATGAAAAATCCCAAAAAGCATGGCAGACAGTAAATGAAGTGAGCGTATCGAAAAGCATCTCGAGAGGAAAACTAAAAGCTGCCAGTCGAGAAGAAAGTCTTTAGAAGTGGAAAGAACACTAAAAGAATTTGTTTGGAAATTTTCCTTAAAATGCAGTTAAACATAATTTATGGACGAAGAAAACAATCAAAAAAGCTATAGGCCTCGACGAAATGCTTCCTGAAGCATGAAAAACTGGGATATTTGAAAGCATACTGCTTCATTTATACTATGTGGTTTATGAAATAAAACTGTAAAGAAATAGACGAAAGACTGTATCCTCCCCTTACACAAAAAAGATGACCTAAGCACTACTTACGATTTATTCTAACTGCAAAAACTGCTAAGGTTTATAATGTCCCGCTTCTCAATTGTATCTCACCAAAAATTGAGATAATTCCTAGAAAACATCTGGACGGTTTTTAAATGAAATCACTAGCCAATTTCTCGGATACTGACAATTCACTGATTTCATCACGTGCAAAAAATATCGATGTCTCCTGAATATTTGATTTTATACACAGAAAAACGATAATGCATATCCTTCTAGTATATAACCTACCCAAAGAAATTGTTACCGTAATAATAATGCTCAACAAATCATCAAAGCAATGACTCGCTTACAGGATAGGAACACTGGTTTCTCTGAAAATGTCGCAGGAATAATGCCTGGAGATATATTTCTATTTACGTGGCGCATTCAATAAGTTTCCAGACTTTTTTGTACAGGCATTTAAAATTGTCGTAGACTCTTGAAAATTCACTATGTTGTTGCTATACATGTTACAAGATGATTGATTACATTTTATGATTTCAGCTTCAAATGAGCAGCAACAGCAGCAATTGGAATACACCCTACTAAAACCTGTCACAGCTGGTGAATTTCAAAAAATGCAATCTTCTGGACGTGATGACACTTGAGAAGAACGATATACAATAAAATTCTGTTTTAAACTTGGAGAAAAGATGCCACAGAAACGTATGGAATGCTTCAGACTGCTTTTGGACGATCTTGCATGAATCGAGCATCCATTTTTGAGTGGTATAAGAGATTCAATGAAAGCATGAAGTCTGTGAGGGATGATGTGAGGTGTGGCAAGAGTATGGAAGTCAATACACCAGAGTTGATTGGTAAAACGATTAGGGTTACTATGTTAAGGTTTTAAGGGAGTTCAGGAAGAGATTCCGTCGGAAGAGGCCAGCACTCTTCAAATCGGGTCAGTGGCATTTCCACCAGGACAATGCACCAGTCCACAATTCCATCCATGTCACAGACTATTTGATTAAGATGGGCATCAAGACAGTTCCTCAGCTTTTCTATAGTCGAAACCTTGCTCCCTGTGACTTTTGGTTATTCCCTAAGCTTAGAGGCTGTCGTTATGAGACAATCGAGGAGATGAAAGAGACTGTGAGGAATGTCATTAACACGCTCACACAAGAGGACATTCATGCGGCCTTTCAGAAGTTGTTGGAACACTACAACAAGCGCATTGCATCCAGAGGAGATTTCTTCGAAAGGGACTAGAGTTTCATATGTGTACTATCAATAAAAGTGCCCGTGGTGTAATGGTTATCGTCGCAGGATATGGACACGGCGACACGAGTTCAAATCCTGGACGAGACTGATTGCATTTCACATAGCACTAATACCCTTGGGAAAGGTATGAATCCAATTATTCTCCCTCCAGCTATGGGTAAATAGTAGGGCAGACTAGGTTATTCAGCTTTTGTGAGGCAACTAGTCTAGGAGAAGGAAAACTCTGAATTCAAACTCGTTAAACTCTTCTTAAAAATTGATCTTGTCATATCCTGCCCGAGCGGAGGGGTTGGTAAATATGATCAATAAAATTGCCCATACGAAAAAAGTCTAGAAACTTTTTTAATGATTCTCGTATAATCTACTCAGATAAAGTACTAAGATCAGAGGATATCTCCCAGAAACTATCACGGCTGCACATGGTCTAGAACTTAACACGAATTCACCTGCATAGACTGGAATAGGCAGCAAGAAATATTCGTTTCAATTTGGACTCAGAAAAATTTTTTAAACAAGAAAATGCCATCTCCATATTAAATGGCAAGCTTTTGAAATGAGAGGGCCATTTCAAATACCTTGGTTACAATATCTCATCAACTGAATGTGATGTCAGTATACGCATAGAAAAAGCATGAACTGCTATCGAGTGGTCATCGACCTCATGGAAATTTTATCTCTCTGATAAAGTTTGGTTTCTTTCTTTGTTTTTAATGGCATATCAACCTTTGTAGGTTATTTAATGCCAAAGCCATTTTTCCTAGAAGAATAGTAGTGGTACTATTTAACCCATAGCTGGGAGGATAAGGGGGTTCATACCTTTCGCCAGAGTATTTGTCCGAAAGTGAACGTAATAGCGTGACTGGAGTTCGAATTCGCTTACTACGATTCTGCAGTCCATCGCTTTAACCATTACACCACGTGGACACCCCCCTCTGATAAAGTAAAACGATAATTCATCTGTAGCCAAATCAGTACTATTGTATGGCTGCATTACCTGGATTTTAACGAAGTGCTCGGAGAAAAAAACACTTCAAAGAAACTACACAAGGATGCTGCATGCTGTTTTGAACAAATCCGAGAATCAGCATCCCGTAAAACATGTGTACGGCCACTAAGCTTCCATTTCACAAACCATCCAAGTAAGACGAATAAAAAAATAGGGGTAACTGCTAGAGAAGCGAAGTTCTTCTGTTGGCTTCTCCACATGGACTCACAAGTGCTGGTCGACCAGAAAGGACTGATAAATCTATTTAAGTACGGACCATGGATGCTGTCTAGAGAACTTACAAAGAGCAATGGAGGAGACGAATGACGAGATAGTCAAGGGAATACGTGCTATTAAGATCACTTGCAAATTATATATGATGTATGTATCAAATGTGAGTGAATATTATATTTGTGTGTGTAATAAATATATATATATATATATATATATATATATATATATATATATATATATATAATATAATCGCAATTATTTGTCTCATGAGCAAAAATGTATTCTGCAGATTAACTCTATTTTTTAATAAAATATAATAATTCAAATGAATATTCATTTTAAAAGCTCACTCGTTTTTCGTTTTTATTAGAAATACTACAAAAGAAATTTAATTTTTTTTTAAGTGTAAATGGTATTGATAACGTGCAAACTGTTTTATAGAGAAATATTTTAGTTTATTATTAAGGCTCTCTGTATCACCATGGATTCTATTTTAATTCAGACCGTCTTTAAACTAAATCTGTTGAGAAAGTATTGTGTGTGTTTGAATTAAGTCAAATTTGGACTCTAAGGACACGTTTGGAGAAATAGCAACAGGTTAAATAGAGGAGAGCTGTGTATTGTTTTGAACAAATCCGGGAAGGATCATCCAATAAAACAGCCATTTATATCCCATCTCACAAACCATCCAAGAAAAACAAGCAAGACTTGCTATGCACAGCGGAAGAAGGAAAGACAAACACATAACGTTTTCCTATGAAGTCCTATAGTTGGTCAATCTAGGATTGGTCAACCAGCTAAAACGTACATTAATCAGCTCTGCTTATACAATTTGTTGTTAAAGAAACTTATCAAGTGCACTGCTCGCTAGGGACAGGTAGCAAAGGAACCACGTTGATAATGATGATGACAGTAGATGAATTACGGATTTTTCGAAAATGTTTTGGAAAACCCCCACTGACTAAATGGCCCGGTCAGCTGGGGCAGCAGAATACACCGATTGCTTCACTGCAGAGGGGTAAGATTTCCCCAACGATTGTCCTAGATATAACACAAAACAATATAGTGGTTAAGTTCCAGTAATGCTGGAGCTTTGGGAAATGCTGAGTACCCCTAAACTGCCATCGCTTCCAGATCCACTCTGATCCGGAGTGATAGCAACTGATAGGGTCCTCTCTATTGGTCAAATAGAACTAAACTGTACTTATGCTAAACTGAGTTGTTTCAAATAGAACTGTTTTGGATATTTAAACTATGTACTTATGTTAAACTGAATTGTTTGAAAAATAGTTTTTTATATGTATAAAAGTGGATTTGGCATTAAGTACCCTACAATAGCCAATATGCCATAAAACTAAACCAAACACGCTGATTAAACAATCGATCTACGATTGATAAAACATCTTTGTATTAAAGAAAAAGCCTAAAGAAAATTTAGGAAGGAAAACGAATGATCACCGTATAAATTTACACACGTAAACATATGTATTCCTCTTTTTGTTTGTCTCAAATTTTGATCAAGATAGTTACTGATGAGAAGAAACGGGTACACTAAACAAAAAAAAAACTGTCTTCGGAGTCTAAATAGTCTCATTTACATTGCAACCCAAATAGAAACTAATGGGTAAACGTTGCGTGAGTGACTAGAATTCAATGAGATGTTTCACTTAAAAAATGCTGGAAACTGGACCGACTATTACTGTGAAACGCAATTCTGAGCAATTAACTTGGTAACTATTTTTCTCGATACACAAACCTATCATTAATTTTTCTGCATGACAACGCATGTCCAACAGAATGCAAATCGACCATTGATCTAAGTGCTTACATAGGATGCTTTTTTTTATAGGCAGCATACATTCCGAAACTTTCTCTCTTTCAGACTGTCACGTTTTTCACTCAATGAAATACTTTGCTCTGGTCAGCGATTTCATGACGTTCAAATAATCGAAAGAATTAATGGGATGAAAACCGGAATTGTTTTTCTATGGTGGAATAAACAATTTTGTTGATAAATGGTGCAGGGATACAAAAAACCCGGAAAAAATGTTGATAGAAGAATAGTGATACGGTGAATGTATTGTTGTAGACTCATATGCATGCGAAAACATAACGACGACACAATTCTTAGAAAAATATACCTCTCACTTTAATTGAAAGGGTTGTATGTGAGAGGGATTTGGAGACCTAACAGAACTGCAAAAAATTGACCCCCACTCTTATGGCCATCAGCGTTTCTTTCCCGTTCTCCTGGGCTGCTCAACCGGGGGTCTGGGGGCCCAGTCTCTCTGGGTGCTGCTTTTTTCTACCGCATCTTATCTCCAACTCGTCTGATCCCCAAACTCTCTTAGGGGTCCCGAGGGCCCCTTCTGTCGGGTGCCGTTTTTTCTACAGCATCATTTTCCAACTCTCTGATCTCCAAACTCTTTGGATTTCCAGTGAACTGAGTTATATAATAGTTCAACGCTCACCCAATCTCTTATGCACTTCCGCCGTCTTTGGAATGGCATGTTTGATCGTCATAGAGCGGAAATAACTGTTATGCAGTTCACAGGTCACTCTCTTCCGGTGCATCAGTTTGTGACGGTACCGTGGGATTTTAACCCTGTCCCATATTGTCAGCCAAACTTGCCTACGCCAATGGAATATGTACTTCTGCCGTCTTTGGAATGGCATGTTTGGCCGGGTCGGAGGTCAATATACTACAGTATATTTATGCTGCATGGTCTAGAACAAGCAACAAAAGACATGGCTTTCTACGTGAACTCGTATATACCCGACCAATGAACATTAGTGGTTATGTCCCATTCCTCATAAACACGTTGAACACTATTGTGTGTGGGTGAATATATATTAACTGTCTTTGGCGGCGGTGTTTAACTTAGTCGAGGTTGAGAGGCGGGGAAGCCCAGCATTCACGCCACAAGGGCGACCCTGCTTGAGCCTCAGGGGACCGTCCCCACCGGCTCTAACCCTCCACGGAGGGGCTAGATTCATCACATGGCTCCTGAGGTGCTCATTCTTAGGGGAATCTTGCCGGGGTCCGAAGCATTTTTGCAGCTGCTAGACGTGTCTGTAATACGGCTCATTGCCAGGACACTCCTTAAAAAGAACTTGTGACGTGCTCGCCCTTTTAGTGGAGTGGGCGACAAATAGCAAAAATATACAAAGTTGTCACCTCTAGCAGCGGATACCTTGTTCACGCCGCTGGCAAGAATTGTATTTTGTTAATGTTATAAAGATTTCCATTTCATTTCCAACCTCCATGTAGGTTATTTCTCATTCAGTAACCTTTTGTTAGGTTACAACAACCTTGTTAGACAAATCTCATCTACTGAAACAGAGTTCAACATGATTATTTGTAAAACATACATTGAATTGATTGGTTATCGACACTACAGGAATCTGATCTCTGATGAAATAAAACTGGAATTCTTCCAAGCCGTACCAGAGTCAGTAACACTGTATGGTTGCACCACTTGAACGATTGGAGAACAAGCTAGATCGGATCTACACAAGGATGCTGCGTGTTGTTTAGGAACAAAGCCAAGATGCAGTACACTAACAGCAGTTGTACGGACACTTTCTTCCCATATCAGAAAACATCCAAGACGAGTAATACTTGTTGAGTACTTATGGAGAAGTGCGGAAGAATTCATAAGCAAAGTTCTTTTATGGACTCCTACACATGGACACACAAGTCTTGTTTCATAGGCAAAATCTTACATTCATCAGCTTTATGAAGACACTGGTTACTGTGTAAAAGACTTACTAAGTGGCACGACTTGTTGATGAATATATATATATATAGAGAGAGAGAGAGAGAGACTTTTTTGAAAAATACTGGAATATTTTCAAATTTTCATATTTGGCTGACAATTTATTTAAGTCATAGAAACCCAGCGAATATATTTGATAACATCATCTGCTCTGTTGATTGGTTTTAAAAAACACTATATCCTCTTCAGATAAGTAAGGCCTCTCCTGCCCAAGAAAGACAATTCTGGACATGACGCCAAACTGCATCTGATAGTGAGGCCCTATCCCACTGTCTTTAGTCACAGTTTCACTTGGACTCGTAGTGGTCAGTCTATTAGAATCTTGTCTATTCATCAAAGATCTGTTCGAAAATTATTCGTAATCGATTGGAATACATGGTGCAAAATGACAGTAGATTATTTGCATTAAGAATTGTTACTTGAAACTAAAATTGTTTTTCAAGGATTCATTAGTCATTGGAACTATATAACTGAGTGTAGACAAATTGTGGTACAACCATAGAAGGAACGACAATATCACTTGTTTATGAAAATATAAACTCCTTTATTCGAAACGTCAAAATGGTTTTGTGCATGGGGGAGAGAGAGAGAGAGAGAGAGAGAGAGAGACGAAGAACTGCTATAACTGATTCCACGTGAAGACAAGCATATTCAGAGCCCTACTTCTTTGACGAGAGCTGAATGAATAGCTTCTAACCCTTAACATCGATGTACGGAAGAGATCCCAGGCAGAAGGAAATTACCTGGGAAAGGATTGTTGCCGCGGCAACCACTGATGAAGAATGTCAGACCATAGCACACGTAAATCCTGCAACGACCACCCTCCCATCGTTCGGATTTTCTGGCTCATGGGTGATGAATTATACTGTTTGGAAGGTGTAACAGTCAAAGCTAATAAAATTCTGATACTCAACAAGTTCGAGCAGAGGTACTGGAATCACTCAATGTCACACATCAAGGCGTAAACGACACAACAGATGTGGTGGGACGTAGCATAGAAGTGTATACATAACCGGTCGGTCCCCACCGTTAAGACAATCCTCAGGTCGCAGAAAACAAGCGCCAAGGAATCTGTCCCCACGAATACGGGGAAATTCGCACTGGTTCTCTGACGCATATAAAGATGACCACGTTAATTCATCCCATGGACAGGGGGGGACATGTATAGATAGTGACTGAGTTATCTGCACTTGCAGGGTGAGCAATAACTTTTAGTTATCTGCCTGTGATATATGTCTATATTTCTGAGATGAGGTATTATGTACATTATTCACATTTTTCGGACTATTGTCCTCATCTTTGTCGCCATCTTTATCTCAATGTTTCGGCCGTTGTACGCTCCGGCCATCTTCAGGTGGTTGGAATGTCGAAGTTAACCCTTTATTTTGCTTACAAGGGTTATACTGTTCTAATTCCAAGAGCTATGTTTAATGGATATCAGTTATCAGTTATCTCATGTTAATTTTCCCTCTGGAAGTTCTCCACTGCTTTCACAGGGTATTGAACTCTCACTCTTTGGGTATTTCACTGGATCTAATCAACCAATCCAACAACCAACTAATAATCCGAAAAATTTAAATTATCTGCCTCTGACTGGTATAAAATGGGTATAGAGAATGCAGCCATTTTTTCATGACAGTCTGACTCAGAGGTAAACTGGCTTATCGCATCTTCCCTATTTTACAGCAACTAGTGCAACTAAAACACTATACTTACAATGTAAATGAAAAGCTATTGAATTTACAGTGGAATTTATTGCAAAAGATTTTGCTATGGAAATTATTTTAAAATTAGAAGAAAATGTTTTTCAGCAGTAGAAAATGAAAGTAAAACTTGATAGAATAGGACCTTCAGATAGTGAATTGTCGTTAGGCTTTTTGTTTTAAATCTGAAATGTCTCAAGATTCTAATTATCAAAGACACATTTTCGTTTCTCTTCTTCAAAGGCAAATGGTGGTAAAACAACAGGAACTACTTACGGCGCCGGTGGTGGTGGAAGAATTGCAACGTTTTACAAAAATCTACAACACTGGTTCGGAAAACTTCAGGCTTTTGGAGGAGCAGGGAAGCCAAATCCGGGAGGCGCCGGTACAATTTATTTGAAGGTCAGTAAACATTTAAGTTTCATAAACAGAAATTTGATGACGTTTAATTTTGCAAATTATTTTCACTAAAACCAGCACTGCCCTGTTGAGTTTTTCTATCGTTTTCATATTGTATAAACTAATTCATAAAACATTCGATATATCGATTTTTCTCCTTTTTTCTATGAAATAACAAATCAATCGAAAGTGATAACGCATTTATAACTGGCAATTATATTACATTTGAAAATGTAGGCATTTTTTAGGTTGGTCAGAAAAAACAATCTATAACAAATGAAAGATGACTTGTTACTGCTGTGTTATGACACCAAATAGACGTTTCTATTTGGTTCCAAAGGATCTATGAGTGTAGCACCACCCCTTAAGTGTTAGTCGGGCCCCGTTGTAACTTCGTTGTGAGAAAAAGTAACAAACACACAAAACACCGTCTGTTTGTTCGATAATACAAACATTTTTTGCCACAAACTTTAATTCATTGTCATTGAAAAGAGAGAAACAGAGAATGAATTGAGTCAACCGCTTTAGAGAGAGAGAGAGAGAGAGAGAGAGAGAGAGAGAGAAATAAAGCATTCGTGAGACAAAAGAGGCTGACCCTGACATTGATATGTACGTTTTCGCCAAGGTCGTTTTCTGCAGTAGTTCTACACGTGCCTGCCCGGGCTATCGTCTTCATAACTCCGCTGCTGGTGAGGGACTGCCTCTTCCGTTTAAGTTTCTTTCAGCTAATCAGCGTGTCAGACCGTATTGCACCTGATACATTTCTATTTTTAACTTGAGCGTCTGCTACTATCCTGACCTAAATTTGGGGAATCTCCTGTTCACTTTCCTATTCGTTTCTTCCTTATAGCCTCTCTCTCTCGAATGTTTTTCATATATGTTCTTCCTTTTTCAGCGCCTCTGTGTGATCTCTAAACATAGCTAGGAAACAACTGACGACTAAAACAATCAACCAAAATCCCTAATTTTATTATATTACCACTTACAGGCTACCTTCGATTGATATTAAGATCGTTGTCCAGTATCCTTTTAATGATAGAATTTATATTATAATTAATAATGAATTAAGTTAAATATTCCATTAGTAGCATTTAGATCACTGAGATGAGTCAGAATTTCATAATATGTAGGCAACTCATTTGCTTTATATTTAAAATTAGAACAGAAGTCTCACGTCCAAAGTAGACACCATCGTGTTGCACCGTCACTAGCTACCTTTCTGCCAGTTTTTTTTTTTATCCCTCACTAATACCTATTCTTGTTTTTCAAGGTAAAGAATTAATTGACGGAAACTTCCACCTCTTCTTTGTCTTGAAGCATCGTGAGTGCAGTAGGTAATCGATGGATCGGTACAAGTAATAGTCCAAAGGAGCTTGGTCGGACTATATGCTGGGGTGGCATTTACCAATGCTGGGTATTTTTGTCGCACAATGACGTACATACATTCTAACTGCTCTGTGTACAGGTTAGGATCGATGGTTGTTTAACAAGAGCTTAAGTCAAGACTGTAGAAAATATCCGTTTTTCAACGCAAGTTAGCATCTATTAAATTAAACGCAAATTAGTGGATACTCAAAGATGTCATCGCAAAGGTCCACTTGCCTCTGTTCTTTAGCTAGGGTCAATTGATGAGACACAATTCAGTAGTTTCTGATACGTTTACAGTTGGTGTGAAGATGATGAACTACCCTGGACTGTAAGATGCCGAGGTAATGTAGATGATGAACTACTCTGGATTGTGAGATGCCGAGGTCGTGAAGGTGATAGACTACTCTGGACTGTGAGATAACGAGGTCGTGAAGGTGATGGACTTTGATGGTCTACTCTGGACTGTGAGATGCCAAGGTCGTGAAGGTGATGGACTACTCTGGACTGTGAGATGCCGAGGTGATGAAGGTGATGGACTGAACTGAACTCTGAGACGCCAAGTTCGTCTGATTTTCTCCGAATGATACTTGCTAGATTTTTCCTCAGTAGCTTAGAGCACAGCCACGGAATCCACTGTTTTAGGCCGACCTGACTTCGTTTGATCGTCAAGGTTTCTTACAACTTAAACTATCTGGTTGCAGTACAGTGATCAAGTACGCCTACATCTTAGATCACAATAGATTTTTTTGGTGGCTTCCATGATGTTATGGCATAGTTCGAACTCGTAAAATATAAGTTTTCGAATTAGTCTACATTACACGGTACGATTTTAAAATCAGAGTGAAGCATTGAACAATGTCAGAACAACTGCTCTAATATTACCAAAAGCAGGCACTTTTCACAGCTTTTAACTGCTTAAATCTCCAGATATACACGTTACAAACAAGCTCGAATGCAGATATTTCAAAAGGTTCTATTTATCCTTAGAATCACTTAATAAATAAAAATGGTCGGTGTAAGTGCGAATCACTACTCACCTTAAGTCTATCATTGCTTCACCCACTGTCGGCTATGTCCCAGAATACACTAACTGCTTGCCCAGTCGGCGGGGGCTGTAGAATACACCGACTGCACCTCTGCAGAGGGGTAAGACCCCTAACGAATGTCCTGCATATTGCCATCGCTCTAAAGTCCACTATGACTTGGAGTGTTAGCACCTGGTAGAGTCGTATCTATGGGTAAAAAAGAACTGCGTACTTATGCTGACTGAATTGTTCAAATAGAAATGTTTTTGACATTGAAACTGTACTTACGCTAAGCTGAATTGCTTGTTTTACAATTACGGAGAATTTAGGATTGGTATCTAGGGGTAGATTTGGTACCCACAGTCATAACACAATAAGACACACGCAAAATAGCCAAATAAAATAGAGGTTTGGAAATACTAACTTAAATTTATTTACAGGGAATGTGCAGGGGACTAAGAGGCATACAAAGGTAAAAACAAAAAAATAGTAATACGCGGGAAGAAAGGGTGAAAGTAAAAACATGGGCTATAAACAAAATGAAATGTATTTTGGATTAAAAACTAGAAGATTATTCAAAGTCTGGCCAGCGAAAACAAACATAATAAAACCTGAATAAAAGTTGAATACAGCAAATAAAAGGTTACCGATTATCTCTTTGATCCGGGAGGAGATTTCAGCCAAGTCTCACTCTGTCGGCGGCTGGATTCATTCTAACTAGCAGCAACACCGGGGTCGCAAGACCAAAATCAGTTGTCTCAAAAATCCAAGACACAAGGCCAAAGGGGATGGGAGACATACAACAATGAGCCGTGCAAGATAGTATTCAAAATGACCCAGATCAAAAGGCAAGGAAAAGTTCACTCTTAGTTCACAGAGGAGACATGAAGTCTGGTCCCAAGGACACGTTGGAAGTAACACTTGAAATAAAACAGTTTTGATATTTAACTCTATGTGGACAAAAACTATACTGATACTAAACAGTTTGAACTAGAACTGATTGACTAAACTGAATAGCTTGAAGAAAAACTGTGCACTTAAGCTAAACAGAATTGTTTGAAATGGAACTGTTTTTGACATTGAAACTGTGCTTACGTTAAACTGAATTGTTTCAAATAGGACCGATTATTTGTAGAAAAATGGATTTGGCATTAAATAACCTACAACAGTTGATATGCTATAAAACCCAAACAACCAACCAACCAAACAACTGGGAGCTTTGGGAAATATGGACTACCCCTTCATTGCCATCTCTCCCTGAATCACTCAATCCCGGAGGGGTAGCACCTGATAGGGTCCTATCTATGATTCAAATAAAACTATTTGACATTTAAACTGGGTACCTATGCTAAACTGAATTGTTTGAAATAGAACTGTTTGATCATTCAACTGTGTGTAAAGAAATGATTGATGTTCAATTGAATTCTTGGTGATACATAGCAAAACATGAAACCAGTAAATTTCGTTTTCTTATGCTATATTGAATTGTTAGAAATAGAACTGTTTAATCCCTTAACTGTGTGCATCTAAAGGATGTTTAGAAATTATAACGTTAATTTGGCATTAAATAAAAATCAGTGGTTGATATGCCATAAAACCAAAATCTGTCAGCAATGCTAAGAATACGCATCTGGTAGTCTGGCTCGATTCTGAAGATCTGAGGAATATGGAGTACTTGTCATTGTCATTACTCCCAGGTCCTCTTTAACTTGGAACGGTAAAATCTCATCAATAGATCAATCACATCTATTGAATAGTTATTCATATTCAATTGGACTATGTGCCAAAAAATAAACCGAAGAAACAACTACACAAAAATATAAATAGGACCACAATAAACGTGATATCCCCGAAGCATAAATTACACTTAGACTAGCTGACGGAGTTAAGTAAGTAAAGTTGTCGACTATAGTCGAGGGTGACCCGAAGGCCCCCTTTTCGATAGCTACAACACTAAGGTGTAAGGGGGTGCACTTTCCCTGAGTTGCTTCACTTTACCCTTGATACCTACCTTATAATGCTGAGTGTTAAACAAGGAGGCATCAAGTACCATTTTTGGAATCTTTGGTATGACTCGACCAGGGATTGAACCCTGGTCTCCCGGGCCATTGGCGAACACTCCAACCATTATGCCAATCTCCGGTTATAAAATCAATAATTTTTAACAAAACCGTACTAACAAAACTTCGCTATGATGTGCCATCTTTTGCTGTCTTGTCGTAATAGACATTCAAAAATTGGATCTTTATAATATAAATGATTGAGTTTAGTTTTGTCATAAATAAAGATTTGATTTTTTCAAAATTTTGATAAAATGCAATAGAGATAAATTAGATTCACATTAATTTGTAATCGAGTATGTTTCTTATAAAATACAATAATATTTGGATAAATGAAATCAAATCGATTTGGCATGAATAAAAGTCGAACTCTTTCAATGAACTGACAAGATATTTATTATCGATACACCTTAAATCTCCATAATTTGTCTGGTAGTTGAAAATAAATTTCGTTTTAATATGCCGGTAAAAATAACTTCATAGGTCAATTTTTACTAAATAGCTCTCCTTATAAAAGTACTTGGCAAAAGATTACAGATTTTACCACAGAAAAAATATTTTGATCGATCAATTGCCTGTATCCGGGGTATAACAATAAATTGCATCCAATGTTGAATCTCCAGTTCTGAAAATCTAATGAGTGTGGAATACCCCTTTATTTCCCAGATTCACACAAACTCGAACTGGCAGTAATTGCTAGTGTCCCATGTATGGATCAAATACATATGTTTGAAAATTATTCGTATTCAACTGGAATACTTGATGTCATGTAACAGTAAATTAATTTAAAGATATGTCAAACCGTCTCGGGTTAATCTATACCGAGGAGTTTGGTAATTGCGTTCATAATACGCCCATGTTTATATTTTTGGGTGATTGTTTCTTTTAAGTTTTTTCTGTTTTTTGTACACGTTCTTATCGAATATAAATATTTTTCCAACAGAATTATTTGACCCATGTATGGGGCCTAAACAAGTTCTAACACTACAAGTCCATTTGGGTAAGGGAAATAAGGTAACGAATGGATTCTCTTCACTCACTAGATCTTGAGCTCACCATCTGATGCAGTTTGGCCTCACGTAAAATGTTTATATTGAGAATATTTACTTGAAGTCATAATTGTTTACTAAGGATTATCACATACTTGAAACCATATATAAGTGCACAAGCAAATGATTATTATCAAATTAGAATAATTACTTAAAACCAGATAATTATTTCATAGCGATACTTGAAACCATACCAATATGCCCAAATTATTTGTATTAAATTGGAATACTTGATATCATATAACAATGCAAATTATTTGTATTAGTCATATAATATCAAGTATTCCTATGTACAAATATCTCTAAAGCAACTCCAAAAATTTAAATTTAAAAGAAAAATGTATGTGATTCCCTAACCTCTAAACATAAAGTTACCCTAGAAAGGTTGACATAGTTTTAAAACAACTAATCGGCTAAATGTCTGCTTCAAAGCAGTCCTCTTTGGAATTAATGTACTCACAATCAGTTGCGGTAAATATCTGTACTACATTCAGTTCATAGTTGCCCCTAAAGCGTTATGACTAAAATGGTGGACTACGGACTCAAAAAAAAGCGACTTCAAAATCTGGTCATGTGTTACACTTACTCTCGAACAAAAGCCCTCGAGAAAGGCATGAACGCCCTTTATCCCACGGCAGTCGTTTAAATGGTATCACTGCTGTTCTTCAACAAAGAAGGCTTTGGCATTACATAACACACGAAAACCGATATGCCACTAAACAAAGAAACCAAACCAAATTATACATCTATTTCAGTCAGCTCTTCAAAGTTCTCTAATCTTCGGAAAGAACCAATAAATATCAATGAACTACTTTTGCGACTAAGAAACGTATCAGATGACGATCAGCCCAGTTTGATGGGGCTGTAGAATACGTTGGTTGCATATTTGCAGAGCGGTTAGACCTACCTAACCAAACCCCGAACAACTTCATAGGATATTCCAGTAAACCATCTGAAGGTGAGGCTCTAGCCTTGGAGATTTAGGGAATGGAGAATGCTCTTTCGCTGCCATGACTCTAAAGTCCACTCTGCTCGAGAGGTAGCATCTGTTACGGGCTCATCAATTGGTAAAATAGAAGTAATTAATCATTTACAATTCTTGAAGCCATTTATCTGAGCGCAAACAAATTGTTGATATTAAATTGAATTATTAGTGTTGTATAGCCATGACCAACTATACAAACACATATACATCTGCAGGCAGATCATAACGACGACACAATAAAGACGAGCGACACAGTTCTTAGAAAAATATACCTCTCATTTTATTTGAAAGGTTTGTGTGTGAGAGGGAGTTGGAGACCGAACAGAACTGCACATATTGAACCCCACTCTTATGGCCATCAGCGTTTCTTTCCCGTTCTCCAGGGTTGTTCAACCGGAGGTCCGGGGCCCAGCTCTCTGCTGGGTGCTGTTTTCTCTACAGCATCATTTCTCCAACTCTCCGATCCCCAAACTCATTGAATTTCCTGTGCACTGAGTTATATAATAGTTCAACGCTCACTCAATATCTCCCCATGACTGGTAATCGGAATATGCACTTCCACGGTCTTTAGAATGGCATGTTTGATCGTCCTCGAGCGGAAATAACTGCCATGCAGTTCCCAGGTCACTCTCTTCCGGTGCATCAGTTTGTGACTGTACCGTGGGATTTTAAACCTGTCCCATATTATCAGTCAAGTTCGCCAACGGTATATGCAACTTCTTCCGTCTTTGGAATGGCATGTGTGGCCGGGTCGGAGGTCAATATACTACATTAGTATTATGTACCAATTCTTGAAACCATTTAGCTGTGTTCCAAAAATGAGCTCTGGTTCGTTTAAATATGTTATCTACCAACTATTCGTTTACAAGTCATATTGTTTTGGTTTGGTTGGTTTATGGCATATCAACCTTTGTAGGTTATTTAACGCCAAATCCATTTTTATGCAAACAATCTGTTCCATTTGAAACAATTCAGTTTAGCATAAGTACACAGTTTAATTGTCAAAAATATCTATCTCAAACTATTCAAGAAGTTATATGTAACAATTCAGTTAAGTGTAAATACAGTTTTAATGTCGAAAAACAGTTCTATTTCAAATAATTCAGTTAAGCATAAGCATGCAGTTTAAATGTAAGTACGGTTTAAGAGTCAAAAACATTTCTATTTCAAGCCATTCAGTTTACTCAAACAATTCAGTTTAGCATAAGAATGCTGTTCGTTCTATTTAACCCATAGATAGGGCCCTATCAGGTGCTACCACTCCGGGCCAGAGTGGACCTGGGAGCGATGGCAATGAAGGGGTACTCCGCATTCCCCAAAGCTCCAGCACTACTGGAACCTCACAATCAGATTGTTTAGTGTTATATCCAGGACACTCGTTGGGGGTTACCCCTCGGCAAATGTGCAGTCAGTGTATTCTACAGCCCCAGCCGACTGGGCAGTCATATATATTAAATATTTATGTTTAAACAGGATTTGGCATTTAATAACCTACAAGTGTTGATATGCCATGAAACACAGACAAGGATGTAAAAACTGATACTATAAAACCACTGAAAGTAACGCATCGTGTCGATAGGACTTAAAATACAGTCTATATCCCAGGAGATATATATAGACTCTCGCCCAAAACACTAAGGGATGTCATGGATACGACACTAAACTGAATCTGATGGCGGGACTACAATTCTGATGTGTATGGACTATTCCTTCATTGCTATAACTCCCAGGTCCATTCTGACTCGGCGAGATAAAACCTCTTAGGTTTACATCAATGGGTCAAATAGGTCTCAGTAAAAATGATCTTTATTTTTGCACGCTATCCTATCAAATAAACCTTAACAATTACACAAAAAGTGTATAAATGATCTTTAAATGAACGCAATTCCCTAACCTTGTGGCATGAAATAACTTTAGATTGATTGACAAACCCAAAAAATCAATTAACTTATATAAAAGATGAATAGTTAGGCAAACATTTCCTTGATAACAAGAATATTATCAGATCTTAATAGCAACACGGCTGTCGTAGTGATATAAATTAATTAAACATAGTTACATTAGTAATAATTTCCGCTATTTAATCTACGAGTGGCCCGGACTAATTTCGATTCTTAATGATGCTTGAAATATTTTCATGTTGCCTACAGGAGTTTCCAATGATCAAATCTCAGTTAAAGTAGTTAAAGTCATACAACCGACAAGGGTTGATGACTATATCAGCCGATTCGTAATAACAGTCAGTAGAGACGAGAATATTATTCCGAATTTATTTTTGATTAATGATAATGATTCCTGTTAGAATTTTCCGATAATATTTACGTTATTTACATTGATATATTTCAGGATGTTATCCCCGATGTCATGAACACGACGCTAATCATTGATAACAACCACCAGGCCTTGACGAATAACTTACTGATGAATTATTCTACATCCAGTAGTCATTCATGGCTCCTCTCCAATGATACGCCATATTGGGATGTGATTCAGATCACCAGGCATGCGCACTTCGCCATTCACCCGACCTTAACAAAGTAATTTTTCATTGCTTTTTTTTCTTTATTTCAATGCAGTGTTCAGTGAAAATAACGATTACTGATGGAGGTCTGGAATTGGGTACAGACAATATTCTACAAGTTGTGCTGATAGCACGGAATTCCCTGACTGATACTCTCTCTCACTCTCTATGATCCATCGCTTTTGGCAAGTCCTTCAAACTGTGTCCAGTGTCCGCACACGATTTATGTAAAGTCCTTGCTAGTCGGCAAACACTGGTGTGTCCGTGTGTAGTAGTCCATAGGAGAACGTTGCTAATGAGTTCATCCTTACTTCTCTAGCCGTGTCATGCATGTCTTGTTCGTTTAACGTGAATGCTTTCTGTAATGGGAGACAAATGGCCGTACAGCTACTGTTTTATTGAGTGTTGCTTCCTGGAGTTGTTCACAACAGTGTGTGGCATTCTTGTATAATTCTCATCTAGATTTTTTCCATGTGTTTCCTTAACGTCCAGGTGGTGCATCTGTACAGTAGTGATGACACAGCAACAGCTTGGAAGAAATTTGGTTTTATTTTATTAGGGGATCATATTTCTCGCACCACTATTATTCTTTTTTCTGAGTTTTGTTAATTCATCACTGCCATGTTGAACGCTTTTCATCTAGAATTTTAAAAACTGTTTCCTCTCTATATATTTTGTTTGTAAATCTTTTTTTCTGTTGTGAAAACAAGTTGATTTAAGGTAAGAAAACACAAAAAAGATGAATATTGCAGAAAATTTTTATATTGAATAAAAAGATATAGGAATGTGAAGCGATAAATAGGAGGAGAGAGAGAGAGAGAGAAACAAGTAAGAATGAACAAAGGTAGGTATGTATGCATAATCCAAAAGACTGAGTGGAACAAAAAATAATGAAAAGGTAGAGAAAAAGAGGTATAGTTGTAAGCAGTCATGTTTCGTATACAAAATTGCAACAAACGTGACGAATCACAAAGGGAAATAACTCTAACAGAAATATTTAAAATAAAGGTGAAAGAGTTGAGATGGATAGTTATATGTAATGAATGGAAGAGTTTAGATAGAAAGATACCAATGTCGTTCAAAAAGTTATAAGAATCACCGAGAAAAAGTCAGAGAAACACGTTTTAAACTACTTTTTAATGCAATTCCTATGGATCTCAATGCACTTGGTTCAACAATACTCAAGAATTGTAGTCCCATCACGGGAAAAGGGGTATTTAAGTCCTCGAAAAACCGCCATAAAGAAGATGACCTGGCGAAGATTATCATAATGGAACTCCCATAGAAAGATTAACACTTTTAAAAACACCCTGTATTTGAGCTCACAGATAGATATGAACGAATAAAAAATGTTTACTTTAACAAATATATAGTTAGGAAGAAACTGACAAATAATGTAAAATTTATGGATATGAAAAGTTTCTGATAGATAACAGCAATACTGCTGACTCTAAAAACCAGAAGCTGTACTTTACACGAAATTTATCGACAATTTTATTTATCGAGAAATAGAACGAATTTTACTCGGATAAAAAAGTACATTTTCGATAGTTTGGAATCCAAGCAATTCTTCAACAGACTAAACTCTATTTTCGCGATGGCTTTGAATTTAGCAATAAAGAATATGACTGTAATGTCTATTAAATAAATATATGTGAGATATAGTTAATATATAAAGCAAACACTCTTACCCACCACAATATTTACCTTACCCCTCCGCCGAAGGAAGATTGTGATGCAACGTCAAATTTCAAGGCAAATGCATGGACAAGAGTCATTCTTATAAAAGCTTCTTTCCTTTCAACATTCCAGTTTGGAGAAGTGCATTAGGCAATGAACCTGACCCTTGCGATTTTAGACGAGGGGGCAGGTGACGCATAAGGGGACGGCCCCGTGAAGCAAAATTTTTCAATATATCTGCAAGAATCAAAGCTTTAGCTTGTGTAGCATTTTATGTAACTTGACAAAGGTAACTATTTTTCTCCGGCCAGTAAATTAGCATGCGTATCTTTTAACAATTGCTTATCAGTAAAGTTATGAGATAAAAAGAACATTTAAAATAAATAACTTCTTTATAGATAATTTTTTTTGGTTTGGCAATTGTTTTAGACCTTAGCTAACCCTTTTAGATTTTATCTTCTGCTGAGTCTACCAATCTTAGCTATATCTTTTGTGTTGTATATATGAGTGCTCAGTTGTTGGGGTAAAAAGACGGACCGATTGGTGGCTTACACATATGATGGCTTGCATAGGACCAGACACTTTTTTGGTGGCTTGGTTTTATGGCATTTCAAGCATTTTTGGTTATTTAATGCTAAATCCTGTGTTTACACACACACACACACACATGATTTGTAAACATATTTTGTAGATACGCTCAGTTAAATGATCAGTTTTATTTCTAATTATTCAATTTAGCATGAGTCAAAGTATTCTTATGCATCACTAACAATTCAGTTTAACATCAGTCATTTATTTACACACCAAATCATGTTTTTATATATATATATATATATATATATATATATATATAAACATGATTTGTCAACACATTTTGTAGATACATTCAGTTAATGATCAAACAGTTCTATTCATACAATTCAATTTGGCATAAGTCATTTGTTTACACTTGGTTTAAATGTCAAACAATTCTATTTAACCCATAGCTAGGACCATGTCAGGTGCTACCGCTCCAGGCTTGAGTAGATCTTGGAGCAATGGCAATAAAGGGGTACTTTGCATTCCCCATCATTGTTTAGAGACATATCCAGAATACTCATTAAGTGGTCTTATCCACTTTCAGATATTCAGTCGGTGTATACTACATTCCCAGCCGACTGGTCTGTTTTTAATGGGGAGAAGCCTAGACATTGGGAAAGGTATGAACCCCCTTATTCTCCCTCCAGCTATGGGTAAATAGTAGGACGGACTAGGTTCTTCAGCCTTAGGGAGGCAACTAGTCTAGGAGAAGGAAAACTCTGAATTCAAAACCTATTAAACTCCGCTTAAAAATTGACCTTGTGTCATATCCTGCCCGAGCGGAGGGGTTGGTAAATAGTACCTTAACAAAACTAGAGTTCAGTTCTATCTGCTATTTTCCTGGAAATACAGATTCATGCCTTCCCAGAGGGTACAAATATCCTTGTTCAAGATTCAGTCTCTGTCGAGTCTATTTTCTTATATATAATTTAGTATACACAGGAGGGCAGTTTGAACTTTTTTTTCCCAGTAAAAACAAGACATCTTCAGCTTACAATAGTAAGGATCGTTCCTTGCAATTATTTCCATATAAATTATTGCAACATGTTACTTTGTTATAATGGATACTTCTGAGTAACTTCAAATACTGAGATGCCATAAAGGGGAATAACTCATTAAGGTAGCCGACGATCTCGTATGTTAAGAGACACTTCCATGTACATTCTCTTTGACAAATTTTCACTCTAAAAGTTCACATAACTCCATCTTATACCCAATTCACATTGATACCGTACTTAGTTTTTCACTGATGGGATGTATCAGACAAATGAACTACATTTTTAAAATTATAATATTGAAGTACAATTAACTATTTTTGTTCGGAAAACAGTTTGATACTTTTATCCTGATATATTTTTCAATTTTTACAGACCTTTCCACCTGAAGGCTTTCAAATTCATATCGGACAAAACTGGTGTATTACATATTGGAAATAAACAGGTCGTCATCTTACAACATCCTGATGATCTGGAGTTTTTTCTTAACATCAACATATACGAAGGGGGAAGATTGATTCTTCCGGAATATTTTGCCTGCTACGGAGTCACAATAAATATTTGGTAAGAAACAGAGCGTTTTTTTAATATATATCGCTGCCCGTGGTGTACTGGTTATCGTCGCAGGATATGGACACGGCGACACGAGTTCAAATCCTGGACGAGACTGATTGCGTTTCACATAGCACTAATACCCTTGGGAAAGGTATGAATCCAAATATTCTCCCTCCAGCTATGGTTAAATAGTAGTGCAGACTAGGTTCTTCAGCCTTGGTGAGGCAACTAGTCTAGGAGAAGGAAAACTCTGAATTCAAACCTGTTAAACTCTGCTTAAAAAACTGACCTTGTGTCATATCCTGCCCGAGCGGAGGGGTTGGTAAATATGATATATATATAGCTGCCTTTCGACTTGTTATAGTATCTATCTTAGTTTGTTGATATTAAGATATTATTTGTTGTGAAAACACCGAATGTTTTACGAATTTCTCATGTGATAAAATGAAAATAGTAATCGAATGAGTCTGTCAGGAGAGTAATATATATGCACACAAACAGAAACTGATATAAAACGGTTTGCTGCATTCTGGTACATTTTGTCAGGCCGTCTTGATAATATGTTGGAATTCGGTAAGCACTTAAAACTCTCGAGATTGTTGGAAGTCTCTTGTCGGAAATTTGCCAGGGGATATGTTTTGTAAGAGATGTGCCGTGTCCGTCGAGAACCTTTTGAAGATAACTTCTGGGAGTAAAATCGAACAGTGCAGTGTTTACCAAGGCAGCAAGTCACATTTGAATTTACCACTTAAAATCTATTGTTGTTCTTGGAGTTATTGGTCTGTCCGAAATCTGGATTTCCATCAAGATTGTCCCAGTAATGTCCTCTATGAAAGATACATTGTGTCGATCGAAAACTTTTACTTGGGGATTTCTGGATGTATGGCAAGAGATTACATATCGAACAGTCACACTAATAATATCGGCTCTAACTAGTTGAGTAATAATTTTACAACTGAGTCGTGTGCCACTTATCAGACGACTTGCCGGGTTAGAAACTAATTCATTTTGGTGAGAAAAAAATAGCATACACATGCATCAAAGATTGGGTGGAATAAGGAAGAGAATTAGCCGCCTACAAGTAAAGTCTGAAAGAAGAGAAATGCAATGAGTTAATGAATAATTTTACTTGTCAAAGGCCATGGAATTAGCATAGGCTGACGAATTAGTATAACCGTAATTGTTTAATAAATAAATACTATACGCCCAATAAAATAATTGCAAGCAAATGATATAAAACACATAAAGATTCAGAAATTATTAACTGATTAAGATGCGTCTCATTTCTTCATTGTTTTCCTGTTTTCTGATCTCTTTCTCGCGCTGCTATTGTAATTCTTTTATTCTTTACAAGTTTTCATACCCGTGTTAATTTGTTGGTTTTCACAGGAGTCTGATTGACTGCAAATTCTCTCAGGACTCCAAGATTCTTCCCATTACGCTGGCCGATCTCAACTATACTGTGGTTTGGGTCGTTTCGATTATCCCTCAGATTCCCAACTGTTCTTCTAGGAGCCGTTCCAAGTGCACTAACAACAATTGGTATCACCGTCACCCTCATGTTCCACAGTTTTTTTTTAGTTCTCTGGCGAGATCCTAATATTGGTCTATTTTTTCACTTTCTTTTATTTTCATTGTGATTCATTGGAACAGCAAAATCCTCCTGACCACAAGTTGTTTTTTTCCTCTTTATAAGCACTAGGTGTGGTCTTCTGGCCCGGATTAGGTGATAAGTTTGTATCTGGAAATTCCAGAGAATTTTTGTGTCTCATTTTGTAAAGCAGATTCTGGTTTTTGTATTTACCATTAGGTAAAATGGTCAGATTTCAATCTTTTGCATAATTCCCATTGGATCACCAATCATAGCAAATCTTATTCTTCTTCAGTGTGAGTTTGCTGCATTTGCTTACAATGAGATTCTCTTTCTCTGCATAAGCTTCACTTGCCATTCTGAAGCGTATTATTTATTTTTGCTTTAACATAATTGGTTCTTATGAAGTTTTGTGCTACTATTAGATGAGGTTCAGGTTCTCTCTTCAGGTTTCCTTTTCGAAGCCATGTCCACGCTTTCTTCAGTGCAATCTCGCCAATTTGCCGCTTGAAATATTCGCACAGTGGTTTTTCTTCCCATTTCTATTTTCTAGCTTTTCTATCTGCACTTATGTTGTCACTGCAATTATTGCTTGCTCTGATTAATCTTTCTTTGCTCTTCTTAATATAGTCTTCAAGTTTTTCTATGCTGGCGAATCTTTTACCTCCTTTATTTCTTGATACAGTCGTTTCTCAGGTGTAAGGCCTTGTGTATCGTCATTAATTTTCTTTTGCTCCCTTTCTGAATTCCCTCTTTTATCCATTTTATCAATACCCCGATTATCTTACAAGAGAGGCTACCCAGGTGTTCATCCCTTTTGATGAGATTTCGATGCCGAGCTGTGTTTCCAGAGGTTTTTCGTTCTTCGGAGGTTACTTTATTCTTTTCTTGTTTTTTTTTCTTTTATCTCCGCTTTTTTGGAGATGTCCGTTTCCAATATTTCCGAGTAAACCTAGTTTTTTTTCTCTCTCATAGTCTTAATGCATTCTTTATTTGGCAGTTCTATTCCTTCCACTGAATCTCTTTTCCAACTTTTTATTATGAGCATGGCATATTCGTCAATACTAAATCCCATACCTATATCCTGGCTGCATGTTCGTATTGTTTATATGAAAGTTTTCAATTCTCTTTCATTTTGGGGAACTAGCTTTGCTATCCATATACAGAAGATGATTAATCTCTTCCATTGATTTTAAGAATATGTAGCATCTGTTGATTTCCAAAGTATGTGGTTAAGTAGCATCATTGCTATAGAAGCGAAAGTGAGTCTCCCTGGAAGATTCCTCTTTGAATTTTCACTTCAACAATTCGATAGGTTCTTTGTTCTACTTCTCTGAGGCAAACGGGTATCATGCTATTAATCTGTCCGTTTCTTGATCATACTAAGTACTCCTAAAATTACTGGTACGGTTGTAGTTTTAATGTACCACGTTTTTCAATTTCTATATCCAGGTCTTTGACTTTACAGTGTTATCTGTTTGCATGAACATTTCCATGACAAGACATGTTTCTCATTGGGTGCCCCATTCATGCGGCCTTGTGCTACATCTAAGTAAAAAGCTTAGTAAATTAAAGACATGTTTCTTTTATCGGCCTTAACCATTTTATCTGGCTTATTGCTCTTATTTTTCCGTCAGTTTGTATATAGTGTCCATATTCCAGAGATTCTTATTTGAATGACCATCCAAGTCACAAGAGATGACAAATAGAAATAGCTTTGTCATTGCAAATATTTTTTTCAAATACGAATAAAACTCTTTAAATACCTGCTTAAAATCTTCGTTTTCGACAGGAATGTTCGATACCATATTACAATGAAATGTTTTTACTAATAATAGTTATGTTAAACAAAAGTTGTTTACTAATGATTATCATCATCATCATCATCATGTCGTGCCGCCTGCACGGATATCCCTGACACTCTCTCGCCACATTTCCCTGTTGTTCATCACTTCTGGCAGGTCTTCTAGACTATATCCCGTATCTTCACATAGCTGCTGTATGTATGTTCGAGCTGGTCGTCCTGCTTTTGCTCGGCCATAAGTGGGGGTCCATAGGAGTACATCATTTATGAGCTCGTCTCTGCTCCTCCAGCAGTGTCCTGCGTGTCTGGTTCGTCTAACTTGGATAGATTTCGTGATGGGAGGCAGGTGGCCGTATAGTTGGTGCTTTGTCGGGTGCTGCCGCCAGGACTTGTTTAATATTGCTCGCAACATCCTTGTGTAGTTGCCGTCTAGCTTCTTTTCGAGCCGTTTTGTTAGCGTTTAAGTGGTGCATCCATACAACAGTATCGACACGACCGCTGCTTGGAAGAAACTGCGTTTTATTCTATCAGTCATGTCTGATTTCCATATGACCGATAGCTTATCGATAGCTGTCCATGCCTTCGTTAGCCGAGTGTCGATGTCTTTTTCAGTTGAGGAGACACTACTCCCTAGGTAGGTGGATTTGTCTACCTGTTTCAGAGAGGTTCTCTCTTGTGTGGAAATGTCACCTGCTTGATTAAAGCATATAAATTCAGTTTTGTGTGCATTGACATGGAGGCCAATGCCTGGGGCGGCTTGTTCCAAACTATGCAGTAGTGTTTCGGCTTGGTTGGGGCTATTTGCCAGTATTTGCCTGCGGCAGCTCGTTATCAACAATTTTTCAAATTCTGAATCACCGAAAGAGTACAAAAAATCTAGTGGCAACACTCTTGCTTGTAGATTTCTCCCAAACTTTTGATTCCACCCTCAGAACTAAGATGTAGCAAATAGCTTTATCATCTGTTATCTCCAAAGAAAATGTGATAAGTTATATAAAAATACAAAAGAAATTATTTGCTCATTGTCAAGTGACACTGATTTATTTGACTCTGGCGCTGGAATCTTTCAAGAAGATACATTAACATGATTTCTATTCATAATCCACTTGGTTTAATGACTATGAACTTCAATAGATATAATGAAAGACAATGGTCTAAAAAAAAAAAAAAGAAAGAAAGCATCAAACAATACCCAGCAGACTACGAAGATAATTTAGCGCTTCTCGTAAATACAACTCTGTAAGAAGAATTTCTGCTGCATGGTCGGGAGCAAGAAGCATTGGCCTCTATCCTAACTCAGAGAGTTCATGTGTTTAAAAAAGAAAGATGGCGCTATCTCGGCATTAAATGGCAAGCCCCTGAAAATAGTTGACCAAAAAAACTCGTATAAAATTATTTTCGCAAGGACATCTGTCATTATTTTTCAGTTTAAAAAAAATCTGAGCAAGATTGCGTGTTCCAAATGGTTATATCAAAAATTAAAAGTGAACTTCAGCTATTACGACTGTCTTTATCCTGTGAACTAAATTCAGGAATGTTAGTTCGCTACTTTGTCTGGTCTTGTCTTCTGGTCGTGATTTTTACTTCAGCAAACAAAATGGATGACTATTATGTAACAACTATTAAGAAAAGAAAGGACCAACAGGACGATTATCTACGGCTTGTTATTTATCATGTGTCATTGAATAAAGTAATTCATTGAATAGTCCTTGAATTGAGCACTTTAAGTCAACCTTAATGTTGAGAAATGAAAAAATTGCTTAAATTATGTAATCTTTGTAAATGTTCATGGTAACAATAAAATATATTTTGACTTCTAATAACGTGGGATGTTCTAGTGCCACTTTTTATCCGAAGAAAATTGCTCATTGTATTTTACCTAATTGGAAGCAAATTTATTCATTTTTTTATTGAACTATTTGCGCTGTCTGTTTTTTGGTTTCTTTGTTTAATGGCATATCAACTTTCGATGGTTATTTAATGCCAAAGCGACCCTTGTATAAGGACAGCAGTGGTACTAGTTAATCCATACCTTGGAGAATAAGGGTGGGGTTTTACCTTTCCCAAAACTACTTGTCCGAAAGTGAACGCAATAACGTGACTGGAGGTCGAACTCGCTTTAACCATTACACCCCACCCCGCTAAAGTTGGACTTATATATATATATATATATATATATATATATATAAAAGACATTATATTTATACATATCACCAAACCGTACATTACCTTCAAACCAAGGAATACTGCACGCTATGAAGGCTAAGTCTCGCTCAATTTTCTTGTGGTGTGTGTTAGATGAGGCACATACTAACAAGCCGGTGTCCTCGTGGCGTAATGGTTAAACCGCTGGCCTGCGAAATCGTAGTGAGTTCGAATTCCAGTCGCGCTATAACGTTCACTTTGGGACAAATACCCTTGGGAAATGTGTGAAGGTATGGGATAAATAGCATTACTGCTGTTCTTCTAGAAATGTGAATTTGGCATTTAATGAGCCACGAAGGTTGATATACCATTAAAACAAAGTAACCTAAACTTCCTTGCAAGCCTTTTAAGATGGAGAAGGTTTTCCTATTTGTTTAACCAGTAGAATCACAGCGGTCAGCTTCATGTCTATTTATTATTTATAAACTGATTGTTTAACAACTTTTCGGTCCAAAGAGCTTTGCTTTCATCTAGTTTTTAAGCAAACCATTATTAGTGAATCTTCTGGCCTGAGAATTTTAAGGCCCTCTTTGGATTTTTACTTCAGCAAGGATTGAAATTTATGAATTTATGAAAAGGATGAAATTTATTATTTTGAAGGATATTTTGTCCTTTTTTTAAACACCCTATTTTCTAAGATTGCGTATCTAGTTTTATACTCTTTTTGCGCTTGCTTGCTACAGTAGCTCATGTGATTAATCGTTTCGTCTTTGTTACCACATAACTTACCCTTGCTATTCTTCCGCGTCTTGTCTATTTTCGCTTTAACATAGTTGGTTCTTAAGGCGTTGTTTTGTGCTGCTATTAGAAGAGATCCAGTTCCTCTCTTAAAGATTTCCTTTCTTACCCATCTCCATGTCTTCCCATGTGCAATTTTGCTAGTTTATCTTTTGAAATATCCATACTGTTTTTCTGTCCATTTCTGTTGGCTAAATATCATTGTTCTATTGACCCTTATGTTGTCAGTGTTGTTTTTGGTCGCAGTAATTAGTCTTTCTTTGCTCTCTTTAATGTGTGGGTGTCTTCGTGGTGTAATAGTTAGTGATGGACAGCAGAATCGTAGAAAGCGAGTTCGTACTCCAGTCACGCTATTACGTTCACTTTCGGGCAAATACCATTGGGAAAGGTATGAACCCCCTTATCCTCCCAGCTATGGGTTAAATAGTACCAGTACTGTTCTAGTATGATGGCTTTGGCTTTAAATAACCTACAAAGATCGATATGCCATTAAACAAAACAAACTAATCTTTTTAATGTAGTCTTCAAGTCGTCATTTTTATTATTATTATTATTATTATTATTATTATTATTATTAATTTTTTTAGCTTTCTTTTAGATTTCTTATATAATCCTTCAGTGTCTTTCCCCAAGACCTTGGGTGAAAATAATGATTTTATGCATTCTATTATTTTTTTTTTTTCGCTACTGCTGCTTTTCGTTCTTATTGATGGTACTATTTACCAACCCCTCCGCTCGGGCAGTATAAGACACAAGGTCAATTTTTAAGCGGAGTTTAACAGGTTTGAATTCAGAGTTTTCCTTCTCCTAGACTAGTTGCCTCACCAAGGCTGAAGAACCTAGTCCGTCCTACTATTTACCCATAGCTGGAGGGAGAATAAGGGGTTTCATACCTTTCCCAAGGGTATTTGCCCGAAAGTTCTTATTGATGGTACTCTCTTCAGACGAGCAGTTCCGAAAAGAGCAATATTAGGCGTTTCATTTAGACTTGAACTGCGAGGTATCTTGTTAATGTGTTTATTATTGTTATTATAACAACAATTTCTACTGTTTTTAATGTTTTATAGTTTTCACCTTATAAAGAGTTGGTTGTTTTGTTGGTTTCATAGCATGTCGATACTTTTTAGGTTATTTAATGGCAAATTAGACACCGGCTCATTGGCTTAATGGGAAGAGTGTTCGCCAATGGTCCAGGAGACTTGGGTTTAAATCCAGGTCGCGTCATACCAAAGACTTTAAAAATGGTACTCGATACTTCCTTGCTTAACACTCAGCAATATAAGGTATTATCAAGGGTAAAGTGGAGCAACCCAAGGAAAGGAGTAGTGCCCTCCTTTACACCTCGGTGTTGTAGCTGTTGAAAACGGAGCCTTAGGGTCATCCTCGACAACGGTAGCCAACCTTATTTTTACAATGGCAAATTTAGCCTTTTTTTATGAGTTCATGTAACTCTTCATGTTTATCAATGATAATGGTAATTATATTGTAATACAAAACCTGATAAGTGTGTGCAATCTAATACTTACCAAAAATCCTATTTGAGACGTATGACCCAAGCAGGTGTTACCACAGTAGGTCAAGGTTGATCTGGAAGTAATGCGATCAAAAGGATGTCTCTACATGACCCAGAATTCCAGAACTGCTGACTCACCACCGGATAAAGTTTAGTATCATTGCCAAAACACTAAAGGAGATTTATAAAAAATAACAACGTATTTCTAAGAAATTTCTCTTTGGTTAAAATTATATTTTTAAACGTATCACAATGAATCCCTAATACATTTTCCAATAAATTGTAGGTATTCTTTGTTCGTTTTCTTTATTCTCTTTTTTTAATTTTATTTTCAGGGGAATAATAGATCTGAAAAATATCCACGTCGGTCAAAAATGTAGTTTAAAATTTGGTCAGAACGGAACATCTTTATCTGCTAACAAAATTGGATTTTATTCCCTTCAAACACTGACCATAGGAGCCGACGGTGAAGTTACAGTAACTGACGACCTTAAAGATGACCAAAGCATATTAAACATTAAGGTTAGTCTCTCTCTCTCTCTCTCTCTCTCTTTATATATATAGAGAGAGAGATCTTTCAATTTTTGCTCTCTCTCTTATTCTTCATCATCTCTCTATCACGCATTCACGCGCGTTGACTGTTCTCTCTCTCTCTCTCTCTCTCTCTCTCTCTCTCTCTCTGTCGCAGTTTTTATTCTCTCACTCGCACTTTCGTTCTTTGTTCGTTCGCTCTACTCCACACTCTATCTTTCTCCTTACGTTATCTCTCTCTCTCTCTCTCTCTCTCTCTCCAAATTGAATCTAAAGAATATCTGAGAGTGACATGATCCCAACCACATCCTTTTCTCGGTGTCTTCATCTCATAAAATCTCTGCGTGTCTATTTCGATAATTACTGCTCAAACTATTTCGAATATATACAGACCAAAATATCTATCGAAATTAATATCAGCTGACCTATTTTAACAATTTTTATTTGGAATAATTTTATATTTATAAAATGATGAAAATGTTGACACTTGGAAGAAATCCTTCACCTAAGGCATTTTTCTTTTCGTTGTTTAGGAAGTAACATGATAGAGTAATTTTGTTACATTGTATTTCAAACATAGAAAAACGTTAAAAGTGCTGAAAGAAATGATAAAGTTTATTTTCCTTCTTGACAAATCCAGTTATGACAGAAATGAAGATTATCACATTTTAGATAACTCTAAAAAATGTTTTTGATTTGACAGTTTTCTTTAAAATCTTTTTGCAAAAGACATTTTTGAAACATGGAAGAGAACTCGCTTGTCAACAAAAGCAAATTCTAATTTGTTTTTTTGTTTGTTTTTTTTTATTTCTGTTTTTTGTTTGTTTGTTTGTTTGTTGTTTTTTTTTTTTTTGTATTGGGTGTGACTTTTAAATCTGTTATCTCTTGGTTAAAACATCAAGTTGACGGATTTTTAAAATCTATGTTGAAAATAGTTCTCAACTTCTAAAAGAACTTTTTTGTTACCGTTACCATGTTTGGGATTTTTAGTTTTCTCGTTTTTGCTTCCAAAGTGTCTGAGTAGAAAGATTTACCGAAAATAATCATTATTGAGCCGTGCTGAGAGCATGGATTCATTTCACGCACACGATCTCTCTCTCTCTCTCTCTCTCTCTCTCTCTCTCTCTCTCTCCCCCGTCCCTACGGGCTATCGCTCATGGTAAGTTCTTTGGTTGACTTCTAGAGTCCACACAAAACTGTTGAATGTATATCTTTTTTTTTCACCGGTTGGTTTTTATGGCTTATCCACCTTTGTAGGTTATTTAACGCCAAATCCATTTTTATACAAATAATCAGTTCTATTTCAAACAATTCAGTTTAGCATAAGTACACAGTTTAATTTGTATTTCAAGCTATTCAGTTTATTCAAACAGTTCTAATTCAGCCAATTCAGTTGAGTATGATTATAGATTTTGTTTACAAACAGTTAAATGTCAAAACAGTTCTTTGTCAAACAATTCAGTTTAGTGTAAGTACAGTTTCAATGTTAAAAACAGTTCCATTTAAAGCAATTCAGTTTAACATAAGTACGCAGTTTAATCGTAAGAAACATTTCTACTTCAATCTGTTCAGTTTAGTCAAACAGTTCTAATTGAAACAATTCAGTTTAGCATAAGTATGCAGTTTAGTTCTATTTTACCCATAGATACGGCCCTATCAGGTGCTACCATTCCAGGCCAGAGTGAACCTGGGAGCAATGGCAATGAAGAGGTGCTTCGTCTTCCCCAAAGCCCCAGCATCATTGGAACCTCAGCATCAGATTGTTTAGTGTCATATCAAGGATACTCATGGGGGTGCATACTGCAGAGGTGCAATCAGTGTATTCTACAGCCCAAGCCGACTGGGCAATGGTGTGTCCATACGTAAGAGTCCATGGTAGAACGTCTTTTATGAGCTGGTCTTTTTAGTACACCCAGCATGTCTTATTTGCCTTCCTTTGCTAATTAGTGAGAAGATAGGTAAACTGTTTTTAGATTGCTGCTTCCAGGTTTTTCTCCGTGCATTTTATTAGAGCTCATATAGTTCAGCCATACTGTAGTTCTTACACGGGTACAGCTTGGAAGATTATCTTTATTAGTCTAATGCTGGCATGATTCTTTAGAGACATATAGCATTGCATTCGTTTCTTTGATTCAAAATATTTTAAAACATTTATAAAAACATTTTCCAGCTCTTTTTTTTTTTCAAATTTCATTCCTTAAATTTTCCTTGTACTTTTTTCCTTCTTTTTTTTTTTTGTTATATTTTTATTTTCATTGTCCTTTTTCCCTTCGTTCTTTTATTTTCTCGTTCTTTTATTTTTTCGTTCTTTTCTATTCCTCGTTCTTTTCCGTGTTCTTTTCTTTTCCTTTTCTTTTCCTTGTTCTTTTCTTTTCTTTGTTCTTTTCTTTTCTTTGTTCTTTTCTTTTCTTTGTTCTTTTCTTTTCCTTGTTCTTTTCTTTTCCTTGTTCTTTTCTATTCCTCTTTCTTTTCATTGTCCTTTTCCCCTTCGTTCTTTTATTTTCTCGTTCTTTTCTATTCCTCGTTCTTTTCCGTGTTCTTTTCTTTTCCTTTTCTTTTCCTTGTTCTTTTCTTTTCTTTGTTCTTTTCTTTTCTTTGTTCTTTTCTTTTCTTTGTTCTTTTCTTTTCCTTGTTCTTTTCTTTTCCTTGTTCTTTTCTATTCCTCTTTCTTTTCATTGTCCTTTTTCCCTTCGTTCTTTTATTTTCTCGTTCTTTTATTTTTTCGTTCTTTTATTTTCTTTGTTCTTTTCTTTTCCTTGTTCTTTTCTATTCCTCTTTCTTTTCCTCTTTCTTTTCTTTTCCTCGTTCTTTTCTTTTTCTCGTTCTTTTCTTTTCCTTGTTCTTTACTTTTTTTCGTTTTTTTCATTTCTTCGTTTTTTCTTTTCCTCGTTCTTTTCCCTCCCTTATTCTTTTTCCTCCCTAGTTCTTTTTTTCCCTTGTTTTTTAGCGCCCTATTCTTTTTTATTTCCCTAGTTCTTTTATTTCCCTGGTTCTATTTTTTTCCTTCGTTTTTTTCTTTGTTTTTTTCTTTTCCTTGTTTTTATCTTTTTCGTTCTTTTTTTTTTCTTTTTTTGCGTTCTTTTTCTTCCGTTTTTTTTTTTCGAGGGGGAATGGACGTGGGCGTTTTTTCTCTTTTTTTCTTTTTTTTTTTTTTTTGTATTCCTACTATTTCCTGAAAATAACTGTTTATTATTCGCAAGTTCACAGAGCACGCGTGTTCTAAACAAACCTTAAACGAAACTTTACAAATGTTATAAATTCTTTAATATATATATATAATATATATATTAAAGTCTATAGTAGAATTCACTACATATACATACTATTTAAGTATCGATTGATTTACGGGATGTCAACCCTCCTGGTGTTAATTCATTCCTCGGGAAATCTCGTTAATTGTACATTTATATTTACATTTTTGTGTAGTTTTAAGTAGTTTTTTTTACACATTGTTATATGTTTATTTATTAGTATGTGTTGTCTAAATTACATGTACTAGATATAGACACCTGTAGAGGAATAAGAGCCAATGATCTGGACTAGCAAACTGTTGTAAATTTGATTCTTACCAGAGGCCCCATACTTTTGTCCTTGTACAAAACTCTGTTTAATAAATTATTACTAAACAGAAACATAATCATTGACGATTTTTCTAAAATAAGTAACATGAGTTATCAAATTTGAAAAATCAAATTGAATTCTTTTAGAGTATAGGTGGTTAATCAAGGCGATGACAAATTGGACAGATATCTCGATAGCTTTTTTCAAGTGATAATAATAACAAGTATTATTAACATAAATAAATCCGTTTTTATTATTATATAAATACAAAAAAAAGCATACAGTCAATTACGAACATTTTTTTTTTATTAAGCGCTACAAAGATTTGTCAAAAGTCACATCATGAGAATCATAATGAGAATCGAACTCTGTACCCAGTAACTTCGCTCTGCCAGCGGGGCTTAAATTAAAGAGACAGTATCCTTTGTGAAGAGGTAGGACACACACACATACACAGACGTGTCTTTGTCAATACAATGAACAGTATTTGATGACGAAACTCCAGTCCTTGGTATATAGGAAGGTGTTAGTGATGTAATGGTTACCGTCGTAAGAAATGGACATGGGGACCTGAGTTCAAATCCTGGGTGAAGCTACTTACATTTCACATAGATTCATACCTTTTCAAAGGTATGAATCCACCTATTCTCTCTCTCTCTCTCTCTCTAGCTCTTGGTAAATAGTAGGGCGGACTGTGATCATTGACCTTGGTATGGCAACAGATCTAAGAAAAGGATAGCTCTGAATACAAACCTGTGAAACTTCGCTTTAAAATTGATCTTTTATTGCATCCCGCTCGTGCGGAAGAATCGGGTAAACAGATTAATATCTGATGCGTGTGTAGTTTACTAAGGATTATCATTACTTTCATGAAAACAAATGACTGTTAAATAGAAATGATTACTTGAAACCTATATTTATTAGAACTAAATAGGGATACTTGATATTTATAACTATAGATGAAAATAAATCTTACGAAACAACTATAGAAAATTCCAAATATACAATGAACACGATTATTTAACCTCTAGGCATAAAACAAGACAAGACACGTTGGTGCACCGTTAAAATCAATTTGTTTAGTCATGGATCGCAGTACTTAGCATGTTCATCGTTATTTAACTTTGAAATAATCAAGCGGGAACCAATGCTTTCAAGAGGACTTGGCCAGAAGTCCTTATTTAAATTAATATCTGATAAAAGGTTGCATGAATGAAACCCATTATGAGGATCGAACTCGATACTCCATAGTAACTAAAGAGGTCACCGGACGCTCTCAGGAGCTCGTTTGGGCTCCGCAAAGGAATAATGGCAGACTTAAGGCCGTAAGGCTCCCAGTTTCCGCGGGGCTACCTTCGAGTGGGCGAGCTGCAACATTGATTCCTTAGTCCTCCATGTATAGCACTAGACCTTGCTGTCTAGTTCAAGCTATAACTCGGCATACATACCCGGACCCACATTCGTGAAACAGTTCGTGAAACTGCTTGCCTCATTAGACCCACATTGCGCTTATTGGGTCAATGAGCAGCACAGACCAGCAGGATTCGAGCCTCGGCTCGTTTCCAACCTTCCCCTACCCTTTATCCCCACTTTAATCGGCCTTCGGGCTTTTGACTTTGTGTCAAGCCTTGTCTGGTGGGAGACATTGGCAAATAGTCTCCGTAGTAACTAATCTAAAATACTAACTTGCTAACCACTCTAAGATGTTCTTAAAAACAAGGTATAAGTTAGATCTTCCACAAAACTAACTAGCTAAGTTAAATGTAGACATATGCCGATATTCTTTTCACTTTTTTAAAATTTGTACTGTCACCTTGCAGAGTTTCAGCAAATCTTATCGGAGATAATAAAACAGCAAATTATCCTTTTTTACTTAAATAGGTCCGATTTTTCCTTATTTCTTATTCCATGGATCCGCGGGTCCTGCTTGAATGTATATTGATATAAACAGAATAAATTTTGGATATAATTTATTCAAGTGTTTATTTATCGCCTCTTTCTTCATCTTTTTTTATTGTTCCTTTTATCCAACAAGCAAAATATTTCGTTCAAATTCTATGTTGTCATGAAGCGATAATTGCGTGATCAGAATCTCTACGACCTGTGGTTAGCCTCTATCTCGAATGGACTTTGTTGGAAGGTAGACAGACTTCTTGGGGGTCATTTTGATTCGAATTGCGCTGAAAAAAAAAAAAACATGTTCGACGTTTCTTTAACGCAGCTACTTTCAAACTTTGATAGACTCGACTTATATTAATGATTCACGTCAACTTAAGATAGAAAGAAAATTCGAGAGTTAACTGCTCTGGAATATCATTGTGAGCTCGATTCTCAATCAGTGATTCTCAATATTACCTTCTCCCTCAGCTTATTACAAACTCAGATAGCGTTATAACGAAGAAAAACGTTGGGCATCTAACGTTATAATCGTAAATGAGCGAATAAAGCGGGTCATTATAGGTGACATTTGGCATTGTCTCACAAATGAGTTAAACTTCGAGCACCTCGCGAGGTTAGATTGTACTAGAATAGCAAAACATTAGTAACGATTGCCCAGTCGATTAGGCTGTAGGATAACCCGATTGCTTCTCTACAAAGGGGTAAGACTCTCACAACAAGTGTCCTGATTTTGATACTTAATAATCTGATAGTGAGGTTCCAGTAATGCTGGAGCTTTGAGGAATGCGGAGTACCTCTTTATTGCCATCGCTCCCAGGTCCTCGATGGCCCGCAGTGATAGCACCTGATAGGATACTATCTCTGGGTCAAATAGAACTAAACTGCGTATTTATGCTAAACTGAATTAGTTGAAATTGAACAGTTTTGACATTTAAACTGCGTGCTTATGCTAAACTGATTTGCGAGAAATGGAATTATTTTTTCATGCTACACTGAATTGTTTGAAATAGAACTGTTTTTACATTTAACTGAGTTTAAACAAAAACTATACATATACTAAATTGAATTGTTTGTAATGTAACTATTAATATGTATAAAAATGGATTAGGCATCAAGTAACATACAACGGTTGATATGCCACAAAACCAAACAAAACTTTTTGTAGCGAATTCATTTCTCAATGGATGCTCTACTTCTCACCTTGTGTCTTAAATAAGCTAAGCTGAATGAATAATAATAAATAAGCTAAGCTGAATGAATAATAATAACCAAGGAAAGCTGATTACCTAACTTTCTCTTGCAGTCGTATGCCAGACTCTAATAAACAGAGTAAATACGAGGATCATTAAATAAGTTTCCATACATTTTTCGTATGGGCACTTTTATTGATAGTACACACATGAAACTTTAGTCCTCTTCGAAGTAATCTCCTCCGGCTGCAATGCACTTGTTGTACCGTGCCAACAACTTCTGGAAGGCCCCATGGAAGTCCTCTTGTGTGAGCGTGTCAATGACCTTCATCACAGCCTCTTTAATCTCCTCAATTGTCTCATAACGACAGCCTCTGAGCTTAGAGAATAACCAAAAGTCACAGGAAGCAAGATCTCGGATATAGGAAGGGTGGGGAACTGTCTTGCTGTCCATCTTGGTCAAATAGTCTGTGACAAGGATTGAGTTGTGGACTGGTGCATTGTCCTAATGGAAATGCTATTGACCCGATTTGAAGAGTGCTGGCCTCTTCCAACGGAATCTCTTCCTGAACTCCCTTAAAACCACGACATAGTAACCATAACCTTACCACTTTGGCTAATCAATACTTTTTTATTGACTTCCTTACGTCTCCCATACCTCTCATCATCCCTCACAGACACCCTGTCTTCCTCGAATCTCTTATGCCACTCAAAAACTGATGCTCGAGTCATGCAAGATGCTCCAAAAGCAGTCTGAAGCATTCCATAGGTTTCTGTGGCCTTTTTTCCAAGAATTTTATTGCATATCGTTCTTCTAAAGTTTCCTCACGTCCAGACTGCATTTTTAAAATTCACCAGCTGTGACAATCAGGCTTTTTAGTAGGGTGTATTCCAATTGCTACTGTAGAAGTTCATTTAAAGATGAAATCATAAAAATTGGTAGGTCATCTCATAAGATGTATAGCAATAAAGTAAAGTTAGCGACCATAGTCGAGGGTGACCCGAAGGCTCCCTTTTCGATAGCTACTACACCAAGGGGTAGGGGAGGGAACTACTCCATTCCCAGGATTGCCCCACTTTACCCTTGAACCGTACCTTATAATGCTGAGTGTTAAGCAAGGTGGTATCAAGTTCCATTTTTAAAGTCTTTGGTATGACTCGACCTGGGGTTGAACCCACGTCTCCCGAGCCATTGGCGAACACTATAGCAATAATATAGTGAATTTTCAAGAGTCTACGACATTTTTAAATGCCTGTACAAAATAGTCAGGAAACATATTGAATGAACAAACGTATATCACTCTACCGTTGAGTAATAATCAACCAAGTAGTTTAAGGATTCGGTACTATTGTAGAGAGTTTGATCTTTATGCTCCATACTTGTTCTTCTTCCAGAATAAGTTAAGCTTAATAAATAGATTAATCTTGACTTGAGAGATAATGAAAGGAAATTTAAGGCGCCAACTTAAGATGAATAATGAACCAGTACGTTTTACTGAGAAAAAACATTGTAGTCAGTTGGATTTTCATTGCTTTCTGACATCAGATAAAGCTGTCTAGGACACCTCCTATAGAACATCTGGCCCAGTCGGGTGAGACTGTAGAATTCACAGACTACATGCCTGCAGAGGAGTAAGACTCCCACAACGAGTGTCCTAGTTATGACACTAAACAGTATGATGGTGAGGCTTCAGTAATGCGATTTGGTGGGGGGGGGATGCAGAGTACCTTTTATTACCATTGCTCCCAGGCCCTCTTTGCCCCGTTGTGGTAGTACCTGATAGGCTCCTTTCTATGGGTAAAATAGAATTAAAGTGTGTGCTTATGATAAATTGAATTGTTTGGAATAGAACTGTTCTGACATTTAAAATTCATACTTGTACCAAACTGAATTGTTTGAAATAGAACAGGTTATATGCATAAAAATAGATTTGGCATTAAATAACCTTCAGTGGTTGTAAGGCCTTTAAAACCAACCGAACTAAACCTATAGAAAATTGAGTATCCTGTCTATGAAAATGAGTTACGTTCGGTGGGGTAACTCCAGTTACGAAGCTCTGATTAGTGTGGAGTACCACTTCATTTTCTTTACCCTCAGGTTTACTCTGACCTGGAGTTAGGATAACCGTTACGATCCCATCTATAGGTCAAATAGATGTGATGGAAATCTTTTTGTATTCGATAGAAATAGTTGAAATCTTCCCTGTTTGCTCGGGCTATAGAATACAAAGACTGCATATCTTCAGAGGGCTAAGACACCATGTCCCCTTACGAGAACTCCTGTTGGCTGTGGATGGTAACCTGTAATACTTTATGACGAGATCTTGGTATCTGAGCAGTATGTGACTCGGCTACCAAAGGGGACACGTGAACTGCAACACTTTAATTTGCCTCTTACTTATGCTAGAGGTGCGGTCGGGGTAGTGCGATCTGATCAATCGGCTTGTCATATCAATCCTTAGTACTATATCCTTGTCCTAACCGTATTTTTCAAATTGCTGGTATTAAAGGTACTAGAAGGCGATGGCTGAGGGTCAATTGTTCTAGGGAGAAATAAGACTTTGACCACTATTTAACTAGAGACTAGGTTTTGGTTGCTAAAAAGCGGAAATAAGCTAGAGCTCGAAATTTCACAACCGATAGGAGTAAACTGGCCCATGTATTTTATTCAGAACTTCTCCGTAAAAGGAAATTCTTTTATATTCTTATAATAAAATCCAACTCCCACAACTCCCAGCACTTGTCAAAGAGAGAAATTCAGATCTCTTCCTTTACAACTTGAATGAGTTTTAAAAAAACAACCTTCGTAAAGAAAGCGTTATTGACGTCCGAACAATTTCCATCAAAGAAAATGACAAAATAATCCAAACAATTATATTTTTAGCTTCAACACCCCCCCCAAAAAAACACCCTACCAACATGAAAAAATATTCCATATTATAACTAACGTCGAAACATACATCTCAAACCCACTCAGAACCGCCAAAAATTTGAGCAACACCGAGAAAAATGCACCAGACTTCCAGCATTTAAAAGACGTGGAGAAAGCGAGGCAAACCACATGAACAAGGGATTGTCAAACAACTGTTCAAACTAAAAGCAAAAGCATGCACCTGCACGGATGGCTTTGGATTTAAATAACCATTGAAGGTTGATATGGCATTAAACAAAGAAACCGAATCAAACCAAACCAAAGCGGTTGCTTCGAAAGTATGTTGTAGGTAAAAAAGATACATCAGAAATAAATAGTCAACTAATTCTATGCCTGGAGACAAGAAAAATAGACAAAAATTCCATAGTAAAAACAACATAAGCAGATGTAGCCAAAATCACCAACAGCCCAACTAAAAAAAAAAGAATGACCCATTACAAGATGATAGCCTTAATAAAATAACTTTAAAAATTTATAGAATCACTTGGCCAACCTAACAACAAAGCCTCCCGTTGAACCAGGTCCAAAGATGAACCGCCAATCCCTAACAAAAACTAAAGACCCCCTTCCAAAAACAAACGAAACAAAAACAAAGTATCCATTTTATTACTAGAAATCCGTATGACCGCCCAGCCCCGCCACACACACAAATATCAGATTATAATGAAAGCTCACCATTAACCCCAAAGGAAAAATCTCTTTGGAAGAAGGAATCGAGCCAACATAGATCGAGAATTTTGGTGATGTAAACAGAAAACAAATAAAAATAGATGTCCAGAAAAAAAGCCCCTCAAAACTGAAATCCTAAATATCCAAAATACCCAAACAAAACCAGATCAGTGACCTTAAAAACTATGAAAATCACCGAATCAAGCCAAATAAAAAAAAAATCATGAAAACCGAAATTAACCGAGAACAAGGCAAATTGCAATGAGGGGCTTTTATTTATAGCTGAAAAAACTGTCTCACCATATTCCTCTAGAAACATTTAAAAAAGTGGTCACAAACCAAATATGAAAAGCCCAGTCGGCTGAGTCTGTAGAATACGCCAACTGCATCTCTGCCGCGTGTTAACAACCCCACTCATCATGTATCCTGTATATAACTCTAAACCATCTAATTATGAAGTTTCATTCCAGAATCATTGGGGGACTGTGGAGTACTCCTTTCTTGCTATTACTCCCAGGTCCATTTTGGCCTGGAATGGAAGTACCTGTAAGGGTTCCGTCAATGGATCAAATAGAACTCATTAAGAATATAATTGGGTGCAAACAAATGACTGATGCTAGATTGAATCGTTAGCGTGAAATAACGATGCTTAAAACCATTTAACTGTAAGCGAAAACTATTATTAGAATTACATAGCAGTACATGAAACCCTTTAACTGTGTGACAATGAATAAATAGTGCAAACGAAAGAGTAATGTTGATAAAAATCATTAAAGGAAAATACTTGAAGCCCTTTAACTGCGTGCAAAAGCTAAATTATTGGTATTACACAGGAATAATTTAAACTATTTAACTGTGTGCAAAAAAAAACAAACTATGAGTGAGTAATACTTGAAACAAATGATTGTGTGCAAACATATAATTAACATCAAATAGAATTATTAGTGTTATATAGCAATAGTTGAAACCATTTAACTGTTTGTATACAAGAGAAATATTTGTGTGCAAACAAACTAACTCTGACTCATTTGAAATAACATTACCTACAATCTATTCACATTCAAATCATATATATGTAACCATTTTAATGTGTGCAAACATATAACTATTGAATTGTTTCAGTTACATAACAGTACTTGAAACCACTTATCTTTGTGCAAACAAATGATCTCTAACGCCTTTAGAAATGTTATCTCCAAACTATGCGTTTACAAATCATATATTTTGTACATTTTGTTTGTTCCGTTGGTTTAGTTTGATGGCACATAAACCATTGTATGCTATTTATGCCAAATCTATTTTCTACGTATTCACAGTTCAATTTCAAACAATTTATGTTAGCAAACAAAAAAAGTTCCATTTAAAACAATTCAATTTAGCATAAATAAGCAATTTAGTTCTATTTGACCCATAGATAGGACCCTATCAGGTACTACCACTCCGGGCCAGAGTGTACCAGGGAGCGATGGCAATGATGGGATACTATGCATTCCCAAAACCTCACCATCAGATTGTTTAGTGTCATATCCAGGACACTTGTCGTGGAAGTCTTACTCCTCTGCAGAGATGTAGCTGGTGTATTCTGCTGCCCCAACCGACTAGGAAATAGATCTAGTATAAGTGTTAACAAGATTTGGCATTAAATGATTTTCAAGGTTGCCAGAAAATCCAACCGACCGAACATGAAAAACTAGGAATACTTTAACTGCATACATTACTGGATAAAGAGCTTCAGGTAGAGTATCAATCCTAATTGTGAAAATTAAATCAACATCAACACCTGCTGCCCGCAATTGCAGTCTCAGCAACCTTTCAGAAAATTGTCTCCATTTGCACATTACATATCCCACCTCATGTTCTTAAAAGTGAAAAAGACCCAAATGACTTAATAAATCAACTCGCTTTATTTATCTTTATAAAAAATTTAAAAGCCACGACATAATATGGAGAAGTAAAAAAACGTGAGAAAGAGGCCAGACCCTTGAAAAACTTATCAATCGCAACAATCTGTATCTCCACAATCAGAAATCTCTCTCATTGACCCATCCTCTGGCAAGTTCTTTACCATAACCCTCATTGACCCATCAATTTTCAGAGAATTTACTTGGAGTGTATAAAAAGACCTCTGTGGCAGTGACCACAATTCAAGGCCGTAGCCCAGACACGATCGGTGGACATAAAAATGCCTTGGGCCCTGTCAGGATTCCACTAAAAAAGGGTGCCTCGGAAGCCAGGTGCTTAACCTATCCAACCCCGGAAAGTTAGAGCCTGGGAGGTCGGCCCTCTGAGGCACGAAGAATATCTGTCTTGCCCGCGAGACGCGATTGCTGGACACCCGCATCAAGCAGTCACGACCGACTGAAACCCAAAACCAAAACCAAACCTAACCAGAACCCCAAACTCCAAAACGGCTCGTCGAATAAGAACTGGGTAGGGTATAAGCTGTCCAGAGAATCATCGTGGCTATTTATGAACTTTTCAGCTAGTAGCAGGCATTTCTGGTTAAAATTGGCAAGTCAGAGACGAGGACTGAAAACATTTAAAATCAGTTGCAACTATACATAAATACTGGTGACAGTTTCTTGGATTGCCAACACTTGATTCTTTGTACAAAAGATCAAAATAGCGATAAGAATTCAAACAATACTCAAAGCTATAACCAACCCTTCACCCTAATCGAACAACAAACTTCAATATCCAAATTCCGTTACTTAGCCACTGCTCCAGATAAAACCCACTACACCTTCCTTCAAGAATACTCAACAATATACTTCAAAATAAATACACCAATATTTGAATCTCTGGCAATATCCCTACCTTATGAAAGCAAGCAACAACCATCTCTATGATAAAAAAAATAATAATAACATGAACCCAACTAGTTGTAAGTCTCTAGCTTTAACCAGCCGTTCTTGTAAAATTTTCGAAAGGATTATCAATCTAAAACTGACATTTTTATCATTCAGAGTTTTCGGATTTTTGTCTTCATCTTTGTTATATTCGCAACGTTTCGGCCGATATTTCATCCGGCCTTCTTTAGCTGTTATTCGAACTTGGGAGCCTACACGGAAATTCGAACCATGTCCTTTATTTAATCTGGTGGGGTCGCTTGTTCTGATTCCATTAACTATAACTGGGTATAAGGGCTTAGTATTCCTGTATTTGTTACTCGCCTGCTGTCAGGATTGAATCTGCAACCTCCAGGTTATAGGTGTTGGTTCCCTAAGCTTCTAAAGAGACAATCATCAGGAGGTTACAGTTTCAATCCTGACTGCAGGCGAGTAACAATACAGAAATACTTTGCACTGGTACCGGAATCAGAGCAAGCGACCCACGTGGATTAATTAAAGGACGTTATTCGAAGTTCCATATAGGCTCCCAAGTTCGACATATACCTGAAAAGGCATGTCGGCCGAAACGCTGTAAATATAACAATAAAGATGAAGACAATAGTCCGAAAACCCTAAATGATAAAAATCATCAAGCTTCAGCTCAGAAATTCAGACAACTAAAACTGGCATGGTTCCTTGAATAAAAAAAATCTCCTCTTAAACCTACAAACAGGCTTTTGATCCAAAGAAAGAACCACAGCCCGAGTAGTCCGCATAGAAAGCTTAATCCGAGAAGCATTTATTAAAAATAAACACCAGGCTTCAGTCATTTTGGACCTTGAAAAAGTCTTTGACCCGTCATGGCCATAGAGTATACTCAAAGATTTCAGCACGCAAAGCAAACAAACTATTTTTATAAAAGCATTTAATAGAAAATCGAACTTTTCATATGCAAGTAAATAACACATTATTCGATTGAAGACCACAAGAAATAGACATCCCTTAGTGTAGACTCTTATCTGTAATCCTCTTGATGATAAAAATAAAGATAACCTGTCTCTCTCCCAGAAATCAATGGTTCACTATATGTCGACGACTTCCTTATTTTTTTACAACTACAAAAATATGGTTACCGTTGAAAAAAATCTAACAATGCATTAACAAGTTATCAAGATGGACCATGAAAAATGAATTCAAAATGCTGAATGACAAAACCAAATGTACGCACTTCTGCTAAATCTATAAAATGCACAACAACTTGCCCAAATACTAAATGGTCCTGAAATACCCATAACCCATCAACACAAATTCTTAGGCATTACTCTTAATTCAATCTATCTTTTTTCTCTGATATTAAGCAACTGAAGATCAAATACAAACGATCCAACACCTGAAAGCCATTGACAACATAGACTAGGATGTTGACAAAAAGTCTCCATTGAAATAATACAGATCCCTAAAACGATCAAAGCTTGATCATGGTTGCTTTATACACGAAGAATCCAGAAAGTCATACCTCCAAGAACTTGAAACCATCCACCACCGTAGACCCCGTTTTGCCTTTGGTGTCTTCTCTACCTTTCCAATAGAACGTTTATACATAGAAACTAATTGACCCTCTTTCCTTGAGAAGACATAACTTCTACTGCAATTCTATATCAAACTTTTCTCATGTCCCTAAAACCCTCTCGATAACTACTGCATAGAAATAATATACACAAATCTTGTTTGAAAATAAAGTAAAGGCTATTACATCTCTTAACCTAAGAATTCAAAACTTCAAGAAATCTGTATCGACCCTAAAATAATACATGGTATCATTCTCCTCAAAACAGCTCCATGGATCATAAATCCACAAATAGTAAAACTTAAAACCAAATCAACCAAAATACACCTCCACCAATTTCCAAGAAAATTCTTTTACATTCAAAGTAACTTTCCAGTTAATCGCTACTTCTCTACAAATGGGTGTAAATAGAGAATGAAAGCTTGTTGTAATGCTATCTTCCAAAACCAAGAATTCCTAACATGTCTCCATTATGAATTATCAATCTATATTGCAGAAGTGACAGCTATTGACCTAGCCATGTACAGTATAGCTAATCGCAAATCCTCCAAATTTATCATCTCAGATTCCAATCAGTCCTCTTAGCACTACGGAACAAAGATACATCGACTCCTCTCATCACAAAACTCCTAAGCAAAATGAAAACTCTTTCCAAAACTAAAAACATCATTCTTACCTAGATGCTAAGTCACATTAGTATATATGGAAATTAAAGGGCGGAGTAAGTTGGAAAATACTCCTGACAGACATATCAATAAAAAAACTCCTATACACTAATCTACAAACCAACCATTAAGAAATTCATACTAGAAAAATGGCAAAAATCACAGGATGATCAAATACACATGCTTCACCATATACAAGATACCATCGATAAATTACCAGTACGTTACAAAAGAAACAGAAAGGAAGGGGTGATATTTTCAAGACTTCACAATGTCCTAACCAACTTTCGCCTGCTTGAAAGGGAAGACACTCTAACATGCTCAATGCGCAAAGAACTCCTCACAGTCTAATGTAACACTATATAGGTGGCCCGCCAAGCAGACGATTCCTTTGTCTGTTTTGGCGCGAAACCAGACAAAGGGTTTTGGACTTGAATTCCCGGCGGGTCCGGAAGTGGTAACAGGATGCGAGAAGAGAGTTGGTTGGACATAGGAGCTGACAGGCAGTTGGCGACGGGACACGGACAGGAGCAGTCGACTCGGGACACCGTTGCAGAGAGGCGAGTCAGCATGACATGAGGGTCCAGCCACAGTGAGGGAAGATGAGTCTGCATTCCAGTAGCTTTGTAGAGGTTCGCTAGAATCCACACTAGCGTTAGTCTGCACATGCACAAAGTGTTACAGAACTTCCTTTTTGCTCTTGAGTTGACCCCAAGCATATTGTTCGTGTTTGTTCTATTTTCTCCTGTTCCCTCGATCGTATTCTTGTAGTGGCAAGAAATGTGCGTTACCCCTATCGGAACCACTAGTTGATCACCGGCCGTAAAGAAGCGAAATGATTAGAAGAGTGATGTAACGTATCTGGGGGCCGAAAAGGGGGGTAATATCACACTAACACATTCTCTTCAAAATTGACAGTGTCTGAAATACTCTTCCAAAATACTAGTAGACAAGCAAACAAAAAGGACCTTTTCAAAAATAACAAACCATTGGATATCTTTCAGTTTTATAAAAAAAATCAATAAATTCTGACCAAATCAAACTTTTCACTTAAATCTGGTTAAATGTAATTAAATACTATCATAAAAACCCATACTCTAAACACCTCGTACATGATGTAGCGCTTATTTTCCGCGGAAATGAAATCGGCAACACGATCCAGGACGCGGCTGCTTGTGTTTCATTTCATGATAATGCCCTTAGAAAAAACTTAAATCCACCCGTTCTTCGGTATATAGTTGGGTTTTCTTGCTTTTGTTGGGCAACCAGTTGAAGGGAAGGGAAACAATCAATTCAAACCAGCTTTATTCAGCTTAAAATCTGACTCTGGGTCTCATCCATGGCAGAAGGGTTCAGTAAATACACACACACACACACACTCACTCACTCACTCTCTGTATATATACTAAACCATTGGCTTAAAGAGTAGGGTGTTCGCCAATGGTCCGGAAGACTGGGGTTCAATCCCAGGTCGAGTCATACCAAAGACTCAAAATGTGATACTTTATGCCTCCCTGCATAACACTCAGCATTATAAGGTAAGGATAAAGGGTAAAGTGGGGCAATCCAGGGAATGGTGAAGCGCCTCTTACACCTTGGTGTAGTAGCTATAGAAAAGGGAGCCTTCGGGTCACCCTCGGTCGCCAACTTTATTGTTATTTATATATTTATTTAGAACCAAGAGAAAGAATTCAAAGCGAAGAACAGATCCCAAAACATTGGCATCCACAATAATCATCTAGTTTGTTTTTTTTTGTTGTTGTTTTTTTTTTCAAAATAAAAGATTAAAATCCTATGCTTAAATCTTAAATCGACAATAATAAAAACGAAAACAGGAGTTATGTTAGTTAAGTGATCATTTAATTGTCGATGTACCGAAGACTTTGAGTCATTTTCTCTTACGTTTACGCATTCATGGAAGTAAGATCTGTTATTGACATTCTTCTAAACTTACCAACAAAAAAGCGTGAAAAACCAAAGATTCGTCTAAGAGGTTGAAGACTTTTTTTTTTCAAAATCTCCTACCTCTCTGCCCACCACCCAGAAAACAAAAACGAGAAAGTCTGTTATCAGTCAAGGAAAATTGCGTCGTAAAAGGTAAAACTTAAATAATAGGAAAGCACGCTGCAGATGAAAATATATTGCTGTTATCCTACGGAGTTCGGAAATGTCAGAGATAACCATTACCCACTGGGTATTGACATTTATTTTAGATTAAGAGAAATGCAAGAGATCTTCATCATGACGGCAATGAAATTCAGCTTAAATATCCAAGATGATATTAATTAAAAAATATTTTTCAAAATATGTCTTTCTCATTTTTCTTGATGTTGATGGAAACTATCAGAAAGTGTCAGTATGATGATTTAAAAAAATTTCTCAGAAAGAACTAAAAAATTAGACGTGAACAATCGAGTACCACGAGTGGTCTTCTGTACAAAGACGCTTTCAATGAACAGAACAACGCAGGCCAGTGGGAAGTCTACATTCGCTTCAGGAAGAAAGTTGGAAGAAAGGAAGGAGATGTATCGTGTTGCGATAATGAAAAAAAAAAATTAAATTAATATAAAAAAAGCAAAAACTGTCGTTCACTCAAGAAAAATCTATAAAAACAAGTTGGCAAAGACATTAATATATGAAGAAAAAGAAAAAATCTCTTGTGACTTCCACCAACCATCCATTATCCGTATCTGCTGACATTCTTCCAAAACTTATTTTAAAAATCTTTAAAACTAATCATGTCAAATACGACAGACACCTTAATCGAGCTAGCTTAGAGGTCAAAGAACAGATCTGCAGTAAGATTGCGGCAGAACATATGCCGCATATACCCGTGTATAAGTGGAATTTTAAAGACCTAATTTTAAGAGGAAATAACAAAGGAGTTATTTTGCAAAATTAAAATTCGGACACACTGAAAGGATCAGTGTAATCTTTGGGTGTAAATATTTAACTGTATAAATAAACAATTGTCAACAAAAAATCAAGAGCATTCATTCATAGGATATATCGCATTATACACAGTTATATATATATATGTGTGTGTGTGTGTGTGTGTGTGTGTGTAAATTTAGTCATTTTCGTCTAATGATTGTGCACACTACATGAAACTTCAAATAATGAACATCTAAATATATTTCTGTCGGTTTTATACAGAATCAGTTTTAATAGCATTAAAGATTTTTATGCAGAAGCTTTTACATTTGAACTATTATATAAATGTCTGCATAATTTACTTAATAAATGTATAACCAAATGATTCAAAAACATTCATTTTATACGACAAACACTTATTTTCCAGCATATTCTCCTTTCTTTTTAATGTCATTAACTCATCTCTTTTTCAACATGCGATATAGATTGCTTATAATAAAACTTCCCGGTCAAAATTAAACTATTGACTTGTGGTTATGAATTGGTTGTGTGTTTTGGTTTAATGGCATATCAAACTTTGTAGGTTATTTAATGCCAAATCCATTTTTATACAAATAATCAGTTCGATTTCAGATAATTCATTTTAACGTGAGTAAACAGTTTAATTGTATAAAACATTTCTGTTTCAAGCAATTCAGTTTAGTCAAACAGTTCTGTTTAGTATAAGTACTGATTTTATTTACACAGGGTTAAATGTCAAAACAGTTGTATTTTAATCAATTCAGTTTTGCGCAAATACAGTTTCAATGTCAAAAACGTTCCATTTCAAACAATTCAGTTTAGCATAAGCATGCAGTTTAGTTCTATTTAATCCATAGATAAGGCTCTATCATGTGCTACCACTCTGGGCTAGGGTGGACCCGGGAGCAATGGCAATGATGGGGTGCTCCAAACCCCCAAAGCTCCGGTATTACTGGAACCTCACCATCGGATTTTTAGTGTCATATCTAGGACACTCGTTGGAGGGGTTTTTACCCTTCTGCTGAGAAGCAGTCGGTGTATTTTACAGCCCTAGCCGATTGAGCAATATGGTTATGGACTATTTATCTAACCCATATATAATTCATTAACAAAGACATTCCTTAACAAAATATTTTCCGATCTTTGTATTTAACGACCAAAGATGGAATCAACTGTAAAATATTATAAAAATAAAGGATAGTATTATTAATCTAAAAGATATTTCAGCTTATAAACTAAAGAAATTCTGACTTGACAGTAAAACGTACTTTGCATACTTATATCACATTCACACACTAATTGCTACACCCCATTGATCATTCTATTCTCTTGGAGACAGAGGTCCGAATCTTTGGTGTCTCTCATTCTTCATTTCCAAATCACTCTCTTCAAAACAAAAGCAATTAACTAGAGTCACCAACTTCTTTTGTTTATTATTATTGTATTTATAAAAAAAAAGTACGCAAGTGTCCGATGATAGATATATAAACGTGAAACTCCCAGTAACGTAAAAAGTTTTTACTGACTTGCCGTCTCATCGTAGTTTGACTTTTTTTAATGATTTAAAGATTTTTAACCACATTCAGGATATTTCATTCTCTTGCACACACACACACACACACACACACACACACACGTAGAATAAAATGATATAGTTTATAAATCAGTAAGCCTTCTCCAACTATTTAAAGTCTTCTTCAAAAGCAAAGATCATCATGTCGTGCGGCTAGCACGGATATCCCTGACCCTCTCTCTCCACGTCTCTGTATCATTCATCCCCTCCGGCAGGTTTTCAGGGTTACATCCCGTATCATCACATAGCTGCTGTATGTATGTTCGAGCTGGTCGTCCTGCTTTTGATTGGCCATATGCGGGGGTCCAAAGATACCAGGATTTATTATTGTGCAGGTCGTCGGAAGTCAGACCTGACCGATAACATGAAACGTTGTTTCTTTCAATCAGCGATTGTGTCGATACTGCAAAATGGACGCTAACTAAACGGTTGGAGAAAAATGCTTGAGGGCAACTACACAAGAATACTGCGAGTAATATTGAACAAGTCCTGGAGGCAACACCCCACAAAGCAGCAGCTGTTCGGCCATCTACCACCCATCACGAAAACTATCCAAGTGAGACGAACCAGACATGCAGGACACTGCTGGAGAAGTAGGGACGTGCTCATAAGTGATGTACTCCAATGGACCCCTTCACATGGCCGTGCAAAAGCAGGGAAGCCAGCTTTAACCTACATACAGCAGCTCTGTGAGGATACTGGGTGAAACTCTGGGGACCTACCGGAAGCGATGAACGATGGGGAGAGGTGGCGAGAGAGGCTCAGGGATATCCGTGCTGATGGCACGACAAGATGATGAGATGATGATGATTATTGTGCAAAATACTTAGCAATAAGATCAGATTGTCTTACACACATTTAAAATACTATAGTGTGTTAAAATATATATATATATATATATACTTACTATATCTCACCTTTTTTTTCTATGACATAAGGCGTAGAAAATCAATTTGATAATATAAAAAACCTTTGATAGTATATGATGGATGTTAAATTTTTCACGTATGGATTGCAAGTTGTGACTCTTATAGAACTCACCTTTTTCGTTTCGATTCCTTTAAAAGATCTAAAAAAAATTAATCAATCACCATCATCGAACACAATTTCCGAAATACTTTGATAAGGGTTGTTCCTGTGTGCGTGAAAGTGAATTATGTGCATGTGTAAGTTAATACTCCTCGAAGTATTTCCCTTGGGACTTTTCGAAATTGTTCCATACTCTATCTTTTTTTTTTTTTTTTTTTTTCAGGCTGATCATATCTGGATTCAAGGACGTGGCAGGTTGCATGCCGTTCATGTGAACATAAAAAGTGAGAATTTAACAGTCGATGATTTAGGTTTGATAAAAGGTGACAATCACGACATCAAGTGTCATGAAGGGCAGGGATTTTCAGGTCACGTTGGTTCAGGTAAGAAATGTTTTCTTTTTGACAACGACGAGCTTCTTTTTTTTTCTAGTTTTTATTAGCGAGATTCTATTTCATTGAATATTTTATTAGTATTAATCGTCGACTGGTACTGGCAATAAGATTCCAACTAATTTAAAGAATTACAACAAAAATAACTGTAAGATACTTTTTTATAAGTTGTAACAGGTTGGATAATTATTGAAAACATGAATCAAGAAACAAGGTTCACAAAATGTTAACTAAAATCTTATAAGTGAACTTAAAATGTGTTTTAATAGATTTTTTTTATTCATTCTCTTGTGGTTGAGTTAAAAAGTATATCTTTTTATTTCAATTTTTTTTAATTTCTTGCGAAAAATAATTTGCAAGTGAGGTTCGTTTTGTTTTGTTTCTTTGTGCAGTTTAACAGTATTACATTGCAGTGGACTGCTAATGTTTAGGAAATCGGAAGAGACTGTTAACATAAAATAATTCAATGGAGAATTTCTAGAAATATAGATGAGACTGACTGATACTGTAAAGCATGTTTTTTAATGATTCCAATGAATAAAAATACGATAGACGAAACATTGAATAACACATTGTAAGTCTTATTTTATTTGGATCTAACAATGCTGTCCATTGAGCCTAGAATATACTCATTGAATCCTCTAGAGAGGATTAAGATCCTCTAAAAATGGGCTGTCTTGGGTATGACACTAAATTGTGATGATTAGGCTCCAGTTCAGAAGATCTGGGTAGTATAGTGTACTTTCATTGCTATTTCTACCAGATTATCTCTTATTTCAAGTGGTAGCGACTATTAGGGTTCCATCTCTGAGTCAAATGCGTCTTTTTACGAATTATTTGTATTACGTAAGAAAAAAAAAACAAAGAATCTACACAAAAAGTGTAAATATAAACATATAATGTACTCAACTCAATAACTTCTAAGTATGAAATAATCCCTGGTGGGTTGATATGCCCTTTAAATCAATCACTTATTGAATGAAACGTTGGGGTGCTTTAAGATTCAAAATAGTCATGTGGTTGCCAGTTTGGGCTAGAAATACCGAACTTATAAAAGTAATTATGAATTTTGCTGCAGGTGATTTTTCCATTACTTTTACAATAGATTGAACTGACTTCAACTTCTAACATGGTCTTCATTTTAGTTCTCAAAGTTAACACATTCAATTATCATCAATGCAATTATAACAAACTATTTTGAATATTCTAAAGATAAAAGGTACTTTATCCTTTTATAATATTAAATAAATACCCTGTCAGCACTAAGAAACCCGAGGGTGTCCTCGTGGTGAAATTGTTAAAGCGATGGACTGCGGAATCGTAGTACGCGAGTTCGTACTCCAGTCGCGCTATTACGTTCACTTTCGGGCAAATACTCTTGAGAAAGGTATGAACCCCCTTATCCTCCCAGCTATGGGTTAAATAGTACCACTACTGTTCTTCGAGGAGAATAGATTTGGCATTAAATAACCTACAAAGGTTGATATGCCATGAAACAAACTAAACCAAACTAAGAAACCCTTTAATATCGTGCCGTACATTTTAATGTTTTCGATACTGCTTACGTTCCATTTAGCGTTAATTATTTTAGGAAAGAGATGAGTCCGCATCGGCTATGAATAAATAGTGGAGCAGAATATGATATTAATCCTTGTGGAAGAAGAAAAACCCAAAATTTAAAACCAAGAAGCGACGGGATAGTCACCCCACTCCATAATAGCCTACTTGCTACTGAAATGGCATATATATATATATATACGAGGGTGAGTAAAAAAGTAATGTTGTTATCCTACGGAGTTCGGAAATGTCAGAGATAACCATTACCCACTGGGTATTGACATTTATTTTAGATTAAGAGAAATGCAAGAGATCTTCATCATGACGGCAATGAAATTCAGCTTAAATATCCAAGATGACTTTTTCTTTAGTACAGGAATAATTATCGACGCAAGAACATGTATCATACATCAAAATGAAATTGGTCCTCTGTGAATCACGTCCCTACTTCTCAACATAGTCCCCGTTTATCTCAATAACACCTTCGAATGAGAGCATGTATCTCTGCCGCATCATATTCTGTTTGTTCTTTGTGTCACTTTATCACTGCAGTTTTCACTTCTTCGTCACTGGCATAATGTTTGCTTCTTAAACCCTCTTTCCCTGGGCAGAAGTGATGATAGCTAAATCTGGTAAGTATGCAGGATGCAGTAAAGTTGACTACCCAAAAGAGTCGATTATCGACCTTTTCCTGACGCTAATTTGTGGTCGAGCATTTTCATGAAGAAGGAGGACATTATCGATTGGCAAGATTTAGCGCATTCAGACAATCGTCTCTTCTGTCCCATGAAAGAGGGTTTAAGAGGTAAAAATTATGCCAGTGACGAGGAAGGGAAAACTGCAGAGATAAAGTGGCTCAAAGAATAGTCAACAGAATTTTATGAGGCAATGATATATGCTCTAATTCAAAGGTGAAACATTGATATTGAGAGAAACGGTGATAATGTTGAGAAGTAGGGATGGGATCCATAGAGGACCAGCTTCATTTTGATATATGATACATGTTCCTGTGTTGGTAATTATTCCTGTACAAAAGAAAAAGGCACTACATTTTCACTCACCCTCGTATATATATATATATATATATATATATATATATATATATATAAAGCTAGTGACTGTAGTCGAGGGCGAGCCAAAGGCTCCCTTCTTAATCGCTACTATACCCTTCTTTGTATTGCTCTACTTTACCCACGATACGTACCATATAATGCTGAGTGTTAAGCAAGGATGTATCAAGTACCAATTTTGATTCGACCTGGGATTGAACCGCGGTCTCCCGGGCCATTTGAGCACTAAGCCAATATTTCATTAATCGGCATTAAGCAACCTTTGATAATTTCATTGCTACTCTTATCCTTCAATCTGTTACTTTCATCATTTGAATTTTGATTTACTTAATGAAATGGCATATCAACACATTATGGGTCATTAAATTTTGAATTTGATGCTAATAATGACTATACTTTCAACTTGGAAGGTGTGCTTAGCGTAGCAGGAAATGGAATCAGAGAACCTAATTCAAACCCTTGTTGTTTACGTTTCATTTCGTGCTATTGCCTTTGGATAAGTGATGAAGCGATCTGTTCTCCCTTGCCTTGCTATGAGCAAATTGTTGGACAAATTTATGCAACCAATCTAGGAGAAGGAAAACTCAAACCGGGGATTAAAATCCTCTAAAAAAAAGAGCTGTCTAGTGTATGATACTAAATTGTGATGATCGGGCTCCAGTTCAGAATTCAAACCAGGCCGACTCCGCTTTAAAAATTTACCTCGTTACATCTTGCCAAAGGGGTTGAATAAATACATACTTTCAACGTTGCATTACAATCAACATTTAATCTCACCTTCTTTGACTAAGATAATCATTTATTTTCAAAGTTATATGTACAGGGTGACCGCACCCCCCCCAAAAAAACCCCCAGCACCCATAAACTTTTTATTACTTCTACAAAAATAAAGCAAAATAATTCTAATTGTGTTTTGTGGGGGGATACCCAGTAAAAAATATTCCTAACAAATAAATGGCCAAGTCAGCTGGGGCTATAGAATACACCGAATGCATCTCTGCTGTGAGGAGCAAGACACCTACCCTCAACGAGAGTCCGGTATATCACACAAAACAATCTGATTGTGAGGCTTGAGTAACGCAGGAGCTTTGGGCAGTGCGGAGTATTTCTTCATTGCCATGGCTCCCAGGTCAACTCTGGCCTAGAGTGGTAGCACCTGATAGGATCCTATCAATGTATCAAATAGAACTAAACAGTGTAATTACGATAAACTGAATTGTTTTATATTAACTTTTTTACATTTAACTGTGAGTAAACAAAAACGTTTACTTATGCTAAACGGAATTGTTTGAAAAAGAACTGTTTCAAATGTTTGTAAACAAATCACTGATGTTTAATTGAATTGTTAGAGATACATAGCAATACTTGGGAACCATTTAACTTTGTTTGCATGCTAAACTGAAATGTTTGAACTAGAACTGTTACTACATTTAAATGTGTAAACAAAAAATTGTATTTAAACCAACGAATAACTGTGTGTAAACAAAAGACTGCACTTATGCTAAACTGAATTGTTTGAAATAGAACTATTTTTACATTTAAATGTGTAAATAAAAAAAAAACTGTATTTAAACCAATGAATAACTGTGTGTAAAAAAAACTATACTTATGCTAAACTGAATTGTTTGAAATTAAGAGAAGCCATTTACCTGTGTACAAAAAACGAACTCAAAATGTGTTTAGAAATCATATTTGATATATGTATTAAAAGAATTTGTCATTAAATGACCGACAATGGTTGATATGCCATAAAACAAACTATCTAATAAAATTAATACAAACTTATGGTTTAAAGAAACTCCTCTTAGTTAATGATAATAATTTACTTACATACAGGTATGTAGTTTCAGCATTCCAGTTCAATGCTAATAATTCAGAGAGATATTTTGACCAATAGATGACATCCTTACATGTACTACCCCTCAAAGTTAGTTGACCGAGGAGTTACGCAAAGGAAGGGATATTCCAAACACTTAAGAGGATCACAATTGCTTGTATCGCTCGGAAAATATTACAGTAATAATAGGAAAGATGACTGAATGTCCTGTGTACAAATATTTTTATAAAAGAGAGTATGGTAATATGGTTTATTCATCAGTTGTTTTTTTGTTTTTGTTTTTTTTTTTCTTTTTTTTTTTCTTTTTTTAAGGTGCTGGTCATGGCGGCCGAGGTGGACGTGGAAGTAATGTAGTCAGGACTGGTGAGGCGTTCGGAAGTTTATTCGAACCTATGGATATAGGTTGTGCTGGAGGTGATGGAAATTCGGTCTCTTCAGGTGGAAAAGGAGCTGGCAGGATATCGTTAAAAGTAACCTCAACACTGCGAAATGATGGTCGAATTGTGGCGAATGGCGCGTCTGCAAAATCCCACGGTGCTGGTGGAGGAAGTGGAGGATCAGTCTGGGTCGATACATTCTTAATACGGGTAAGTAAGCTCTAATCCGATGAAGCAGACAGAAATAAGCTAATATAAACTACTGTAAATGAAATTGATATGCGTTATTCTCATTGAAAGAAACGTGGATGAGAAATAAGATTTATTGTACATTTATGTAATTATATGGATATAGGTAGACGTAGTCCCGTTCTGTTTGCGTTAATTTTTGACTAGATTATACATTTAATTTTGATAAAAATATGCATTCAAATTCAGATTCCTGTTTTCCTCTTTGATATATATTTTACATTTGAATAGAGGAATTGTATTATATTAATTGAATTACCAAGACTAGAAAATTCGACAAGCACTTCCTTGCGACATACGGAACACTGGACAGCTGTTTAGACCTTATTAGGTCTCATTAGCAGTGCATACCGTGATCTCCACCGCTAGAGATCGAACCAGCAACCACAAAAAGATTGAACCAGCAACCACACACACACATATATATATGTCCAATCTCTCTGCAGAAAAAGATGCGACACAATGTCAAATTTTAAGCAGAGTTTAATAGGGTTGAATTCAAAGTTTTTCATGTCTTAGACTGATATGTTAGAGTCAGACTAACCAGCTATTTACCCATTGCTGGAGGTTGAATAATTAGCAACATACCTTTCCTCCGGTGCATTAGCGCTACATGAAATATTTCCTTCGATGAGCATTCTCCTCTTTAATATAGATTCAAATAGTACCCTATTCTTTCTTGTTGTATATAGAAATGGATTCAAATGATTTGTGGGGGGTGTCCTCGTGGTGTAATGGTTAAAGCGATGGACTGCGAAATCATAGTAACCGAGTTCGAACTCCTGTTGCGCAATTACGTTCACTTTCGGACAAATACCCTTGGGAAAGGTATGAACCCCCTTATCCTCCCAGCTATGGGTTAAATAGTACCACTACTGTTCTTCTTGGTATTAAATAACCTGTAAAGGTTGATATGCCATTAAATAAAGAAGCCAAAGAAACCAAATCAAATGACTTGTAATAATATATTTTGTACTCATTTGGTTCATTCAATAATGCAATTAATTAGTTCATCTCTATTTCCACATAACTTACATGGGTTATTTTTTTATTTTTTTTTTTATGGCATTATGTTCAACTACTTTAAGAATTTTTCTCGTTAGAATTAATGACTTTCACCTTTCTGTTCCAGAGCTTTTTTTCTTTCTTTAGCTTTCTGAAAAGATCTAAGTTTTCGTCTACTTTTCGTTTACTTTCATTTTCAATCAGTAAATCTGCTGATATGGCAAAATCCATTTATTAATGGGCACATTTTGAATAATCCTGACGCTAAATCTTACTATTGGCCAGGCATTTTGAATCCACGCTGTGATTATCTTTCTCTGAGAGCAGAAGTTTAATCATTTCACCCCAAAAAGAAGCATCACTTAAGCATAAAGTCTTATATAATCACAACCATAGCCATACAAATATAAGCAGAAACATAATCAAACATAAAATGACGAACTTCAATGAACGAACGAATGCACTTCTTTATAAAAATATAATCTCTGACACTTTATTCTCGAAAGGGTGATGTTTATTTTGTGTGAGAGATGAGTTGGAGACGGGGACAGACTGCTATATTGACCAAAGTTCTTCTTGCGACCATAGCAGCACTTTTTCCTCATCTTGGCTGGGGTTGCTCAACCGTAGGTCACTGAGGGCCCAAATCCCTCTGTCTGCCGCTGGCTCTCACTTTGGCATCTTGTCTCCAGCTGACTCGAACCGTCTGCGCACCTGGTTATATTATTGTTTTACGTCAACCTGCTTCCGCTGTTCTTCCGCTTATTTACACTGGTGCATCTCTTGATTGACGGTTCGGTCGAAGGTCAATATATTACAAACTATCAAATGTTTTTCTTTCAAAACGTTTATACAATTACTAATCGTTTCCAAAAGTTTTTTTTCTCCCTATGTTGATATCGTAAGGTATTGCTGAATGTTCTTGTTAAATAGATTGTCGATCTTGTTGAATAATCTTTGGTATGAGTGATGTCTCAAATAGATAACCATCCAAGCTGAATTCTGAGAAAAATTGTTCATCTAATTAATCCAAAAACCTTGACTTATATCAGCTATTTAATTTAAGAAAAAGGACATCTGGCTGATATCGGATTTACTTTTTGGATTTGCTGATTTGAAAATTTGTCCTTTGTAAATTTGATGCGGAACGGGATTGAGATGTTGATTAAGGATTTGATACCAATTAATTTGTGATTCAACTCAAATTAAACCCTTTTCACAAGTGGAAGTTGAGAACGACAAGCATCCCTTCATTTCCATTACTCCCAGGTCCACTCTGATCTGTAGTGGTTGTACATTGCGTTCCCCTCAATGGGTCAAAGAGAATTCTTCACTCATTTACAAAGTATTATTTTTTTTATTATTATTAGTTATTGAAAACAAACAGCTTTGTACATATTGTGTTTGATAGGAATACTTGATAAATAGAATTACTAATGTTAAATATCAGTACTTGAAATCGTTTAACTGTGTATGAAGAAATGAACTCTACGAACTCGTTTAGATAATAAAGTTAACTACAAACTATTCGCGGACAATTCGCGCGTGCGTGTGTGTGTGTGCGTGCGTGCGCGTGTGTGTGTATGTGAACAGGATTTGACTTTAAACAACACACAAATAGCCCGGGTCCAGTTAGGGGATTTTGTGAAATCGAGTGTATTTTTTCATTGGCATTACTTCCAGGTCCACAATGATTCGAATTGATAGTGCTTGATATGGTTCCATCCATGGGTCAAACAAAAGTAAAGTCGGCGACCGTAGTCGAGGGTTGCCCGAAGGCCCCCTTTTTCAATAGCTACTACATCGAGGTGTAGGAGAGGGTGCTACTCCATTCCATGGATTGCTCCATTTACACTTGATCCTTACCTTATAATTTTGAGTGTTAAGCAAGGCGGCATCAAGTACCATTTTTGAGTCTTTGGTATGACTCGACCTGGGATTGAACCCCGCTCTCCCGGACCATTGGTTAACACTCTACTCAGTAGGCCAATGGCCCGGTATTGGTCAAATAGAAAAAGAAATATTTAATTATTTTCTTCTCGTGACACCTTTTAGTTGTATGCGAACAAATGTCTGACATTAGGTAGAATTATTGTTATGTTGCAGAACTATTCAATTGTTTGCTATAAAATTATTAGTGTTTCATAGCAATACCTGAAGCCATTTAATGTGAACGAATAAATGAGCTCGTTTACAAATCATATATTTAATGTGTGTGCATAAACAAGATTTGGGATTGAATAATCTACAAGGGTTGATATGCCGTAAAACACGACAAACCTTTTCACAAGTTTATTCTTCGTATTAACATTTGATGTCACGTTTTCCCTCCATTTTCGCCATTCAAACAGTCACCATTTTTCAATTTTTGCTCGAATTTTCCATCCTAGAAAGACAATTTAAATTCGGCTACGGAATCTCATGACTGGACTTCTGTTTATTTGAAATCATCACATTATTCGTTTAGTACATACTAATTGTCTTAATTTCTGAGATGAAGCAATTTCTTTAACATTTTATGACATTCAAAGTAATTTAACATTTTATGACATTCAAAGTAATTTTCCAAACAGAAAATGAATTCTAAGACAAAGAATAAAAATACCCCAAATTTGCTCCAGTCAAGCATAATTTAAGCAGTAACACGTAGCACAATTCGCGCACTCCGGTTGATTTTGTCGAGATTGTGAAATCGATGAATAACATTGGATTGTAACATGGCAAACTCACCTCATACTTTCCAAGTGCGACTCGCCTGATTTGCTTCTATGGCTTAGAACACGACCTTTAAATCCATGCTCTTAAATTTCCCAACCTAACTTGATCGTCAAGGTTCTTACAACCCTAAGCGAAATTACTTGAATTATCCGATTATTATACTGTGATCTACTGCGCCTTCCCTTTTCGCGCTACAAATGCTTTTGTTTTCTATGACAGCGCTATGACCCAGTTTGAACTCGTAAAGCACAAGTTCCCGAAGTAGACTAGGTTGCACATTTATCTGCGCAGATTTCAAATTACACACGGATGGAAGCAATACATATCGTGTAAGCGCACCAACTACCACGATGCAACCAAACACAGTGGGTACATACCATGGCTTGAACTGTTTCGGTCATGTGATATACCAGCTGCAAAATAGTACGTGGCAAAATAGGGCAAAACTTTAGATTCACCCTCGTATATATACCTAAATAGCATTTGGATGTGCCCGTGGGGTAATAGTTATCGTCGTAGGAAATGGACACGGCGACACGAGTTCAAATCCTGGACGAGACTGCTTGCATTTCACCTAGCGCTAATATTCCTGGGAAATGTATGAATCCAATTATTCTCCCTCCAGCTATGGATAAAGAGTAGGGCAGACTGAGTTCTTCAGCCTTGGTGAGGCAACTAATCTAGGAGAAGGAAAACTCTGAATTCAAACCTGTTAAACTCCGCTTAAAAATTGACATTGTGTTATATACTAACCGAGTGGAGGGGTTGGGTAAATATGTATACCTCAATAGCATTTGGTCAACAATGAAGGGCAGATTTCATTTGGAAAGCCTGGGTTCCATCTTTTTTCTCACGAGTATGAATGAAATATTAATAGACGACATCGGTCGAAATACGTTGTCATCCGCATTTCCTACATATTCGTGTCGTATACAGTAAGATGCACAGGCACATCTCCCTAACCAGATGTTTTAGTCATCTCTTATAATTATTCCGTCACTTCTTCTCAATGTATTATTTCTTCTTTAAACACAAAGTGATTGTCTGCACAGATATGACATTTGCCATGAAAAATTGATCAGTAGGCTTTATTAATCTTTGTCAATCATTATTTTGTAGACAAGTCGGTATTACTAAACATACGTATAAAATCAGATTTTATTATTAATTTATCAAAAAAAATCAAAAGTTACATATAATTAATAATTAAGATAACTAATTTATTCATGAATATATATATATATGGGGAAGGGTATGTGTTAGAATCAAAATCTCGATAAAAACGAATTATAATACATACACACACACACACACACACACACACACACTGTTCGCATTATTGTAATTTTCATGGGATTTTTCTAAATTATCAAACGCAATATTTTTATATCTTGCAAACTACAACCCGGTCGACCCACTATTATTTCATCATCAATCTGCAAATGAAGATCTTGGTTCATATGTCTGTATTTGCTTATCAATTTAGATTTTTTATTTAATAGATAATCTTCTTCTTGGTAAGGGATGATTTTCAATTTCTTTTCTACATTTTCTTGATCATGCCCGATATACTGCCGTCTTTTTATCAACTTCTGTTCGTTTATAGCTGTTTCATGGATTTATTTCGTCCTCCTTAATTTTCTGTTAGGATAACATCTTTTTTTTTTAAAGAAATTGTGAATATAAAATTCTAAGTCTCTTCTGGGACTCCAATATTGGGTTGATTTTCAGTTTTTATGGTGGCTTATTAAACAACATTTAATGTTAAGCATTTATCTTTGAGTGGAATCTGGTTTTTATATCAACAGTTACAGATGGGGAAAACAAGATCATCTTTTGTTCGAAACAAAACTTATATGTCAATCCTCTAAAGTCTCGATAAAATCTAGATAACTATGAACTGCTATAGAAAACCTTTCTCTCTAACCTAAATAAAAGAATCCCTTTAAGCATGACCTGGTTTTACCGTGGTAACTGATCAAGTTCAAGGTTCGTCTAGATATTACCAATATTAACCACAGAAGTTTGATGGATATTTTCTAAATGTTTTGTTTTAAAAGAAAGATTAAGATATCGTAGACACAGTCAAAAGGACTATGTGACTGTCTGTCTACGATAACCTCACTTAGACCTGCAAATTCACCGTCAACGATATTGAGCACTCTTTGTTTATAAATGTAATAAACTTCATTATTTAAAGATAAATATTTACCAAAAACTTTGCCCGAGCAGAATATAACACAAGGTCAATTTAAGGTGGAGTTTTGAAGGTTTGAATTCAGTGTTCCTTCTACAAAACCAGTTCCAATATCGTGGGTAAAGACTGTACTCTTTCCCACGATTTGCCCATATTTGTTGGGGGTATAGTTGGATTTAGATCCTTTCCCAAGGGTATTGGCACTATGTGAAATGCAAACAGCCCCGTCAAGGTTTTGGACTCTGGTCACCACGTCCATTTCATACCACGGTAACCATTACAACACGAACGCCTCAATTTTACAAATATATATTTTTTTATTATTCTAAATTTCTTTAGGGTTATGGTCGATTCGAAGTCTTGGGTGGCGACGGTTCAATCTTACCGTCAAACAGAAAAGTCGGAGGAGGAGGTGGAGCTGCCGGCCGAATTGCGATTTATTTCCTACGGAATAAAACCTTTTCTGGTCACTACGATGCATATGGTGGCCTTGGCGTTAGCAACCATGATGGCGGTCCAGGAACCATCTTTTTGTACCACAAAGGTAAGCAAAGATTTCATGTATTTTCTTTTATAAGAAGCGCTTTCTGATAATATAAAGAACGGATCCTCAGCAACATTTATCTGCGTTCAACTGTGTCTATAATGTTTTCGATAGTCCCCTCTGTTAATAATCACACTATATGTAATTCCAGCCCAATCGGCTCGGGCTGTTGAATACACGGACTGCATTTCTACTGAGGGGTAAGACTCCCCTAAAGAGTGTCCTAGTTATGACATTAAAAAATCTGACGGCGAGACTTCAGCCGTAGAGCTCTGGGGAATGTGGAGTACATTTCCACTGCAATTGCTCCCAGGTCCACTCAGACCAGGAGTGGTAACACCTGATATGCCCTATCTATAGGTCAAATAGAATTGTTTGACGAGTAAACTGTGCGCAAACAAGCGACTGAAGTTTAACTGAATTTTTACTGATACAAAGCGATACATTGAATCATTTCACTGTGTGCAAAGAAAACTAATAATGTGGAATATCAGAAACCGTTTACCTGTAATGCTGGGGCTTTGGGGAATGCAGAGTACCCCTTCACTGTCATCACTCCCAGGTTCACTCTGGCCTGAGTGGTAGCCCTTGACAGGGTCGTATCTATGGGTCAAATAGAAACACTTGACATTTAAACTGAGCGCAAAATAATTACTTATGCTAAATTGAATTGTTTGAAATAAAAATGTTTGATTATTTAACTGTGTGTAAACAAATGACTGATGTTTAATTGAATTGTTAGTGATACATAGCAATACGTAGAACCATTTAACTTTGCTTATTTAAGCTAAATTGAATTGTTAGAAATAGAACTGTGTGAAAATGAATAAAGAAGGTTCAATAAAATCATCATCATCATCATTATTATCATATCGTGCTGGTAGCACGGATATCCCTGACCCTCTCTCGCCATTTCTCCCTATCGTTCATCGCCTCCGGCAGGTCTTCTGGACTACATCCCGTATCCTCACATAGTTGCTGAATGTATGTTCGAGCTGGTCGTCCTGCTTTTGTTCGGCCATATGTGGGGTTCCATAAGAGTACATCTCTTATGAGTTCGCCCCTACTTCTCCAGCAGTGTCCTGGTTCGTCTAACTTGGATAGTTTTCGTGATAGGAGACAGGTGGCCGTACAGTTGGTGTCTTGTGGGGTGTTGCCGCCAGGACTTGTTCAAGATTGCTCGCAGCATTCTTGTGTAATTGCCGTCTAGCTTCTTCTCCAGCCGTTTTGTTAGAGTTCATGTACTACATCCATATAGCAGTATCGATGCGACCGCTGCCTGGAAGAAACTGCGTTTCATTTTATCGTTTAGGCCTGATCTCCGTATAATCGATAGCCTATTGATAGCTGTCCATGCCAATTTTTGAGACCACTTCACTCTGTGCCAACAAATGATTATCATTAGATAGAAATCACAATAATTGAAACCATTTAACTGTATAGTAAGAGTAACAGTACTGGTAAAACAAATCAATGCCAACTTCAAGAACACGAACCACCCCAACTAAAATAGATTTGAGGCTCTGGAAACGATGGAAAATGAGGATGATATATCGTATCTAAACAAAACCCAAACAAAAAAAAAAAAAACTAACCTCAAAACAAACCCCTCAAAAAATTCAAACATGACTCCCCAAGAGAGAACCAAATACCAAAATACCTATAAGATAACACAGGAGAACCGCCGTACCTACAAAGATAGCTGTAATGAACTGCCTTTATAAATAGCTGAACAAAACCCTAACATTACACACTTTTAAGAAACCCTCCTCAAAAGCACAGATAGAACAAACCTAAAAAAAATCTTTTTTTTACACCTGAACCATGGCTAATAAAATCACCCAGTGGAATATAAGAGGTATGAAACCAAACCTGAATGAATTACTGCTTCTTATTGGGAACCTATGTCCAACAGTAATTTGTCTACTGGAGACTTTTCTGAAAAAGACAGTCAACATTACAATCCGTAAATTTATATCATACAACTATGTAGATAACAATACATATAGTGCCTCCGGCGGTACATCCATCCTGATACATAACAAAATTCCCCAACACAGAATACAACTTGACACAAATCTTCAAGCTGCAGCTGCATCAGCCACATTACATCGTACCATAACCACACACACACTCACACACACACATATATGTATATATATATAACACCACATGATCAAATTATTGTCACTGAACATGACCAACTGTTGCAACAACTCCCTAGACCATTTATTTTAATGGGTGACTTTAACTGTCACAATATCATATAGGGATGCAAAGAAATTAACAAAAAGGATAGCATCTTTGAAAAAATCATAAATGAAAATAACTTTTGCTTACTCAGTACAGACATGCAAACATACATAAACCCATTTAGTGGTTATCGTCGCAGGAATTGGACACGGCGACACGAGTTCATATCCTGGACTGATTGCATTTCACATAGCACTAATACTCTTGGGAAAGGTATGAATCCAATTATTCTCCCTCCAGCTATGGGTAAATAGTAGGGCAGACTAGGTTCTTTAGCCTTGGTGAGGCGACTAGTCTAGGAGAAGGAAAACTCTGAATTCAAACCTGTTAAACTCCGCTTAAAATAAATTGACCTTGTGTCATATCCTGCCCGAGCGGAGGGATTGGGTAAATATGATAAACCCATTTAGTGGAAATACCTCTGCCATCGACTTGATCATATGTGACCCATCTATCTATATGGATTTCTCTTAGCAAGTGCACGATGATACTTGTGGCACCGATCACTTTCCAATTCTCTTAAATAACCTAAAACTTACCGGGGGGCGGGAAATACCTTGTTGGAAATTAGACAAAGCTAATTGGGGAAAATTTGAAGAAAATGTAAATAAAAACTAGCACACAAAGAGCCAAGCCATAACACTATAGAATATTTCACTGAAACGCCAAACCCCATAGCAATAAACTGTATCCCCAAGAATGCAACACCAAATAAACGAAACAGACCCTGGTTTAACAACAACTTCCAGGAAGCAATCAGACAGTGAAAAGCAACATTAAAAAAATTCCAAAAAGAACAAACCACATCCAATCTGATAGAATATAAACTAAATAGAGCAAAGACACGTAAAGAGATAAAAGCTGCAAACAGATAATGTTGGCAAAATTACGTCAACAAATTAAATTGCTCAACTAAACCAAAAGTAATCTGGAAAATGATCAGGAATATTGCAGGCAAACAACAAACTATACCAATAAAGCATCTCTCAAAAGATAACTCCATAATAACTGATAAAAAAAAAAACTATAACAGAACTGTTAGCAGAAACATTCTCTAAAAACTCGTCCAAACAAAATGGCAAAAAAGAATTTATAACCATTAAAGAAGATGCAGAAAAACATAAGCTAAACTTCAAATCCAAAAATCTAGAAGAGTATAACTTATAGAAACTAAGAGAATTAAGATTCCATAGAAAAATCACATATTTCTGCTGTTGGCCCGGACGAAATCCATTACGAATTTCTAAAGAAACTTCCGGAAAAATCTCTAAAATTTCTCTTGAAATTACTGAACAAAATATGGACAGAGGGAAGATTCCGAGACTTGCGGAGACAAACCACAGGGTACCAATCCAGATCCATAAAAAAGACAGCTCTAATCCACAAAATGACTGACCTATCTCCTTAACCAGTTGCTTATGTAAAACAATGGAAAGAATAAGAAACAACAGGTTGACCCGTTATTTCGAATCGAATAACCTTATATCAAATTTACAATGTGGATTCCGCAGCAAGAGAGGCACAACATAGCATCTAATATGCATTGAATCAAACATCAGAGAAGCCTTCATTAAATAAGAACACCTCACAGCTATATTCTTCGCAATGGAAATACGGAATAATGAAGGATCTGCATAAACTCTGTAGAGGGCAGATTACCAAAATTTATTGAGGGATTCTTATCTAATAGAAAATTTAGAGTTCGTGATGATATCACATTTTCAAGTGTAAGAAATCAGGAAGAGGGTGTCCCACAGGGCAGTATATTATCTGTAACCCTGTTCAATATAAAGATAAATAATATTAACAAGGAGTTGCCACCCGGAATCAATGGGTCACTATATGTGGATGAACTTGTGATATGTTACAGATCGAAATATATCCACACAGCTGAACAAAAATTGCAACTAGGACGAAAGAAAATCAGCAGATAGGCAACAGTAAATGGTTTCAAGTTCACTGAAACAAAAAACAAAACGTGTCCATTTTTGTGGAAAAAAATTGCATAATGACCCCCGTCTGAAACTCAATGGTGTAGAGATCCCAGCAGTAGATTTCTAGGGATAATATTTGACAAGAAACTGACCTTCATTCCAAACTTAAATTATCTAAAAAAAAAATGCAACATAATATTGCAGTTGCTGCGTGTGGTGGCCCAAAAGGAGTGGGAACCAGACCGAAATACTGTTTTACTATTAAATAGATCATTAATTAGATTAAAATTGGACTATGACAGTATCATATACCGATCAGCTAGAAAGAGCAACTTGATAACCCTCGACCGAATCTATCATGGAAGCTTAAGGTTAGTCCTTGGAGCCTTTAGAACATTCCCAGCTGAGAGCCTATATGCAGAGGCTAATGAAGCTCCTGTAAATATTAGAAGCCGCAAACTGGCCATCCAATACTACGTCAAATTAATGTCATGTCCAACAAATCCTGCACAGCATAAAGTTTTTAATCCTAAGTACAAAGAGAGATTCCAAAAGAATGAAAAAGCCATAGAACCCTTTGGCCTCCGGATGGAAACAATCATTGCAGAAGCGGAAGTAGACCTGACTGAAATCCATAAAACAATCATACCAGATATTCCACCTTGAACTATAAGGACCCCAAACATAATCTTAACACTTCGTAAATTCCACAAAAATAAAACCCATCCCCTAATTTTCCAAGAGGAACTAGAAAAAGTTAAGGAGAAATATCCTAAACAGTCACACATCTTCAAGGATGAATCTAAACTGGATAAAATATCAGGATGTGCTACAATACATAAAGGATTTTTTTAAAATCTCCCAAATGTTACCTCTATATTCAATGCAGAAGCTTGTGAAATCAACATGGCTCTTGACCTCATCTCAGAATCAAGAAATAACAAATTCATCATCTTTTCTAATTCAGTATCAGTGTTGAAATCTCTAAAAACAGAAAATTTGATCCCCAATTAATAATAAAAATACTTTGTAAATTAACGAATTTATCAAATGACAATGATATACAGATATGTCGGGTTCCAAGTCATACTGGAATCAGCGGAAATGACCAAGCGATTAAAGCAGCCAGGTCTACCATAAACCTAACCACTGAAAAGAAATTTAAAATACCATAAACAGACTTTAAAACGAAAATAAACACATACTACAGAAAAGAAAAAATGCTGGAACAATAATGAAAATAATAAATTATTAGAAATTAAACCTGGGGGAATCGAAGCAAAGCTTCAGAAAAAACCGAAAAGAGGAAATTACATTGTCCAGACTTCGGATAGGTCATACAAGGATAACACATTCTTATATACTCGAAGGAAAACAACAACCAATATGTTATGCATGCCAGACCAAATACACCGTGAAACACATTCTCATCAAATATACCGACCAAGCCCAGATAAGGAAAACCTTCTACAATGCAAACAATATGAAGGAACTTTTCAAAAAAAACTGAAATAAGTAATGTGATATAATTTCTAAAAACAGTGGCGTTATACAAAAAAATCTAAAGAAATTTACAATAAGACCAAATTACCCTTTCTTTACAAGATATATTCTAACAAACTGATCCCTTCCGCAACCAGTTTCACAAATTTTTTTATGATTATGATTTCCTACAAATAACTCCTAATAATAAAAAAAAAATAACCAACTAATTTTCAAAATTTATCATTAAATCCTAGGACCTCTCCTTTGAATTTCTTTTCAGACTTATTTTCCTTAACTCGATTCGGCATTAAATGACCGATGAGGTTGATATGCCGTAAAACAAAATAAAACAAACAAACAAACTAAAAACTAATCACTTACAAATCCTATATACGTATAAACAGGATTTGGCATTAAATAACCATCAAGAGTTGATATACCATAAAGCCAAATAAACTAATCAAACTTAGAAACTGTTTAACTCTTTGTACAAACAAATGCGGAGTACCCCTTCATTGCCATTGCTTCCAGGTCCACTCTGGCCCGGAGTGGTAGCACCTGATAGGGCCCTATCTATGGGTTAAATAGAACTAACGGCATACTTATGCTGAACTGAATTGTTTGAGTAAACTGAATGGCTTGAAATAGAAATGTTTTTGACTCTTAAACCGTACTTACATTTAAACTGCGAGCTTATGCTTAATTGAATTACTTGAAATAGAATTGTTTTCTTACATATATATGATATGTGATTTATTGTAGTTTGTAGGCAACATTTTTAAACAAAGCAGAACTCATTTCTTTACGCAATAAAATACTTGAATCCATCCAACTATCTAACTCTAACAATGTAATTTAAGATTAGTTATTTGTTTGTCAACTGGTTATATATATATATATATATATATATATATATATATATATATATATATTAATCATTTGTCTGCACACAATGCAAGGGTTACAAGTATTGCTATTTAACTCTCAATTCTTTTTAGCACTATTTATTTATTTGCACACAGTCAAATGGTTCCAAGTATTACTCTGTGATATCAATAATTCAATTTAGGCACACATAAATGATTTCAAGTATTGCTAAGCAACACTAACAATTCAATTTAACATCAGTCAGTTTTTTGTTCATAGATAAATACTCCATCCGTCTTTCATAGACGAACAATAAATATTGAGTAACTTTGACCTTTTAAGACTTCATTCGTTTCGACCAGTAATTTTATGTTGAAAACCATTGCTCTTGCTATTAACTAAATCGAGTCTGTTAACAGGTATCAAGTTGTAATGAATAGACATAGAGGTGCCCGTGGTGTAATGGTTATCGTCGCAGGAATTGGACACGGCGACACGAGTTCAAATCCTGGACTGATTGCATTTCACATAGCACTAATACCCTTGGGAAAGGTATGAATCCAATTATTCTCCCTCCAGCTATGGGTAAATAGTAGGGCAAACTAGTCTCGGAGAAGGAAAACTCTGAATTGAAACCTGTTAAACTTCGCTTAAAAATTGACCTTGTGTCATATCCTGCCCGAGCGGAGGGGTTGGGTAAATATGATTAATAGACATAGAAAAAAAATTGATTTGCCAATCTTCTAATTAGGAATTTCTTGTCTGCAAGTATTTAAAATTTCTCAACTATAAATCTAGATATTTTCAGACACTAAACAGAACAAATAAAATTTTTAAAAATACATGCATATCAAAAAAAAGTATTTTATTTCTAATACAGCCATGTTGAAGATTAAAGATAAAATAATTTCTAATTTTATCTTTCTCTTAGATAATTCGTAAATTCACTTTGATATTTAATATCGAATATATTTCAAAATTTTAAGATTAGAAATGTACTCTCAATAAAATGTTTTCAGAATATACTTTCATAGTACCTTATCGGTGGTACTCTGATTGTATCTACTATCGAGGGGTAAGATCCTGCAAAAATGGGGGTGCCTCGGGTATGTCACTTAATTGTATCTGGTGGTGAGTTTCCAGTACCTTCATTGTCACCAATTCCTGGTCCTCTCTGATCCGAAATCGTTAGAACTATAAAAGTCCTATCTATGAGTCAAATAGATATATTTGTAAATTATTTGTATCAGAGTGGAACGTTTGATATCATGTAACCAAGAGCCAAAAAACTCAAAAGAACCAATACAAAAATGTAAATATCGATGTACAATATACGCAATTCCCTAATATCTAGGCATAAATTGACCCAGAAGAATTAAAATGCCATTAAAATCAATGTACTTTCAGAAGACATTTTAAAACTTTTAGGAGATGTGTTACTCTATCGTCACTGGTTTTATTCTGCCTTACTGTTGTTTAATCAAAATGCTTTATCCATACGATGTTCAATTTGAATAGTTTGTTTGACCAGTCGGCTTGGGCTGTAGAATACACCGAATGCTTCTCTGCCGAGGGATAAGACTCCTCCCCAATGAGTGTCCTGGATATGACACTAGACAATCTGATGGTGAGGTAACAGTGATTTTGGAGCTTTGGGGAATGCGGAGTACCCCTTCATTGCCATCACTCCCAGTTCCACCCTGGTCCGGAGTGGTAGCACCTAATAGGGTCCTATCTCTGAGTCAAATAGAACTAAAATGCGTATTTATGTTAAACTGAATTACTTGAAATAGAACTGTTTTGATATTTACCTGCGTACTTATGCTAAACTGTATTTTTTGAACTAGAACGGTTTTACTTAACTGAATAGCTTAAAATAGAAATGTATTTGACAATTATACTGTGTATTCATACTGAACTAAATTGTTTGAAATAGAACTGATTATTTGTATAAAAATGGATTTGGCATTAAATAACCTACAAAGGTTGATCTACCATAAAACCCAGCCAACCTGAATAGTTTATCATTAAAGTTGGGTTTTTTTCTGAAACTTACTGGTAGCTTTTCAACTACTGCAATTAACTAAGAATAATAAAGAGTACCCATTTACCGATCCCGTCTTCAACGAGCAGGATGAGATAAAAGGTCAGTTTAAGCAGAGCACACTTGGTTTAAAATCTCCTTGACTGATTGCTTTACCACGATTAAATAATCCAGTCGGCATTATTATTTACCCTTACGTGGAGGGGAGAATAGATGGATTCATGCCTTTCTCAGGGCATTGGCACGAAAGGAAATGCATCCAGGTTTGTGGTCTAATCAGCGATTCCATTTCCTACGACAATTATCGTTACGCTAAGCGCACTTTGATAATAAAGAGTATATGACATCTGGGTTATATGCTGGGAAAAGACCAAAGATATTCCTCCTTATGGTTTGCTCAGTCGGCTGGGGCTGTAGAATACTCTGACTGCTTCTCTGTAGAGGGGTAAGACCCCCCCCAACGAGTGTCCTAGATATGACATTAAACAATCTGATGGTGAGATTCCAGTATTGCTGTAGCTTTGGGGAATGCGGAGTACCTCTTTATTGCCATCGCTCCCAGTTCCACTCTGGCCCGGAGTGGTAGCACCTGATAGAGGTCCTATCTATGAGCTAAATAGAACTAAAACATGCTTGGCGTTTACTGTTTTTATACATTTAAACTGCGTATTTATGTTGAACTGAATTGTTTAAAATAGTACTGATTTGACATAGAAACTGCGTACAAATGCTAAACTGAATTGTCGAAATAGAACTGTTTTGACGTTTTAACTGTATTTATGCTGAACTGAATTATCTGAAATAAAACTGTTTGACATTTAACTCTGAATATTGCCCAGTCAGCTGGGGCTGTAGAATACACTGACTGCAACTCTGCAGAGGAGTAAGACCCCCACCACTATGAGTGCCCTTATAATGACACTAAAAAGTCTGATGGTGAGCTCCCAATAATACTGGAGCCTTGGGGAATGTGGAGCACCCCTTCATTACCATTGCTCCCAGGTCCACTCTGACCCGGCGTGGTAGCACCTAATAGGGCCCTATCTATGGGTTAAATAGAACTAACGGCATACTTATCGAAACTGAATTGTTTGATTAAACTGACTAGCTTGAAATAGAAATGTTTTCGATAAACCGTTCTTACATTTAAAATGCGTGCACATGCTAAACTGTTTTTTGACATTGAAACTGTATTTACACTAAACTGAATTGTTTAACATAGAACTGTTTTGACATGTAACTGTGTGTAAACAAAATCTGTACTTATACTGAACGGAATTAGCTGAATTAGAATTGCTTGACTAAACTGAATAGCTCGAAATAGAAATGTTTTTTACAATTAAACTGTACTTACATTTAAAATGTGTACTTATGCAAAACTGAATTATTTGAAATAGAACTGTTTTTGACATTGAAACGGTACTTACACTAAACTGAATTGTTATATATAACTGCTTGAATAGTTTGAAAAAGAAATATTTTTGACAATAAAACTGTGTACTCATGCTTAACTGAATTGTTTTAAATAGAACTGATTATTTACATAAAAATGGATTTGGCGTTAAATAACCAGCAAAGGTTGACATGCCATAAAACCCAACAAACCGAACCAAACCTTCTTATGGTAGATTGATAGAGTTTAACGGCAAAACAACCTACAAGGCCTATTTTATGCCCTAATGTTAGGAAAATTATTTATAGGACATTTATATTTACATTTTTTGGAGTTGTACCCCTAGAGATTTTTTGCTTGACAGTTGTATATAAGAATTCCGTTTAAATAAAGCTTTCGTTTGCCCACGGTTACATTGTTTCAACATTAAGGAAGAAAAGGGAAAAGGAAGAAAAAATTATCTTTTTTTTTTACGAAAGCCATGGGAAGCAATATGGTAGACGTAAAGGCGAGCAGATAAACCCTCCACGCAATGCCTAATCCGGTCCTGGGCGTATGAATCCTACGGTTCAACAGCCAGGATTAAATAGTTCGATCGGGAAACTACTGCTGCTCATCTGTAAGAGTGGCTTCCAGCGATGAGAATGAAAACAACCATTAAAAGATTACCATGACTCTCACTCAGACTGTCCAAATCCCATCGCTTTTCGCGCGGGTAAAAAAGGAGCGAGTCTTGCTGAGGTTCGAGCCCTGGCCTCGGTGTTCGAACAATCAGCTACACAGCTCAAACTAAAGCAAAATTGCCCAGTCAGCTGGAGCTGTAGAATACACTGACTGCAACTCTGCAGAGGGGTAGGACCCCATAATGGGTGTCCTGGATATGACACTCAACAATCTGATGGTGAGGTTCCAGCAGTGCTGGAGCTTTGGGGAGTGCAGAGTACCCCTTCATTGCCATTGCTCCAAGGTCCACTCTGGCCCGGAGTGGTAGAACCTGATAGGGACCTATCTATGGGTTAAATAGAACTAACAGCATACTTATGCTAAACTGAATTGTTTGAGTAAACTGAATAACTTGAAATAGAAATATTTTTGACAATTAAACCGTACTTACATTTAAACTACATGCTTATGCTTAACTGAATTATTTCAAATAGAAGTGTTTTTCGACATTAAAACTGTATTTACACATAACTGAATTGTTACATATAACTGCTTGAATAGTTTGAAATGGAAATGTTTTGACAATTAAACTGTGTACTTATGCTAAACTGAATTATTTTCAATAGAACAGATTATTTACATAAAAATTGATTTGGCGTTAAATAACCTACAAAGGTTGATGTGCCATAAAACCCAACAAACTAAACCAAACTAAAACAAAACTTTCTGAAATACAAACGCACATTTCAAATAGTGACATAAAACGTTAAATAGAATTGGACAACCGCTGAAGCTGACTGCATCGGTGATAAATCATAACATTGACATAATATGCATACACGAGCACAGATACACTCATAGCGACAATATTGAATATGACGATACTGGCAATGGATGGATACTAGCCACTGCATCTGCGTAGAAAAACTCTGTTAATGCCATGATAGGAGGTGTAGGTATTCTTATAGGACACGAGCCCTAAAATCACTAAAAAGTATAGAGAAAATACAACCTAGGATGATGGTAGCTACTTTTAATGGCAACCCCAGCGCAACAATCATCTCCTGCAACAATGTTAGTAAAGAAACTGAACTCAACACCTTCTATAATGAGTTATAACCTCTTGTTCATAGCATCCCGAAACACCACATTCTCGTCATCGGTGGAGACATGAATCCCCAAATTGGAAAAAAATTAAACCAAAAGTTCAGCTAACACAACTAGTCAAACAGAAATGGACAACACCTAACAGATTTCACATTAGAAAATAGAAAACATGCCTCAATATAAATTTCAGAAAAGGGAGGGAAAACTATGAACCTACACCTACGCAAATAATACTAAAGCACAGATAAACTACGTCTTTATAAATAAGAAATGGAATAATAGCGTACTGAATTGCGAGGCATACTCCTCATTCGAGGGTGTGGCCTCCGATCACCGAATTGTCACGGCAAAAATACGACTGAGCCTACTAAAGAATGCGACCCGAACAACAACCACCGTAAACTGACTGGTCCCTGCTTAATAACAGGGATATTAGAGATAGATATGCGTTAACAAATTCGATGCTCTACAGAAGACAGAAACACATACTCCGAATGACGAATATGAACATCTCGTCAACGCCCACTTTGAATCGGCAGCAGAATGCATACCAACTAAACAAAGAGCTATACCTAGAGTCCCATGGGAGACATTAGCAGTTAGAAAAAAGCGTGCAGACGTGAAAACTGCTTTCAAATGCAATAGGAAGAACCCAACCAATACCAATGTCCTGAATTTAAAAAGGCATAAAAGGAATTAGCAAACATTTACCTAAAAGAACAAACAGAATGCATACAAAATCAAATCGATAAGATTAGAGACTCGATTGAAGATAGACAATCTAGGATAGCTTGGCAAACGGTAAACGAAGAGAACAGAAGGAAGAACACTGCGAAAGCTAAACTGAAAGCTACTAGCCAACGAGAATGAATAAAATTATGGAAACATTTCAAGAATTTACTCGGAAACCCTCCAAAAGTCACACATGAACCAATCAGGAGAATTATTAGTAAACAATTAGACATAAAACTAGGACAGTTTACGCAAGAAGAACTTGACTCAGAACAAAAAAAAAAAATTAAAAATGGAAAAACAGCAGGGCTTGATGAAATACCTCCAGAAGTATGGAAGACCAGAGATGACATACTGCTCCGATACTGTAATGCCGTATATAATAAAAACACAATAGACAGATGGACAAAACGATGCATCCTCCCCTTCACTAAGGAGGGCACTAGTCAAGAACTACCAAGGTATAACCCTTACATTATTAGCGGCCAAGATATACAATGCTTTACTTCGCAACCGCATAGAACCCAAAATACGTAGGAAGAACCAAAATGGTTTTCGAAGAAATAGATCCACGACCTCACAAATTTTTACTCTCCGTCGAATTTTAGGTGTACGGGCAAAAAACCTTGAGGCAACAATATAATTCGTCGACTTCTCCCAGACCTTTGACTCCGTACTCAGAGGGAAGATGGGGCGAATATTTTTCGCCTACAGCCTTCCTAAAGAAACCGTCGCTGCCTAAATGATGCTATATAAAATCAAGATAGTAAAAGTTCGCTCTTTGGATGGGGACACAGACAACAGCGACATTGTAGCAGGTGTGCTGCAAGGAGACACATTAGCCCCATACTTCTAAATTATTTGTTTAGAATACGTACTTAAAACGTCTACTGATAGAATGAAAGACAACGGTTTCAAGCTGACAAAGAAAAAAAGCAGAAGATACTCGCCACAAACAATTACGGACGCAGACTACGCCTATGACATAGCGCTTCTGGCAAATACACCCGCCCAAGCCGAAACCCTGCTACATAGTTTGGAACGGGCAGCTGCTAGCATAGGCATCCATGTCAAAGCGCACAAGACGTTCTTTAATCAAAGAAGCGACATCTCCACACAAAACGTGAGTTCTCTAAAACTAGAAGGAAATTTCACCTACCTAGGAAGCAGTGGCACATCAACTGAGAGAGACATCAACACGTGACTAGCAAAGGCATGGAAAGCTATCGATAGGCTATCAGTCATATGGAAGTCAGACCTGACCAATAAAATAAAACAGCGGTTGTGTCGATACTGCTGTATGGATGCACTACATGGATGATAACTAAACGTACGGAGAAAAACCTTGACGGCAACTACATAAGAATGCTGCGAGGAATATTGAACAAGTCCTGACGGCAGCACCCCACAAAGCAACAGCTGTACGGCCACTTACCACCCATCACGAAAACTATCCAAAGAAGAACCAGACATGCGGGACACTGCTGGAGAAGGAGGGACGAACTCATAAGTGACATACTCCGGTGGACCCCTCACATAGACGAGCAAAGGCGGGACGTCCAGCTAGGACCTACATACAGCTGCTCTGTCCCGATACAGAATGTAGCCTTGAAGACCTACCGGAAGCGAAAGACGACAGACGGGTGGCGGGAGAGGTCAGGGAGTCCCGCGCTGATAGCGCAACCTGATGATGATGACATTGTTTCAATTAAGTAATGATAATCCTTAAAACTATTAAATCTTCTTGTAACTATTCTTAATGCAATTAATTTGATTATATGGCATTGAATATTTCTATCGATTACTAATGACTTTTATATTTGACACGTAGAGGGGACGCTAAAAGGTATTATAATTTCCGGGTCAGCGAACCCGAAAATAATGACCATGGAAAGGCACTCACACTATCTAGATCTCCAGAACCAAAGATTCACAGCCCATTTGGCTGAGGTTATAGAATATACTGACACCCCACACACACACCAAGCTCCTAACGAATGTTCTGGTTATGACACTTAATGCTCTGATGGTGAGGCTCCGGTAATGCTGGACCTTTCGGGAATGCAGAGTAACCCATCATTATCATCACCCACAGGTCCTTTCTGACCCGTAGTGGTAGCACTTGCTATGGATCAAATAGAACTGTTTAATACTCAACCTGACTGCAAACAAATGACATGCAAAATTAATTGTTAGAAATAGAACTGTTTGATCATTTAGCTGTGTGTAGAAATTACTGATGTTTATTTTAAATGTTAGTGATAAATCACAATACTTGACTTATGTTTATAAATTATATATATATATCTATCTATTAAACGGCTTTGGTATTAAATAACCTACAGTGGTTGATATGCCATATAACCAAACCAAACCAAACCCAAACTTCACCAGCAGATGCTGCTAAGTTTCATTCACAGAACACCTTTCGAGGGAGTCTTATCCCCGCTGCAGAGGAGGCAGTTAGAATATTCTTAGACCCATCAACAGGGTGGCCGTTGTTGTAGAATGACTTTCTGACATTGAGATTTAAAAAAGCAATTACTAAAATATGAAAAATGAAAGAAAATAATAGTTAAGATATCTAACAATGGTTGACAATATTTGAACAACAAATAAATAAAAAGAAACTAGAAAACGTCTTAAATGCTGTTTATTGATTTTTATATTCTTATTTTACTTTCTTGCGAGAGTTTTTAAGAAAACCGATTAGTAAGATCCGAAGTCATAGGTCGACTAAAACGAATTATTGCGTTGAAGAAATTACTTCTTTCCGATCTTATCTCTGCAGCAAACTTAATTAGCTAATAAGTCTAGACGTGTTTCAATTTTTTTTTCTTTGATGAGTCAAACATTTTTAAAAAAATGTTTGTAAGATTTCCCCAAATGTCTGTTTATATTTTTTTGGCTAATAAACTTTAATGCTTCAAAATCTTCTACCTGTTATAGGATAGCAACACAAAAATATCCTGGAGTTTTTATTTGATAAAGTTTGTGATGAGCAATACAATAAATTCTTCATCAAATTTTAGACTTTATGTAATAATTTCTTCCATTTCGTGGAATATATTTGGTTGCTTGGAAAATAAGGATTAATTTTTGTATAATCTTTTATTCCTAAATGAATGAATTTAAACAGAGTTTGAATCAGTCAAGACATGATCCCTGAATATCTATGTAATTTTAAGCTAATTCATGTCTGTACAATGAATCTCTAAAGATTTTGATGCCAAGAAATCTTAAATTGCAGTTTCTACTTGTCTTCTGGAACGGAAAGTTTTGGTTGGTTGGTTGGGTTTATTGCATATAACATTTAGCAGGTTATTTGATGCCATATCCATTTTATGCAAATAGTCAGCAAATAGTCAGTCTTCAAACTATTCAGTTTAGTAGGAATACACAGTTTAATTATCACCACAGTTTTATTTCAGTTAAGTATGAGTACAGATATTGTTTACACACAGTTAAATGTCAAAACAGTTCTATTTTAAATTCAATTAAAGTAAGTAAATTCAATTTAGTGTAAGTAGAGTTTCAAATTCAAAAACAGCTCCATTTCAAACAATTCAGTTTTGTATAAGCACACATTTTAAATGTAAGTACACAATTTAATTGTCAAAAACATTTCTATTTAAGCTCTTCAGTTTAGTCAAATAGTTCTAATTCAAACAATTCAGTTTAGCATAAGTATCCAGTTTAGTTTTATTTAACCCATAGATCGGACACAATCAGGTGATACAATTCCGGACCAGATTGGACTTGGGGGCAATGGCAATGAAGGGTGCACTGCATTCCCCAAAGCACCAACATCACTGGAATCTCACTATCAGAATTTTTAGTGTCATGTCCAGGACACTCATTAGTTGGGGGGTCTTACCCTTTTACAGAGAAGCAGTCGGTGTATTCTACAGTCCCAGCCAACTGTGCAAGGAATGTTTTGGGGCGTAAAAAGTATCTAAATGCTTGAAATACCTGTAGTTGTTGAGGAAAAGGTCAGAAGAATATGTTGATAGGGTAAAATAAAGCTTTCATTTACCTACAAAATAAATTCTAAACGAAGAGAGAGAAACTTAACAAACAGGAACTTTAATCGGTAGAAATGGAATTTTTTTAAAACGATTTGTAAAATATTGTTAGAACAGAATTTTAAGTTCTTATTAAAATTCAGAACTAATATTTACTCATGTCTCTGTACAAGAATCTTTATTAACATTAAGTTAATTCCTGATTGGTTTGATTTCTTTGTTTAATGGCATATCAACCTTTTTTTTAATGCCAAACCCATTCTCCTAGAAGAACAGTAGTGGTACTATTTAACCCATAGCTGGGAGGATAAGGGGGTTCATAGCTTTCCCAAGGGTATTTGCCCGAAAGTGAACGTAATAGCGCGACTGGAGTACGAACTCGCGTACTGCGATTCCGCAGTCCATCGCTTTAACCATTACACCACGAGGACACCCCCCCGATTCCTGATTCAGATAAATTATCATATACCAAATATACAACTGTAGTAAGATTCCTTTCAGCAAACCGCCTTGTTAGTGCGAAGTCTTAAAATGTGCTTGCTGCATTCATTGTGAAGGAGTAAGACTTCCCTCACCAAAAAAGGAACTGTTATAAACTGTGAATGCTTTTTGTGTTATTCGTAAACTCTTATTTGCCCAGTTGACCGGGGCTGTAGAATACACTGACTGCATTTATGTAGAAGGTTTAAGACCCCGCCACGACTATCCTGGATATAACACTAAACAATCTAATGGTGAAGTTCCAGTAATGTTGGAGCTTTGGAAAATGCGGAGCACCCCTTCATCATCATCGCTCCCAGGTCCACTCTAGCCTGGAGTGGTAGCCCCTGATAGAATCTTATCTATAGGTCAAATAGAACTAAAATGCGTACTTATGCTAAACTGAATTACTTGAAAAAGGACTGTTTTTAACATTGAAACCGTACTTACACTAAACTGAATTGTTTGAAATAGAAGTGTTTTGGCATTTAACTGTGCGTTGAAAAAACTATACTTATTGTAAACTGAATTTTTGTAATTATAACTGTCTGACTAAACCGAATAGCTTGAAATTGAGAAGTTTTTGAGAATTTAACTGCGTACTCATGCTAAACTGAATTATTTGAAATAGAACACTTTAATTGTATAAAGATGTATTTGGCATTAAATAACCAACAAAGGTTGATATGCCATAAAAAGTAAACCAACCCAAATAACCAACCAACTAAACTCTCAGTCTTGCTACATAGATTTCAGCCGATTATAGTTTCTGTAACAGTTTCTCAAGAATATCATTACAGGTGATGAAAAATAGGTCTTTTATGACTATGTTCAAGATAGTGAATTGACAACGATGAATCTCAGTCTACCTGAAAGGCAGAGCTTCATGAAAGAAAATTTACGCTGTATGTAAAGGTGGGATCACCACGGTTTTATTCATTTTTTAGTGCTAAAGCTCCAATCAGACATTCAATGCAAACTTACATTCACAACAGCTGCAATGGATGCATGAAAATCTCAGAAAACACATTGCACCCGCCAACAGGCGAAACCTTGTGAATCTATATGATAAAGTCACATTCAGCAATAATCACACCGATTGATACACTGATTGAGGGTGGTATGTTCTACTGCATCCACCGAATTCTTAGATCTTGCAACAAGGGATTTTTCCTATTCTGTACAATGCTCTGAATGACAAATTTTTTTTTTCTCAAAGATCAGGAGAAAAAGTTTTTGGAGAATTTCTTGAGCTTGAAACCAGCTGAATTCTTATATTATTTATCACTAAATTGTTTTATTAAAGCTGATATTATTTATGAACCATCTCTCTCTCTCTCTCTCTCATATCAGAGAAAGAGAAGAAAATGTCTCCGAAAAAACGTCTCCAAAGCATACACCTGTGAAGTAAAATTGTTTATTAACCTTTGTCTCGCACTGTAACTATACGTTAAGAAGCAAAAATTTTTACTTGCAAACTATTCGCTACAAAACCGTTTAAAAATTTGGCATTAAATAACCGGAAAGAATTTATATTCCATTAAACAAAATAGCCAAACTTGTAGTTGTAGTACATATCATCGTCCCATGTTTTGCTTATATGGTTGTTCATATTTTATTGGACCTTGTTAAAAAAATCACGTACACTTAATCAGCAAATGTTCAGAAATGCAAATACAAAAATTCATTATACAGTCAGTTTGATAAGGGTTATGCTAAAAAATAAATGTTCACATCTTTTTTATTTCTTTTTAAGGCTATAACCATTCCACACTGATGCTGAATAACAACAACCGTGGACCCCTGGCAAATATTCCAGTCGATTTCAATAATATCCAAGATGATGAAGGAAGAGCTTGGTTTCTCCCATTACATGGGATGCATCGATTTTCAAGTAAGTTGAATGCTAAACTGAGGTTCTTAGTTTAAAGCGTTGTCGACTTAGAAACACTGCGTTTGACTAAAATGATTTCTGTGACTCTTCAAATTACTCGGTCTTTTCAACATAGATATGAAGTTGCGTCCATATTGAATTACAATCTACACCTGCTGATAGCTAGGACCAGTATAGCATCTGAATTATTCATTAAACATTGTGAAAACGCCGTTTTTGAACCAGACATGCGGGACACTGCTGGAGAAGTAAGGATGAGCTCATTAGCGACATACTTTTGAGGACCTCATCACACGTACGAGCAAAGGCAGGATGACCAGCTAGAACCTATATATAGCAGCTCTGTGCCAATGCAGGATGTAGCCTTTAAAACCTACCGGGAGCGATGGACGATAAGGACGGGTGACAAAAGAGGGTCAGGGAGATCCGTGCTGGCGGCGCGACATGATGATGATGATGATGTGTAAAGTGGTAGATTGAAATATTACTCAACTCTTGATAAATGGAAACATAAAAGCCTCTGATTTCATTCACAGTTGGGACATTTTGATCGGAAAAAACAAAAATGGAGTAACTATTTAATTTCTCTACTAACTACCTTAATCATTTTTATATAATACGGGCATATATATATATATATATATATAAAGATGCACCCTAAATTTTAACTACGATATTGTAGTTCAAATGCACTGACTTTTTAGAAGTTATAGACACTAAATTTAACCTAAATTGAGGCTTTCCTTCTTAACTTCTTATCTGGTCATAGTGACTAAAAATACGAATTTAAAAAGTTTATATTTTGTCTTAAAACACAAAATTTACAGTGTTTAGAGTAAAAACTCCGACATGTTCACATTAAAATGTAATAAGCTTACTTCCAGGATAAGCTAACATGAGGAGAAACAAATTTAAAAACGCACATGGATATTTTTCAGTAACGGCGTAAAACAAATTACTTTGAACAATAGATATAACTTATTCCGCCCCGAATATGGTGAGGCATGTGATCGGAAAAAGGTTAATCATATAATTCTTGTGTATTTTACGCATCACTAACTTTTGGACTGAAAAATGTGGGAAAACAGCTCACTTTATACCCAAATAAATACGCACGAGATCTCCCATTTGACACACATGCAAAAAGAAATCTAGTTTGTTATTCAGTTCATTATAAGGACTCCTTTATCATTGAAAGCAACATTGTAAAAAATGTTGGAAATGATATTAAAAAAGAAAACATTAAAATCTCCTTCGTCTTATTTTTAACTGAGATTAAACAATATATTTCCTATTTTGAAATTTACTGACGAGATAATAAAATCTCCGAATTATTGTTCAACGTTTTTTTTTTTTTGTTTTTTTTTTTCTTTATATTAACCTCTTGTTGAGGCTTAGAATATGCTGACGATATAATCTAAATTTCTGGTTCCCCTTCGTAAGGGTATGTCCTAGATATGACACTAAACAGCATGTGGTGATAAAGCTCAATTTTTGACGTTTTTGATGGGCGTTTAGTAATCTTATATTGCCATTACTCCAAGGTTCACTCATACCTGAAGAGGTAGTGGCTTTTAGGGTCCCATGTATGGGCCAAATATATTTTTCAAATATTAGTGTAGGATATGAATGCATGAAACGCTTTAACTTTGAGCGAACAAATGATAATTATTATCTAGTAGGAATGGTTACTTGAAACGATATAGCTGTACTAATAAATAAATAGTATTGAGAAATAAAAACAGCAATTTAAAAACGATGGCCACAGAACTTTGAAAATATATGAAGTTGTTATTATAATAAATCACTTACAAATAAATTGATTTCGACTTCTAGTCAAGTCGTCTGGGGCTGACTGCATCTCTATTAAGAGGCAAGTCCCACCCCCAAACGAGTGTGCTGATAAGACATTAGAGTCTGAGAGTGAGTCTCCAGTAATACTGGAGCTTTGGGGAATGCAGAGTACCCCTTCGTTGCCTTCGCTCCCATGTCCACTCTGACCCAGAGTGGTAGCACCTGATAGGGTCCTACCTATGGGTCAAAAAGAACTGTTTGACATTTAAATTGAATGCAAATGACTTACTCATGTTAAATTGAATTGTTAGAAACAGAACTGTTTGATCATTTAACTGTTTTAATCTATAAAATTTTTTTAACAAATATTTAATATATATATGTAAAAACATGATTTGGCATTAAATAACCGACAATGGTTGATATGCCATAAAACCAAACCAAGGAGGTGCCCGTTGTGTAATTGTTATCGTCGTAGGAAATGAACACAGCGACACAAGTTCAAATCCTGGACCTGACTGATTGCATTTCACATAGCACTAATACCCTTGGAAAAGGTATGAATCCAATTATTCTCCCTCCAGCTATGGGTAAATAGTAGGACAGACTAGGTTCTTCAGCCATGGTTAGGCAACTAGTCTAGGAGAAGGAAAACTCTGAATTGAAACCTGTTAAACTCCGCTTAAAAAATTGACCTTGTGTCATATCCTGCCCGAGCGGAGGGGTTGGGTAAATAGGATAAAACCAAACCAAACCCAAATTTCAACTTCGAATGACCCATCAGTATTTTATATGCTATTAAATAAACAAACCACTGACATCAATAGGTAAAATGTGGTACTGAGGCCTTAGAGTAAGTGATTTGGAAGTTCAAATGTGCTATTTAATTCACTTTCAGACTAATCCCCTTGGAGAAAGGTATAGATTAAATAATATCACTGCTGTTCTCGTACAAGAATTGTTTTAGCATTAAATAACCTACGATGGTTGATATGCCATTAAAAAAAAGAAACAAACCAAAAAAGCGTATAATGTATACAGAGAGAAATGATTTTTAAATTGGAATAGTTACTTGAATCTATAATTCTTTTTTGATAATTAATTTTAAATAGGAATATTTGAAACCATATGACTGTGCAAAACCATTTTTGAGAAAAGTGCAATTTTTGAAATTCTGTGGAAGATCAAAAATCTATTCATGATTACCATCATTCACAAGTGAATCAAATTTTGGCATTAAATAACCCAGCTGAAGTTGATATACCGTTAAACAAATAAAACCAAATTTCAGAATGAAAACTTTGTGTTTTAATGAATTTAAAATGAACGCTCCTTGTGCTATCTAACAACAAAAAGTCGTAATTTTTTTTTTGTTTTATACCATGCTACTTCTATTTGATTATCCCTTGACTTTAACCAATGAACAGAAATATAATTTTTTTTTTAAGAAGAAAAATGATTATACTATGATTTATTTGCAGCGGTTTCTTTGGGCATTTTTTTTTTTAACAATACGTTGCGGCCTTCTTTGAGCTTCGGATACAATGGGTGATCTTTTTGGAAATGACGAACGTAATCATATGTTTGATCCATGGAGAGAAGTTGTTCCTTTCACTTGTCACTTTCTAGTAAAATTCAGAATTTGTAACTGTCAAATTTTCTTTGTGAAACTGCTCTGCCTCTTTCACTAAGCCGATGAATTTTGCGGCACAACCTGATCTTTAAATTAAATCAATGATTCACAGGAAGCCAGTATGAGCATTACATAACAGGCAAGGAATGAGAACAATGTATTTTCGTGGAATTTATTCATTTCCAGAAAGCTGTCGGAAGTGTAACATCTAAAGAAGAATATGGAGAGCAGTTAAAACATTGTGATAAAACAAAGAAATTAAAAATTTGTAATAGCAACAGAATCTTGTCTGGAGAAATAATTTTTAAAAAATAACAAAAATCAAGTATAATATGATGATAAACGTTCAAATTTAAAGCCAACTCTGTCAGTGGGTATTGGATTTAACTGAATGCATCCCCTGCAAAGGGGTAACACTGGTCTCTCGAAAAATGGTGTCTTGGGTAAGACACAAAACTGCATCTGTTGGTGAGGCTCCGGTTCTGGAACTATGTGGAGTACCTTGTTATTAGCATTTCTTCTTGGTCCACTATGAGCCGGAGCGGTAGTATCTGTTTGCGTCTCTTCTATGGTTTTGTTAGAATAATGTAATTATTTACTATACTTGAAAACATTTAAATGTGTTAAAAAAAACTATTACTTTTAGATAGTAATACTTAAAAGCTATTGAATTGTGTGCAAACAAATGAGGTCAGGATAGTTTTAAAATGTTACCTACAAACAATTTACTTATAAATCATACACACACACACACACACACACACACACGGATCAGTTGTTTTAGATATATATATTTAATATCATATAAGAGTGTTAAAATTCTTTTGTAACTACACAATAAATGTGAATATAAAAATATAATTTACACAATTTTCTAAATTTTAGAATCCCTCAGTGGAATTGATATGACGTTAAATCAATTATAAGAGCCTCCTCAACTGATAAAATTCAATGTCATACCTAAGAAATCCCCTTTTTGTTGAGAGGATTTGCCCCTCTACAGGGGTAACAGTCAGCGTATTGTAAGCCCTGCAGAAATGGCAGACTACTACTCTTAGTTGTACACAATATATTTAACCCAACAAGTTTTAAATAAAATTAGATAAAATTTTAGGATATAAAGAACAAATATGTTCGTCAAATATTCCTTATGTAGGCTCACCTACATAAAGTAAGAATCTTCAGTTTAAATATATTTAATAATCTAATTTCTTCCAAAGTTACATTGCTCTCAATTTCTAAACTAAATTTGCTTAAAATTTTCTATTTTCTCAGATCGTAACCATAGCTACTACTTTAATGAACTCCAAATCTATGGCCGAGCCCACTTGGCGATTCAGACACCTGCATCTCACCCGAAAGCCAGCCTCTATTTTCAATTCATGATTGGCGACAGAACTGGAGCCATCCATGTAGGAGACAATCAGACAATGGATTTACAGAGAGAAGCCATAGACCTTCCATTTTCAGTGCATGTTTACGAAGAAGGTATTATTGGACTTGCTACCAACACAACCATGGACAGAGTTAATATTTATCTGAATGGAACCTTAATCAACGTAAAAAATCTTACTATCGACTACGACGCGAATTTTTGGCTATATAGGTAAGGTTTCCTTTTTAAATAAAAGTGACTTATCAAATGTGTAACATCACATCCAGAGCCTGACAGTTATTAGTTGAAATTTGATTTTAATGTCCAATGTTATTCATGTGACACCATGAGCTTTTCTGTCTCTAGGTGCACATTACTGTTTTGGGAGCTTTACCCATCTCACCATAATGGACTCTTCTCACCGTTATTAGTACTGAGAGATTTCGCTGCCAGAGAGGCAGATCAAAATCGGTGTTATCCGAACAGTACGAGACTTCTTACCTTTTCTATGCTACTCTATCTTTCTCGTGTAATATAATCTGTTATCTAATATCCGTGTTTGCGTTTTCATTAGTGACCTTTTCTTGGGCCACAACAATTACTAGGTGCAATAATGCATATGTGGGTTTATATATATATATATATATATATATATGCGTGCGTGATTGTAGCGTATATGTATGTATATGCAATGTGGGTGCGTGATGTAACGTATATATATGTACATAGATGTGGATATAGTAGTAACAAAAAGACTGCTAAACAAATTAGGGAGGTCGGCATATTTTGATAGCTGATAAAATATGAGAATTTCTCAGTGGGATTGAAAGATTACTGGGGGGTAGGGTTTTTTTTATGTTCCTCATAAACCGATGTCTTCTGTGCTGGTACGATCAGTGGACAGATCTAATTTTTTATGTATTTCACTGAGTGGTCCCACCCACCGGAGAAATTGATTTATTTCCTGAGAGTCAATACCCTCCATATATTCAATGCATTGATTTGATCGTGGTGTAATAGTTACCGACTTAGGAAATGGATACAACGAAAAGAGTTCAAATCCTAGATGTGGTTCTTTTCATTTCTCATAGCGATAATATAATGGGTAAATAGGAGGGCAGACAGAGCTCTTTAATCTTGGTATGGCAAAAGATAAAACGCTGATCAAAAATTGACTTTGTGTCGCAGACTGCTTGTGTGGACGGGTTGGGTAAATATATATTTAATTAGTGTCATTTGTGGGTCGCTGGAAGAGCTGTGTCAGTCTAGGAGTGAAGAGGTTTGTTTGACCGATGAATGCATAGGTTTATGAGGTCGAATTATGGTCCGCAATAGTCGTAAAAAAAATTCGAGTCCAGCTGGTTGGTTGGATTTTATGGCATGTCAAACCTTGGGTAATTTCATACCGATGATGTTTGCAGAGTATAGTTTTTATTTGTACCAGTATTTGTATATTACTTCAGGTTTTGCTTCTGTTGGTAATTCGGTATAATTGTAAGTAATTATCCGCTGAAGTTAGAAATTCCGCTAAGTATGTTTGTAGCAATCTATTTGTAAGTGAAGTTTTGGTCCGTGAACCTCACCCTCATTTCTGATCATCCTCCTTTGATATTATTTCATTCCAGACACCTAGCTTTTCTAATTGCTTCATTGTTGTTGGCCTGCTTCCATATTTCAATAGTCTTTGAAGCTTATTTCTCAAGGTTGACATATAATTTCATATTTGCTCCAGGCTCAAATTTGAGACCCATCCTGAAATTGCAAATGAAATGTTGTCACAAAAAATACCTAGACATTCAATCTTGACAGGATTCTATCGTCGGTAAATTCATAAGATTAATTGCGCTTATAATATAGTTTCCCAAGCTCTTAAGCTCTTCTTACTATTTTAAATTCGGAAAACCAATGATTAAATTCTGAATTTTGCCAGGAATAATTTTCCTGCGATAAATTTATTCCATTAAAAATTAATCATTATGAATTTGCTGGATACATTTTCTCATCTTCAGCAGGAGACTGGGAGTGACACTTTGACCCAAGGTTGAACATGAAGTAGAAATACTGAAGAAATACTTCAAGGCCACCAAAGATCATTTAAAAGTATTTTTAGGGTTATCTTAAGTTCTTAAGAATATCTAAGTCATTTTAGGGTCATCAAAAACCATTTTATGCTCCCAAGGTCATTTGAAGGTCATCTAATGTCATTAAAGATCTCCATTAAAGATATAATCTAATGTTTAGTCTACCTTAGAATTTAATGTTATAAGATAGAAGACAAACTATAACATTTGATTCATCTTTAAAAATCTCCAGATCGTTAATCTTTAATTTAATTTTTAAGGTCAAAGTTCTTTCTAAGTCGGTCTAAATCATCTTAAGGTAATTTCATGATAATAATTCTAAGGTCTTCAAAAGTCATTTAACGTTATTTCAAGGTCTTTGAAGGTCATTTCAATTACGTGTTCATCTGAGGTCATTTTAAACAGATTTTAAGTCATTTTAAGGTTTACTTGAAGGTCTTAGGATTAAAATGTTTCAAGGTCATTTTAAGGTCGTCTTATGATCTTGAAGGTCGTTTTTAGGAAATGAAAATGTCGTGTACAGAACTTTAAATGATCTCAGATGGTCATTCGGTCATGTAAGATGAATCATTTAAGGTTATCTAATATCATCTTTAATAGCATCTTTATTATAGGTTATCATAGGATCATCTAATATCATCTTTAATAGGATCTTTATTATTTAAAATTACCTAAAAGGGCACAATAATAAAGATCCTTAAGGTTATTTTTTGTAATTTTAGGTCATCTTAATGATTACTTGAGGTCATCAGTCTCTATGCTCTAAAGGTCATTTTCAGCAAAAGCTTAGGAGGTTAATTCATGGTTTTAAGGTCATTCAAGGTCATTTGAAGGTTACTAAGGTTACAGGTCATTTCAAATCTTCTAAAAATATTTCAGTCCATTTCAAAGTCTTAAGGTCATTTAAAGGTTTTAAAAGGTCATTTTATCGTTTTAAGGGCATTTGAAGGTCACTAAGGTCAAATCTAAAGTAAGGTCATTAAAAGGTCATTTTATGGTTTTCAGGTCATTCAAGGTCAAAAATCGTTCTCAGTTCATTTTCAAGGTCTTAAAGTGGTCATTAAAAGGTCATTCAAGGTTTAAAATCATTTTAAGTTAAAAGGTCATTTGAAGGTCATTCAAGGTCTAAAATGATTTTTTGCTCATTCAAGGTCGAAAATCAGTTTCAATTTCAAGGTCTTAAAGTGGTTTTTAGGTCATTTGAAGGTCTCTAAAGATCACAGGTCATTTCAGATTTTCTAAAATCATTTTCAGTTCATTTGAAAGTCTGAAAAGGTTATTTTAAGGTTATTCAAGGTCATTCACGGTCTAAAATTATTTTATGGTTTTAAAGTCATTCAAGGTATAAAATAATTTTCTTTTCATTTGAATTGAAACCCTAAGGTTTTTTTAAGGTCATTAAAAGGTCACTTTATGGTTTTAAGGTCATTTGAAGGTCACTAAGGTCACAGGTCATTTAAGATCTTCTAAAATCTCAAGGTCTTGAAAGTTTTAAGGTCATTCAAGGTCATTTCAGATCTAAAATCATTTCTCATTCATTTCAAGGTTTTAAGTTTATCTAAAGTTTATGCAAAGGTAGAAATATCGTTACATGACCTTTAAATGACCTTACATGACTGTTAAATGCAATGTTTTTCAAGGTCATGTTAAGATGATATCATTTAAAGTCATTTGACATTTGATATCATGATGACTTGAAATGATATCATGGTGACTTTAAATGATGTCATGAATGACATTAGTTTTAGAAATAGAAATAACTTTAGATGACCTTAAAATAGATAGAAATAACTTTAGAGGAACTTAAAATGGTTCTTTGTGAGGTCATTTTAAGGTCATCTAAAGTTACTTTGTCTAAAGGCTATATATGATCTTTTTAAGAACATAAGGTTATTTTTAGTAATTTTCGGTCATCTAATGATTACTTGAGGTTATTTTAAGCTCATTTAAAATGAGCTTAAACTTACCTTAAGGTGATCAAAAGGTAAGTTTACAGTTTTAAGATCATCTTTTTTAAATTTCAAAATGTTATTCAAAGAGAATTTTAACATCATTTTAATGTTAACTATGATCATTGTTAGGTATTCGGTCATTTTAAGCTAATTTCAGATCTTTGTAGCGTCTTTTAAGGTTCTTTAAGTTCATTTTACGATAATTTTGTGTCACTTTAATGTCATTAGATCATTTTAACGTCATCTATCATAATCAAAGGTCATTTTAAGGACATCAAGGTTTTAAGGTTATTTTTAGGTCATCTGAAGTCATTTTATGATCTTAAGGTTATCTAAGAACATTTAGGTCATTAAAAGTCCTCTAAGGTCACATTAAAGTCTTAAGGTCATTTTGATCATTTTAAGATCATCAAAATAAGCTCATTTAAGATTGTTTCTATATCATTTACTGTTTTAATGTATCTAAGGTCATTTTAAGATCACTTTAATATTTTTTGGTGGGCTCTGGATTTTTCTAGTTGCATCGAGAAGGAATTCATTTATAATTTGATGCCTCCACAGAGCAGAGACGGGATACGTTTAATCTATCATGGTCAAGTCAAAAGCACTGTGCAAGTGTCCATCCGTTTTAACGTTTGAACGAATCACGCTATAGAACAAAGAAATAGGAAATGACGGTGCACTTTCTATTTCTTAAATGTTGTTGAATTGTCCATAAGATTCGAGAGAATTCTACATTCCGGCGATGAATATAAAAGCTGATCCCGTCCAAGATGGAAGCTAGAGTAGGTTTTGTCAGCAAAGTAAAGTGATCTCTATAGAATAACAATAAACATCACTCACCTGTACAAGCCAAAAGTAACATGGCTGCCTCCTTGGAAAAGCTAGCCTGCTAAAGCTAAAGAAAAAACACTCAGGTACAGCACTATCCTGGAAAGTGGCACAGAGCTTCTGATGCTGTTCCCCGTAACCCAACTAGCATATTGAAATCACTGCTTGATGTATTGCCCGCTAAACCAACACAATCAGACGTGACAGAATCTGATGACATTGATGATTGGGTCGCGTCAACAACAACCATGGCAACACAGCTCTGACCTCACCAGACCTCATTCGTGCGGCTGGACACAGTGACCCACAATACATCAAACTCATTAAGACAATACAAAGGGGATTCCCGAGGACACACAGTCTCACAGCACCAGAAGTCCGCGAATACTGAGAAGTGAGGCACTGCCTCAGTGTTGACAACGACCTACTACTGTTGGATCAAAGAATCATAATCCCCACTTCACAACGCACAAAGATCCTGCGCAGCCTACATTCAGCCCATCAGGGGGAGGTCAGCACGAAGGCTCGTGCAAATGAATCTGTCTACTGGCCTCAATTCGTACTACCAGAGCCAACTGCACAGAATGCTCAAAGATTTCCCCTAGTCAACCAAGGGAGCCCATTACCTTAACGGTATCACCCGATTGGCCGTTTCAACAAATAGTGTTGGATCTATTCCATGTGGGGGGGTCAAACATACCTTGCATGTTCTGACAGACTAACTGGCTGGCTCATTATACACCACTTGAATCACGGGCAAGCTAATGCATCGTGGCTAATTTCTATCTGCTGAGACATCTTCCAGACATACGGAGCTCCTGAAGAATTAAGCAGTGATGGTGGACCACCCTTCAAGTCATCTACAGTCACACAGTTCCTGAAGGACTGGGCTGTAAAGCACAGACTGTCGTCTGCTGCCTACCCCCAGTCAAATGGGAGGTGCCCGTGGTGTAGTCGTTATCGCCGTAGGAAATGAACACGGCGATACGAGTTCAAATCCTGGACGAGACTGATTGCATTCCACATAGCACTAATACCCTTGGGAAAGGTATGAATCCAATAATTCTCCCTCCAGCTATGGGTAAATAGTAGGACAGACTAGGTTCTTCAGCCATGGTTAGGCAACTAGTCTAGTAGAAGGAAAACTCTGAATTCAAACCTGTTAAACTCCGCTTAAAAATTGACCTTGTGTCATATCCTGCCCGAGCGGAGGGGTTGGTAAATAGTACCCCCAGTCAAATGGTCGGGCAGAACTGGCTGACAAAACGACCAAGAGAATATTAATTGGTAACACGGGAGCTCAAGGGTCCTTGGACAACGATAGGGCAGCAAGAGCCGTTCTGCAATATCGAAATACGCCCATCCAAAATATCGGTTCGTCTCCGGACCAACTGTTGCTCCACCACCGACTGCGTGACTTTGTGCCGTCCCACCCAACATTATATTATGGATAGCCGCAGCTCGAAACCGTGAAAAAAGCCTGTCTCAGCGCAATGCCCGACTCATAGAAAAATACAACCGCACTGCCCACACACTACGCCCACTCTTAAAGGGGCAAATAGGGTCTGTCCAGTGCACAAACAATGGTCGGTGGAGTACAACAGGCCAGGTCATTGAAACTCTCCCTCACAACCAATACCGGATCAGAGTCAACGGATTAGGGAGGATAACCTTGCGGAACCGCAGATTCCTCTGGAAACTCGAAACCCCGGTAAACCCACATCCAATTCTAAGTCCTTCAAACGAAATACAATACTAGAAGGGAATGATGAAAGCAAAGCACCGACATTGCAAACCACAGACAGTGAAACAGTACCACAGCCACCCCTGCTTCCAAGCAGTACCAACCAGCCAGCAGTGATAACGCAGGCAAGTCCAGCTCGAGCTTTATCCCGCCTGCTCCCACATAACAAACCAGGATTAAAGGAACTTATCCCCCCGCAATAGACCATTGCCCATGGGGGGAGGGGGAGATATAGAATAACAATAAACAGCACTCATCTGTACAAGCCAAAAGTAACATGGCTGCCTCCTTGGAAAAGTAGCCAGCTAGTTGACCCCTGCCTTTCTCACACTCCCCTACTCAATAATTGTAACTTATAATTTTTTTTAAATGCTATATATAATATGCTTATGTACAGAATGTCTCAAAATAGATGCAACCCATTAATATCATAATTCATTTTGCATCAGGTCACCTTCCATAGGAGTTTTAAAAATCTCACTACATTCACATTGTCAGGACATATTGCAGTCAACTTCCTGCCAGATCTGGGATTTACTGCCTTCTTGTTGAGGTTGTTTACTGACCCTGTGGCTTGAAATGTGTATACCCAATGATAAATTTGGCTTTTCTGGGGATAATTGTTAAACTCCCAGCAAAATTTTGCTTGTAGTTTTCATTGAATTTTGTCTCCAAATAAGTAGAGACGCAAAATATTTTTCATCTTTTGTCTAAGGTATTGTGATCGGTGTTTAATAGTTGTTATAGTATAATATTTTTAAATCTGAACAAAAAAAAGAACACAATATTTTATTCGTAGAATTATTAGCTGTCGCATGGGTTCCATGTATAATGCGACAACCGATATGTGTGTAAACATTTTTTCTTACGTCAATTTTCTTTATATTTTATAGATACGGACGTACTGAGAAGAACGAAGCAAGTTTTTATAACTTTGATAAAGTTCATGTGAAAACCAAAGGCTTTCTTCACATGCTTACCGATCCGGTAAGCGAAAATGGCATTGTCTTTTCGACAATTTCCTTAAATGTTGATGGTGGTGGAACAGTTCGTGGAAGTAACGTGTATTTCCTTTCTGAAAATATCACAGTCGACGCCAATGGTGTTATAAGCGCCGATGGACTTGGTTATGAAGTTACCGATGGTGGATCCACTTCCATACATCTAGGTCGAAACGGCCAAGTAAATCCAGGTGGAGGTTTTGTTTATGGAAAAATTGGGTCCGGTGCTGGACATGGTGGAAGCGGTGGACATGGAAAAGGTTTTGTTTTTTGTTTTTGTTTTAACATATTTACTGAAAATTATCCTTAGATGACCATCAGTGAGAAATGCCTCGTAAACATAGAATACATTAAAGGGTTAGTCAAAAGACCGTGTTCATCATTGTTTAAAAATCAGTCGAACCACAGATTTTTTAATCTAAGCGCATCTCTGCTGAGAGGTAAGACCCCCCCCTCCAAAAAAAAGCAAGTGTTCTGTGGCCTAGTTAGATGGGGCTGTAGAATACATCGACTGTATCTCTGCTGAGGGGTAAGTCTCCCCCGAACGAGTGTCATGGACATGTCACTAAATACTCTGATGGAGACACCCCGATAATGCAGGAGCTTTGGGGAATGCAGAGTACCCCTGCATCACTATCGCTATCAGGTCAACTCTGACCTGCACCTGATAGGGTTCTATTTATGGATCAAATAGAACTAAAGTGTGTCCTTATGCTAAACTTAATTGTTTGAAATAGAACTGTTTGACTTTACTGTGTGTAAACAAAAAACTATACATATATTAAACTGAATTGTTTGAAATAGAAGTATTTTTGTGTAAAAATGGATTTGGCATTAAATAACCTACAATGATTGATGTGCCATAAAACTAAACTGAATAGTTTAATAACACACAAAGCAAATATTTCCTAATCTTAGCTAACATCATAATAAAATTATATGAATCAGATATAAGTAAACTTTTCCGATCGGCGTGTTTCCTGATCTTTCAGGCTTAATCATGAAAATAAGTGAATAACGAACACTGCATTTAATATATAATACGCCCAAATATAACATGTCCTGTATATGATACTGAATTACATACCGGGGTAAAGCTTCAGTTTTGAAGGTCTGGTTAATGTGAAGTACCCCTTCATTTCAATCACTCCAATGTCCTCTCAGACCCCGAATGGTAGTACCTATTAGGGTTCAATTTATGGTTCATTGCTAAAATTCCCAAGTTCACACTGATCTTGAATAGCAGTACTTGTCATCTACCTGTCGAATAGATCTGTTAAAATTCTTTGTATTAAATAGAAATACTTGATACTTTATAACTCTAAATTATTTAACGAGTGTCCTGTTTTGACACTAAACAATCTGATAGTGACGTTCCAGCAATGCTGGAACTTTAGGGAATGCGGAGTACTCCTTCATTGCCATCGCTCCCATGTCTGGAGTGGTAGCACCTGATAAGGGTCCTATCTATGGGTTAAATAGAACTAATACCATCATCATCATTATCATCATATCGTGCTGGCAGCACGGATATCCCTGACCCTCTCTCGCCACTCCTCCCTATCGTTCATCGCCCTAGGTAGGTCTTCAGGACAACAACCTGTATCCTCACATAGCTGCTGAATGTACGTTCGTGCTAGTCGTCCTGCTTTTGCGCGGCCATGTGTGGGGATCCATAAGAGTACATCTCTTATGAGTTCATCTCTGCTTCTCCAGCAATGTCCTGCATGTCTGGTTCGTCTAATTTGAATAGTTTTCGTGATAGGGGGCAGGTGGCCGTACAGTTGGTGTCTTGTGGGGTGTTGCTGCCAGGACTTGTTGAGGATTGCACGCAGCATTCTTGTGTAATTGCCATCTAGTTTCTTCTCCAGCCGTTTTGTTAGCGTCCATGTAGTGCATCCATATAGCAGTATCGATGTGACCGCTGCCTGGAAGAAACTGCGTTTCATTTTATCGGTTAGGTCTGATTTCCATATAGTCGATAGCCTATTGATAGCTGTCCATGCTTTCGTTAACCTCGTTTCGATGTCCTTTTCGGTTGATTCGACGCTGCTTCCTAGGTACGTGAATTTGTCTACTAGTTTAAGAGGGGTTCCTTCTAGAGTGGAGATGTCCCCCGTTTGGTTATAGCACATATATTCCGTTCTGTGTGCATTAACATGGAGGCCTATGCTTGCTGCTGCTCATTCCAAACTATGCAGAAGTGTTTCGGCTTGGTCAGGTGTATTTGCCAGTATCGCTATGTCATCGGCGTAGTCGGCGTCGGTAATTGTTGTTGCGGGGTATCTTCTGCTTCTTTTCTTCGTCAGTTCGAAGCCATTCTCTTTGATTTTGTCAATCGATGTTCTAAGTACGTAGTCTAGGCAAATGATAAAGAGGTACGGAGCCAGCGTGTCCCCTTGTAGTACTCCTGCTACAATGTCGAAGTATTCTGTGTCTCCATCTGGTGATCGTACTTTTACTTTAGTGTTTCTATAGAGAATCGTTATTGCCGCTACGGTTTCTTTAGGTATGCCGTACGCTAGTAGTATTTGTTCCATTTTTCCTCTGTGAATGGAGTCGAAAGCATTGGTAAAGTCGACAAATATTAATGTCGCTTGTAGGTTCTTTGCCCGTACACCTTCAAAGATTCTGCGGATGGTTAATATTTGTGAGGTCGTGGATCTATTTCTTCGGAAGCCATTTTGGTTTTTTCTAAGTATGTTGTCGATTTTGGGTTCTATACGGTTTCGTAATAGGGCATTGTAGATTTTGGCAGCTATGGATGTAAGTGTTATGCCTCGGTAGTTTTTGGCTAATCCTAGGTCCCCCTTTTTAGGGAAGGGGAGTATGCATCCCTTCATCCATCTGTCTATCGGATTTTGATTGTATACTGCGTTGCAGTGTCGGAGCAGTATGTCGTCGAATTGTCTGGTCTTCCATACTTCCGGGGGAATTTCGTCCAGCCCTGCTAAACTGAATTGTTTGAGTAAACTGAATAGCTTGGAATAGAAATGTTCTTCACAATTAAACCATACTTACATTTAAACTGCGTGCTAATGCTTAACTGAATTACTTGAAATAGAACTGTTTTTCGACATTAAAACTGTATTTACACTTAACTGAATTGTTACATATAACTGCTTGAATAGTTTGAAATGGAAAGGTTTTTGACAATTAAACTGTGTACTTATGCCAAACTGAATTGTTTTAAATAGAACAGATTATTTACCTAAAAATGGATTTGGCGTTAAATAACCTACAAAGGTTGATATGCCATAAAACCCAACAAACCGAACCAAACATCTAAATTACTTGTATTAAGAATTGTTTCTTGGAGCCATAATTCTTTACTAGGGGAAGTGTTATTAGTTACTTGAAATCATATAACTGTACAAACAAATTATTACAGTTAAATAGAATTATTACTATAGACTACATAATTGCGTATAAATTATTAACATAAGATAGGAATACTTGAAAATATACTACTGTATACAAATTATTTGTATGTGAAGTACTTGATAACATAACGGTATGTAAAAAAAAAATTAATAAATAAAAATCTCTGAAAAAAAACACTTAAGGAAAAATATATCTATATAAACGTTATTCTATAACCTCTCCGCATAAAAAAACCTAAATGAGTTGACGTGCCTTTAAAATCAACCATTAACCATCACTCCATTTTTTAAAAACAAATTTGGAGAGTTTTTTTTAGTTTAAAGTACTTATAAAAAGAAAATTTAAATTAATTTTATTATATTTTATAGTATTTTCTCAATTGTCCTCAGGTACACAAAAGACAGGTCAGCCGTACGGAGAAATATACGAACCTTTACTGTTCGGAAGCGCAGGAGGAGGAAGTGGTGGAGGCGCTGGGGGAGGTCGAATATGGATGAACGCTACAAACACACTTCTACTGGACGGACGCCTGAGTGCGAACGGAGAAAATGGCCGCGTGGACAACAATGTAATCGGTGGAGGTGGTAGCGGTGGCAGTATATGGATTCATGCGCACTGGATCAAAGGGTTCGGTAAGATACTTGCCCAAGGTGGACATGGTGCCCACGTGAATCCTCTCCACAGCGCAGGAGGTGGAAGTGGTGGACGGGTGGCTCTCCACTTCAAAGTGAACGAGACTTTCAGTGAATTTAGATATTTGGCCAGTGGTGGCGAACCCGGTAATCCTTGTAATGACTGCGAAGCGGGCGGCGCGGGAACGGTCTTTATCTATCACATTCTCGAAGACCACAGAACCTTAATTATAGATAACAACGGCACCAAGTACAGGCCAAGATCGAAAGAGATTAACTGGAAGAATCTAGACGCAGAAGGTGGACGTACATGGATTTTACCAATGTCTGGACAGCACAGTTTCGCTGCAAATTCTAATAAATTTCATTTTGAAGAATTACAGATTAATGGAAACGCTCACTTTGCCATAAAAGCCAACAGGAGCGTAAGTATATTTTTTAAATATATGATTGGAGATCGTACAGGATATCTCCATGTGGCTAAAAATCAAACTCTTGATTTACAAAGAAGGGAGATCGATTTACCTTTTAGTTGTATTGTCTATCCAAATGCGGTTTTGGGATTGGCTCCTATAACATTTGTTCATGGCATCGAAATATACATGAGTGGAACTCTGTCCAACGTAAGGAACTTAACCCTGCACCATGGTGGATATTTTTGGCTCAGAAACGGTGGACACACGACCGCCGAAACGTGGAATCATTATAAATTCGACTTCGTGCGGATACAAGACACTGCAGTCGTGAACGTCTCCGTCGATCCGATCTCTAATTCTGGAATCAGATTCACGACTCTCAACCTACATATTGAAGGTGGAGGTATCTTACATGGTGCGCACTTGACAATGGTGTCTGTTAACATCACCGTTGATTCCGGGGGGATGATTTCGGCGGATGGACTGGGTTATAATAGCACGCACAGGAATAAGAGCCATGGTGCTATGTCTGTTCATGGTAGTGTAAATCAAGGTTACCCAGACGGACCAACTGGCACTGGTTGTGGAGGTGGCCATGGTGGAAGTGGTGGGCGGGCCCTCGTCAAAGCACAAGGCCTTCAACGTGGAGGTGGTTTAGCATACGGAGATATGTATGAACCGAATTTTCTTGGTAGTGCTGGTGCTGTTGGCCATACAAAGCTTCCAGGAGGATCTGGTAAGTTGAATTTTTATTTTATTTGTAGTATACGAAAAAATAATGATACAATTATTTTGGAGTAGCGCTTACAATAATGCAATTATTAGAGTAGTGACTCTGTAAACTGTTGATATTGTCTTCGATTTTTATGTATCGTTGGCATGGCTTTATTATACATTGATTATATCCCCTGTAGAGGGGTTAAACTACTCCCCCAAAGTAATGTACTGGATATGACACTAAGTGGAATCTGATGGTGAGGTTCTCGTTTGGGAGATCTAGGGAGTATGGAGTACACATTCTTTGCTATAATTCCCAGGAATACTCTGACCATCAGTGGTTGTACCTGTTTTTTAAGAGTTTACTAGATCTGTTTGAAAAGTATTCCTATACGATATGACCATGTACAAATAAAAAAATTGTGGAACTAGAAAACAAAAACAAAATCTTCACAAAAATATAGTGATAAACATAGAATGAATACGATTCCCATTCTCTTGGCATAAAATAACTCGCAAAAACCAATAATTAATTAATTGAAATGAATTAGAATGAATTAATGAAATAAATATAATAAGGATAATGTAGTTATACAAACGAAGAAAGATTGGAAATGTTGTGTATTACAGAGAATTATCACTCGACCTATATTTTCCTTTACAGGTGGAGGTCGGATTTGGATGAATGTGACCGGAATGATTCACATCGATGGTGAAGTTCGAGCCAATGGCTATGATGCCACTACCATCAGTGGAGGAGGAGGTGGCAGTGGAGGCAGCATCTGGATGTACTGTAACCTAATTCGTGGTTACGGTCGAATCACTGCAAGAGGAGGCCAAGGTTCGGCACATGCAAATAATCCAGGAGGAGGCGGTGGTGGCGGACGGATCGCTTTATATTTCAATGTCAACGAAACAATGACTTCTTTCAGATATAAAGCCAACGGAGGACAAGCTGGTGACGGCGGGAAACGGTCCGAAAATGGTGGAGCCGGCACTGTCTTTATTTATCACATGATAGAGAAACATCGGACATTGATCATCGATAATGAAGGTCTGACCCCATTCGATCCTGAACACAAGATATTGGATTATTCCAAAGTAAAATCCGATGGTTGCAGAACGTGGATTATGCCTCTTTCAGGAAATCATGTTCTAGCCAATTTTTCATATCTTTACCATTTTGAAGAGTTGCAGATTTATGGTGAAGCTCATCTTGCAATGTGGCCCCCAGAATCAGATATAAATGCAAGAATCGAAGTTTTCTTTTTGTACATGATTGGAGATCGATCGGGAACTGTCCATTTAGGAAGAAATCACACACTCGATCTTACAAGAGAGGAAATCGACCTACCATTTAATGTGAGAGTTTATGATGGGGGATTCTTAGCTTTGGCACCATTTACTATAATTCATAATGTCACTGTTTGGTTGCACAGCACATTGGCAAATATAGAATACCTAACTCTGCATCATAACGGCCTGTTGTCCATGGAAGGAGGAGGGCACACCTTTTTGCAAAGAAAAAATCACTACAAATTTAAGAAAATTTTAGTCCAAGACAACGCAACTATTCAGGCCCTAAGAAAGAGTCCTTATTTAGACGGAGTCCATATTAAGGTAGAAACTGCTTTTATCGAAGGAGGAGGAACTATCAAAGGAACAGATATAAACATTGAAGCTGTTAATATAACGATTGATGATGGAGGAACATTACATGCTAATGGACTCGGATATAGTTCAATCGACTCCAAGGATGTGAAAAAAGGTATCAATTTCGGTCAAGGGTTCACGAGTAAAAAAGGATCATCTGGAGGGGGCCATGGAGGTACAAGTGGACGTGGAGGTGGAATATTACTAACTGGTCAGCCATATGGTCATTTATTCGAACCTTCTTTGTATGGTAGTTCTGGTGGTGGAGGACCATCTATTGGGGGCTCTGGTGGTGGTAAGCTCTGGATAAATGTCACTGGACAGTTGTTGCTGGATGGTCAGATCCAAGCGGACGGTCAAGATGCTGTAGTTAGTTATGGAGGAGGTGGTTCCGGAGGAAGTATTTGGATTGACTGTTATTTGTTCCGTGGACTGGGAAATGTAACTGCAAATGGTGGAAATCGATATCCAGGTGGGACTGGAGGTGGCGGAAGTGGAGGACGTGTAGGTTTATATTTCACCAAGAATCAGACTTATCTAGGTGGTTATCAATGCCATGGTGGAGTCGCTGCAAGTCCAGGAGAGCCTGGAGGACCTGGAACTGTTTTCCTCTATCACAAGAAAGCAAACCACTCTACTCTTTATATAAATAATAACAATTTACAGAGCCAATACGTCCAGATGATCGCTGATTATTCTGACCTGAAGACCGATAGTTTCAAAGCTTGGATATTGCCTAATATTGCCGATCACTGGTTAGTTGGTGATAATTTCAAATTGAAATTTGATGAATTTCAAATCTATGGCAAGGCTCATATGGCTGTATTGCTGAAGCCAATAAATAATGGATCAGATTTATTCTTCAGGCATATGATTGGTGATCGAAGTGGCTACGTCCATATTGGACCTTATCAAGTCATGGACTTGCATCGTAAATTTATTGATCTACCGTTCAATTGTTACATCTATCAACTCGGCTATCTTGGTATGGCTCCTGATACGGTCATAGACAATATCTTCATTCATAGCGAAGGCACATTTGATCATGTCATCAACATAACCCTCGTTAATAATGGTCAGCTCAGGCTGTTCCAAACCGGCTCAACTAATCATCGTTCTCGACTCAACTACCACATACCTGGCACTGCTGTTATGAAAGCCGGATCGCTAATCAACGCTTCTGCTCCATTCGCCCACCCTGATCAGTACAAATTGAGCTTTGGTCGCCTTTATTTGGAAGGTGGTTCTCTAATTAATGGAAAGAACATGAGAATTTCTGCAGATCATTTGACGGTCGACGATGGTGGTTGGATAAATGTCAACGATGGAGGATATTTGCCAGGAACAGGGCCAGGTTAGATATTTATCTTTATCTCACACGTAATAAAATTATAATAGGTTGCTATGCACTCTAATCGACAAAAATTTGCATTTTTATTCAATAATATATTTAGATGGTTCCATTTAATGCCATTGCTCTTAAATAAGAAATTTAACAATTCTGTACGTGCCTCATAAAATGCCAACAACAATATTTCGAGAAATTAACAAAGGCATGCACTAAATTATCATCATAAAAAATAAATGGTTTTTTTTCTAAATACTAAAAACATTAATAAATGAGGAAAAATCAACACTAACTTAAATAACACATTTCAGGGTTTAAAAATTTTCAGATGAAAAAAGTCTGATTTCAAATAGATAATGAAAATAATTTCTACATGGCCCAGAGCGAGTCTACCTAGGTTTTACCGTTTGATAATTTTCATAGTATTAGCTCTATCTCATATATTTAGCACTTTATTATGTTTTAGCGTAGGTAATTCTGTCAGTTTTTTTTTCTTTTGACTAGACATACGAGCTTCTTGATTATTTTCAAGAAGCTCGTGTGTTTTTCGTCTTTTCTTTTACGAAATTTTTCCCCAAATATCAGTTTGCAGAACTTGCAAATTGTACAATCTGGGTTTTTTCACACAAACAGAATTATAGATTTAATATAAAGATGAATATATATATATATATATATATATATATATATATATATATATATATATATGCGTGTTTTATTTCTCATTCTGTATGCGCATATATTGTCATTTCTCATTTTATATATATATATATATATACAAATGAATGTTTCTCAATTCATATGCATTTATATCCATTTTTCAATATATATATATATATATAATCCTATTTCAGTATATATATATATATATATATATATATATATATATATATATATGAGAGAGAGAGCTTTCTCATTATATGTATGAGTATATATATATATATATATATATATATATATAAATTCTCAATTCATAAACGTTTTTTCAATTTAAAAGCATATATGTATTTATAACTATATATCTATATTCTATGTACATATATAGTTTGCATATTAAAAGCCTGTTTCTCATTTTGTAAGCATATATGATTTATATATTTGATGTCTTTATTCATAAGCATAAATTGACTTATGCAGATATTTCTCAATTTTTATATATATATTCAGGTTTCTTATATATGTATATGTAATAATTACACTGAACATTTTAAGCTTGATAAAACAGGGGAATTCCCCGAAATCTAATGGTTAAATCGCTGACTGTGGAAATGTTGAACGCGAGTTCGAACTCCAGCCACGCTATGATTCTAGCTTTCGGACTAATACCCTTGGGAAAGATACGAACGCCCTTATCTTCCGATCTATAGGTTAAAAAGTACCAATACTGTCCTTCAAAAAATGAATGGATACGGCATTAAATAACCCACTTAGGTTGATATGCCATTAAACAAAGAAACCAAACAAAGCCTAAATAAGACAATAGATTTAGAAGTAAGATTCAGTAAGACTCAATGCATCATAAGACATAGTGAAGTTATTACTCCAAATATCCAATAGAACGAGAGAAATCTTGAGCCCTCCTGTAGAGAAAAAAAAATTATATATATATATTGTCATCCATAGACACACTGTTTCGTTCTATCAGAACTCTTCAGTGTGGCTAGACACGTAGGACGCTCGAAGCCGGGATCGAAACCCATCCATCTTTACGTTAGACGAAGTCTCAGACCTCTCGGCCAACAAATGAAAAATTTTTAACAAATTTTCTTTAATCATTTTTTTACCTTGCTGAGGGTAACCCGAAGGCTCCCTTTTCGATAGCTACTACACCAAGGTATAGGGAGGGCGCTGCTCCTTTCCTTGGATTGCTCCACTTTACCCTTGATTCTTACCTTATAATGCTGAGTGCTAAGCAAGGTAGCCTCAAGTACCACTTTTTGAGTCTTTGGTATGACTCGACCTGGGATTGAACCTATGCCTCCCGGGCCGTTGGTGAACGCTCTTTTTTTTTACACTTATATAAAATCCTTCATATTATGTATGAATACTGGATACAAATGAAGTCAGTGCTGAATTGCTATCATAATTCTGGTTTCGTTTAGTCTCTATCTTTGAAATTTCCATATTTCTGAAAAGAACCAATGAATATTTTGTCGTACTCACTAAATAAATTGTATTGATAATATCACAATTCACATGAATATCTTATCTCCAAAGAATTATATCTCACTAAGAAATGAGCTCGATTTATTTATGCTCATAAACTTATTCCATAATGTAGGCGATTATTTAGTTTAAATATTTTGCCAAAAGATTATTAAAACTGCTTCTACTGGCAGGCATCTTCAATGAATACACAAACCATGTTTTAGATAAAATATACCAGATTCGTATAAAATGATAATTAGAAGTCGAAAGTCTTGAATACGTCAAAAATTTTACGCTCAGTTTTCTCTTTATTTTTGATAGCCCCAGGCATTTACCATAAGTATGGATCGAGTGGAGCGTCTCACGGCGGTTTTGGCGGGCGGGGTGAATGTCAACGAATCGTTACGTGTCGTCTACGTAAATCGAGACCCTATGGAGACTTGTACCGTCCACATCAGTTCGGAAGCGGTGGCTCTCATAATGGTGGAGGAATTGGTAAGTGGTCATTAATTATATTGCAACACTACGTTTCATTTCCCGACAGAAACGAGGCGATTATCTTGTGTAATTTCCAACGAAAAGAGAAAATCGTAAATCGTCATGAATGGTAAACACAATTTTCACACTGGGTGCGTCTGCTTTCTTGACAACCGGAAAATAGAAACATGGCAAACAGAGTTTGTTCTTGAAAGAGATAACCTGGATTTTCTCTTTAAGATCATCTTATTTTGTACTGTAAAGTTTTGATGCCGAGAATGAACTCAGAGAAATACCATGTATGATAATATTGGAAGGAAAAAAAGCCGTTCATTAAAAGCAGAATATAAGACAGCTTTATCCAACCGACCACCCAGCTTAATATACGTTGACTGTACCCCATACATAGAGATGAAAAAATGTAGGTGTCTAGGATTTCATAATAAAATTAATCTGGTGATGATGTTCCAGCTCTGTACCTCTGGAGAGTGTGAAGTACCTCTTCGTTGCTATTACTTCCAGGTCCACTCTGTCTCGGAGTGATTGCACCTATTCTCATCTATGCGTCAAATAGACCTTTGCAAACAATCTATATGAGGTAGGAATACTTGATATCATATAAATATATTCAAGAACAATTAAGATAGTATACAAAGAATGTAAATACAAATGTACAATATACGCAATTCTCTAACCTCTAGGCTTAAGATAACACCTGACAGGTTGACATGTCATAAAAATCAATCAACCGAGCACCAGGTTCACTTGTGGTGAGAGATGAGCACTACTTCAGAAGAGTAAAAATCCTAAAAGTAGCAACATGTATTAAGTTAGTGTCAAAACAGAGTAAATTTCTGAACAGTATGGATTTCTTTATTAAACATGGGGAAAGTTTTTGGACATTCACTACGTATAGATATGAAAACATCTGTGCTTTATTGTTTGTTCATGATGAATTGCAGCATCTAACACTTAGTTAAGGCTAAAATAATCCAGACAAAACATTAAAATCTATAAAGTCCATGTGTATAACTCTGCTTAATGTTCTTTTAAATATTTCTCAATAAAATTCCACGAAATTCCTAAGAGAACGATATTAACTTCATGTTATGAAAAAAATTAATCATAAATCTTTTGCTATATGGATTTATCTTTTTAAAACAACGACAAGAATTCGTTACAAAATTTTAATTGTAAACAAAGACTTGAAAACATTATGCAGCAATCCTGCCTGCTTCCCAATCTATGGTTTTCTTTAAGCGTTTCGCTAAAGTGGATCTGGGGAAACCATACAGTAGTACTGACATGGCTCCAGTTTAAAAGAATTTCCGTTTTATTTTATCAGAGATCAAATTTCGATAATCTCATCATGTCTTTTTTATGGATATGTTGACAAACGTTTCAATAAATGAGATATTGCTACAGAGGTATGTAAAATGGTTTGTTATTTAATATGAAATGGCACCATCTTGTTTAAAACCCATGAGCGCTGTTTTATCTGAGTTCCAATAAAGGTCATAGGCTTGCTCCAAGCTCTGCAGTAGAGTTTGGACTTGAGCAGATATGTTTGTGAAAAGTCCTAATTCATTGGCGTAGATTGCATCGGTATATCGATTGCTGCTTGCTTCTTTTTTTTTCTCTCTTTTTTCGTGTGAAAAGTATTTGCTTCATTTGACAGGTACATGCTGATTTTTTTTTTTTTTAATAAAATGTATTCTGATATAATTTGAATAAAAGGAATATTTTATGCTCATATGGATAAAAACATAATATTTTATGTCTCTCCATCTAGAAAATATACCGAAAGACTCTGAAACTCAAAGTTCTTGTACGTATAATAATTTACGTGGTGATATTATTTGCAATTAATCTCTCTTACAATAGGAGGAGGCATTCTGAAAATTATCGTTAACACCACGTTGACAGTAGATGGATACATTACGGCAAGTAGCAATGACCTTAACCCAAACATCAACAAAGGAGGACCAAGTGGTGGAAGTGGAGGCAGCATTATCATCATCACAGGAAATATAACAGGTTGGTTATAAATTTTAACTCCCGAAAAGGTTTTAGGGTGTTATGATAATCCCTTTAACATGCGTTAATTTACATTTATATATTTATAAAGTGATCATAACTTCTTTTTATATATTTATAAAGTGATCATAACTTCTTTTTATATATTTATAAAGTGATCATAACTTCTTTTTATATATTTATAAAGTGATCATAACTTCTTTTTATATATTTATAAAGTGATCATAACTTCTTTTTATATATTTATAAAGTGATCATAACTTCTTTTTATATATTTATAAAGTGATCATAACTTCTTTTTATATATTTATAAAGTGATCATAACTTCTTTTTAAATTACATCTCTTTAAAGCGGGTTTTAGAATTTGCTGATTGTATCCCCTGTAGAGGGTAGGACTCCCACCAAAACTAAGGGTGCTCGGTATGACAAAACATTGCATCTGACGGTGAATTAAATTCTTGAGATCTGTTGACTCTAGTGCACCTTTTCACTGTCATTACTCCAAAGTCTAAACTGAGACGGGGTGAGAGTGCCTTATAGGGTCCCTTCTATGAGTCAAATAGATTTGTTTAAAAATTACTCGCATAAGGAATACTTGATGGCATATAATTGTAGATTATTTTTATAAAGAAGAGTCATCGTCATCATGGCGGGCTGCCTGCACGGATTTCCCAGACCCTCTCTCACCACCCGCCTCTATCGTCCATCGCTCTTGAGAGGTCTTCAAGGTTATATTCTGTATCGGCACAGAGTTGTTGTATATAGGTTCTAGCTGGTCATCCTGCCTTTGAACGTCCATATGAAGGGGTCCACATGAGTACGTCATTTATGAGCTCGTCCTTACTTCTCCAGCAGTGTCACGCATGTCTGGCTCGTCTAATTTGGATAGTTTTCGTGATGAGTGGTAGGTTGTCGTATAGCTGCTGTTTTGTGGAGTGTTGCCTCCAGGATTTGTTCAATATTGAACGAGAAGAGTTACTTGAAGGTATAATCGTTTACTTAGGAATATTTTCAGTTACCTTAAACCATGTAACTATGGACCAAAAACGAGTATTATTAGATAGAAATGATTACTTGAAACCATATAACTATTAGTATTGCACTGAAATACTTGAAACCATACAACTGTGTGAAAACTATCTGTAATAGATTAAATGTTTAGTATCATAGCACTAATACCTTTGGGAAAGGTATGAATCCAATTATCCTCCCTCCAGCTACCGGTAAATAGTAAGGGAGACTGGGTTCTTCAGCCTTGGTGAGGTAACTAGTCTAGGAGAAAGAAAACTCTGAATTCAAACCTACTAAACTCCGCTTAAAAATTGACCTTGTGTCAAATCCTGCCCGAACGGAGGGGTTGGTAAATATGTATAGCTAAAAAAAATCTTATGAAACAGCAATATAAAAATGGGAATATGAATGTTCAATGAACTCGATTCTTTAACTTTTAGGCATAAAATAACCGTTGAAAGCTTGACATGCCGTTAAAATCAATTATTCCTTTAAAATGCAGAAAAGTAAGTAGGAAAAATAATTCCTACTTACTTAAAAAAATAAATAAATAAAATAAAAAAGAGAAAGAGTAAAATGTTTACAGCTCGACAGCTGTAAGTAAAGAGACTGTTATCGTCTTAGAAACTGGAATTGGGGAGTTTTAATCCTTGACGAATCAGTTAACGTTTTATACGGAGAAGGCATGAACCCATTTCTTCCAATAGATATCGATAAATGGTAAAACATACTGGGCTCATTATTATTGGCAAGACAACCGCTCTACGAAAAAGAAAAAAGGTAATTCAAAATCAGAGGAATGTTTTCGAAGAATTTTTGGCACGGAGTCGATTTTTTTGTTCTATTTTTCTTTTTTCTTTTCTTTTTTTATGTCACCTCATCCTGGTTAGACACAAACCTCAGACAGTATGAACAAGTCACCTATTTAATCCCTGTAATATTTCACATCTTTAACTGAACTACCAGGCATTCATATGATAGAAGAGCTTGGAAAGGGAGGCAACTTTGTCATAATTTCTGATTCCTGTCACTGCTGCACGTTTGCCGTTCGTCATTTTGTACCACATTTAACCAACGGAGTCCAACACCAAACCCCTGATCAGCAAAGTGGTGTTTAAACAGCCTTTCGGCTGAGTTCTTATTGAACTGAGGAGGAATTGGAGCAAGTCACATACCTAACACGTGTAATGTTCGTCTCGAGGTTGTATTGAATTCTCTCTTCTCCAGGTTTTATGAGAAAAGAGCAAAATCTCACTGCAGTTTGCACCAATGTTATAGTATGAGGTTGAAGAACGTCTCGGTCTATCTTGCTCCTGATTATAAACAGGAGTTATTTTTCTCCGATATTGGTTGCTATGAAGGCTATATACCCCAGTTACACTATATCTTGAAGGAAGGCTATATATATATATATATATATATATATATATATGTGTATGTGTGACATGCTCATAGTGCTTAGTGTAACAATTATCAACATAACGACATAGGAAATGGAATCGGTACCTGAGCTCAAATTGTGGATGAAGCAGTTTGCATTTCATTTCTGTTCTTCCCCAGCGATAATCTAATTGTGTGTATGCGTGCTTTCTATATATATATATATATATATATATATATATATATATATATATACGAATCAAAGTTAATTTACTGGGAAGTCTTATAACTATTCTTTTTTTTCCAGGAAGTCACACTGGTTCCATCCAAGCCGTTGGAGGTATCGGAGACATCCTGCGCGGTGGAGGAGGTGGATCTGGAGGCCGTATTGCCATTTATCACAACACACACAAAGCCCAGTCTCCATACAGAGGAAGCCTAGATATTTGGGGAGGGGATGCTAATCAAGGTACCGAACCTGGAGCCTCTGGAACAGTGTACTTGCAAAACATCAGAAGCCAAAAATCTATTCTAAGAGTTGACAACAAAGAAAGAAAACAAATATCTGAAGACATTGAAATTCCGAATGAGGGTCACCGCCTTGATTTGTTTAACCCATCCTTGAGAGGGAAAAGTCTTAGCTATTCTACGAATGGTTTTATTGTAAGTAACAGGTTAAAAAGTGCGGTGGCTTTTTTCTAATAAGTAACTTATGTGGAAATAATATTTATTATTAATTAGAATGAATTATTTTAACTGGAACATAAATGCGCGTTGATACGAGGATCATTAAATAAGTTTCCAGACTTTTTTCATATGGGCACTTTTATTGATAGCACACGCATGAAACCCTTCGAAGTAATCTCCTCCGGATCCAATGCGCTTGTTGTACCGTTCCAAAAACTTCTGGAAGGCTCCATCGAAGTCCTCTTGTGTGAGCGTGTCAATGACCTTCGTCACATCCTTTTTCATCTCTTCAATTGTCTCATAACGACAGCCTCTGAGCTTAGGGAATAACCAAAAGTCACAGGAAGCAAGGTCTGGACTATAAGGACGGTGAGGAAATGTCTTAATGCTCATCTTGGTTAAATAGGCTGTGATAAGGATGGAGTTGTGGACTGGTGCATTGTCCTGGTGGAAATGCCACTGACTCGATTTGAGGAGTGCTGGCCTCTTCCCAAGGAATCTCTTCCTGAACTCCCTTAAAACCTCAACATTGTAACCTTAACCCTTTGGCCAATCAACTCTGCTGTATTGACTTCCTTACTCCTCCCACACCTCTCATCATCCCTCACAGATTCCCTGCCTTCCTTGACTCTCTTATGCCGCTCAAAAACTGATGCTCGATTCATGCAAGATGGTCGAAAAGCAGTCTGAAGCATTCCATACGTTTCTGTGGGATTTTTTCCAAGTTCGAAACAGAATTTTATTGCATATCGTTCTTCTAAAGTTTCCTCAAGTCTAGATTACATTTTTGACATTCACCAGCTGTGACAATCAGGCTTTAGTAGGGTGTATTCCAATTGCTGTTGTAGCTGTTCATTTGAACCTGCAATCATAAAAATTGGTCAGTTATGTCATAAGACGGATTGCAATAAGATACTGAATTTTCAAGAGTCTCCGACAATTTTAAATGCCTGCACAAAAAGTCTGGAAACTTATTGAACGAACCACGTACGTCAATAAAGTGCTTACTCAATGATAAAAAATATTTTGGTAAACAAATATTTTCAAAATAATATCGTTCCTTGTTCATCATTTACTGTAGGTTGATCATTTTGGAAGGAATATTTCGGATAAAATCAAGCTAATAACCATGAATGATATTCTCCCTTTCCACGACTAAGTTCTCAAAATGAATCACTTTATTAGTCTATCAACAGTTTTTTTTTCTATTGCTAGGTGAAATCAAGTGAGTCGATTTACAATCCTAAATACCATGGACGTTTTTATAATACTCCAACAGCATATGGTATTGCTAATTTGTTTGACCAAACATTTCGGTCAGATATGGAACAGTTCTACATGGTTAATAAAGGCTCAACTACACTTACGATTGTGCTGAACGCCACTTATTTTGTTAACAATATCCGCGTTTATTTGACGCCATTTCAACCATCAAGATTCAAGGTAAGTCAAAGGATATTTTCAATTTCGTGGAAGGTCAGAGAATAACTACTTTATAAAACATTTTCTAGAAAATTATGTGAGCTATTCTAGTTTTACTCTTTACGCATCCAAACAACCCCTGATGATGGCCTGTGAAAGGTGTGAAAGCGCTCGGGACAATTTCGGTAAATTCATCTACCAATTTCAACCTGAAACCAAGACACTTATCAGGAAACTTGAATGGATCTTAATAAGATTATATAGACAGATTGTGTCTTTATTTAATCAAACATGCGTTTCTATACAATATATATATATATATATATATATATATATATATAAGCCTAATGTTTGTGCTTATATATATATATATATATATATATATATATATATATACATACATATAGTGTATATAAACATATGCATAATAATATGTATATAGATATGTGTGTGCATACATACATAATTTGTGTTCGTATAATATGTTCGTATATATATATATACATTGTGTGCGTGTATTTGTGTTGCTATATATATATATATATATATATATATATGTATGTAATGTGTGCTAGTGTGTGTGTATATGTATATATACGTATTTATCATTGTGCACATATATGTACGTTCTTAGTGTGTTTTCAAATAAGTGGGTCATTCAATATGTAGATTTAAAAAAAAACAACTTTTTCAGCACAATTTTTCCATAAATTTAAACGGAATGTTTGTAATTGGTTTATTGCAAAAATTACTATATTACTACCAAAGTATTTGTTTTGAGTCCATCCAAAATGGCTGCAAGACAAAGAGTTCTCCAAGTTGGAACCAAATCGACGAAAAAGCAATTCATGAACTGGAAATGCAGTGACTCTCCGATTAAGAAAATATTCCGGATACAGCAGTCTGTACGTGATGCTAATCTCTTCTATGACATAAACGGGTTCACCACTACTGGTTTTCTTAAAAAGATACAACTCTCATCAATTATTCCTATTACTAAATCTTTAAGCAAAATTCACCCTATTTATTAACCCTCGCACCTGTGTATACGAAGATATATATATATATATATATATATATATCAGTGAATGCGGATATGTATGTTTCATGTGTGTATATCTTGCATGTGAGTATACGAGAATTACTGTGTTAACTTAATTATTAAATTGCGATTGTCAGTGAAACTTTCTATAAAACACTTGTTAAAAATCTAAAAAATTGCTTAATTTCTTGTTTTCTTTCGTAGCTAGTGGACAACTATTTTCTTAGTAATATCTTGCCCATTCGACTGTGGCTGTAAAATACACCGACTGCTTCTCTGCGGGGGAGTAAGACCCCACCCCCACCTAACAAATGTCCTTGATATAACATTAAACAATCTGATGGTGAGGTTCCAGTAATGCTAGAGTTTTTTGGGTATTGCGGAGTACCCCTTCATTGCCATCGCTCCCAGGTCCACTATGACCGGGAGTGGTAGCACCTGATATGGTCCTTATCTATAGGTTATATAGAACTAAACTGCGTACTTATGCTGAACTGAATTGTTTAAATTAGTACTGTTTGACTAAACTGAATACGTTGAGGTAGAGGTGCTTTTGACAATTAAACTGTGTACTTATGCTAAACTGAACTGCTTGAAATAAAACTGTTTTGCCTTTGAAAGTGTACTTGTGATAAACTGAATTGATTGAAATAGAACTATTTTGAAACTGTAATTACGCTAAACTGAATAGTTTGAAATAGAACTGTCTATTAGTATAAAAATGGATTTGACATTAAATAACCTACAAATGTTGATAATGCCATAAAACCAAACAAACCACTTACTCTTATCATAAGTTTAATATTCAGAAAATACTGAGCAACATGAAGTATTAATATTCTATTAAGTAGAGCCATCAGTTTTTGACTGCAAGAATGAATTATATGAGTGAACTATATATATTATAACGCACATATATACGAACACAAATTATGTATATATAAATTCGCATAGACACACATACACACACACACATATATATATATATATAATGCATACGCATGTTTGTATACACAATATGTATATTTACAAACTGTTTATGACTTCATGAATTAGTTTCAAAACTTAACACTTTTTCATATCATAAATGTACTTCCCCTATGGACCGAAAAAGAGTGGTTGCGTCCATCTTATTATTTAGTTATTAGACAGAGTGAGGGAAGTATTGTGTTTATGAATTCCACATCGAATAAATATATTATTACCAAGTATTTGACTTTTCCTCTTATTCCCAATTATTACATATCTCCTACTTTCTCTTTGTGTGTGTAATTGGCAGCCTTTACCATGACACAAACGAATGAAAATTTGTAACGATGGGAGATGGTGCCCTCTATTCTAAACAGGACGTTTGAAAATAAGGAAGTGACTATGTTCACTTAGAAGACAATAGTCAAGTGGGGCGTACTTACTTGCCAGTAAACTTAGTCACGGTATCTGATTGATGATCCAAAACAAAACAACGAAGCAAAACCCTCATAAAAAAGACACGTTCGTTTCACCCTAAGAGACAGACTGGGACCGACAACTTCACTGTACACATCATCTCAGGGGTATCTGCTTGAGATGTTTGCCTTCTCTCTCTCTCTCTCTCTCTCTCTCTCCTCAAGTCTCTTTCAACTGTCAATGTTGCCTTTGTGACAACTACAAATGGTCGTCTAGGATTTTTTTTCTAGCATCGGACCTTTTCGAGAAGATCTCGTTCATTTCTTTTTCTGCATTGCGCTACAAGCTTTATCTTCAAGCCAACTCGATGAAGATCTAAGCTTCAACGTTATACGTTACCAGAGACAAAGGCGAGATGAAGGGATAACTAGCTCATATAAGGAGAAAGCCAGATAGAAAAATATCACTCAGTTTGTTACTGTGTTTCCACTTCTCTCTAGTGTGTTTTCAAAGACAACAAGACGTGAAATAATATTCTTTAGTCGTTGAAGAAATTGCTGATCGTAGCCCACATCTAATATGGAGGGGTCACAATCTCTGCAATTTAAGTTGTTCTTCGTCTTCTGCTAATTAGTAACTAACTAACCCTTTACAAAAACACCTGACATTCGCGTGACCGTTTCTTGCAGCAACCGTGAGAATTCTCGCAGATGTTGTCATTTACACAGTCTGTCATAAACGTGCCCTTATTCTAATGGTTATCGTCAAGGCAATGGACTCAGCGACACCAGTTCAAACCTGGACGTGGCTGATTGCATTTCACATAGCGCTAATTCTCTGGGGAAAAGTATGAATTCAGTTATTCTCCCTGTTCTTTATTTTTGGTTTGACAACCTGTCAAAGAGAAAAAATAATCTGATTTCAAGCCTGTTAAACTCCGCTCAAAATTGACCTTGTGTCACATCCTGCCGATGCAGAAGGGTTTGTAAATACATAAATACACAACTGGTCAGGAAGTTTACTAATCTGGAGAGTCTGTCGCTATACGGCCAATTACCAGGTCACTAATAATGAGGGAAAGCCCACCACATTACGTTTATATACACAGACTTGCTTACGCACAGGAATAAAACTGGTACTAGATTTTTTTATAGTAAGGGTGAAATAAAGTGACGTATTCATGTGGACCCTTCACATGGACGAGCAAAGGCAGGTCGACCAGCTATAACCTACATACAACAGATTTGTGCCTATGAAGACCTACCGGAAGCAATGGACGATAGAGAAGGGTGATGGGAGATTGTCAGGGATATCCGTACTCATGGTGTGACATGATGATGAAGGGTGAAAAGTAAGTGTAAGACTAAATATATGACCTGCCAAAGAGCAGATTGACATTCTTGTATCGGATCACTGGTCATGTAATCCATATGAGAGATTATATCAAAGCTTAAACTGGCCATTTACGACAATTCTTACAACTCAAATATTAATCTTGCTTTCTGCGACTGTTAATCGAGAATTCTACATCTGCTAATATTGATGCATTTTTGCTATTAATCGCTTATCAACTGTGTGAGGTCATTCAGTGCCAAAGCCACCCTGGCAGAGGAACAGTTGTGGTACTATTTAACCCAAAACTGGTGGGGGGGGACAAGAGGGTGCATAACTTTGCCGTGAGTGTTAGTTAAAAAGTAGATGTAATTGAATAAATGGAGTTCAAACTCGCTTACCACGATCTTGTTATTCAGCACTTTAACCACAGGGACGCTATAATCCCACTTCCTATGGCTACGTTAATTCCCGTTTTCTACGCCAACTTTAATCCCGATTTCTTCGCCAACATTAATCTCCAGTTCTGCAGCTACGTTAATCACGCTTTTTTGGCTAGTTTAATTTCTATTTCTACAGCAATCGTAATCCCACTTTAATCATACGTTCTTTCATTGCGCGCAAAAGCTCTTAGGGATCTTCATGGAAAACCAGTTTAAGCTGGAAAATTTCAAAAAACACAAAATATACCAATTAAATTTACATTTCTTTTTATTTACTTGTTTTGGAATGATGCACTTAATGTTTTGTATTTTCATACAAGGTTTAAAATAAATCTAATTTTCAGGTCAGTGCCACTCATGCAGGCAAGTCTTTTGCCGTTACCAGCAACTATGTGTTTCCAAGTTCCAAAGTAATTACCGGGGCCTATTTAGAGCTTCCAATAAAGAAACTTGTCGATTCCTTCACGATAAAACTTATTGCGACCAATCATTTCGCCGCCCTCTCGGAAATCGAAATCTTCGTTGGTGGAAAGAATCTGCAAGATAGGTAAAAGACTGTTTTTTTCATTTTGTTTCATTTTTTTATTCGTGTGTGTCTGTGATATATACATATATAGGATGAGAGAGAGAAATATACAACGGATGGAACAGAAATAATAGCACAATCAAAACACATTGTACTGACACTTCATGATTATTTTTGGAACATTCTGTGCATGAAGAATTTGAGAGATCATCCGTATTTATAAATGCATTTACCCAACCCCTCAACAACGGACATGATGCCATGAATGGTAGTTTTTTTTGTTTTGTCCCATGTATTTTTAAAGCATGGTCATATATGTTCCGTTACTGCACCATGCTATCAACTTCCTGTTGTTTATCTGCACTTCTTTTTTAGTTCCTACAAGTTACTCCGATCTATTTACTTTCATTTAAATATTTCTCACGGGCCATTTTCTAAATTGGTGCTTCGGATGAGAAATTGTTTTTTTTCGGGGGGGGGGGGGGGGGGGCTGAATATATTTTTGTTGTTATTACATTCATATTCACATGGTTTAGATTACATTCGAGGTTGTTGCTTATATATATATATATATATATATATTGGGAGAGAGAAAGAAAAGAGAACTCCATGACAGCAAGCAGTAGCAAGGTGTAGATCAAGGAAGTTCCTTGATCAATGTAATCTAAAGGATATGAAAAAAAGATGAAAAAACCAAACTGGGGAAAAAGAAAAATGTTTACCTAGAGAGACCGGGACGAGTTTTTCGTTTTGTCTTTTCTTTGACTAAGTCGGTCTTGGTTGCAGTATAATCGATAGGGTTAAACAAGAGAAAATTGTAGAAATCTTTTTGCTAACAGAGGGTAGGTTGGTATTAGGTGAAATAGAACACTTCTAGTACTGACAACTGTAATTCACTATTATAGACTTCAAGAATAGTAAACGTATTAGGGTTATAGGCGGTGTCAAGTAATAGACGAAGGCACATCTGATAACACGAAAAGTTTAATCCGCTCACCTGATTCGATATTCCTGGCTGATGGCTACTTATTACTCCAAATCAAAAAAGCTTCATGGATAAATTTAAACTTTCATAAAACAGAGCCTAACTGCTCATAGACACATTCCCGCGCGAGCAAACAGAATCGAACTTCAAGCACACACTCACAAGTGCAAACATACACACACACGCTATTTTTAAATATATCTGACACATTCAGAGAGGAAGATTGAAAAAAGAAAATAATCACCGGATGTACGTGGTGCATTCAATAAGTTTCCAGGCATGTAAAACTGTCGTATACTCTGAAAATTCAGTATGATATTGCTATTCATCATATGAGATGACTGACCAATTTTTATGATTTCAGTTTCAAATGAATAGCTACAGCAGCAATTGGAATACCATTGGAAGACTTTTTTTTGTTGTACCGTCCCAACAACGTCTGGAAGGCCCCATCAAAGTCCTCTTGTGTGAGCGTGTCAATGACCTTCGTCACAGCCTCTTTCATCTCCTCAATTGTCTCATAATGACAGCCTCTGAGCTTAGGGAATAACCAAAAGTCACAGAGAGCAAGGTATGGACTATAGGGAGCGTAAGGAACTGTCTAGGTGCCCATCTTGGTTAAATAGTCTGTGATAAGGATGGAGTTGTCGACTGGTGCCTTGTCCTGGTGGAAATGACACTGACCCGATTTGAGGAGTACTGGCCTCTTCCCAAAGAATCTCTTCCTGAACTCCCTTAAAACCTCAACATAGTAACCCTAACCCTTTGGCCAATCAACTGTGGTGTATTGACTTCCTTACTCCTCCCACACCTTTCATCGTCCCTCACAGACTCCCTGCCTTCCTTGAATCTCTTATACACTCAAAAACTGATGCTCGATTAATGCAAGATGCTCCAAAAGCAGCCTGAAGCATTCCATACGTTTCTGTGGCATTTTTTCCAAGTTTAAAACAAGTATATTGCATTTCGTTCTTCTAGACTGTCGTCACGTCCAGATTGCATTTTTTTAAATCACCATTTGTGACAATCATGCTTTAGTAGGGTGTATTCCAATTGCTGCTATAGCTGTTCCTTTGAACCTGTAATCATAAGAATTGGTCCATCATCTCATGAGATATATAGTAATAACATACTAAATTTTCAAGAGTCAACAACAATTGTAAATGCCTCTACAAAATTCTAGAAACTTATTGAATACACCATATATATATATATATATATATATATACGGAGTGTGCAGAATAGTGCTCGGTTCAATTATCGAAAGTCATAAAATATGCATGTTATTCCACATAATAATCTCGCAGCTCAACGTACTGGGTATGTCTTTTAGAAAGTATATTTAACCCTTATAAATATTCAGTAATTAAAATATCAGCCATTTCGGTTTAGTAGAGAAATTTTCAACAGCCCATCAAAAGTATGACCGCGCCAATATTATTTTCTAGAACTACATACAAATATAAATTGGGTTTCCAAGAAGAGAGCAATGGATACTCAATGGTTTTTATTTACCGGTTTTATGTTTAAAGATCAGTAGTTGCAGTCGTTTATATGAGCTGTTCGTTAATGTGTGCTTGGTCGACGTTTACTTCTTGATTGCCAGCTGGAATAGTCATTATTCCGGTAGTGTCACTTGGGTGAACAGATGCTGGAAGACCCAGAACTTGTTATGATCCCAAGTCAATAACAGTATTGATGGGGAAATCCTGCACACCATTTGGATGGTATTACAGAAAGTTTGATTCCCACTAGAAATCTTTTGCCAAACTAAACCTAGAATTGTAAATATCAAAGGGAAGATAATTTGGACACTTAGTGCTATTTTATCTACTTTTAATCTGTTAATCTCTCAACTTAGAATATTTAAGAATGATGTATTTATGATAAAGCTACCTGAAGACGTTAGTTTCTTGAATTCAGTTACTCTTCATTGCTGACACATCTCTGCAACCCTAAGCCACATCGATTCCTGATAGAATCTTAATGTAAGCCATATTAACATCGTTCCTTCGTCTTTTCAATTCTTTCAACTAAAAATCAATGATAGCCGCAGCCCATATTTTTGAGAAAGGTTTATATTGATCGACAATACTCGACGCATTTCTGCTTTCCCTACCAGTAAAGTGAATAGAAATGTTTTTAACTTGTGAAATCAAAATGACCATCACAGATTTTTCCTCCAATATTTCCCGGAGTTACATCAATAAGTTCGTAACCTAATGATACAGAACGTATTTATTTAATACAACAAAAATATAAAACAGTTTCCTTCTGTGTCAATGCAATTAATCCAATGCTTGATTATAAATGACATAAATCAGACATTATACAGTGTATATTTAGGATCAATACTTTGCCAGGAACTTCCTGACTAATCCTCCAACAGAAGCATTGACCGACAACTCTATGAATGTGTTTATTCAAACTGGCTTTATGGCCAGGATATGACACAAGGCCAATGTTTGAGTGAAGTAAAGTGGGTTTGAATTTAGTCGTCTTTCTCCGACACTGGTTGCCTAACCAATACTAAAGGACTTAGTCTGTCCAACTATTTATTCATAGCTAAGGGAAGAATAGATGCATTCATGTTTTTCTTAAGTGCATTGACCCAGTGAAATGCAAACATCCAGGTTTTGAACTCCGGCTGTTTATTCCATTTTCTAACACAATAATCATTACACTAAGCACGCTTGCACAAGAGGTCTATATAAGATAGACAAAGAGTTATGTTTCTTATGTATATATATATATATATATATATAAACGTGTGTGTATGGGTTCACATTCCTATGAAGGTATTTACATACATACATATATACCAATTTTGCCAGAAAAACAGAAGTGTCCAAAAATTATGCATTTTCATATAGACTATATATTGTGTTCTTATACGTCATCAGGACCAGAATATAAATCTATACCATCATAGATTTTTCAACTATGGTTACTGTTTCGTTCTTTATATATATATATATATATATAGAGAGAGAGAGAGAGATTTCGTTTGTAGCGTGCATCTATGTCTATGTAGACAGGAGCTGTCGGCTATAAGCTGATTATTTTTGTTGAAAACGTTAAATTCAACCAAATGTCTACACTTGTGCCTTTTGTATATATATATATATATACGCATAGGGTTGCATTTCTAGCTTACCTTCCGAGCTACTTATCTACTGTAAAGCCAACTTTTCTCATTCTTCTGCCTAAATCGATCCCTTGTCATAAATTGCTATACTCCCATTTGGTATCATAATGGCTCCACTTTAACGTCATCAAATGTAACACATTAGCTATCGCTAAAGCCACCTAAAATATACTGACCCGAGAGAGCAAGTTATTTTATAGCCTGTAGCTCCATCAACGATTCTTGTGGGATGTCGAATTTTATTTTACTCAAAAGCAATAAAAACAATAATAGTAAATTTTCTATAAGTTTAGAAAATACTTACCACCAAATGTAATTGAGGGGGAGTTTTCGTTATGTAGCGGCTTACGTGCCTAATTGCGACGTTGTAGTAAGTTATTTCGAATTCTAGTCGCGTTATTGCATTCACTTTTCGAATTAATACCTTCGGGAAAGGTATGAACCTCACCACTGTTCCATAAGTATGGCTTTTACATTAAATAATCCACAAGAGTTGATATGCCATCGAACAAAGAAACTTAAACCAAACATATTTAGATACCCATATATTTATAAACAGTGCATTGGATAGTATTAGTACCTAAGACTGATCCTAAAAGAGGATTCTCTCTTTGTTGGCAGGGCTTAGAATGAAGTGACTGTATCTGCCTGTTGGCGAATTTACTGCTCTAAGAGAATACTATACACTCAGGTTCACTTTGATCTGGAGTAGTAGTACCGGTCAGGGTCACATTTATTAGTCTAAAAGATCTGTTTAAAAATTATTCGTATCAGATAGAACCGTGTGAAAAAGCTATAACAAAACAACAACACTTAAAAGTGATTTTAAATTTATAATAAATGCAATTCCATTTCCTCTAGGCATAAAATAAGTCAAGACGTATCGACGAGCTGTAAAAATTAATCGAAGAGGATTCCAATGACCGTTTGTACGAATACCAGAACAGAGTAATTCTATGTTGATAAAATATCAAATAGAAATATTTGAGCTTTTTTTTGTTTTTTTTACTACGACAAGCTCACATCAAAAATTCTTACTACCTCCGTCCCTTGGAGGCGCACTTTGCATCACGGTTATCGTCATACAAAATATAATCGGTGCTCCTAGTTTAAACCCTTGATGAGGCTGTTTGCCGTTCAATTTGTGCTAATTCCCTTTGGAAAAGTATGAATCCATCTCTTTCCTCTGCAGTCATAATTAAATAGAAAGGTATACTGCATTCTTTAGCCTAGGCCAGGGGTGGGCAAACGGAGGCCTTCGGGCCTCATGTGGCCGGCTGCACTGTTCTTGTGCAGCCCGCGTATGCCTCTAGAAATAGAAAAAACACTTGCACTGGAATGGAGAATAAATTATTTTGATCTTAAAAAAAATGCAACCCTTTGATAATGCATAACCCAGTGATGTGAGCCTCCCGCCAAAAAGTTAGCCCACCCTTAGCCTAGGCAATCAGTCTTGAAGAAAAAAAAGTCAAACCAGTCGTACTCCTCTTAATATCTGATCGTATGCAACATCCTGCAAGTGACAGAGAGATTAGGTAAATACATATCTTTATCCCTTAAGTTTTGTCATTTAATAAGTTTAGCTTAGTTTAGCACAAGGCCAGAAATGTGCGGTATATAGAGAGAATCTACCTTCCTGACAATGGTTGGCTAGCCTATTTGCTGTGTATTCCACAGTTCGAGCTACACTCGTATTCCTTTCCAAAGATATGCTTACTTTAACTTAAGATCAAATGTCTGTTTGCTTAGTTCGCTCTCCCTGCAAGGTTGCCATGAATTAAGCGTTGCCTAGATTTGACAGAAGACCGTATGCCTTGGACACCTAGTGTGAAGCGAAGTCACAACCCAGTAGTAGCTGATTAGCAAGACTAGCTTTCCAAGCATCAGGCTACAACGAATTTCCCCGTTTATTCGCAAGCTAAAGCCAGAGAATGAGAGCTTACGTCCATGTTTCCGGAAACTACAGTTTAGAGTTGTTACATTTCTCTTATGATTATTGGCAACAATTATCATTAAAGTTCTTTAATTGATCTTAGCGACAACTTCGTGTCATGTTTAAGCTGTTAAAGGCCACAAAAAGTGTTGTGTCTCAAAAGCAAATTGTTTAAAGGTGAGTAAACATTGAAATGTTCGAAATTGCAACAGCTGCTCTTATATTTTTAGCAAATAACAACCATTTTCTTTCTCTTTATTACCTTTTACTTCTTCCTCTTTCAGCCTCTCTTCTCCGAAAACAATCATCCTTTTTACACTGACTTTTTAATCTTCCTCTTTCAGCCAATCTTTGTTCTCCGACAACAATCATTCTTTTTACACTTACTTTTTCTTCTTCCTCTTTCAGTCCCTCTTTCTTCTTCTCCGACAACAATCATTCTCTTTCACACTTACTTTTTAATCCTCCCCTTTCAGCCTCTATTTGTCTTTCTCCGAAAACAATCATTCTTTTTCACACTTACTTTTTAATCCTCCTCTTTCAGCCACTCTTTCTCCTTCTCCAAAAACAATCATTCTTTTTCCCACTTATTATTTAATCTTCCTCCTTCAGCCTCTCTTTCTTTCCGACAACAATCATTCTTTTTACACTTACTTTTTCTTCTTTCAGCCTCTCTTTCTCCTTCTCCGAAAACAATCATTCTTTTTCACACTTACTTTTTCTTCTTCCCCTTTCACCCTCTTTTTCTCCTGCTCCTCCGAAAACAATCATTCTTTTTCACACTTACTTTTTATTCTTCCCCTTTCAGCCTCTTTTTCTCCTCCTCCTCCTCCTCCTCCGAAAACAATCATTCTTTTTCACACTTACTTTTTCTTCTTCCCCTTTCAGCCCCTTGTTCTCCTCCTCCTTTTTAGTCTTCCACTTTTAGCCTCTCTTCCTCTAAGATTTTATTCCTCTTTCTCCTCTTTTATTCATTCTATCTTTCCTCTTTACTCTTTCTCTCTAATGCACTCATATGCATTTCCGACTTAAGGCGTATTTGTTGCATAAGAATATATTAGGTTTTTCAATCATTGCTCTAAAAGACAATCTCGGTGAAAAAATGTTTTAAGATAAGAGGAAATTTTTCCCGAAAAAAACTTCTTTGTTCCCCAGAAGGGAATTCATTAACAATCGAATGCACCGTTTGTGACCTCATTTTCACAGAATAAGTCACGTCTACTTGAGGGCTGATTTTCTTAGTGCGTCTAATTTATTTGGTCCCAGCAAACATTGACTATTGAATTTACTCTTTTTCCCTGATAGTCCTTGCCTGATTTGCCCAGTCGGCAGGGGCTGTAGAATACACCGACTGCGCCTCTACAGAGGGGTGAAATCCCCACCAACGAGTGTCCTGGATATGACACTAAACAATCTGATGGTGAGGTTCCAGTAATGCTGGGGCTTTAGAGAATGCGGAGCACCCCTTCATTGCCATTGCTCTAAGGTCCATTGTGGCCCTGAGTGGTAGCACCTGATAGGGCCCTATTTATGGGTTAAATAGAACTAACTGCATACTTATGCTAAACTGAATTGTTTGACAAAGCTGAATAGCTTTAAATAGAAATGTTTTTGACAATCAAACCGTACTCACATTTAAACTGCGTGCTTATGCTAAACTGAATTATTTGAAATGTAACTGTTTTTGACATTGAAACTGTACTTAGACTAAACTGATTGGTTTAATATAGAACTGTTTTGACATTTAAATGTGTAAACAAAATCTGTCCTCATACTAAACTTAATTAGCTGAATTAGGTATGTTTGACGAAGCTGAATAGCTTGAAATAGAAAGGTTTTTGACAATTGAATTGTGTATTAATGCTAAACTGAATTGTATGAAATAGAACTATTTGCATAAAAATGGATTTGACATTAAATAACCTACAATGGTTGATATGCCATAAACCCAAACAACCAACCAACCTTGCCTGATAAAATGGTTAATGAGCTTGATGCTCATTGAGTACCTCGATACGTTTGGCTATGTTTTAAGCTAAATTTGCTCAATGACCACAGTTTGAATAACTTCTTCCTCTATTTATAAATGTTGTATCCACATACCCGTAAAAAAATTGTGTCAATCTTGCAAGCGATTTCAACAAATCTGACGAGCAACTTACAATGACATTTACCGGCGTGTTCGAAAAGTTCTGAGAAAGAACCGCAAGTCAACATTTTTATTGAGGCAACACTATCACATCTTATCGATTTAGAAAAACTAACTAAGATTTCTGTCTTAACGTCTGTGCAAGAGACGCCAATACAAAGTGAACGGTGTAGCATAAATCTAAAATCTGAGTGAGGCTTAGGACCTTTTGAACGACCCTCGTAATTTATGTGAATAAAATAATTTAATTTAAGGTTTGAGCGTTTACCATACAGCAATGGTTACCAAACAAGCACTAACTAATATATAAAATAAAATGACTAAAATATATCTCGGTCACGCAATCTGGGCTTACAATCTGAAAGGACTAGAGAGAGAAAATAGAGTTGTTTACAGAGTACTTACTCGTTTAAGATGTAATGACAAATCTCGTTGTATTTCATGAGACATTACTCGACCTACAATCCATATATACTTCGAAAATTGTTACAGAAATAAATATATATATATATATATGTGTGTGTGTGTGTGTGTAAAAAAATAAGTAGAAAAGCGGATAAAACGGAACATAGGCAACGGTTTCAATTGATATTTCGTCTTTATTTACCCAAAGACTTCATCAGAATGTTGGCGACTACACAACGGTAGGCAAAAAGAATATATAAACTGAAGTGTAGCAATGATAGGAAATACTGGCTACACCATGACACTTAAGCTAGAGATAAGGAAAACGGGAAAACTGGCAACAAGCATACTGTAGTCACCAAAACACAAAAATGAGAACAAAGTTCATCACACCAACAAAATTAAAACTGGCTTTATAATTGTTTTTTTTTATTTACGTGCACAATAACAAGATGACGAATTTAGATATCCCGAGCATTCTTTTGAAAATTCAAAATACCCTATTTTTTTTATACATACCACGAGAAAAGAAAGCTCTCAGCATACACCCATCAATCAAACTTAAGAAGAATACTCACACTATTCCTATGACTCACGGACCCATCTCTCTACCCACTAATATACACCATAAAACTTTTTATGACAAATTAATAAAATTAGGAATAACGATTATAAAAACCATATCACAAACCATTAAAAATCTCACAAATACACTAACAACATAACCCCTTCTCATGCACGCATGTCCTATATTCCATGTTATGATTGTGATGAATATTACACTGGCAAAGCCCAAAGGAATTTAAACAGTATTTTACAAAGATAAACGATCAATTGAATAAAATGACGACCGAAATTCCCTTTTCTCCCACATGTTAGATTTTAAACACACTTTTAATTTTCCTCAAGTCAATCTAATTAAAACTTTCTACTGTAGAAATTCATTGCCATCATTTCATATTCCAATTACGCCATCAAACAATGCCCTGGCTTTTTCATATTTCACCCTGTCCGTCAAATATTACTTTATGAGAAAATAATATCGGTATTGAGAAACGGAAAAAAGTGATTTTTTAATAAAAATTAAAACATTTCATTTTTTCCCTACTACACTTCAATGCTTCTAAGTAATTTTTCATTAAGATATGTTGTTCTCATATTTGTGTTTTGGTGAATATAGTATGCCAGTTGCCAGTTTTGCCTTTTTCCCTTTTGCTTATCTCCAGTTTAGGTGTCATGATTTATCAATGTGTAGCCAGTGTTTCTTACAATTCCTTCGCTCCGGCGTTGATATTCTTTTGACACTCAGATTTTTCTTTCAATCTTACTTTTTATTTTCCTTTTCTGTCTCCCCTTTTTTCTGCCTTCCCTTCTTTTTTTATTTACTCTTTTTCCTACCATTGTGTAGTCGCCAACATTCTGATGAAGTCTTTGGGTAAATAAAGACGAAATATCAATTGAATCCGTTGTCTGTTTTCGGTTTTATCCTCTTTTCCACTTATATCTTTTACATTTTGTCAGATTTTTTCAGATTTTTTTTCATATATTCATATAAATAATCTTTGATTTATTTCACAAATCATAAGGGGGTAGATTAATCATTTTTCTTATTCTTTCTCTCTTTGTTTCTATTTTCTTCCCTTTATACCTGTTTATAATTTCATTGCAGCGCTTTAAATTTTCAAGATTTTTCTTTGTTTTCTTTTTTTTTTTTTCAGTTCTTTTTGTGTATCAAAGTGATTTGTAATGATTTCAATCGAACAATGAGTTTGCATTCATAGGCAACAAACATAATTGATCTCACTATCCTAAACCCATAGACAAGCAGAAATGCTGGACAATACGTAAACTTAGTCATACATATCAAGAACTATTGTTGCATATTAACCTCCGACCCGGCCAAGCTGTCAAAAGAAGAAATCCCCTGTGTAAATAACAGATGGATCCGATCGAAGATATCAAGGGATCAGAGGATAACCTTGACTGTCGACGGGTTGAATTGAGTACAAATATGACGCTCACAAGAAATAGGTGGATGTCAAATTATTATATAACCCCAGTGACAGGAAGTTCAGATCAGTTAGAGAGAAGATGCTGGAATGAGAACCATGTCCCAGCAGAGGCTGAGCCCCAAGGCACCCAGTTGAGCAGCCCAGAAGAACGGGAAAGAAACGCTGTTAGGGCCAGAAGAGTGGGGGTCAATATGTTGCAGTTCTGTTCAGTCTCCCACTCACCTCTCACACTATACCCTTCGTAACCCTTTCGATCCCTTTCAAATAAAGTGAGAGGTATATTTTTCTAATGAACTGTGTCCGCTCGTCTTTATTGTGTTGAATATGTTCTGCGTGCATATGTGTATGTATAGTTTTTCTTGGCTATTGAAAATATTTAGATGGCTTATCGCTAAGAAAAAGTTGCATTTACTCACGACACAATACAAAATTATCTACTGTAGCCGTTCATGTTCTAATGTATTCAATAATAATAACGTTCTTTCGACAGGTATAAATACATGGAATTGAATCCAGCCGAAACCTGGATCTTTGCAAAATTACCTAAAGAGAATTTCATTTTTGATGAGATGCATCTTTTGGGTAACAGTCATCTGGCATTCCAGTCCTCGGACCTTACCAATTCCATCCATGCTCGCGTAAATAAACTTATTGGCGATAAAACAGGTAAATGATAAATATAATCAATTACTAATTTTCGTTTGATATGTAAATACATTACCAGAGATTCTGAGGGTCTCCTCGTGGCGTAATGGTTAAAGCGCTTGACTGTGGAATCGTAGTAAGTGAGTTCGTACTCCTGTCGCGCTATTACGTTCACTTTCGGGCAAATACCCTTGGAAAAGATATGAACCCCCTTATCCTCCCAGTTATGGGTTATATAGTACAACGACTGTTTTAGGAGAATGGCTTCAGCATTAAATAACCTACAAAGGTTGATATGCCATTAAACAAAGAACCACAAACCAAAGCCTGTCTGTCATTAATTACTTCTATGAGGAATTCAGGAAGAGAGGAAATGGACTGGTGACTTTTAGAGTGTTCGCCTATGGCCCGGGAGACCTGGGTTCAATCCCTGGTCGAGTCATACCAAAGATTCAAAAAATGGTACTTGATGCCTCCTTGCTTAACACTCAGCATTTTAAGGTACGGATCAAGGGTAAAGTAGAGCAATCCTGGTAAGGAGTAGCGCCCTCCCTTACACCTTTGTGTAGTAGCTAGCGAAAAGGGAGCCTTCGGGTCACCCTTGACTATGGTCGCCAACTAAAACCTCTATCATAACCTCACTTTCTTTTAGTATTTTCCTACTATGTTCTTCTTATCACAACCCGTGTGTAATTTTGATAAGCAAAATGTATTTTTATTAATCCTTATGTTATTGTACCAACACTTTAAACATTAAATAAATAACAAAATAAAAGTATTTGAGCAAATAAGACATTAAGGTGACGATGACGAGTCATTAGAACTAAAGAACTAAGTGGAAAACTTTCCAGAAACTGTGCAAATCTAGTGGGGTCAATGTCATCAAGACTCAAAAAAAAAAAAATATATATATAGCGTATCCCAAAAAATGTATACAGATTTACTTTGAAATTATTGTTAATGTGTATACATTTTGGGGACATCCTATATATATATATATATATATATATATATATATATATATCAAGTACGCCAAACATTGAAATAAAATAACTTCTTTCGCAGGAGTGAACTTATTTTTGAACGATCACATAATCATATTTTTGGTTGTAGTTTTAGTACAAGATAATGCATAATAATATCCGTTTTCATTGTTGTTATGGTACCCAATCTACGGATGTTAATGAACTCATTCTGTAGCTATTAATACCGGAAGAATATTCCTCCCGGTGTTACGTTTATTCCAGCCTAACACTGGTAGTCAGACTGACGTTCAACACGTTTAATACCTATGCTGTATTATACTTTCGTTAATATACTTTATTCCAAGTAAACCCGAGTTTGCGTCTTTCTTCCGGGCCCTTTACTAGTCCACAACAATTGTATAATCACCCTCTCGCAATCATAAAATTCCGCTATGCTTGATTTTGAAGAAAGTTATTTTTCATCAAAAAAGTTTTAAAGGATGTACGAATTTAGAGACTATATTTCCTTGGTATTTAATTTTGTTTTGTTTTTTTCCTCAGGTATCCTTCATGTTGGCTACAACCAGACAGTCACCATCCAACAAACAGAATCGGATATCCCTTTCAGCACACGTGTTTATGAAAATGGCCATGTTCATTTTCCAAAGAGAACCTTCTTCATGAAGACTCATCTTCACTCTTCTGGAAAAGTAATTATAACTGTTTTTCGAAACATCATATATATATATAGTGAAAAGTGTAATTTACTCTGTGACTTTGTTTTTCCATCATTAATTTCAGCTAAAATCAATGTACTATCTTCGCACTTTGCCTCAGATCAACGTGTAAAATTTATATTAATCAGCCATGGTCTTGTCATTAGACAAGATCCAGCATCGTGTTTTCATCTTTAAACAAGACGAAGGGATACTAAACTGGGGGGGAGGAAGCCTGAGATCCCAACCTCCAAAGCAGCAGCCCCCATTTCCCAAATGAGTAGTCTAGCTTTGTTGATTCTGACTGAAAGGATTAAGTCATTTTCATCCCTTTTTCACTTATGTGCGCATGAATCCCACATAAAACATATTATGTTTTGCATTCTACTCTCGTTAACCTGATAGTTTACAATCAGGTTATAGTTTAGTATCTACATTCATGGAAATCTAATTGAATGTATTACAAAAGTTTAAATAAGTTAGAAAAATAGATGTTTAGACTGTTCACCAATGGCCCGGAAGACCAGAGTTCAATCCCCGGTCGAATCATACCAAAGACTAAAAAAACGGTACTTGATGCCTCCTTGCTTAACACTCAGCAATATAAGGTAGGGATCAAGGGTAAAGTGAAGCAATCCAGAAAAAAGAGTAAACACCCCATACACCTCGGTGTAATAGCTATCGAAAAGGGAGCCTTTGGGTCACCCTTGACTCAGGTCACCAACTTTACTTATTGGTAACATTTTAAGTTAATGGTACCGTGGTGCGAATAGGTAAGTTATTAAAAGAAATTATCGGCTGGAAGAAAAGTGGGTTGATTAAGTTTGTCTCGTCTGGTGGGGCCACCTGTTGGCCATTTGTGGCAACCCACAATGTCTGAGGACATGATCCTAGGGAATGAAGAGTCCGTGATCTGGCAACTATGTAGTCACGTCATCAGCAACACTAAACTGCGGCTTTAAATTGTGTTTGACGAGCGGTCGAAGATGCTCGATCTGATCAATTGCCTGGTCATGTTAAACCCTAATACCAGTATACTAAAGTGCTGACCTTATTCTTCAAATTGCTCGGATGACAAACAAACACGTTTTTGCCTTAAACGTGCGAGAAAGCGATGGCCGAGGGCCAACCGTCCCGACAGAAAGAGACGGTTCATTAAAATTATTTCTGCTAATCTATTTATACATATGAAGTTAATGATTAATCTAACAGAGAAATGCTTCACGTTCCATTTTATCAACTTTTAAAATCATCCGACATTTGTAAATCTTTCTGCTATTTTTATCATTAAGGGTCTTCATTGTTATTTCCACAACGTTTCGGCCGATATGTCCTCCGGCCTTCTTCAGGTGTTTGTCGAACTCGGGAACCTTCACGGAACTACGGGAGTCACCTGTTCTGATTCCGTTAGCCATAACCGGGTACAAATGTTAAGTATTCCTGTATTGGTACTCGCTTGCAGTCAGGATTGAACCTGCAACCTCCAGATGATTGTCTCCGATGAAGCTTAGGGAACCAAGGCCTATAACCGTTATGCCATGTGTCCTGCTGAACAATTCAGATTGAATTTTTGGGACTAATAAATTTAAAGTTCTTACTTGACTAGAATTACTATTATGTATGATTTTTATCTGTGCTCATATTCAGATTATTTTTGGTGGAGGTAACAGTTATAAGATGAAGACAATAGTCCGAAAACCCTTAAGGATAAAAATTACCAAGCTTCGTCTCAGAAATTCAGACAACTTTCTGCTATTCTTTAGATGTTATCCTCCACACACATCGATGTACGTACATATGGGCTTCTCATGGCCGCATGCATAAACATACTCGAATAGACCTGCTTGCACCTTTGTGTATTCAGAAGCAGAATAATTTATACATTTATATTTATTCTATGTGTTGGTAAAATGTGTATTCAAATCTTTGCTATTTTTATCACTCTCAGAACTTTATTGGATGTGATGAAATTCTTAACCCTTTCTCTGGCGGAAAAATTTTTCTCATCCTAGTTCATAGGGCGAATTATTTTCAAAAAATTCACCAAATACGGAGAATTTTCAAACAAGACAATCATATTTAGAGAAAAAAAAACTCGATCAGCAATTGTGTAATACTACAATAGCATGAAAACCATAAAGTACTCCTTTTTATTTATATTTTGCAAAACAACCATTACACAATCCTGCACTACAGTGGAGCCTCCTAAAGATATTTTTATGCATTAACAGTGAATTAATCAACGAGCAACCAATAGGAAAATGCCTTATATTTGAACTACTTGGAAAAATTTTACTCTGCCTGCCAAAAGGTTAATTCTCAGGCGTTTTTCTCTATTAAGAAAAAAACTTAAAAGATTCTGGATAAAAACAGACGTTGAAGTTTTACGGAAAGCAAGTGTAATTATCAAAGAAATCTGTTCCGAAAAAAATCTTAGTTTACATTCAATTAAAATCTCGTGTGTTTTATCACGCCTTCCTTGAAGTTAAAAAAAAGTTTGGTGTTTTAAAAATAGCGAAAATGTTTCTAAAAACAGTTTTCTGATAATGTTTATTTTTGAAGCTTTTTTTTTTCTTTTTTACTAATTTTCTAATTTCAGGTGTCTGGAATCGAAGACTTGTATGTCTATAATGGCGGTAGTGTCACGGTTGACACTAACGGAACGATTGGTCTGAAAACATTGGATCCAATTACATCGGCTCGAACAATTTCATTGAAATCCATCCATATTCAAGATAAAGGTCTCTTGAAATTAGACGCAGTTTCTGTTGACCAGCCGTTTGTCCTCGATGCTACCAGCATCCAGGTGTGTATTTTTCTTGGTTTGTGATGTTTACAAATAGAAATTTCCAGTTTGCTATGAATTTTTGAAATTAGATTTTCCCCTATTGTTACCACTACACAAAAAAGACTTTCTATTCTATTCATAGGAACGTGATTTTCTTTGTTAAAATCTAGGTATCTTGTCAACTATAATATGAATATTAATTTTTAATGGCACGCCAACCCATCTAGGAATATTTTATGCTTAAAAATTAGGGAATTACGTTAATTGAGCGCTTATATCTATATGTTGGTGAGTTTTCTAGAGTTTTTTGCACACAGTTATATGATATCTAGTATTACTATTCTCTACAATGACCCAATCGGCTAGGGCTGTAGAATATATCGGCTGCATATCTACAGAGGGTTAAGATCTCCTTCCAACGAGTGTCCTAGATATAACACTAAACAATCTGATAGTAAGGTTCCAGTGATGCTGGAACTTTAAGGAATGCGGAGTACCCCTTCACTACCATCACTCCCAGGTCCACTCTGGCCCGAAGTGGTAGTACTTGATAGGGTCCTATCAAGGGGTCAAATAGCACTAAACTTTGTAATTTCAGTAAACTGAATTGTTTGAAATAAACTGCTTTTACATTTAACTGTGTGCAAACAAAAACCGTACTTCAGCTAGATTGAGATGTTTGAAATAGAACTGTTTTTACATCTAAATGTATTAAAGAGAACTGTTTTTACATTTAAAAATAACTGATGACCCAGTCACTTAGGGCGGCCCAATACACAGACTGGACCTCGAGTAAGACTCCCCAACAAGTGTCCTGGATATGACAATAAACAATCTGATGGTGAGGGTTCAGTAATGCGGAGAGGTCCAATCCGATTAATCGGCTGGTCATGTCAGCTTTCTTTCAAATTTAAAAAAAAATCTAAATTAGAGGGCGATGGCTGTAGGTTCAATCGTGCTGAGGAAAGACCTATACTTCTTTCTGTGCCTGGGTAAGTAATTATTTTAGGAATGAAAACTCAGGGACAAAATTTAAACTGTCTACCAGGTTTTCCTCTAGGCACATCCCCATGTGGGGCTCCATGGTAGGTGGGGAACATAGTCAATGAGACTCATAAACTTTCATTATGGCTCTCGAAAATATAACCAAGCAAAAACAAAAGAAATCTCAAGTGACTTTACATAGAGTCGGACAACTCCGACGAGGAAAAATACAAGCTGAACCTCCGTTCCCAAAATTTATAACATTAGAATCAATTGAAGATAACCCATTAACAAAACTATCCTCATTTCTTATACAGAAGATCGTATCTACAAATATCAGTTAAAAATTTAAGAAATTGTACAATAATTATTGAAACTGAAAATAAAAAACACAAACTTTTATTTAATATGAAAACTTTTCCCGACTTAAAAATTAAAGCATACTCCCATAAAACCCAAAACACCTCTGAAGGAGTTTTCAGAAACAAAAAAAACTCTCTCAGGCTTCTAGAGAAGAAATATTAGCCGAACAAAAAAAAAAACAAACAAAAAGCAAGGCGTAACTGATATAAAAAGAATTTCCACAAAAAAAGAAAGCCAAACAATACAAACATTTATATATTAACCTTTCAACTCGCCTACAATTCCCAAAGAAATAAAGATCTGCTATATTAAGGAAAAAATAGAACGATACTTTCCAGACCCACTCAAATGCTTTAAATGCCAAAAAATTTCCACCATGGAAATGTATGCAATGGACATACTATATGTGGTAAATGTGGAGAGAGAGAACCAAACCATACCGCCATCGACTGCAATCTCAACAACAGATGTGCCAACTGCGGTGATGACTATCCATCCTATACCAGATCATGCCCAGTCTGGATAAAATAAAAAGAAATCTTAACTATAAAACACACCAGAAACATTCCCCATCCAGAAAGCCGAAAAATAGTTGAAGGCTAACAAAACCTACTCTCAAATCTCCCAAAACAACACAAAATCAGAGAGTAAAAAAGGAGAAAACTACCAAGAACAAATCTCCAAAGTACTCCAATTAGGACCCCAAGACTGGCCAAAATTCATACAAGAAATAAAACTCATAATATTAAAACTCTCCTCCAACAGTAGTAAAGTAAATAGTAAAGTTGTCGACCGTAGTCGAGGACGACCAGAAGGCTTCCTTTTCAATAGCTACTACACCGAGGTGGAGGGGAGGGCACTACTCCTTTCCCTGGATTAATCCACTTTACACCTGATACGTACCCTATATTGCTGAGTATTAAGCAAGGGGGTATAAAGTACTATTTTAAAAGTCTTTGGTATGACTCTACCTGGGATTGAACCCAGGCCTAACTCGACCATTGGCAAACACTCTACCCACTCGGCCAATGAGCCTGTCCCTTAAACTATGTGACTGAACATAACATGGAAAAAATATATTACATTGAAATGAATTCCTTTAAGCAACCTCCAAGAGAAGAAATAAGAACCATCTCTCCGCACAAAAACCCAAATAAAAACCAACGAAACCCCAAAAACCTGAGTAAAGAATTTACTTTAAGTAGTCCAAATACACAGAATAGAACCACACCCTTCACCGAAACAGAACAAAATCAAATGTAAAATAAGACCATAACCAAACCTTTAAATAAAATATACCATAAAGAAAATGCAAACCAAAAAGAACCAAGTCAAGCCAACGATCTACCTCCAAAAACAGAACTAAAAGCAAAATAAAATCTTCCCCAGGAAAAATGAAACAATCTGAAAATTACAAGAATATAACTGAAAGTAATCCCACCCCTGGATAAGATGGAGACCCAAGGTACCCAAAACCACAACTAGATATGACTCACAAAACTTCTCCCCTACAAGGAATTACAACGGGACCCAAACAAACGTATAAAACAAATAAAATCATACAGTGAAACATCAGAGGCACAAAAGCCAACCTTGAAGAATTAATACATATCATTAAAAACTTACGCCCAAATGTATATGCCTCCAAGAAAATTTTTTAAAAAGAAAATAACAAATTATATATAAGGCAACCCACTATATATAATCAAATAAACAAACACACAAGAAGATTATCAGGTGGAACATCTAATATCGTAAACAATACACTACCACAAAGTCAAATAAATATAAACCTACAGGCAGTAGCAGTATCAGTAATGATCAATAAATGCTCACAATACATCCCCCCCCAATAGCAATATAATTGAATTAGAACTTGAAGATTAAATGCAATAACTCTCCAAACCTTTCATACTCATGGGAGACTTTAATAGCCATAACCAAATATAGGACAGTAGAAATACAAATGAAAGAGGCCGTACAATAGAAAACTTCATGAACAAAAACAATCTATACCTTCTTAATAATAAATCCCCTATCTACCTTCTTCCGGCAGTAGGTGCAGACTCAGTAATAGATCTGACCTTAAGCGATCCTACAATTTATTTAGACTATAATTGGGAAACCAACGAGGATAACAGAAGTTACCACTATCAGATCATACTAGATAGACTTGAACCCGAACTAGAAGAAAAAATACCACGGTGGAACCTACAAAAGGCCAAAATGGGAACATTTTAAAAGACTTTGCCATGTCAATTTAAATCCAAAAGCCAATATAAACCAAGAAGACCACAACACCTATTTCTCAAAAACACTCCGAACTATCGCAGGGGAAAGTATACCAAAATCATCCTCTCAACCAAAATTCAATAAACCTTGGAACAATGATGAGTGCAAAAAAACAGCAAGAGCGCGCCGTGCTGCACTCAGAAAATTCAAGACAAACCCAACAAAAGAGAATCTTGAATTCTTTAAAAATCACAGAGCTAGAGCTCAAAGAATAATTGAAGAAGCAAAACGAGAAACTTAGAAAAACTTGACATCAAAAATAAACTCCTGCACAAAAAACAAAACAGTATGGAATATGATTAAAAAATATTGGGTAGGAATAACAGCACCCCTTAAAACACATTATAAAAAAAGATCAAACAAAAGCAACAAACAAAAAAGACATGGTAAGCCTCCTAGCAGAAACCTTTTCCCAAAACTCTACGTCCAGAAATCTTAATAAAAAATTCCAAAGTCACAAATTAAAAGCAAAAAGAAGAAAAATAAACTTTCACTCCAATAATACAGAAAGGTACAAACAACCGTTTACCATGATAGAATAAAAACCTTTTTAAGAAAATCCAATAAAACAACTCTTGGACCAGATGAGATTCCACATGAATTCTTAAAAGAGCTACCAAAAATGTCAATCCAATATTTACTCCAAATCTTCAACAACATTTGGTACAGTGGGAACATCCCTAATTCCTAGAAACAAACTACTATAATACCAATACCAAATTACCGACCAATAGCTTTAACTCGTTGTATCTGTAAAACACTTGAACGAATGATTAACAACAGACTAATTTGGTTTCTTGAGAAAAATAAGTTAATCACAAACCTTTAGACTAACTTTATGAAAGCAAGAAGTACAATTGATAACCTTATCTGCTTGAAAACCCTCATAAGAGAGGCTTTTGCCAAAAAAGAACATATGTCAGGCATATATTTTGATACAGAAAAGGCCTATGACACCAAGTGGAAATATGACATAATCAAAGACTTGAAAAATATTGGACTGAAGGGTAGACTGCTAATTTTTATAAAAAAAAATCTTCTTAAATGACAGAAAATTCCAAGTATGTATCGGCACAACACTCTCAGAATTACAAGAACAAGAAATGGGAGTGCCGTGGCCCAATGTAGCATCCTATCTGCGACTTAAATCAATATAAAAATAAATATCATTCTGAAATGCTTAAACTTGGGAGTTGAAGGCTGCTATACGTAGATGACTTCCTAATCTGTTGCAAATCAAAGCAGAACAATAGAACGTCAAATCCAACAATGTCTAAATAAAATAAACAAATGGACCATTAAAAACGGTTTCAAATTCTCCAAAAACAAAACACAATTCTGCAACCTCCACAAAATGCATTACGACCCTGTACTTAAACTAAATTCAACTAAAATCCCAATTGTAGAAGAACACGAATTTCTAGGAAATATCTTTGACAAAAAATTAACGTTCAAACCTCACATCAAATACTTAAGATCAAAGTGTTATAAAACAATCCTACTCCTTAGAGTAATAGCACACACAGACTGGGGGTGCAGATAAAAAAAACTCTACTAAAATTCTACCGAACATTAATAAGATCCAAACTTGACTATGGCACATTCATCTATGGATCAGCCAGAAAATCCTTTTTAAAACAATTAAATTCTATACACCATCAAGGACTGATACTAGGACCCTACAAAACATCTCCTATAGAAAGCTTGTACACCGAGGCGAATGAACCTCCACGATTAATTAGAAGACAAAAACTTGCCTTACAATACAATATCAAACTAGTTTCATGTCCTTCAACCCCTACCCACAATGTCCTCTACTGCCCATAAAACAAAACTTTCTTTGAAACAAAAACAAACCCTATCAAACCTTTTAGTCTCCGAATAGATTGGTTTCTTTGTTTAATGGCATATCAACTCTTTTTAGGTTATTTAATGCCAAAGCCATTCTTCTTGAAGAACATTAGTGGTACTATTTAACCCACAGCTGGGAGGATAAAGGGGTTCTTACCTTTCCCAAGGGTATTTGCCCGAAAGTGAACGTAATAGCGCGACTGGAGTACAAACTTGCGTACTATTATTCCGCAGTCCAACGCTTTAACCATTACATCACGAGGACACCCCGCTCTCCGAATAGAAAATCTCGCGATCAAAATACAAATAGGTAAAACACAAATACTTAAATCCACTACCTCAAAAACTTCACCCTGGTTACTGAAACAACCAAAAATACTGCTAAATCTAACGAAATATCAAGAAAACACACACCCTACTATCTTCCATGAAGAATTCCTTCACCTTAAAAATAACTGCCCTAACCATATCCGTATTTATACCAACGGTTCCAAAAATGGAAACAAAATATCATGTGCTGCCATCTAACATAATACCCAGATAACAAAACAACTTCGTTGCAGCACTTCTATCAACAGTGCAGAAGCTAAAGCCATATACCTAGCACTCAATTTATAACACAAACAAAATCCACAAAATTCATCATTTTTTCTGAATCTTTATCTGTCTTAACATCCCCAAAAAACCAAAACCTGGATAATCCCCTAACCCTGCAACTATTGAATAGGCTAGAAATCCTATCAAAAACCAGAGATAGAGCTATGCTGGATTCCAAGCCATATCGGAATCAAAGCGAATGACCAGGCTGACTCAGCAGTCAAGACAGCCTGGAAGATGTCCATACACAAAAGCTTTAAAATTCCATATACTGACTTAAGAATAGAAATTTAAAAAATACCCAAAATAAATGGCAATTAGGATGGAACAACACCCCACACAACAAACTCCAGCCTATAAAACCGAAATAGGAGAATGGAAGGAAGGATACAGAAAATCCTGCAGGGAAGAGATTATCCTATCTCGTCTACGTATCGGACACACAGACATCACCCACTCATATCTACTCAAACAACAACAACCACCATGGTGTGTGGGATGTCACACTTCATATTCAGTAAAACACCTATTGATAGATTGCATCGACCTAACACCAAAACGACACTATTTCTTCACTGTAAACAATATGAAATAACTATTTGAACATGTCAAAGTAGACTACTAGCATTTCTAAAAGCAGTTGGTCTATATAGAATAATTTAAACCTTCAATATTCCATTTATGTACATGATGCAAACTCTAGACAACCAACAGAAATTGGCATTAAATAAATTAAAAAAACAATCAATCAACATTATAGTTTCCTCAATTAATTATCTTCATTAAATAATTATATCTTCTTAAAACGAATAATCTACATTTATGATACCAAGTATTTCTATCTAATGTAAATGATTTTTAAACTGATCTATTTGATCTATAGATGAAACTTTAAGAATTACGACTACTCCTATTGAATCTGGGAGTAATGACAATAAAGGTGTTATCTACTCTCTGCAGATTTCCATTAGTAGAGACTCACCTTTAGATACAATTTACTTTCATATCCAGGGCACTCCTTTTTGTTGGAAGGTGTCTCAATCCTCTTCGGGGGTTATAATCAACATATTCTAAGTCCTATCGATGACGTGATCTGCAGCCTGAAATATTCGCGCAGTTAATGTCATCTTATTGTATTTGAGGCGTTTTCCAAGGCATGAAAAATATTACTCACACCCATACAATTGATTATTAGATAGGAATGCTTCACATCATATAACTATATACTCAAAAACTTAAGGAATTACTACACAAAGAATATGAATACATTCAATGAAGGTGATTCCTTAACCTTTAGGCATAAAATAACCTCAAATGGTTTGAAATACCGTTATAGTAAGTAAAGTAAAGTTGACGACCATAGTCGAGGGCGACCTTAAGGCTCCCTTTTCAATAGGTACTACACCGAGGTGTACGGAAGGGCTCTACTTCTTTCCCTAGATTGCTCAACTTTACCCTTGATACGTACCTTGTGATCCTGTGTTTTAAGCTAGTAGGTATCAAGTACCACTTTAAAAGTCTTTGGTATCGCCCGACCAGGGATTGAACCCTGGTCTCCCGGATCATTGGCGAACACTCTACCAACTAGACCAATGAGCCGGTCCCTAATCAATTAAAATTTAGAGGTTACATTTTTGCTTTTGTTTGCCTGGATTTTTAGCTTCTTTTGTGCTTTTTCTTTTTATTAGGACGATATAAATTGTTCTGCTATAAGGATCTTAAAAAAAACCGCGAACGTTATGGCAGTTATCCCTATTCTTCATAAATATATTTTTCTTAATATCTAACATGAACGAGCGTGTATGTGTCAAAATTCATCTTCATCGTTTCAGTAGTTTTACAGCATATAGGTTCTGGCCATATGCACATTTGTGCACACCACTTTTTAAAGAGATGCTCTTTTAAACTTTTTAGGGCTCTGGTTATCAATCGATCTCTAAATATTCCTCTGATATTTGTTTCAATGCAAAAACAATCATTATCGCTTCAAAGGATTAGTAATCCACAAAGATTTTTACTTGTTTTTTTATAGATTTATGGCGGGGGATATTTTCAAATTAACACAGCATTGGAAATTAAAACACATCATTTATTCGCTATATACTCTGGAGGAATCATTAATCTCTCTGGAAAAGGTCTAAAAACGCACTCGAACGTGTCCCAGTCGGCGCATCTAGGACCAGGAATCGGTACGTACAAAAGTGTTTCTTGTTCTGCATAAACGTTTTTGGTTATGATATTTTTTTGTTTTGCTTTTTTCTTAAACTTATCTTTCAAGAACTAAAGAAACATAGATGCTCTTGAATTATCCCTTAGTAATTTATGTAAAATCAAGACCACTCATTAAAATCTCCACACACTTTAACGGATCTGAAAAGCTATTAAAATATTTGGAAATAATAAAAATTACAATAAATTTTTGACAGTCCAGTCAGATGCAGCAACAGAATACGCCGACTGCAACTCTATGGAGGGGGTAAGATCATTCTCCCAACGAGTGTCCTGTATATGACACTAAAAATCCGATTGCAAGGCTTCAGTAACTGGAACGTTGGGGAATGTGGAGTAATCCTTCATTGCCATTGCTCCCGGGTCTAATCTGACCAACAGTGGATGTGTAATATAATTGTGGAGGGATTTCGTTTTGTATATCTTGCCTTTCGGTTTAGTTAGGATGAGAACCTTTCGGCTCAGTGCATAGGTTCGTTAGGTGCAAACATGAGCGCAGGTGATGTGTCATTCAGAGATGTCAAAATAAAAATCCAAGATAGGAATTGGGACCAGGGGATGTGGATTGATGTCATGCTCGGAAGTGTGGGCTGAGGATTTTGAGATTTGGAAACAGTCAGTTGAGTTCCTGCCTCCGAACAAGAGATTTGAGATTTAGACCTGGGCGAGGCAAGACAATTTTGTGCGCTACAGGCGCCGCGCGTTGGTTGGGTTGAGAGCTGACGATGTAAAAGCAGTCAGCATAGAAAGATTGTGTCTCTCTTTCCTCATGTCGAAAAACCTTTAAACTCAAAAAGGTGAATAAAAGTTTTGTACCTGAACCAATTTGGAGTTTTCGGATTCCTATATATGTTTATGAACATGTCTATTTCACATATCCGTATCATGGGTATGTTACAGTCGTTCCTATAAGGGTCCCATCTATGTATGAAATAGAACAGTTAAAATTATTTAACTGTGTGCTAGGAAATTATTCATATCAAATTAAACTCGTAGTGTTACATAGCAATATTTGAAAGCATCGAACTGTGTAAGCAACTGATATCAGGCTTATTTAAAAATATTATCAGCGAATTATTCTCTAAAAAATCATATGTATAAAGAGGATTTAGTATTAAATGATTATCAAAGGTTGATATGCCATTAACCCCACCAATAAAAAAACAACTATAAAGTTTAGAATTAAAACCATTTGAATATTTTGTGTAAAGGAATTGTTTTAAAGGATTCAGTAAGCTAATGTATCTCTGGTAATTTTGCTCGTAGAGTTATACATATATATATAATGTTTTGTTTTAGTTCATGTTTTCAACAAGATGGAGCAATCTCGTCATTGAATTGCATGCCTATGAAATTAATACACTTTCACATACCTCGGCAGTAATATCTTATCAACAGAAAGTGATGTCAACATACGTACTGGGAAGATGTGGACTACTATTGACGAGTTGTGGAACATATGGTAATCTGATCTTTCTTATAAAATAAAGCGTGGTTTCTTTCAAGCTTCGGTCATGCTGATGCCATTGTATGGTTGCACTCGATGGAATAGCTTGATGGGAACTATAGAAAAATACTACATGCTGTTTGAACAAATCCTGGAAACAGCACCCTACACAGCATCAGCTGTACTGCCAACTGCCTCCCATCTCACAAAAGTAAAACGAACAAGACATGCTGGGAACTACGGACAAACTCATAAAAGAAGTACTCCAATGGAATCTGACACGTGGACATATTAGCTCCGGCCGACCATCAAAGACCAGGTGCAATCTAGAGGACCTGGTAAACGATAGAAACCGATGGAGACTGAGAGCCTCAACGGACTCCATGAAATCACGACGTGAAGATATTAATTTCTAACCTCGAATGCATTGGTTTGAAAATCGAAATTACTTCATTTTTATTTAATGTAATCTCGAAATTATAAATAAAGTTATGTTTTGAATTTTAAACGTAAATAATTTTTGAGAACCGACGCAATGGTTTTTCGATTTCTAAATTCATGTTTAAATAATTTTAGTGCAATAAAATTATCTACTCATTTTATTTTTAAATTATCAACAACTAAAAATGGCATCTCGATTGGTTTCATGTTTAGTCAAACAGCCGATTGTTAGATTCTGGCCTTGTGTTCAACTGAGCTAAAATTAGTGAATGGGTACAAAAACTAAAATGAGTAGATAAAAGATTGAAATTTAAAAAGTAAGTGACGGGAGATTGTAGTGTAATAAGGTTTTTCGATCACACTGCACACAAATTCCATTACGTAAAGCTAGTGTACAATATAATTACTAGAAAATGATCCCGATGTCGTCGTGTAAAGAATGTAGGTCTGTCGAGAATATACTGATTGTTGTAAAGGAAATGGAAATCTTTATAACATTAAATAGATATAATACTCACCAGTGGCGTGAAGAAGGTAAACCACAACTTAATCATCATATTTAATCCCCTCACAGTAGTGTCTAATGTATTAATGAGGAATGGGAAATACCCATTTACATTCATAGGTAGGTTAGATAACACTGATACGCTGACTGTTTCTCTGCAGAGGGGGTAAAACCATTCTCCCGACGAGTATCCTGTATATGACACTAAATGATCTGATTGTGAGGCTTCAGTAACTGTACCTCTGCTATCATAGCATCGAGCACTCTTTTCATGCAGAAAGCATTTCTTTCCATATATATATATATATATATATATATATATATATATATATATATATATATATATATAGTTAAATATTTTAAAATCTTTTTTGTCTCTTGAGGTTCCTGATAGATTTTTTTACTATATTCTATTTCTCCGGTTGGCACCCTTGTTTGCTGTAAAAACATTTTTATTCATGCCGTTTTTTATCTAAGAATTATATCTTCTGAATTCTACCTAGACGCGAGTTTATACGGTATTTAATTATAATCATTCAAGGTTACCATGATACGACAACTTGGAAAAAACCAAATATTTAATTCGAAATAGTCTATGTTGTCTGGAAAATCTTCCTTGAAATTTCTCTTTTGAACGAGGTTGAAATACCGATATCTGTGCATAGCTGCTTTGAGTTAATCACCCCAACCAAAAAGTAGTCATTTTCAGTATTCTATTATTTACAACTCATCTTGCACAAATTAAAAGGAGAGGCAAGTGCAACAGACAGGTAATAGAAGAGAATTGATAATTCATCAAATGCTGTCTTTTTCATAAATGTCTTTAAGGTTCCATCTCTGGCGGCAGTGGAGGAAGTCATGGAGGAACTGGTGGACGTGGCTCAGCAAACACAGATGTTGGTTGCTCTTACGACTCCATTTACACACCACTGGATTATGGAACATATGGTGGATTTGGAAAAGATCTGGGTATGGATGGTTTATATTAATAAAAAAATGCTCTTGTAAATTATTTTTAAAAAGTTTCGAAATAATACATCAAATGAATGGAGCCAAATAAATCATAGGGTTTGATCCTTAAAACATTAAGTTTGCTACCCTAGTGCTCCCATCTACTTGTCTCCAGGTGAAAAAAGCTGATCTAAAATATTACAATTTTTTTTATTTAACAAGCTGTTATATTCTAAAGGCAACAGCGATTTTAAAATAGGAATTCAAGATGTTCCAGGTATCTGTACTTTCAGGTACTATTTACCAACCCCTCTGCTCGGGCAGGATATGACACAAGGTCAATTTTTAAGCGGAGTTTAACAGGTTTGAATTCAGTTTTCCTTCTCCTAGACTAGTTGCCTCACCAAGGCTGAAGAACCTAGTCCGTCCTACTATTTACCCATAGCTGGAGGGAGAATAAGGGGGTTCATACCTTTCCCAAGGGTATTTGCCCGAAAGTGAACGTAATAGCGCGACTGGAGTACGAACTCGCGTACTACGATTCCGCAGTGCATCGCTTTAACCATTACACAACGAGGACACCCCTTACTGTACTTTCAGGTAACGGAAAAAATATCGATTCCCGTAGCTTAATTGTGTTAATATATATTGTCATCCACGGACAGACTGTTACGTTGTATCACAACTCTTCAGTGTGGCTTGACACGTGAGATGTTCGAAGCTGGGATCGTAACCCAGTTGACTTTTACGTCAGCCAGAAGTTCTACAGCTACGAGGACACCAAGCGTAAGCGAAGGGATTTTTAATGCATAAGTATCACTTTTGTTTTGTTTACATATATACGCTTAATGGCAGGGAGGTGTAATGGTTATCGTCGCAGGAATTGGACACGGCGACACGAGTTCAAATCCTGGACTGATTGCATTTCACATAGCACTAAAACCCTTGGGAAAGGTATGAATCCAATTATTCTCCCTCCAGCTATGGGTAAATAGTAGGGCAGACTATATATATTTAGGTCTGTATGTGGATGACAATATACGTTTCCGTGCCTTCGGGAGCGTTGAGTTCTCTAGCGAAGGTATTAACTGTTGCCACTCGCACATATAATATACATATATATATATATATATATATATATATATATATATATATATATATATATATATATATATATATGCCAAATTTCCTAGTGAGTAGAGTGTTCCCTAATGGCCTGGAAGACCGGAGTTCAGTCCCTGATCGAGTCATACCAAAGACTCAAAAAATGGTATTTGATGTCGCCATACATAACTCTCAGATACGGATCAAGGGTAAACTGGAACAATCAAGGGAAACGAGTAGTTCCCTCTTTGTAGTAGCTAAAGAAAAGAGAGCCAAGGATCACCCTCGATTACTGGTGTCAAATATTGTTTCTCTCTCTTTCTCTCTCTCTTGTGCGTGTGTGTATGATTATGGACACTAAGTCTCCTTTAGAAGTTTCATGTTTCGCATAAACTTCAAACAGAAAGTGAGAAAGTAGCCTAGTCATTTTTTAACAGCATTAGTCACAGTCATAAAAGAGGTTTTGTTCACGTAACATTTTTTTGAAAAAAATAACGGGAGTTTGAGTGAATATTGTGAAATTTGAAATCTGAGTAACGGTAGTAGTGTCCATGATTCTTCTATTTATAAGTATTATGCCTCCTCTGCTATCATAGCATCGAGCACTCTTTTTATGCAGGAAGCGTTTTTATTTGTAATTCTTCCACCACAAACACATATATATATATATATATATAGTGAAGAAATATAACATGTCGTTAGATTTGAATCTATTTTGTCTCATGAGGTTCCTGATAGATTTTATTATAATATTCTTTTATCGTCCGTCTGTCTGTTCTTGCATATCTCAAGGACATCGAGAAGTCCACTTTGCGATGTGGCTAACGAGATTGGCTACGATATTGTTGTGAGTTCGAAGTCGTGCTATTACGCTCACTTTTAGACAAATACTCTGTGAAATTGTGAAATCCCTTCTTCCCCAACCTATGCATTGAATATTACCACTCTAGTTTTTCAACAAGTATGACTTTGACATTAAATAACCTACGAAGACTGATATGCCATTGAATAAAGATAATTAATTTATTTCAGACTATGTAGCTAAAAATGTTGAATTCTTAGAAAAAAAAAACCGCAATCCCGTTTTATCAATGCGACTAAATTTTTGCTTGTTTTATTTAGGTTTATTATATTTTGGCGATAAACCTTACAAAAATCAGCTTGTATATAAAGGATTCGGAGGTAGCGGTGGAGGAGCTATTCAGATTGAAAGTTTACATGTTGAAATTGACGGTGAACTGAAGGTCGACGGAGAAGACGCCGACAGAATACATGGAATTGGAGCTGGTAAGATTAATTTATTATTCTCAATGTTTATATATGACACGTCAAAATAAAGAATACAGGAAACGTAAACCCAGTGAGTTCACATTGAATCATTATTGCTGAGAAATATCTTAAAAAGTAAATTAAAAAATTCCACTTCCGATCGTCTGCGAAGACAGGGTTTGATTGTTTTTTTTAAGCTGTATCAACGTTAATTATAGTATTCTACTGTTTGTTATTTACAAGATTTGCTTAGTCTACATTACCGTGGTTACTTAATGTCGGGCATTTGTATTTGATTGAAATACTTTATAAATCAAAACAGTAAATTATTTGTGCTACTTGAAGCTTTGTTTACTAAGGATTATAATTGGCAACTAGAAACCATATAACCGTGCGCAAACTAATGACAATTATTAGATAGAAATGATCACTTGAAATTATATTATAGTATTGAATAGGGATACTTTAAAACATACAACTGTGTAAGTTATTTGTATTGAATAGGAATACTTCATAGAACTTTATACAAAAAAACTCTTTACAAACAGTTATACTATATATGTAAACATAACTATACAATAAATACAATTTCCTAACCACTAACCATGAAATAATCCTTGAGGGATCAACATATTGTTAAAATTAATAAGTTTTGCTTAACCTGGTCCACTGACCTTATGTTGTTTACAGTACCTATTTTTATGAAATGGCAGCCAATTAAGTCCTGAAATGGTCAGTCATTCAAGTCTTGAACAACCGGTGTTTTCAGGGTGACTGAACTATTAATTCTATTTACTGTTGTATAAATACCTAAAGATGTCTTCACAGCGAGTGTCCCACGACCTTTTTAATTTTACGTTAATCATCGTAGAATATCAATGACAAGATATTTCGGAGATATTTAGAGATGGACAAAGTACAGAGAAGTGTTGAAAGACAATAATTTGAAGTGAAAACAATTTTCCACAAATTCTGATATGATACTAACTCCATGTTTGAGAAAGATTTTCTCTTGCACCAAAATATCAGCTGAGAGTCTAATTTACACGAAAAATATTTATAGGAACATTGCAACAAGCAGAAGGAATTAAAATCTGAATTTCTTAAAAGCACCGACTAAAGGTTATTACATCAAATTCAAATTAAGTTTTAAAAACGACTTAACTCATTTACACTAAATCATTGTTTCTATCTCTCTTCAAAAGTTATTTGCCCAGTCTACACTGACTGCACCACTGCAGAGGGGTAAAATTCCCCCCAACAAGTGTCCTGGATATGACACTAAACAATCTGATGGTGAGGTTTCAGCAAAACTGGAGATTTGAGGAATGCGGAGTACCCCTTTATTGCCATCGCTCCCAGTTCCAATCTGGCCCGGCGTGGTAGCACCTGACAGGGCCCTATCTATGGGTTAAATAGAACTAACTGCATACTTATGCTAAACTGAACTGTTTGATTAAACTGAATAACTTGAAATGGAAATGTTTTTGATTAACCGTACTTACCTTTAAACTGTGTGCTTAGGCTAAACTGGATTATTTGAAATAGAACTGTTTTCTGACATTAAAACTGTATTTACTCTAAACTGAATTGTTTAACATAGAACTCTTTTGACATGTAAGTGTGTGTAAACAAAATCTGTACTTATACTAAACTGAATTAACTGAATTAGAACTGCTTGACTTAACTGAATAGCTCGAAATAGAAGTGTTTTTCACTGTTAAACTGTACTTACATTTAAACTACGTACTTATGCTAAACTGAATTGTTTGAAATTGAACTGTTTTTAGCATTGAAACTCTTCTTACACTAAAATGAATTGTTATATATAACTGCTTGAATAGTTTGAAATAGAAATGTTTTTGACAATTAAACTGTGTGCTCCTATTAAAAGTCAATTGTTTTAGATAGAACTGATTATTTACATAAAAATGTATTTGCTGTTAAATAACCTACAAAGGTTGATAAGCCATAAAACCAAACAAACCAAATCAATCAAAAGTTATCTAAGCTTTGCTGATGAAGGTATTTGAGTATTTCTCTATTTTAAGTTAAAATCTGTAAAAATACCAATAAATATTTCAAAGTTTTTCACATTCTGAGGGACAGAAAGTCTACTTAGAACTCCGGGACACTTCTAAGTACACAAGATTATTTTAAGTATACCATAATCTGAATAGCCTTGATTCTTCATCTGGTATCCAGTGTACCGAAACCCATTTACTCATAAGCCCCAGAGAATTTTGTTTCATTTTCTTAGGTGGTGTTGTTGTTGCTGCTGCATTTTTTCCCACCAGCGTTATCAGGTGGTTTTTCGCTTAAGTCTTAATAACAGCAGGTCTCCAAAAAGCTTCTGAGTATTCAAGCCGATCTTAGTAATGCTGTGGTCTGTATGGTTTCGATTCTTTCTCTGATTGCCAATTCTTCCAGGCTCGTTTCTAAGTCTTTGAGAACTCTTCCAGCTACGCCAACAACAATTGGTATCCCCAATCCTTCATCTTCATATTCCACAGCTTTTTTTTTTTTTTGCTCTGTCAAGATCCAGATATTTGTTTTCGCTTTCCGTCATTTTCATTCAGTGGTTATAACAAAATAGCAAAATCAACAAGATAAATTCTTTTTTTTTCTTGTTAATTAACACTATTTTGAGTCTTCTAAAAAAGACTGGCTGATCCGTTTGTATCTCAGAATTTTTTGAGACTCATTTTCTAAAATAGGATTCTGATTTGTGCATACACTATTTGTTAGATTAGTCAAATTATTATTATTACTGTTACTACAACTATTTATCCAAGCAAAACTGATATGGTCCATTTGGTCCTATTTTTGACTGCCTTTCTACCTTGAAACAACTGATTTCGATTGCTTATAACACGTTCACGTAACAGGTAGTACGAGCTCACATGATACTCGTAACATAGACTTGGACCTAGCAATAGTCACACTATTACGTTCACTTTCGGGCAAATACCTTTGGGAAAGGTATGAACCCCCTTATCCTCCCAGCTATGGGTTAAATAGTACCACTACTGTTCTTCTAGGAGAATGGCTTTGGCATTAAATAAACTAAAAAGAGTTGATATGCCATTAAACAAAGAAACCAAACCAAACCTTGGACCTGGCAAATACATATTTTGTCAATGTTCGTTGAAATGATATTTGCTTTCTTAAGAGTCCTAAAAATCAGTATCTTTGCCCTTCGGATCACTTAATTCAAATACTTAACTTAACATATATATCGAGAGAGAGAATCAGTTAATAAATAAGGTGAATTTAAACGAAGTTTGAAATATAAATCACTGTTTACAGTTCACTTTTTTCCAAAAAATCTCTAATCATAAGTCGTTGCATATCCCAAAAGGCAGTCAGAATCACATTCTTTACTGGTTGCTGCGACCGGAACTTTTCCTTTACCTAAGTCAGCGTTTCCCCTCTATGGATTGCTTCTTTATTTTTTTCCTCTGCTTGCTAGTGAAAAACCCATTTTTAGCCCAAATGTAAAGATTTATTTTTACAACAACATGCTTCTCCGTACAAATAAAATACATTCGTCTGTAAATTTTACATTGTTTTCCTTTCTATGTCATCAAAGATTTGAAGACAGACCTCTTGTTCAAGCCAGGAACACTCTATTTCGTTTGCGGCCATTTTGAATAGCCTCAAAACAAATGTTTTCCGAGATTAGAATAATTTTATTTATAAGCCAATTCCACACAATGCAATGTTATTCTGCTTCTTTTTTTTTTTTTTTTTTTTTTACAAATTCCTCTTACCCATTGAATGATCACCCCATATATATATATATATATATATATATATATATATATATATATATATATATATAAGCTGAATTTTGCATCTATTCCAGATTGTTGATTAATCATAGCTATTTATTGTTAGCATAATGGCTAAAGTGTTCGGCAATGGCCCGGGAAACCTGGCTTCAATCCCAGGTCGAGTCATACCAAATACTTTAAAAATGGTTCTTAATGCTACCTTGCTTAACACTCAGCATTATAAGGCAAGGATCAAGAGTAAAGCGGGGCAATCCATTGGAAAGGAGTAGCGCCCTCCTCTACACCTTAATGTTGTAGCTATCGAAAAGGGAGCCTTCGAGTCACCATCGACTACGGCCGCCAACTTTACTAACTTATTGGTAAAATAAAATAATCACTTAGTATTAATATAAGATAAAGCCACTCAACAGAAAAGAAATTTACTAATTATATTTTCAAACTTTCACTTTATGATTATTTGTCATATGTAATGATACGGTGTCTTCAGCTTGAAGAACAGCCAAAAACCTCAAATAATTTTCAAATCTTAATGATAATTTCCGTCTTGTCGAAACATGGCTTTGTTCGTTCTGATGGGTTTTTACAGACACACACGTAAAACGAGGTTTTACGTTAAACCCTTTTTCTTGACGCGTCAGTTCTGCATGATTAATTAGGTCTTGCAGCAACATGGCTTCCCGCTGATTAAGGCTTGTTACAAGCCCCATGAAAAACAATGTTTTACGTTAAACGTTTCTCTTGAAAGCAATAAGTATCCATACAATATTTAATAGCGCTGTATCAAACTGTTTAATCGCCTATAAAGGAGAGATAAACGACTCTTTGCAATCATCAAGGCGCGTTCTCTCTCTCTCTCACACACACATATACATTTTCAAGTTTAATTTCATCCTTTTTCTGAAGTCTTTATAATAATGGAACTTTATTTAAATTTCTTTCCTCTGTTAATCTCATTGCATTATTTTTTTGGTTTCAAATCAAGTGACGTCGACCAACGAAGTCAGAAAAGCTCATCTTTTTGTTTGTTTGTTTATTTCTCTACCTTAATCAGTATTTGTTTCTTCCTTGCAAATATCACGAGGTCGACTATAAATAAGTCACAAAAAGCAGAAAAATTTGTTGATAAATTTCATCAGTATTTTCTATTTTTATTCAAAGTGGAAATTCATTTGAAATTTAGTTTTTTTTTCTTTAATTGGAGACTTAATTAACAACACAAAAACAAGACAATTTAATTGATATTTTCTGCAAGCAACTGCACGTTTTCATATTTGTTTAAAGTCTTTAATGGCGATACTTGAAACCGAGTTCAGTGGGTCGAATTACGACCAAATCTGCACATTTTCCCATCGATACCAATTCCAAATACAGAAATGAGCCATTAAAATTTATTCATTGAGCTTAGCTTAATCTTATACTCGAACATGTTACTGAGCACCCAGTTGGTATATAATGGTCACTACATACAACTTATGTTTGTTTGGGTTTATGGTATGTCAACCCTTGTAGATTATTTAATGCCAAATCCATTTTTATACAAAGAAACATGAACCTACTTATCAACCAACCTATAGAAGGTTTTTAATGCGTTTATGATTTCTTTTAAGGTGGCGGCGCCGGTGGAAGTGTGTGGATCAAATGTGAACAAATTCTTGGTCATGGAACGATAACTGCCCGTGGTGGCCGAGGAGGCTTCAACGGGAAAGTATCTGGAGGTGGAGGTGGTGGAGGTCGGATCTCCATTCAAACATTCGATATTGCAAAGTTTAATGTGACAATACTAGCCCCCGGAGGTATGTATAAATGTCTATTTGATAATTTTGGGGGGTAAGAATGAGTTTTTTCTTTCAATATCTAATAAATAAGTATAAAAACATCCTTTATAAAAAAAATTAAATACAATTGTAACATTTGAGTGTGAAATAAGCTATGATGATGATGATAATCAACTAATCTCGGCCAGAAGACCAGACCTAATAATAATCAACGAAAAAAAAAGAGAATTTGCAAAATTGTCGACTTTGCTGTCCCAGCTGACCATAGAATAAAACTGAAAGAATGTGAAAAGAAGGATAAGTACCGCGGCCTTGCGAGAGAATTGAAAAAGCTGTGGAACATGAAAGTGACATTTGTACCTATTGTGATTGGTGCTTTTGGCACTATAACTAAAGGATTGCTAAAAGGTCTGGAGAACTTGGAAGTTGGCGGACGGGTAGAGACTATCCAAATGACAGCATTATTGAGAACGGCCAGAATACTGAGAAGAGTCCTGGAGACTTGCTGTCACTCAAAATCCAGTGAAAAACCATCAGCTAATACTGATTTGAAAACCTCTAAAGGAGTTATTATTATTATTATTATTAATAATAATAATAATAATAATAATCCTCCAGGCGTACATACAGCACGGATTCCTTTGACTCTTTCTAACTCCATCCACCCCTATCACTCGTTGCTTTCAGCTAGTCATATAGACGGCACTAAGTTGATAAAGGTAAGTTTTTGCTGGTCGGCTAACACTGGCGTGTCTATATGTAGAAGTTAATAGTATCACTTATGAGTGTGTCCTTATTTATCAAGCTGTGACCAGCATATCTTACACGACTTTCTGGGATGCCTTAAAAGGTGACGGATAGATAGCTGTATAGCTGCTGTTTTGTAGGGTGCTACTTCCAGGACTTTTTCGAAACAGCATGCAGCATTCTTCTGTAGTTTCAGTCTAGCTTTTTCTCCAGGCTTTTCCTAAACGCAACGATACAGTAGTACTTACATGGCTACAACTAGGAAGAATCTCCGTTTTATTCTATTAGAAAAATGAGGTTTCAATATGGTCATTAACCTAGCAATCCATACTTAACCTGTGCGTTTATTGATATTGCTGTCAGTTGATGAGATATTGCTACCAAGGTATACTAATTTCATAAGCTTCCCATTTAATGAGGAGTTCGCACCATCTTGATTAAAATACATGAACTCTATTTTCTCTAAGTTCTTATGGAGAACAGAGCCTCCTCCTCCTCCTCTATTCAATACAAAAGAGATTCGGCTTGAGCTGGTGTATTTGCAAAACGCACAAGATATTTATAGTCTGCACCAGTAATATCATTTGCTGTATACTCACTTTTATGAAAGAAGGTCGAAAAACGCATCCACTAAAATGTTATTTAAAAAAACAAAAAACGATTATATTATTCGGAGTAACTCATGGAATGATGCCAAAGTCTTATTCTAGAATTTTGTAATGATGAAGGCAGGAGAACACACCGGTTGAAATGCCATCATAAAAACAATAACTAATTAGTTGGAATAACGAGTAGATTTATGATAAGGACTCATTAAAGAATATCTTAGGAAATTTCAAATAGTAATTCATTCATCGATTGGCTATTACGCATGGAACATTTTATTATCTAAGCAATAAAATGAATACAAAAAATGCTGAATCAATAAATTTAGATAATTGAATTTTTTTTTCGATTTTGCTTTATTTCTCTATAAATTTATTTAACAATAAATTTACTCGGATATGACATCCAATTAAATCAAGCTAAATATTTATTATTATTATTAATGGAACCTTGCTGTCAAAAATAGCAATATTTAAATAATTTTACAATTGTGTCGTATCTATAATATATCAAAAACATCAATTCTTTCCCTTTTTTATTTTATCGTTGCTTCATTTATCTTAAAGTTTCAGAAAATAATCTACTATTAAGAAAAAAAATATCAAAATGTAAATTATAATTATATCGTTTTATGAACTGTCAATAATAGAAATTATATTTTTTTAATATGTCACTTGAACAACTCCACGTTCACCATTGAATAATTATGTCATTTTATTTATCAAGTTTAACATACATTTCTATTTGTGTTAAAGAAAAGTTAAAAAAATATATATTGGTTCCAATATAAAGAGTAGGACCTCCCAACCATCCATTATCAATTGCTGCATTGTTTAAAAAGAATGGCCGTATTGATGGGATTTTTAAAAATTCAGCTAGTAGACAAATTCTTACAATATTAAAAGGAATAGAACAAAAGCAAATCGCATTAAACACGATTAAATAGAGAACATTTTAGTGGAAAGAAATGGATTTTCACAAATTTAGTCAATATAGTATAAATTTACCTATCCACCCCCTCCGCGCAAACGGGATGCAATACAATGGTAATTCGTAAGTGGAGTTTAACAAATTCGAATTCAGAGTTTTTCTTCCCCTGTACCGGTTGCCATGGCAAGGTTGAAAACCCCAATCTCTCCAACAATATACCCATAGTTGGATTCATACCTTTCCCAAGAATATTAGCGCGCTGTGAATTGCAAACAGCCTCGTCTGAGATTTTGAACTCGTGTAACCGTGTCCATTACTCCACAAACGCTTGGATATATATATATATATATATATATATATATATATATATATATATAATTGCAGAACTCGTTATGAAGATGATTGTTTTTCAGTCCTGCACAGGGCAAGAAATAGATCCCATCTCAAATTTCTAGAGGCGATTTCTATCTCTCTGAATCGCCCCTCTCTGTGCAGGTTATTAAACAATCACATTCTTAATATATTTGGGGAACTCCTGGATATAGGGGGTTACTTAGATTTTTTTTTTTTTTGTTTTCTTTTTCTTCCCCCTCTATCTGGCCGTTCTGCTTATATATATATATATATATATATATATATATATATATATATATACCCCGTTTTTAGTTAAATTTCCGGTGTTCCCAACTTGAAAAGAGCCTGACGAAAAGGGTCCTTCGTTGTGTTACTGTTTTACTTAAGTTCCCCGATTACAATTATCAATGGTGTCTCTGCTTATTTTATATATACACTTTAAGAAAAACAACAAAACCGGTCACATAGGATTATAAATTTATTTCAATCCTGTTACACATTTTTGAAATTTCCAAAAACACGAAAAAAAATTAACAGGACTTCTTGAGATCTTTTAGATAAAAAAAAAATAGAATAGACACAGAAAAAGTGGGAGGGAATAGAAGAGGGGTGAAGAGTTATATCCTCATTGAGCCCACTTCCGTTTTAAATTTTATTTTCGGTTAGAAATGAAGTAAATTTTTTTTTTTAATTTTTTAATTACATTTTGACTTAAATTACAAATTTTATATTAAATTAGATTTAAACTTTAATCAATAACCTTACGTAATGATACAGTAATAGATATATTAAACTAAAACAAATATTTAATTTATTTAAATTATTTTAAAATTTCAAAACTATTTAGAAAGCATTAATCAGTTATATTTTTTATGAGTAGGACGTATGTATTAAATGCTTTTTTACAATTTTCTATCTAACATTTTATTTTATTTATTCATTTACATTAATTCTCAATTTAATTTTTTTTTTTTTGTTAATTATCTATAATTCAAATTTAGCCCTATGTCTACACCTAGCTATTAATTCACTTCTCTTATTTAATAATTTTTTTTTTGGCTCTGGAAAAAGCAAAATGTGGATTTTTTTTCCTCAAGACACAGATTGCACCTACTATCGAAAGACTTTGGGGCATTAGATCATTTTAATGTGGACCATTGAATATCAGGGGTTAGCCCTTTATTTTTCAATCCCCAATAATGTTTAGATAGAGTAGTTTGATTTTTTTATGCTCATGGGAGAAGGAAAATTTATGATTTCCATACCTAATTTTCCAATTAGTGGACGAAATGCCAATATAAGATTTCCTATCATTTATATCCTCTTTTGAAAAAATAATAGCTTGATATACTACATTATCTAAATTACACAAACCATTCATTGGACAAGCACTTCGAGATTTACAATTACATTCTATTTTTTTACTATTAATATTATTATTATTATTATTTACTCGGTTATGAAATTCATTAATTATTTCATTATTATGACTATTTATTATTTGAGAAATATTTTTAATGCAAGAATAACTTATTTTCACGGTTTTTCTATTAAATATTTTATGTGATATATTATCTTGTTTAAAATGCTTATCTATCAGTCTCAAAAAATATTTACCTACATCTATATTTGCTAGTTTACAAAAAGTGGGGTTAAACCATATAATTTTCCTTTTTTCTATTTTTATTTTTTAGATCGTAATTATTATTTTATTTATTAATCTCATTTGTTATATCTTCTTTTAAATACCTAAAATCCTCCTTAAAACCGCTATTTTTAAGGGCATCTATATATCTCTTACTACTCTCTTTAAAAATATATAACGCTTGCTTTCCAATAATTGTTCTGTTTGTTATCTTCTAAAACATCGATGAGTAAATTCATGCCCACAAAATTTTCGAGACTTACAAATGGGTTTTCGGGGTTCATTTTTGTCATATTAGATTTTCGAAAATTACAGCAAGTTTTTCAAATTAACACCACACATATAATGCTAAAACCGAACTTTACTTTGTGCCCGTTAGGTTATGTAAACTAAATTTATTAGTCTTTTTGATTGACTGCATAAAGTCGATATCAGTAAAAAAATATTCCCCTCGCCAGAAACAAAACTTCGAAGCCGAGCCGGCTGGGGCAGTAAAATACACCGACTACCGAGGGTAAGACACCTCACTCAACGAGTGTCCAAGATATGAGAAAAAGAAAACCATCTGTTGGTGAGGCTCTAGTACTGGAACTTTGAGGGGTCTACAGTTTCTCTTCATTGCTATTTTTCACAGGTTCACTCTGAACTGCCGTATTAGTATCTTGGTCAATATAGAACTATTTAATTATTAACTATACTTGAAACCATTTAATTGTGTGCAAACAAATGAGTTCTGGCTCGATTCAAAATGTTATCTATAAACTATATGTTTACAAATCATGTGTTATATATATGACAGGATTTGGTATTGAATAACCTAGGAGGGTTTATATGCCATAAAAACTAACAAACAAATTTGTGTATAAACAAATGAGCTCTGCCTCGATTCAAAATGTTATCTATAAACTATATGTTTACAAATCATGTGTTTATATATATATATATATATATATATATATATATATATATATAATATATATGGCAGGATTTGGTATCAAATAACCTAGGAGGGTTTATATGACATAAAAAGCTAGCTAACAAATTTGTGTGTAAACAAATTAGCTCTCTTTAGAAATAAAATAGAAACTTAGAAACTATTCACATAAAAATCTATGTATGTATCTATTTGACTGTGAGCAAACAAATGACTGATATTTAGTTCTCTTAGTAATATTGTATGACGATACTTGGAACTTTTCAAATGTGTGAAAATAAATGATTAATAGTAAAAAGAATTATTCATATTCGATAGAAATTATTGAAACCATTTAACTTTGTACAAATGAACTCAGGATTGTTTTAAGATATTATCTGCAAACTATGAGTTTACAAATCATATATATGTGTGTGTGTGTGTGTGTGTGTTAAAACAGAATTTGGCATTAAATTGCCTACAAATGTTGATATTTCATAAAACCCAACGAATCAAACCAAACTTACGACTCCTTTCCATAAAATATTTAGGGAGCATTTTCTTGGAAAAACAAAAAAAGGAGACTAAAATATCGTGTTGTTTAATTTATATATATATATTTTAGGACAATTACAGGCAAGGGACGAGGAATTGACTTTAGTTATTTACAAAGCTTTACTCCGATGAATAACAAGGCGGGTATGGGGCATCCAGCGAGAAACGAACTCACCAACTATGGCCTACTAATCCAGTTTGCTAACCCTTACACGAGATATGCACTTTAAATCATGAATAAAGTTTCAGCTATTCGTTACTGATACCACATTTAATATTTTCCCTCTAAATTTTAGGATTTGGAAGATACGAATCGGGAGGAGCCGGTACAGTCTACCTTGAAGCAAAGAACATTACAAATGGTCAGTTTCTGCGAAAAAGCTTACTCATTAACAACGATGGCCAGCCTTATCCCAAAGAAGAACACACTATGCAGCCATTGGAAAATCTTTTCGACGGCGATTACAACAATATTGGTCAAGCAGGTGGTGTTACTTGGCTCTACCATAATGACACGACTTACAGTTTTGATGAAGTGACAATAAGCGGAAATGCGCACGTCGCGATATTAAGTAATACCAGCTCTACCAATGTAGTCATTTCTGCTGATATACTTAAGGGTGACAGGACTGGTGTACTCCATGCTGGCAAGAGACAAACCTTTAAATTCCGTGATATAAACGTATATCTACCACTAAACATCAGAGCATACAGGTAAGTAAATTTTTAACGATTTTTTAAGAAATTTAGGATTTCGGGTTCTTTTGAAAAGGTGGAACGTTTTGCGACTTTGATAATTGCGTGATCTTTAACCAAGTTGTGTAACACAACGGAAAATTAAGAATCAAAAGCTTTGAAGACCTTGGCCAGTAGCTTCAAAATTCCGAAATATGAAAAGAACATCTATATCTAAACTTACATAAATCTAGTGACGTACAATTTACGATTATATACGAAGTAGAGATGTTTGAAAGTTATTTGAATAAAATAGGAAAACTTGATAAGATATAATTGGGTAAATTATTTATTCAAAGAATAGTTACAACAAAATACAATTGTTTACAAAGGATTATTATGAAGAAAAGGTACTTGAAGTTATAATTGCTTACTAAGGTTTATTATTAGTTACTTGAAGCCATATAAGTAAAGTTGGTGACCTTAGTCGAGGGTGACCCGAAGGCTCCCTTTTCAATAGCTACCACACCGAGGTGTAGAGGAGAGCTTTATTTGTCTCTGCCTCCCACCAGACAGGACTTGACACAAGGTCAATGACCCGAAGATCAATTAGAGGGGAGGGGAAGGTTGACTATGTTTAAGGTGTAGGGGAAGGCGCTACTTCATTCTCTGGATTGCTCCACTTTACCCTTGATCCTTACCTTATAATGCTGAGTTTTAGGCAATGTGGTATAAAGTACCCTTTTTTTGAGTTTTTGATATGACTGGGATTGAACTCCGGTCTCACGGACCAATAGCGAACACTCTACTCATTATTCCAATGGCCTGGTTTATGTGCCAACTAAGTAATATGATCAAATGGACATAGTTGCATGAAATCATAATTATTTACAAATTATTAGCGTTAAAAAGAAATAATTGAAACCATACAAATATATACAAATTATTTCTATTGGATAGGAATATTTGATATCATATAACAGCGTGCAAAAATGATTATCGATGAATTAGAAATAACTTTAAATGCTATGAAATATTAACTATCTAATTATAGTTGTAATCAAACAGTTAGAGATGGGGAGGGTCAACTTTGGGTAGTGGCAAACGTTATTGACTGCGACATTGTAGTGAGTGAATTCAAATTCAAATCAGGCTATTGCGTTCACATTCTTGTCTGTTTGTTTTATGGAAAATTAACCTTTATGGATTATTTTATGCCAAAACCATTCTTGTGGAAGAATAAAAGTGATATTATTTAAACCATAGCTAGTTAGGGATAAGGAAATTTATACCTTCCCCAAAAGTTTTAGTCTATAGGGAATGAATTGGCGCGATGGGAGTTCGAACTTGAGTACTACGATGTTGAAGTCCAACACGCTAGCCATTGCACCTCATGACTTTCCCCAGTATCTCTACCGTTCTTCTATAATGATGGCTTTGGAATTTAATAACTACGTGGCGCATTCAATAAGTTCCAAGACGTTTTGGTACAGGCATTTAAAATTGTCGTAGTCTCTTGAAAATTCACTATATTATTGCCATACATCTTATGAGATGACTGACCAATTTTTATGATTTTGGTTCAAATCAACAGCTACAGCAGTAATTGGAATACACCCTACTAAAGCCTGATTGGCACAGCTGGTGAATTTCAAAAATGCAATCTGGACGTGAGGAAGAACGAAATGCAATAAAATTGTTTTAAACTTGGAAAAAATATCACAGAAACGTATGGAATGCTTCACGCTGCTTTTGGAGTATCTTACATGAATTGAGCATGAGGTTTTGAGTGGCATAAGAGATTCAAGGAAGGCAGGGAGTCTGTGAGGGATGATAAGAGATGTGGGAGTAGTAAGGAAGTCAGTACACCAGAGTTGATAGGCTAAAGGGGTAGGGTTAAGGTTACTATATGGAGGTTTTAAGGGAGTTCAGGAAGAGATTCTGTCGGAAGAGGCCATCACTCTTTAAATCGTGTCAGTGGCATTTCCACCTGGACAATGCACCAGTCCACAACTTCATCCTTTTCACAGACTATTTGACCAAGATGGGCATCAAGACAGTTCCTCTGGGGAGGTGTCCTCGTGGTGTTATGGTTAAAGCGCTGGACTGCGGAATCGTAGTAAGCGAGTTCGTACTCCAGTCGTGCTATTACGTTCACTTTCCGGCAAATACCCTTGGGAAAGGTATGAACCCCCATATCCGCCCAATTATTAAATAGTACCACTACTGTTCTTCTAGGAGAATGGCTTTGGCATTAAATAACCTACAAAGGTTGATATGCCATTAAACATAGAAACCAAACCAAGACAGTTCCTCAGCCTCCCAATAGTCCAGACCTTGCTCCCTGTGACTCTTGGTTATTCCCTTAACTTAGAGGCTGTCGTTATGAGAAAATTGAGGAGATGAAAGAGGCTGTGACGAAGGTCATTGACATGCTCACACAAGAGGACTTCCATGGGACCTTCCAGAAGTTGGTGCAACGGTACAAGTGCATTGCAGCCAGAGGAGATTAGTTTGAAGTGAACTAGAGTTTCATGAGTGTACTATCAATAAAAGTTCCCATACGAATAAAATCTGGAAACTTATCTAATGATCCTCGTGTTTATATATATATATATATATATATATATATATATACGGAATGTAGCCCTGAAGACCGGCCAGAGGCGATTAACGATAGGGAAAAGTGGCGAGAGAAGGTCAGGAATATCCGTGCTAGTGGCACAACATGATTATTGTATATATATATATATATATATATATATATATATATATTGGCCCAACGATTACACATTACAACTTATTTAATGATCCTCGTAACAAGTGTTTATATGCCATTAAACAAAGACACCAAACCAAAAAAATATAAAATCAATCACATTTCGGAATGAAATAATCTGTGAGCAATTGATGCAAGTAAACGAAACTTAATATTTACACATCGATGTTGGGGGGGGGGGAAGGATTCATGTTTTTTTGAATACGTATTAGCACGAAATGATACACAAATCACTTTGTTCGGGATTTGAACTTGCATCGCCTAGTCTATTTCCAACCAGGACGTTCCTAATATCCCCATAAAGCTATAACCGCTTTCCTTCACTGGATTTTTTAAAAATCTGTCTTTGGTCTTTCTTTCAGATGAAAACTAAATTAGTTTATTTGGATATAATTAAATGTCAGTAAACAACATACGCATGAAAGAAGCATTCGCGATTGCCACCCCCCGCCCCCAGGCCATTACCCGCTTTATGGGGGTTAGGTTTATTGCCTGGCGCCTTGGGTGCCTCTAATAAGGGGAATGCCGACCGGACCGAAGGTATTTTTTGCAATGCTGGACGCGTGTAGGCTTCAGCTCTGCGACTTGAACCACCTTAAAAACGGCCTTGTGCCAGATTTGTACGCTGTGGGGTGGCTATGATAAATACCGAAGCATTTGCGATTTTTATTAAGTTTACTTAAATACGAAACAGAACAGCAAACAGTTTTCTCCATTTTTGGACTGCAGTGGGGACTGAATATTTTATAATCTGAACTGACTTTTCAGCGATAAAATGGAGGCGGAGAAAAAATAACAAAAATACGTTGAGAACAAAAAGAAAACTATCATTTTCTTTATAGAAACATGCAACATTAATTTTGAAAAAGCTGACTTTCATTGAATTTTGACAATCTGAAATTAATCTAATAAGTTGGCTGACTGAACACGCAACCAAAATCCCAAATTTCGAATCGCTCACGAGAAACAGTTTCTCAGAAAAAGCTTCCAGGTAAAACCAGAACATTTTGAGGCACTCATCATCCTTTAAAAATCCACTGAATGGATCAATAATCGATATTTCAATCCTTCCACATACTCAATATGATTATTCAAAAATTAATAGTTTACATTTAAAATATGCAATCAAAACCGCCATTATTTTCAAAATATATATATAATGAATGATGCATTATTTATGTTTTCATGTTAAAGCAAAAATTACTCGTAATAGTGCTATACGAGGATCATTAAATAAGTCTCCAGACTTTTTTTCGTATGGGCACTTTTATTGATAGTACACACATGAAACTCTAGTCCCCTTCGAAGTAATCTACTCCGGCTGCAATGCCCTTGTTGTACCGTTTCAACAACTTCTGAAAGGCCCCATGGAAATCCTTTTGTGTGAGCTTGTCGTCAATGACCTTCGTCACAGCCTTTTTAATCTCCTCAATTGTCTCATAACGACAGCCTCTGAGCTTAGGGAATAAGCAAAAGTCACTGGGAGCAAGGTCTGGACGATAGGGAGGCTGAGGAACTGTCTTGATGCCCAACTTGCTCAAATAGTCAGTGACAAGGATGGAGTTGTGAACTGTTGTATTGTCCTGGTGGAAATGCCATTGACCCGATTTGAAGAGTGCTGACCTCTTCCTGAACTCCCTTAAAACCTCAACATAGTAACCCTAACCCAAACACTTTGGCCAATCAACTCTGGTGTATTGACTTCCTTACTCCTCCCACACCTTTCATCGCCCCTCACAGACTCCCTGGCTTCCTTGAATCTCTTATGCCACTCAAAAACTCATTCTCGATTCATGCAAGATGGTCGAAAAGCAGTCTGAAGCATTCCATACGTTTCTGTGGCATTTTTTTCTAAGTTTAAAACACAAATTTATTGCATATCGTTCTTCTAAAGTGTCATCACGTCCAAATTGTATTTTTGAAATTCACCAGCTGTGACAATCAGGCTTTAGTAGGGTGTGTTCCAATTGCTGCTGTAGCTGTTACTTTGAACCTGAAATCATAAAATTGGTCAATCATCTCATAAGATGTATAGCAATAACATATTAAATCTTCAAGAGTCTACAGCAATTTTAAATGCCTGTACAAAAAGCTCTGGAAAGTTATTGAATGCACCACGTAGAGGCATTTAGCCATAGCATTTGAATACTCTAACATAATCAATAAATCAATTTTAATCCTATCTGTGACTGGTAGAATCAATATTGGCGCTTATTGAGACCATTATAAGATTTTTAAAAACTAATTAAGTAGTACTTTATTTTTATTCCTTTTAAAAATAAATTCTATATTGATAGACGCCAAAACTGGCTTTTAAGCAATTTTATTTTAATTACGGAATAAAACTCTATTAAGAATTATATATTCCAAACGGGAGAAACATTTTTAAAAAATTAAATGGAAGTAACATCACACCTTTTATCCAACAAATGCCAGATTTCATATTCCATAAATCTACTTCGTTGCTCAGGTAACTGCTTGCTTATCATTAGAATAGAATTGAGTCCAGTTGATGAGACTAAATTTTATCTAGAGTTAAGGTTTCAGAACTTTAAATGTGGAAAGTCACTTGTTCATTGTTATGACTCTCAAGTCCTATTTGGAGTTGTAGCACTTAGCATTCCATTAAAAGGTAAAATATTTTAGATAATAGAAATAATCATACAGTTTTAAGTAATTATTTCAATTAAGTCCTTTGTTTGAACGCTGTTATAATTTCAAGTAACTAATACTAATCCTTAATCCAATAATAATCCAATTGTAGCTTCAAGTAACTATTTCTAATTCCAATAGTTTGGTTATATGGTATAAATATATAGTGCTAATACTCTTAGGAAAGATGTGAATCCAATTATTATCCCTTCAGCTATGTGTAAACAGTAGGACAGACTATGTTCTTTAATCTTAGGCAACCAGTCTAGGAAAAGGAATACACTGAATTCAAATATGTTAAACTCCATTTAAAAATTGACCTTGTATCACATCTTACTCTTGCGGAGGGGTTGGTAAATAAGCACATACACAAATATACATAAGAAAACGTTAATAACTGATGATGTAATACTGAAGCTGGAGATATAAAAAAAAAACATTAAAAAATGAATAGAAAACAACTCGCGTTCAATATCTGGCATATGCGTTCCTGTCTTATAACCACGTGGAAATGTTCCAAAACTTCTGCTTTTATTCCTTGAAGTAAAGAATTAAATTATTCTTTTTGTTTTGTTTTTTTTAATTCATGGTAATAAATTCTTTTCATAAACTTACATCAGAAAAATATTAGATAACTGATAGGTAAATCAGGTTCAAATTCAGTGAACGCGAAAATAGGACTATGATTAACTCTTCACGCGAACAAAATTTTCCCTAAGGTTATATAAAGTTAATAATGTAAATATCCAAAGAGAGAATGCTCAATGCACGGCTATCTAATACAAAATAAACCTGAAGAGCAAAATATATATTTATGTTTAAAAAACAATAAATTTAGAAATAGTATTCCATTTTCATAATAGATTTCGCTTATTCAAGCTTAAATAAGCGAAATAGATATATTATGCAAACGGAATACAATTTCTAAATTTCTTTTTTAAACATATATATATGCTCGGTAAGGTATAAAATGTAAACAAACAAACGAACGCTGCTGCTGCTGCTACATGATACCTTATAATTCCTTAGCCAACGTGGTACGCTTGTTGACCGAGCGATCTGATACTAAGTCTAACGTAAAGTTGGGCTGGTCTCGATCCCAGTTTCAAGCGTCCTACGTGTCTAGCCACACTGAAGAGTCGTGATACAATGAAACAGTCTGTCTATGGATAACTATATATATATATATATATATATATATATATATATATATATATATATTATCACGTGGAATAACACCAGAGGAGATCCATGTTCCATGGATCAGGACTTTATCCAGGCCATTTCAATAAGTAAAGTAAAGTTAGCGACCATAGTCGAGGGTGACCCGAAGGCTCCCTTTTCGATAGCTACTACACCAAGGTGTAGGGGAGGGCGCTACTCCATTCCCTGGATTGCTCCACTTTACCCTTGAACCGTACCTTATAATGCTGAGTGTTAAGCAAGGTGGTATCAAGTTCCATTTTTAAAGTCTTTGGTATGACTCGACCTGGGATTGAACCCAGGTCTCCCGGGCCATTGGCGAACACTCTAACCGCTGGGCCAATAGGGATCATGTAATCCTAATAAAAACAGCTCCACTATACTTTGTAATTCTCTTTACAAGTTGATTTCTATGTAATCCATGTTAGCTATTGTACGTATCTATAACAATTTTTATATGAATCAATTAAAGCGTTATTTTCTTATTCACATGTTTTAATTATATTTCGGTAATAATTTGGAACAGTTACAATTTCAGTAAATTTGGAAAATGACTGTAGTTTCTATCTATTTTTGCTGAACCTCATAGTTTTTACACAACGCGTGCATGTTACTGTTGCTATTATTCCGTAAAAATTTCATTACATTTCAACGAGTTATTTTTGAACGAAATGGATATTTGTCACCAAATAAATAATTCGTTCAATACTGTGAGAGTGCCTCTCTCTCTCTCTCTCTCTCTCTCTCTCTCTCTCTCTCTCTCTCTCTTTTTTATATATATATATATATATATAGAGAGAGAGAGAGAGAGTTAGGGAGAATAAAAACGTTGATGTATTTCTCTGATATAGAACCTTTCTGTCATTTATATCTTTCCGATTTCTGTAAAGAGCTAAGATTTTCTTTTCTTCATTTTTTTTTTTACAGGTCCAGTTACATAGAGATTCCCTCAAACATCGTCATAAGGGAAGTCTACTTCAAACTGAGTGGCACAATCTCTGGATTGAAAACACTAACTGTGGAAAACAAGGGTTACTTCTTGATGACATCAGATGCAAATACAGCAAACGAGCCGATCGGAACGCTGCACGTGACCAACATCAGCGCACGTGCTGGTAGCCAGATTGATTTCCTCAAAACGGAGAACGGGTCTTGGATCACAGTCAATCTAACTAACATTGTTGTCAACAGCAAGGGAAACGTCAGGACGAACAATCTCCTGCTTTACGCTGTAAATGTCACTGTAGATTTGTCGGGTAAGTAATCATTCGTATGTTTATGATTGAGAGCGTTACTTTTAACAGTGAGGATTTATGTCCACTGATCAGACCGAATATTGACTAGCAACATTTGACAGCTGCTGTATATGCAAGAGTAAGCATATTTTAGCTGACTTCGAAAACTTCATTTTGATCCTTTGAAGGCCACATTTTTAGGCAAGAAGAATGATCTGGGTTACATTGATAAATACCAAAATTTTATGGGCAACAGATTAGGTCAGGACATTTTCAAAACTATGCTACTTTCTTTGGTTATTTAATTTTAATCATTCTTAACAAGTTTCGACCTTCATCAGAAGAAAAAACTGGTGTAATTGTTATCGTCGTAGGAAATGAACACGGCGACACAAGTTCAAATCCTGGACGAGACTGAATGCATTTCACATAGAACTAATACCCTTGGGAAAGGTATGAATCCAATTATTCTCCCTCCAGCTATGGGTAAATAGGACAGACTAGGTTCTTCAGCCTTGGTTAGGCAACTAGTCTAGGAGAAGGAAAACTCTGAATTCAAACCTGTTAAACTCCGCTTAAAAATTGACCTTGTGTCATATTCTGCCCGAGCGGGGGGGTTGGTTAATAGGATCAGAAGAAAAAACTTTGGTGTGTGTGTGTGTGTGTTAATTTTTAAGAGTTAATACGATACAAAAGCAGCTACGAAAAATAAACTAGTAACTTAGTATATCCAGTCATCAAATGAAAATTACTCAGTAATTTTCTATTCTTCACTTGACCGTTATATGATCGCTGCTATCATAAACTCTTGGCAGTGAGATCTTCACTGGATGATATTTGTAAAGTATGGGTATGGTGTGTTCCAGACAAGCCAAACTTATTTTACTCATAAGTTTCAATTAGGTACCCGTGGTGTTATGGTTATCGTCGCAGGAATTGGACACAGACACGAGTTCAAATCCTGGACTGATTGCATTTCACATAGCACTAATACCCTTGGGAAAGGTATGAATCCAATTATTCTCCCTCCAGCTATGGGTAAATAGTAGGGCAGACTGGATTCTTCAGCCTTGGTGAGGCAACTAGTCTAGGAGAAGGAAAACTTTGAATTCAAAACTGTTAAACACCGCTTAAAAAATTGACCTTGTGTCATATCCTGCCCGAGCGGAGGGGTTGGGTAAATATAAGTTTCAATTAGTTTTTTTTTTAAATTTTATCTGGGTGTTTGTGTCAACTTATACCTGTCCACCCTGTTTCAAAGCGATGTTTTTAGGATCGTATATTTTGATGTTAAAGCTGGTTGTATTCATTGTTTGGCGACATATATGTGTGTGTGTGTGTGTGTGTGGGCGCACAATGTAGTTGCTATATTTATAAATAAAGACTGTTTTGGTTAAATGGCATATCAACCATTGTAAGTTATTAATGCCAAATCTATTTTTATACATATAAACAGTTCTATTTCAAACAATTCAGTTTAGTATAAGTACACTTTTTTGATACACACAGATAAATGCAAAAACTGTTCTATTTCAAACAATTCAGTTTAGCATTAGTACAGTTTAAATGTCAAAAACAGTTCCATTTGAAACAATTCAGTTTAGCATAAGTACAGAGTTTAGTTCTATTTGAACCATAGACAGGACCTAATCAGGTGCTACCATACCGAGCCAGATTAGACCAGGGAGCAATGGCAATGAAGGAGTACTCCGCATTACCCAAAGCTCCAGCATTACTGGAGCCTCACCATCAGATTATTTAGTGTCATAAACTGGACACTCGTAGGGAGTAGCGTCTTAACCCTCTGCATAGATGCAGTCGTTGTATTCTACAGCCCCAGTAGGCTGGGTAATAAAAACTTGGTCATAATCGGTGATAGAGTATGTATTATTATTGTTTATCAATCCCAAGATTGAATAAACCTTTCGTTTAACAACAATAAAACTGAAAATTCAGAAATTCGAAATGGTTATTATTTAGTTCCAAATTGAATAGAAGAAAAGTACGGTGTCATGTCTTGGTTAACTTAGATATTTCTATGTGAAATGCGATAGGGAATTAAATAAAATCTAATCTTTACAGAATATGATCACACAGTGTCTCCAAATCATCACGAAAACGGCATTAAAATATTGCCATCAAAAATGTCGGTTTTTATGGTAGAAAAATGCCACTACTTCAACCAGGAAATCTACCGTAGAAAAGGAACGTGGTTAAAACTTTGAGCTCGTTACACCACAATACCAGTCATACTTTTATTCCCTTACCACATAAACGAACACAATGTAACACCGGTTTAGAGATCACACTCAAACGGCACAAGGTTAATTTAGGCTCAGGAATTCAGGGCTCAAAGAGTTAATAGACAGACCAGTCGCAATTTTTAAGTTATATCTTTAGATGAATCTTGATTTTTTTTTTCCCCCTTTTCTAATTTTCTTGCAACCATCAACTAAAGGTGATGAGATGGAAAAAAATGATAATTTTTGACATAGGGTTTGCAGTTCACTGAAAAGAAAAAATAACTTCTCTACGTTTAGTTTTTTGCATTACTTCAAAGAAAAAAATAGTTTATAAAATAGATGAGCGCCAAAAAAAATTTTTTTAAAAATGAATACAGCAGAGGGCTCGCCTACTCTCCTAACAATTATTTTCTTTTAAACCAAAGATAACAAGATTTTCTTATCTTTAGTAGAACATCGTACAATGAAAATGGATATTATGTGATATTTATTACCACACAATGCATAATTGAAACTGTAACTAAAATGAATATGAGCCAATAAATATACATGTAAGTATATGAGCAGACATATATATATATATATATATATATATATATATATATATATATATATAAATAATAATTCTATAATTGGCTCCATTGTATTGTGTTGAGCACTTTAGTAATTATAGCATTGCAGCATTCGCGGAGGGTTTTTTGGTTTTCTTTTGACCACTGAATGCGTACCCCTTGATTTTTTTTTCAAGGAGTCGGACGAGGTTGGCCTTTTCTTTCTTTTTTACCCAAAAAACTTTTTTCTTTTCCCCCTGGGCGGTGATTCGAGGTACTTTTATCTCTTGTTCCTGACCAGGGTTTTTTTGTTTTTTCCGATACCGTGAATACTGGTAGATATTAGATTAGTAAATATATATATATATATAATCCGAGGAAAAAATCCAGGTGAGGGTAGGAGTATCCAATTTGAGTGTTCAATGTCAACCGCTATCGACGTATGATTAATTTGGGATTAAGAATACATCAAAACTCAATGTGCAGAGCCAAAAAAAAATTCATATAAAAATAAAAAAAATCCTCGTCTTTGGTGTCACTATAAATTTCTTTCAGGTCTATGATGACACCCAAATAATTTTTTTCGTTTAACATCAGATGAGGGTCATCATAGACCTGAAATAAATCTATGATGACACCAACGACGTGATTTTTTTTCTTCTTTTTATTTTCATACATAATATAATCTGTAGCATCAAATAGTATTGATTACACGAAGTTCCCTGATCCTGTCTTTCTCTCGCTATTTGTCCGTATCCTCAATCGCTCCTAGCAGGTCCTTATAAACTTTATCCAGTATCCGCGCAAAGCTGACGTGTCTTTTCTGTGCGGCCAACCATAAAAGAATGTCTCTGATAATTTTACCCTCACTCAGCATGTATTATTTCTCTTATTTTGATGATTTATGAGATGGGAAGGTAATAACCTTACATCTGTTTTTGGTAGGGTGTTACTTCAAGGATTTGTTCAAAACAGCTTGTAGCATACTTGTGTAGCTTTTTATCTAGCGCATCGTTAGCGTCCAGGTGGTGCTGACGTACAGTAGTACAGATACAGTCGCAGCGTAAAAGATATCACATTTTATTTTATCCGTAAGACCAGGTTTATTTTTGATCAATTATCTGTAAATAGCAATCCACGCCTTCCTTATGCCTATGTTGAAATTGCATTCAGTAACTGAGATATTGCTGGCGAGGCACATGAACTAATTTCAGAGGCTTGCCACTTAATGAAGATCACTTTTTGTTTTGTTTTATTTAAATCGCCCATGAACCAACAAATATATAAATCAACTGAAGGTAAAAGTTGAATAAGAATAAATATAAACAGACCAAAACAAATAGAATCTTTTTTGCCAACCGTAATAAGTACTTTAAACGTACTGATTAGGTGAGTCTTATGGCGTAATAGCTTACATGCTAGACATCAGCCTGGAAGTGAGTTAGTTATTTGTCGCTGCCTCCCACAAGACACGACTTGACACAAGGTCAAAAGCTCGAAGGCCGATTAAAGTGGGGATAAAGGGGAGGGGAAGGTCGGGAACGAGCCGAGACTCGAACCCTGCTAGTCATTGACCCACTAAGTGCAATGTGGATCTAATGAGTCAAGCCGTATCACGGATCTAAATCTTGGTCCGGGCACGTATGCCAGAATATAGCTAGAACTAGACCGTGAGGTCTAGTGCTATACATGGCGTACATACGGATCTGAAAAGCAGCTCGCCCACCCGAAGGTTGCCCAGCCGAAGCTGGGGGCCTATTCGGCCCCGAGTCTGCTCTTGGTTTTGATCACCCATCCGGCACGAATGCCAGACGGCCCAGCCAAAAGGCCGGGGAGCGGAGCCTGGAAGTAAGTTAGTTCGAACTCCAGTCGTGCCATTAGGTTCATTTTCGGACGAATACTCTTGAGAAAGCGGGTGGGGGGTGTCCTCTTGGGGGAATGGTTAAAGCAATGGACTGCGGAATCATAATACGCGAGTTCGTACTTCAGTCGCGCTATTACGTTCACTTTCGGGCAAATACCCTTGGGAAAGGTATGAACCCCCTTATCCTCCCAGCTATGGGTTAAATAGAACCACTACTGTTCTTCTAGGAGAATGGCTTTGGCATTAAAAAACCTGCAAAGGTTGATACGCCATTAAACAAAGAAACCAATCTTGAGAAATCTGTGTATCCCCTTATCCCTCCGGCTGTACGTTAAATAGTATTGTTGTAAGTAATTCCCCACAACCTGCTCCTCCTGTTTGGTGTAATAGACAAACTCCCAAAATGCTTATAAAATAAGCTAGCTTAATTCTTTTTTTTTTTTTTTTTTTTTTTTTTTTTTTTGCGGTTAGTTGTATTAAGTTGAATAAAGCTTTCCTAAGTTTATTCGCCTCGGGTTATTTATTACAAGTATCACTGCAGTTTTTCTACGGGGATAGCTTTGGCATTAAATAACCCACGAAGGTTGATAAGCCATTAAAAAAGAAACTTAACTGAACTCAACAATACGGCCGCATTGATTTTTGCTAAAGTATTACCGCCATATTTAAACAGGGAATTGGTTAAATAATGAACAAAACACTCACACTATAGTTCATTTCTTCTAAATACAAAGACCATGAAAAATACTTTTGCGTTGGTTTCCAAAACCAAAATGTCCTAGTTCTCTTTATAAATCATTTTATTAATTCATTTGATTTACCTGCAATGGTTGAGAATGCCTCTTTTGAGCTTGATAAGAATCTTGAAATTTCTCGCAACAGTCATTTCTTGTATACACTAAAAATCAACGGAAGCAGTTTTATTGGCTGAATAGCCACGAATCTGAAATCGTTCATAAATATTCTATGCATTTTATATGCGTGGAATAAATTTGATTTGCTTTGTTTTTATTGTTGTTTTTTTTTTTTTTTTTTTTTTTTAAGTAAAGCACAAATACACTGGTCACAAAGAAAGCCTACTTACATGAGATCTTTTTTTGCTTACTTTCCCTTTGTATGCGTTAGCATTGGCCGGGTTTGTAAACAAAATCAGCCACAACAAAACGTTAGTCATAAATCATTGGCTTGTCATTGTCGGCTTGCATTTATACTGAACGAATCTATTGAGGGTGAACATAGATCATCCCTCTCGAGATAAGTAACTCATTCATTTCAAATCATATGAAATAATAGAAAAGTCTAAGACTATAAAAATAAACAGCGAAATACCTTAGATTTCTTGAGAAAATGATTGAACGAAGGAGAGGACTACATTGCTTTGAATTCTAATAACTTTTTATTTTATTTTGATACCAAATCTCCACTTTCCAGCAGAAATTAAATTCCAGTTTAGCTTACAGTGACTTACGGTCAAATCATGCTAGAAGCACCAAATCCACTGGATCACCAAAGTTAAGTAACAACTATTTCTTCAACAGTGGTGCTTAGAAGGCACTGACTGTATCTTCTGTTGAGAGGAAAGGACCTTACAAAAATAATAATCCTGAGAATGTCACTAAACTGCAACTACGGGTGAGGCTGTAGTTTTGGTGATCTGGGGAGTGTGGAGTATCACTTCATTGTCATTACTACCAGGTCCACTCTGACACTAATGGGCATCTCCTGGCGAGGCTGTAGTTTTGGTGATCTGGGGAGTGTGGAGTATCACTTCATTGTCATTACTCCCAAGTCCACTCTGACACTAAACTTCATCTGGTTGTGAGGTTCTAGTTCTGGAGAACTGGGGCGTGTGGAGTATCCCTTCATTGTCATTACTCCCAGGTTCACTCTGACTCTAAACTGCATCTACTGATGAGGCTGTAGTTTTGGAGAACTGGGGAATGTGGAATATCCCTTCATTGTCATTACTCCCAGGTCCACTCTGACACTAATGGGTATCTGCTGATGAGGCTCTAGTTCTGGAAATTTTTTAACCTCGACGAAGGTAAACGCACACGAAGGAAAAGTAAGCAAAAAAATCTATGACAATGGATAATTGATCTTTACTTCAAATATAAAAAACAGCAATAAAACAAAGAAGCAAATCAAATTTATTTCACACAATAGCTTTTTACGCTTAAGAAAAGCCTGAATCCATCTTTATTTCCCACCCCAGCCACCTATAGGTATATAGCAGGTCAAACTATCTTCATCCTTGGTATAGCAACCAGTCTGCGAGATGAAAATTTCTTTATTCAAACCAGCTGTACTCCGCCTTAAACAATTAAATTTGTTTTACATCAATAGAGAAGGAGTTGAGTAAATACATAGTCCTAAACTTTAAAGGATTTTTAATGTCAATTTTAAAGAATTAATGTGGTCAGGTTTCCGCTTTCTTTTTTCATAAGGACATGCTCAAGAATAAAAATATTTACTTGTGTATTATAAACTAATTGTCGGTTAGGGTAAGCAAAGAGTTCTATATTTATTTCAGTTTGTGTGTAATCATTGAAGATACATAACCTGCGCCCCACGACCCATTAATGTATGACTTACAATTAAAATTGAGCATAAGGCCCTAAATCTTTGGGGCGAGATGGGGAATGGATGATCTTTTGTGCAATTAATGCATTTCTAAACTAATCTGAGCCAGACACAATTACTGACCCATCTCTACTGACAATAAAGCAACTATACAATCCAGTCAAGCCTCTAAGACAAAAATACAATTGAAACTCTATGAAAAAAAATACTTAAAATATATATCCAGGATAAAGGCTGAAATGATTGAATGTTAGAATAGTGAGATGAATGAATAAATATTCAATGTTGATGACATTAAGATGTGGCACAAATGGAATATTTAAAAATTCAAACATTTATCAGAGAAGAGTGACCTAAAAACAGAAAAAAAAAACTCTTTGGGGGATTTGGTTATCTCACTTACTTCCCGAATTCAAATCCAGATCCTCTTCTGTTTTTGAGTAAACACCGAAAAGAAGTGTTTGCAAGGGGCAAAAGCTAAACGGAATGGACCTGGATGGGATTATTAATGACTCTAAATTCTCGACTAACTTTATATGCATTAAGCGAATCCCTATGCACGAGCAGGATGCAATACATGGGCAATTTTAAGCAGAGTTTAACCGGTTCGAATTCAGAGCGTTCTTTTTCCAAGACGAGTTACCATACCAAGGTTAAAGAGCCCAGGCTGTTCTACTTTTTACCAATAGCAGGAGGGAGAATAGTTGGATTCATACTGTTTCCAAAGGGTGTTAACACTATGCGAAATGCTGTCAGCGTCTTCCAGGATTTGAACTCTGTTCTTCCTGACTACTTCCTACGACGATAACTGTTATACAATAAGCGCCTCCAATATCTTTATAGCACTTGAATTTAAAATCTTTTGACTATAAAGCCACTGATATTTCATGTTTGATTCCACGCTTTCCTGACCTAATATTTTAATTCACAAATTAAGTTTTAAGTGAATTAAATTAATTTTGAAACAATTTCGAATTGAAACCATTCGCATAAAGACAACCTTCGACAACCATTAAGTTTATTTGTGAATCACATTCTATTTATAAAATCTATAATTAATTGCAAATGGAGAAAATAATTCTCAACTTGTAATAGTTATCTCAATGGATGAGTTAAAATGATCGAGTTGAGACGACTCTTGCCATTAAAATTGCCAAGTGATCTGTGAACCCGTTGGACTCCAGGTGCAATATGTTCCTTGATAATATGGATGCTTCTATTTGGGAAAGAATGAAGAATTCTAATAGCATTTTAAAATTAACAGGAGTCCATGAAGATGGAATTATCCAACCTCTCACCAAGCCAGATTAGACACAAGGTCATTTTAATGCGGTGAGAGACGCTTGACTCAAGACTCATGCACGGTCATCATAAAAATTGCTTGATCTCTTCAACATTTTCCTTTGGAGAGTACCTTGTGCTCTTAATAGTAGACTCAGCCTTGCTAAGCAGGTATTTCTTTAAGGGAGGAAGGTCTATTGAGATCAAGCGAGAAAACTTAATACAACCTATCGGCTGCGAACGCCATAAAAGCTCTGCAGAGAGTATGTAAATATTCCGTGATGTTAATGTTTCTATGTAGGAAGGATCGAAGGGTCATTATCAGCATTTCATAGTTAACAGCTTTCGATGATTATATCGATGAGCCTGTCTAGGGAGGAGTTAAGTATTCAAATTAACATGTCACAGTTATTTTTGTTATATATAGATTATGGGTGATTTAAAAAAAAATCATCTCCATGAGTGCTGGTCTGACAAAATTATCATTCATTAGAAAATTGGACTGGAAATGTTTTTTTTAATCTTTTACGTGCATTTCTATAATAAAAATCTCGCTACAATATAATGAACCGTTTGATGATTTTGGCATTACTTTGGATGTTAGAAAAATGAAGGGGAACTTTTCAAACTTCTTAATCTACATTTCACATATTCTGACACAGTTAATAGATGAGTTTTAATGGCATGTCAATTCGTCTGATTAATTTTAAACCTTGTGGTTAGGGAATTGCTTTTATTGTACGTTAATTTTTACATTAGTTATGCAGTTGTTTCTAAAGAGTTTTATTCTTTTATTCACTCGCTGTCTTATCAAATACGACTCATTTTTAAACAGATCTATTTGACTCACACATGACCTAGAATAATTGTACGGATCGATTCTAAATCTCCAGAAATGTAGCCTCATTATCAGATGGCCTCTACTGTCATAAGGACATCTTTTTTGGTGTAGTAATTTACTAAGCTTTTTGCTTAGATGTAGCACAAGGCCGCACGAATTGGGCACCTAATGAGAACATCTTTTTTGGTGTAGTTCTTACCCTTCAGCAGGAGACAATCAGCGTATTGTAAGCCCCCCCCCCCACCACCACCACCAAGCTGGTTGTTATTCAAATTTTATTTTGATAGTATGGATGGTCATAAAGAAACAATATTTTAATTTGAAAAAATATTTTAGAACATTCGGTTTGAATTAGTTTTACGGCATATCAACCATTGTAGGTTATTTAATACCAAATCCTTTTTATACAAATATATTAGTTATATGATTTCTAATCACATTTTGTGGATAACATTTTTAAACGAGCCAGAACATTTTTTTTTCTTGCATCCAGTTAAATAATTTCACTTATTTCTACCTAATACGAATAGTTCCATTTACTACGAATTATTTGTTTGCCCACAGTTAAATATTTCTGTATTGATATTTAATAGTAACAATCCAATTAAAAATCAGTCATTTGTTTACACACAATTTATTGATTAAACAGTTCTCTTTTAAGCAATTCAGTTTAGCATAAGTCATTTGTTTGCACTCCAGTTTAAAGGATAAAATATATAGTTTAAATATATATATAATATTATTTGACTCATAGATAGGACCCTATCTGATACTATTCCGGTGGACCTGGAAGTGATGGCCATAAAGGAGTACTCAGCATTCCACAAAGCATTACTAAATCCTCACTGTCAGTTTAAATATAAAACAGTTTTAATTGACTAGATAAGACCCTATCAGATGATACCATTCCGGTGGACCTGGGAGTGATGGCCATGAAGAAGTACTCAGCATTCCACAAAGCATTACTAAATCCTCACTGTCAGTTTAAATGTAAAGCAGTTTTATTTGACTCATAGATAGTACCCTATCAGATGATACCATTCCGGTGGACCTGGAAGTGATGGTCATGAAGGAGTACTCAGCATTCCACAAAGCACTACTAAATCCACTCTGTCAGATCGTTTAGAAAATTCCGATCATTGTATATTGATATTAACGTTTTTATGTAGTTGTTTCTAAGGAGTTTTTTTACAAATAGTTGGAATGTTTCAAATATTTTTTTATCTGCTACTAATAATTACATGGTTTCTTGTAACTCTTTCTCTCCAATAATGACCATTTGTTTGCACACAGTTATATGGTTTCAAATAACTAATAATAATATTGAACAAATCCTAGAAGCAACATCCCACAGAACATTAGCTGTACGACCACCTACATTCCATATCTTAAACCATCCAAATAAGATGGACAAGACACAACTGGAGAAGTAAGGACGAATTCATAAGCGATGTGCTCCAATGGAACCCTTCACATGGACGGTCAAGTGATCAACGATCAACTAGAACTTGTCTACAATAGCTCAGTACAGACACACGATGTAGTCTAGAAGACCTGCCGGAAGTGATGGATGACGAATAGCGAGAGTCAGGGAAATGCGTGCTAGCAGCACGACACGATGATGATGATTGCTCATCTGCATGGGATACATCTAGTGTATTCTAAGCCCACTGATAAGATGGATATAGGTAGAGAGTATAGATAGTCACAGGTTGAATTAACTTAAACGATTCCTATGGAGACATCATGATATTTATGGGTAGCAACTTATAATTTTTACAGTTCTCATAACTATGCATTTTCTATAAACAAAAAAAACTTATAATTAATGGCTTTCATGTCTGACTCTAAAACCATAAAGTCCGCAAAGGAAAGCTGACATTGGAATGTTGTATGGATTGTGCAGGTTTAAAGTCCAACGTTTTCCTGTTCGTGTCGCTGATCTCCCGGCCTTTATTCCAGTTTTCAAATCCGACCTTTCCCACATCTGCCACGTTGATTTAGTAGATGTGATTTGACCGTGAATACATTCTCCTAGTCCTCACTCACTGACGCTGCCTTCAATATACAGAGGGTGACCTGTAAATCTGAATTGAGTCAGTGACACTCAATCTAACATTGGCTGCAGACATTTAATCTCTATATGCTAAGGTGGTGCCATATTGGCGGGCATTTCCACGCGGCCAATGCTGCTTGATAACGGTATTAGCATGCATTAATCCAGATGAAACTAAGTTTCAAACCAAAATACTTGGAGTAAGCATGACTGAATGAAGAGATCTATTGGAATTGTCTCTCGAGGGGTTAGCAAGAGGAAGGTTACTTTCCGTGAACAGAGGAGGAATGGTGTTTCTCGTGAAATAATGTGTTTATATATATATATATGTCTTCCATCAAAAACGGTTATTTAAAATCAGTACAATTTCTAATGAAGTAAAACATGGATCTAGGGATTTGCTGTATGTTGTTCTTTAAATTGCAACCTTGCTATTATACGTTTTTGATAAAATACATATGGCAAACGAAAGATTTATGTAAAATCAACCTTATAGTTTTCTGTCTTCCTTTTGAGGTCTATAGAGCAGGGTGATACTTTTTTTTTTTTTTTTTTTTACTGGAAAGAGTTGTCGGTTCTTCTGTTTTTAGCCAGACATTGGTTTCTGTTTCTTTATTTAAAGGCATATCAACCTTCGCGGATAATTTAATGCCAAAGCCATCCTTGTCGAAAAATAGTGGAGCTATTTAACCCATAGGTCAGCGGATAAGGGAATTCATATCCTTTCGAGGGATATTAGTTCTAAAGTGAACTTGATGACGCAACTGGAGTTCGCACTTGTTTACTAGGATGTCACAGTCCAGCACGTTATCCATTACATCAGATACGATTTTTTTTTTAGTTAGCCTGCTTTACATAGCTATCGTCCAGCCGATGGGGCTCAGAATATGCTGACTGTATCCCCTGATAGTGAGATAAGAGCCCCACCACGGAAAAAAGGTATGTGGGACGGAAATTAACAACACTTGATGGTAAAGATCCAGTTTGGGAGTTATGAGGGGTACGAAGTACCTCTTCAATGCCATTTTGTCCATACCTTTTCTGACTGCAAATAGTAGAATCTGTTTAGGTTCTATCTATGGGATTAAATAGAGCTGTCAAAAATTATTCGTATTAGATAAGACGATTGCTATAAAATGAAATGCAATTTTTCCAAGCTGCGATCGTGTCTGTACTACAGTATGGATGCATCCCTTGGATGCTGACTAAATGTATTGAGAAAAGGCTTGATTGCAACTGGACAAAGATGCTACGAACTAAATTAAGCAAAACCCCACCAAACAGCAACTCCCCTCGAAGACCATCCAAATCTGACGAACAAGACATACGGTACACTGCTAGAGAAGCAAGGACGAACTCATAAGCGAAATTCTCTTATGGACCCTTTCACACAGACGTGCAAGGATAGGTCGACTAACAAGAACTAATCTACAATAGCTCTGTACGGACACGGTATGTAGCCTGGAAGACCTGCCAGAAGTGTTGGAAGATAGACGGATGGCGGGAGAGAGTTAGGGAAATCCGCACTAGCAGCACATGATGATGAATTGTATTTAGAATAGTTAATTGACGTTGTAATTGTTCGCTAAAGATTATTAAAGGTTACTTGAAACTGTGTAAACAAATGACTATTATTATAAGAATAAGTTATAATTGTTATAACTATTAATTGAACTTATAATTGTTCACTTAGGATTATTCTAAGCTACTTGAGAATGTATAAACAAATGATTACTTAACAGAAATCATTACGTGAAACCATATAATGAGTAGATTTAAAACCTCACATCTGTGTGGAAATTATTTGTATTTGATGATGATTATTGGAACAACTATGAACAAAGAAACTCTAAAACAACTTCGAGGGGATTCTTCGTGGCGCTATGGCTAAAGTGCTGGATTACAGCCTCGAAGTAAGCGAGATCGAACTCCAGTCACGCTATTACGTTCACTTTTGGACTAATACGCTTGAGGAAGGTATTGATCCCCTAATCCCCCCACCCCGATATGGGTTATATAATATCACTGTCTTTCTTTTACAAGGATGTATTAGTCATTGAATAACCTACGTAAGTGTATATGCCATTAAACAAAGAAACCAAACCGAAATAACTACACACAAAATGTTTATATAAATGTACGATGAACGAGATTTTCAAACCTCTAGGTATAGAATAAACCTTGATGGGTTAATATGCCATTAGAATCAACCATTTATCTATATATCTGATTCATATATGTTTATGTTTGAGGGCTTTAAAAAACATGGCTTAATTAAGACGTTAGCATGTCAGGCATATAAGCCATTATTAGCAAATGTCTTTTATAGATCTTATTTGTTAGAGTATTTCGTCGAAATGTCCGGACATTGGCCTAGCGGTTAGAGTGTTCGCCAATCGCCCGGGAGACCTGGGTTCAATCCCAGGTCGAGTCATACCAAAGACTCAAAAAATGGTACTGGATGCCTCCTTGCTTAACACTCAGCAATATAAGGTACGGATCTAGGGTAAAGTGGAGCAATCCAGGGAATGGAGTAGCGCCCTCCCCTACACCTTGGTGTAGCAAGCTATCGAAAAGGGAGCCTTTGGGTCACCCTCGACTAAAGGGAGACAACTTTACTTTTACTTTTACTTTATTTCGTCGAAATAGTATTTATAATGTTTATAGTCAGTTTTCGAATCGATCATTTCCAATGAAGATCGATTGATGCAACTCAATCTTATTATATTCATTTACATTGGACCTATATTAAACTAAGCTTAATATCTGATATTCTCACTTTACATTTTAAAATATTTGTAGAAAATGTTGGCTTTATTGATTATAGAACACGTTGACTTTGGGTAAGTCTTCAGGATGTTCTGAGAACTAGCAAAGAATTGTGTGATAAATCGGAGCTAATAATTCTACTCTTATATTTAAAGTCTTCAAAAGAATATACCATTATTCTTAACATTTAAGTTAGCAAACATTTAGGATTATGAAATGCTTAGCATTCACCCAGCAATTTAAAATTATTGGTAATTTCTTATGTAGTTGAAGTTATCTCTGATAACTAACAAACTCTTTACCATTTTATTCATGAAGACGAGTTACGTAAAAAGAATAGGTTCCCACGTCTCGACCCACCCATACACATTTATGAGTATGTATTGCTATCGGTCATTGAAAATAAACAGCAAGAAAAACTAGAATGGGCACCTTACTTAGGAGTGTCCTCGTGGTGTAATGGTTAAAGCGATGCACTGCGGAATCGTAGAACGCGAGTTCGTACTCCAGTCGCGCTATTACGTTCACTTTCGGGCAAATACCCTTGGGAAAGGTATGAACCCCCTTATTCTCCCTCCAGCTATGGGTAAATAGTAGGACGGACTAGGTTCTTCAGCCTTGTTGAGGCAACTAGTCTAGGAGAAGGAAAACTCTGAATTCAAACCTGTTAAACTCCGCTTAAAAATTGACCTTGTGTCATATCCTGCCCGAGCGGAGGGGTTGGTAAATAGTACCTTACTTAGGAGACAAATCAAATATGGTTTTATTAAAATATTTTTTGTTTTAATTCAACAAAGTGGGCCTGGTCGAATTGGTCAAATAGAACTGTTTAATCATTTACAATATTTGAAAGCAGTTAACAGTTGCAAACTAATTATTCATATTAAATTTAATTTGTATTGGATAGCAATGCATGAAGCTATTTAACTTTGTACAAATAGACAGAAATTCTTGAAACCATTCAACTGTGTGCAAACAAATGAGCTCTGTTTCGTTTAACAATGTTACCTACAAAATATTCTTTCACAAACCATATAGGATAGAGTATTAAATAACTTAGAACGGTTCTTATACCATAAACCAAACCATTTAAATTCCCTCTCTCAATTCCAAGTTTTACGTTTATACCATTCTCAGATTATCCATGCTAATGAAGAAACTGATTTTTCATAAATATATAGTACTCTCCTCAATTGAGATACAAAGAGTATCACTTAATCCACCTTAGTCTGGTGTCAGCTGACAAAGCAAATATTCATTTACATGTCGGTACTTTTTCTAACACACACACAGATATTGTTGCTTAGATTTTTATTTATTATTAATATTTCTTGAGGTTTTTCGAAGGTATAAGATTTTCCTTTTATTATTATTTTACATAGTCCACATCTTTTATTCTTGCATATTGGGACTGGATTCTTTGTGTGTTTTAAGTTTTTTTTGGATGTCGCTTGCCATTAATGATTTTTGTTGTGCCGATTATGTTTCTGATTTTATAATTTTTTAAAGTTATTCAAGAATTTTTCTTATTTCTCTGAATAGTTCTGTATGGTTTTGTTATATGTTTAGACGTATGTTGAGGGATCTCGGTGGTTATGTTTTTTTGGGGTTCATTGTTCTTTTAATAGTATTTTTCTACTAATTCGTATCTCATTTATAAGTGTTATTTGATATCCCCTCAGGTGGAAAGTAACAAGTAATTTCTCTTGACGAGTTTGTCGGAGTTTTTGTTTGCAACCATGGTGCATATTCTAGATAATGGTGTAAAGAATAGATTTTATGCAGTTTTACTGGTAGTGACTTTGAAATGGAAGTGTTTTGGGGCGTCTGTGGGTTTGTGCTAAATGTCTGTGATAATTTGGCTCTTTTTGCTTTTGATGAGGATGTCTAACAATGGTAGTTCTTTAAAACTTTGTTCCTTGGTGAATTTTATTCTAGGAGGTAGGTATTGAAGTCAGTAATACAAATTGTTGATGTTTTCCCTAAGGGCATGTTCAAAATATGAAACAGTCAGTTAGGTATGTATTCCATGGCGTAAAACATTGTTTTTGTATTATTGTATTTTTTATCAATGATTTTATATAGATTTTCTCCTAAATGTATGCTAATGTTAGGATGGCGTACATTGCAGCCATTTTTTATTTCCATGGCTGTTCCTCGGGTTTGGATGTAATTTATATTGTCGGTTCGGAAAGGTATTATTTAGGATTAGTTCTATACCATCAGTGATAAATTTTTTGGTGTAATATTTCTGGGTATTTATCAATCCGAAATGAGATTGTCTGGGGGATATTGCTCTATAAGTTTGTGACGTCAAAAGTAACAATGAGTGTGTTGGGATCAGTTTTTTCTGGTATTGAGTTTAAAAGGTGGATGTCATCTCTGATGTAGATTTTTATTCTATTTAGAAATGGTTGTTGTAGAATATCTACTAGTATGCTGAGTCTATTTGTAGGGCATGATGGGCCTGCTACTATAGGTCTAAATTTGAAGTCACTGGAGTTTGGAAATTTTATATATCCAGATTTTTGTGTTTCTACATCTATTTTTATTTCCTCAGACTCGGGAAATTTTGGTAATGTGTAAAAGTGGCTATTTTTTTTTTTTTTGGTGGGGGTGTAACTTGTTAGAAAATTTTCTTTTTTAGTTAATGTTCCATAGGGTGTTTTACAGTATTTTATCATTTTTTTATATATATATATAAACGTCTACGTTAGCATTAATCGATTCATAGTTGTTTTCCTCTCTTAGTATTTCTTGGATTTTTCTTCTGTTATATGTCTTATTTATAATGAGTGCGTCTATTACCTTATTTGCTTCTTTTATAATTGTTTTTGAGGCTTGTCTCTGTGTGACAAGTTGTTTTGTGTAGTTTTTTCTTTTAGGTTAATATTCCATAGCTTTTCAAAAAATGTGTTTAATTCACAATTGTCATCTTGGTCCTTGAACAATTTAGATTTAATTGGTGAAAACCTCTGTATTTTTTATTGCTACACATTCCTATCAATTAAAATTTTCTTTGAAGTGTTTATCAAAAATTGAAATTTCTCGTTTATTACCTTTTTTATCAAGTTTAAATTTGTGTGTTTATACTTTGATTATTTTAGGTTTTATGATGTTAGTCTTGTTGAATATGTTATTTAGTTTGGTCCTTTTATTCGGCTTGTGTTGTCTAAAAAATGGTTTCTTATGTTATCATTAGTTCTAAAATCATTTGGATCGCCTCAGACTAGGTTTCTTACCTTGGTATTATGCTAAAAAAATCCCACATGAAGTATTTTCCGGTGATAGGGTGTACTGCATTGGTGTCGTTTAACTCATTCTGCTTTTGTTGTAATGTGTAATCGTTGGGCCAATATATATATATATATATATATGTATATGTGTATATATATATATATATATATATAAGGATCATTAAATAAGTTTCCAGAATTTATTCGTATGGGAACTTTTATTGATTGTACACACATGAAACTCTATTTCCCTTCGAAGTAATCTTCTCCGGCTGCAATGCCCATGTTTTACCCTTCCAACAACTTCTGGAACGCCCGATGGAAGTCCTCTTGTGTGGGCGTGTCAATGACCTTCGTCACAGCCTCTTTCATCTCCTCAATTGTCTCATAACGACAGCCTCTGAGCTTAGGGAATAACCAAAAGTCACAGGGAGCAAGGTCTGGACTATAGGGAGGATGGGGAATTGTCTTGATGCCCATCTTGCTCAAATAGTCTGTGACAAGCATGGAGTTGTGGACTGGTGCATTGTCCTGGTGGAAATAACACTGACCCGATTTTAAGAGTGCTGGGCTCTTCAAACGAAATCTCTTTCTGAACTCCTTTAAAATGTCAACATAGTAACTGTAACCCTTTGGCCAATCAACAGTGGTGTATTGACTTCCTTACTCCTCCAACACCGCATCATCCCACACAGACTCCTTGCCTTCCTTGAATCTCTTATGCCCCTCAAAAACTGATGCTCGATTCATGCAAGATGGTGCAAAAGCAGTCTGAAGCATTCCATACGTTTCTGTGGCATTTTTTCCAAGTTTAAAACACAATTTTATTGCATATCGTTCTTCTAAAGTGTCCTGACGTCCAGATTGTATTTTTGAAATTCACCAACTGTGACAAGAAGGTTTTAGTAGGGTGTATTCCAATTGCTGCAGTAGCTGTTCATTTGAACCTGAAATCATAAAAATTGGTCAGTCATCTAATAAGATGTATAGCAATAACATAGTGAATTTTCAAGAGTCTACAACAATTTTAAATGACTGTATAAAAAATCCGGAAACGTATTGAATGCACGACGTATTTAAGATCGTTATGAAGTTTTTATAGCGCTACTCAACTAATTATTTAATTTCTTTTTTTTTTTCATACACTTAGATTTGATTCTCCCTCTCTTTCATGGATCTAATGAAAACTTGCTATGTTACGACATAAATTCAGACTTAATGGGAATTGAGTCGATTAATATACATGTCGCACGCCTAGATAAACTACCCTTTTTAATTTAGCAGTCAATAAACTTATGATTTATAAGATGCAAAGCATGTATATTTGATATCTAAATATACTGGCTTCATAAAATACACCTTAAAATAACATGATTACATTATTGAAGTAAATGATAAAAGGAGAGACAACTAAATATTCAAATTTTTTGTCAATGAAGTCCATATTTTTTTTAGTTCATTTACCTCGAAATTAAAAAAAAAACCCAAGTGAACTTCTAAGTGGGCTAACTCCATATTTTTGCGATGTATGTGTGTGTGTGTGTGTGTCAATTTTCGTTGGATTTTAATTCTTTCTGAATATATAGAGTAGAATTTCAGCATGCATAAATGTTATTAATAAAAGCCTTTACTGAATTTATCATTTTTTTTATGATAAAGGATCTAATTTTAACATAATTTACTTTGATCAGGTAATTTCCATGCCAATTACACCGGCTTCCCAGGCGGTGAAGGTATTTCTAGAGGAGCGAACCATAATGGAGTACACAATGGAGGATCTGGTGGCGGCCATGGAGGGCGTGGTGGACGATCAAGAGCTGGATTTTTTTCTGCAATGGCTTATGACTCTGTCTATATTCCAAAGAAATACGGTAGTGGTGGTGGAACTGGTGGAAATGGAGACAGAGGCGGTAATGGAGCTGGTAAGGCAATATCTATAACCTTAGTAAATTAATAGTATATATATATATATATATATATATATATATATATATATATATATATATATATATATATTACCATAAATATTGGTGAACAGTGAGTTTTATTCTCATAAGGTTCCAGATTTTGGGATCAAATCTAATCAATACTAAGGAATATATATATATATATATATATATATATATATATATATATATATATATATATATTCTTTAAGAAAAACAACGAAACCGGTCACATATGATTATAAATTTATTTCAATCCTGTTACGCATTTTTGAAATTTCCAAAAACACGAAAAAGTAACAGACTTCTTCAGATCATTTTGGATAAAAAAAATGAATAGACACATGGTAGTGGGAGGGGATAGTATGAGGGAGTCGAAGAGGTGGGAGGGAGTCTTAGTGGGGTGAGGAGTTACCTCTTCATTAAGCCCACTTCCGTTTTAAATTTAACTTTCGGTTAGCAGTGTAGTAAATATTGTGTTTTTAAATTTATATTTAGACCTAAATTACAGGTTTTTTATTGACTAAGATTTAAACGTTAAATAAAAAATTCAAGTAAAGGTACAGTATTAGATATATTAATTTTAAAACAAATATTTACTTTCTTTACTATATTTTAACATTTCAAAATTATTTAGAAAGCATTAATTCGTTCCACTTTTTATGCGTAGTACGTATGTATTATATTCTTTTTTACAATTTTCTATCTAACAGTTTATTTTATTTATTCTCAAAGTTAGTTCTATGTTGTTATAGAAAAGTTTTGTTAATTATTTATAGTTTAAATTTAGCCCTATGTCTACACCTAGCTATTAGTTCATTTCTCTTATTTAATAATTATTTACTACACTGCTAACCGAAAGTTAAATTTAAAACGGAAATGGGCTTAATGAAGAGGTAACTCCTCACTAAGACTCCCTCCCAACTCTTCGACTCCCTCATACTATCCCCTCCCACTACCATGTGTCTATTCATTTTTTTTATCCAAAATGATCTGAAGAAGTCCTGTTACTTTTTCGTGTTTTTGGAAATTTCAAAAATGCGTAACAGGATTGAAATAAATTTATAATCCTATATGACCGGTTTCGTTGTTTTTCTTAAAGAATTTATTGCTCTGTATTATTGATACATTGAGCTCTTTACCAGGAAAATTTTAAATATTCATGCTTGAATACCTTCTTGTTCTGATGGAATTACTCCCAACTCGGTTTAACTGGACCAAAAATATATATATATATATAAAGAAGGCAAATAAAAATTTGCGTAAAGAAAATGCTTGATGTCATCTTAGCAGAGTAGGTATAAAACAAAAAAATTATAATTATGAGTACTAGAATTTGGTTATATGTGGTATGCATAATCATCAGACAAGACACACAGTCAAATACAGAGTATGAAAAATCAATTGATATGTTTTTCTATAGTCTTTCTTTTTTTCTTACACCACCGGATTTCATTCCAAATTTTACGCTATCTATCTATCTATCTATCTATATATATATATATATATATATATATATATATATATATATATATATACATTCACCGTCTAATGATTGTGAGCTCCACGTGAAACTGAGAGTAGCGAACTCAACGGAAACAAGTTTTTTTACATTTTAGGTTGTAAACCTTTTCTACTACAATAATGTTGACCACTTTTTGTGTAACTTGCATTTTTGTATCTATTTATCGTTATTTATATATATATATATATATATATATATATATATATATATATATATTTAGGCAGCAAGATTTTATCAACCAAGTTTTGTTAAAGACGATGGAACGCTGTTTATCTTTAATTTTATTTTTTCAAGTCCCCTTTTTATTTTTATTTTGTCGGTATCTAGATGGTAAAGGAATTGTCCCATATCTTCTGCCCAAGTGCTTTTGACCATACTTTTGGTCGTCATCAGGGGTAGTTCCAACCAACAACTTCAAAACAAAGCGCTACAAATAATTAAAGCAGTAAAACCTCAAACTGTCAACTCAAAACTACACTATCCATGATGATGACCTAAAGTATGGGCAAAAGCGCTTGGGCAGAAAATATGGGACAGTTCCTTTACCATCAAGATCCCGACACAAGAAAAATAAGAAAATTTACTTGAAAAAAAAAAATATATATATATATATATATAATACGACAAACGTAGGTAGACCAACAAGTTCATATAATGATGCCATATCTGCTATTGGTGACATTTTTGCTTTGCGATCCAAGTACTGCAACATCGCTAAAAGCCGTATGGACCACAATAGTGACTTGAAATATAAAAGTGATTTGGTTGTATTCCATGGGACTAAAACCTTTCAGTGTAGATTACCTTATATATATGCAGCATTTTCTTGATTAAAATCTTTGAAGCAGGACAAACATTCGTGTCTGTTTATTGAACCATTCAAGTTTGACTTCTGGATGGAAGAACTTGCGGGAAAAATGTGGTGCCTTTCTGAATTCCTACCATCCAGGGGTCAAACGATACATATGAAGACTTGCACGAATCAAAGACGTAAAGTATCTGTCCTATTTAATCAAATACACACCTGAAAGTTCATTTGAAGAATTCTAAACTGTTTCCAGTTTTAAAAAGAATAAGACTGACCAATTAATTTTAAGAAAAAAAACAAATATTTGGGTTAAAACATTTAATGTGACATTACAGTGAGCCGTGTGATTGGATCACTAAAAAGGATCTAAAGAAAAACCCGATATGAATCAGCACTAAGAGACGAATCAGTCGTACTAAAAATGTCCAGAGTTGAAAAGTGACCAGTTTCTGACCAAAGACAAAATATTTACATCTAGTTCTCTTAATGACAATTTCCTTTTGATTTGGTTTACGTAAAAAGTTATGAAATATTTGCAAATAATATTTCTTCGGGACAGTGGTGCATCTGGTTTAGTGGCTAACGTGCTGGACTGCAAAATCGTAGTAAGCGAGATCGAACTCTAGTTACGCTATTACATTCACTTTCGGACTAATAACTTTAGAAAAGGCATGAAACCACGTAACACCTTTAGCTGTGGGTTAAGTAGTATTCCTACAATTCTTCTAAAAGGATGGCTTTGGCATTAAATAACCTTCGAAGGTTGATATTCCACGAAAATAGAGAAACCAAAGCAAAATAATATTTCTTCCATGGTTACCTGTTGTATTACTAGCAACCTCAGGTCAAACTGGTTCCTCGTCAAAATGTCCTTTTATCAGTGTTTAATCTCCTACTACACGGGGATTCCCAACTCTTGGCCCATCCGTACAGTCCTTCATCCAACTCTCATAAGTATAGACATGGCCAATGAGACTTGACTTTGATACAATTGTAATGCTTGCTAATCTATAGTAAACAACTTCATGCCATCAGTGAAAAGAAAAAAAATCTCAAAGCACATTATAAAGATTGAAGATTAATAATATTTAATTTCTAAACACAACTTTGTTCACTAAACAGGGATAGCAAAGTCATGACTGGCCAACCAACTAACTCATCAAACAAAGCAAAGATATTGCAAGTGCTTTTTAAAAAGTTGTGAATAACAAATGTTGAAGCAATATAATCAAGACAAACCACAAAAAAAAGAGCAGGAAGAGAAAGAATGGGCTGAGAGGTAATAAAAATATAATCTGCTTGAAAATAACAGATTGTTCATTAGAGGTTATCACCTGATATTGATATAAATCAGGAATCCCCATATCTGCAGCCCTCAAGACTGATCCATAGGGCCAAAGACCTGACTTTCAAAATTGTCTGTTCGCCTTTTCATGTTGATTGCAAAGAAGCAACATAAAAACTAGAGATGGAACTCATTGATCTTCAGAGTTTAGACGATTTGAAATTTATTGCTTTCCACATCGTCGATCTCTGAAAAAACCTGTTTCCATCTGGAAGATTCTTCAGCCTTATTACATATACCCTGCATGTTGGGAACATGTTTAGTTCTACATGTCACTATCAATAGTTGTTATTTAAAAAATGCAGCATGTCAAGAATTTGTGAACGTAGCAGTTCATAAATGGTAATTCATTAATTTTCTGATGTGCGCCTTGAGTCAACCTTTTTATTTAACCCTGATATTACATTTGTTGGGGTCACAAACATCATATATTTCATAGATTAATTATAATTGTTCCTTGGTAAATTTTGGTGTTTGTTTTTCTGTACTTTACGATCTCGACCCCAGAACTTCCTGAAATATATTGTGTATCCCTCGAGCAGGTTAGGTTGAGTAATCCTGTTCTACAATAACCTACTTATTAATATTATGAGTATCTTAATATGCATGGAACCGGCCCATTGACCAAATGAGTTGTGTGTTCACCAATGGTCCGGGAAACCTGGATTCAATCCCAGGTTGAGTCATACCAAAGACTCAAAAATTGTACTTGATGCCGCCTTGCTTAGCACTCAGTATTATAAGGAAAGGATCAAGGGTAAAGTTGAGCAATCCAGGGAACAGAGTAGCGCCCCCCCTACACTTGGTGTAGTAGCTATTGAAAAGGGAGCCTTCGGGTCACCCTTTACTTATTATTGATGGACTCGAATGAACATAAACATTTTATTGCGCTAATCTTCTTTAGTGGCAGGGTATTCCTGCCCAAAACATAAGTCCTTTTATTTCAGTTCGAACCCTGACCCTTGCTGTTGATGTATCTGTTTCAGTTATAGAGCTATCCAGTTCTATTCTCGAAAAGACCATAAACTTTGCCTGGCATTAGATTACAAGTGTAGCAAAAATGAAAATCGATTAGCTAGTTAAACCATTAACGTACATCTGAGCGAGCTGTTTTTTTGGCAAAAAGCACCAACATGAAAATTTCTTTCCAACACAACAGTAAGTTGTAAAGCTAGTGACCTTTGTTGAGGGTGACCCAAAGGCTCCCTTATCGATAGCTACTACGCCAGGGTGTAGGGGAGGGCTCTACTCCTTTCCCTGGATTGCTCCACTTTACCCTTGATCCTTACCTTATAATGCTGATTGTTAAGCAAGGCAGCATCAAGTACTATTTTTTTTAGTCTTTTGTATGACTCGACCCGGAATTGAACCCAGGTCTCCGGGCCATTAGCGAACACTCTAAACATTATGCCAATGTCCAGTAATGGCATATCAACGCAATGAAAGGGCAAACAAACAGTTTTGTTCTTAATTTATGGTGGATATTTTTTAAATGCTATATGACAAGGCTCCAAACTGTTATACTAATTTGTCTAGCGCAGTTTAAGAAAGAAGCCGCTTACGAAAATATTGTTTTTCCTAAGTTAAATACATGTTCCTAAGAATTGGGTCATAGAATTTGAGGGATAATGAAATATTTATGAGTTTTTGTTGGTAATGATATAGTTGTTCGTTTTGTTTTTTTTTTCTAATTTCGTGATTCTATAATTCTTTGCTTTACCTTATGCTGCAAAAACTTCAATTATTAGATAGAATGAATTATTTTCATTAGAATTGTGTTCTACGAAATCAGAAAATGTGACTATTAAATGAAATAGATTTAGTCTCAGATTTCTGCTTAGTTCATTTTTCATAGATTAAGTTTAACGAAATAAATGTTTTCAAAGCGTTGTGGATCCATATTTTCACAGGGGGCTGTCCATCTACTAAACCAGGATGTTATACAAAATCAATTTTTAAGCTGTGTATATGTGGTTTGAATTCAGTTTTCTTTCTTTACTTTTTCCAGTTCAAAATGGGAATAGTTCACTTCAAAATGGAAAAATTATAATAAGTATAAAATGTTAACAATTTTATTGCTAAATTAATTTATAAAATATCTTTTATATTTATACTTATAATAATTTTTCCATTTTGAACTGAACTATTCCCATTTTGAACTGAACTACTCCCATTTTGAACTGGAAAAGGTATAGACTGGTTATCTTAACAAGGCTAAAGATCCCTGACTGCTCTATCCATAGCTGGATTTAAGCTTTTCCCAAAAGAATTAGCGCAAATTGATACGCATACAACCTCGTCCAGGATTTGAACTCGAGGCGCCAATTACATTCCCTATAATGACCGTTACTCTAAGCGCGCCTTCTGCTAAAGTAGCTCATTAACTATTACCCAATACTGCTTCATGTCGATAAATATATTGCTATCCTAACAAACTTTTTTTTATTCGCAGGAATAATTCACATGGACATCAAGGAAACCCTTCGAGTTGAAGGGCGTCTCCATGCCAACGGGGAAGAAGGTCAAGGTCAAACTGGCGGTGGAGGTGCAGGAGGAAGTTTGTATCTCAAAGTTAAACATCTTGACGGTTCTGGATCTATCGAGGCTACTGGAGGCCAAGGTTGGTTGGCCCTTTGATTCCATTTCCTTAAAGGAGTAACTGTCAAATTTTGAGCGCACATTTCCCTATTTCTAAAAAAAAAAAAAAAACTCAGTGCTCACATAAAATTGATAAAAATTACATATCTGTTTATCGCAAGAAATTACAAAACATTGCTTAGTTCTAGTACAAGGCCTAATGTATGGCACTCTTGTTCGTTGGTTGTAGAATACACCGACTGTATCCTCTGAAAAGATGTAAGACTTCATCTCAAAAAAGAGCACGTCCTTGGTATGACACAAAACTGCATCTGATGATGAGGTTCCAGTCCAGGAGCTCTGGGGAATGTGGAGTTCATCTTCATTGGCATTACTCTCCGGTTAACTCTGAATACGGAGTGTGTACTGTTACACAGTAGAAATGTTACGGTTGTATCATAACAAATAGACGCTTGCTGCGCTACGATGTTCAAATGGAAGTTCGTGTTGGTGCGCTTCCAACAGATATTTGTACTAATACTACTACTACGCATAGACATTTGTATCACCACGTTTTTATGCGTGTAGTACTGCATATCAAATGCTAATCGGACCCTGTTATAACCTCGCGGTGAGAAAAGTGACAAACACACAAAAGCCTTGTCTTGGTTCACTAATAAAAATGTTTATTCGCTACTACACTTTTTAGTTGTCGTCGGGGAGAGAGAAATAGCGTATGAAAACTGAGTCAAGCATGTTAGCTAGCCAAAGAGGAACAAAATATATTGAAGAGTGAGACAGCAGACAGAACTTGAATTTTCTCTCTGATTTTCTGTTGTTCTAACGTGCTTGTTCATTGGCTTTGTCTCCTCAATAGCGCATCTGGTGAGACACCCCTTTTCGGAGCTCTAAACGAAAATGGTGGCCGCAACTTTCGACTGTCTTCACATAGCCGTTTCTGTTCGCCAACTGACTGTCTTTACCTCGTCGGGTCTGGTCGCCAACTAACTCCTGTTCTGTTTTCTATCCTGTACCCACTCTTGACGTTATTCCCGTTTGAATCTACTTCAGCCAATCAGAACTTGTCGATTCGCTGCTAATACGTTTCTATTTTGAACCCGGGCGTCACTAATTAGTTTACAAGTTGTAGTTCCCTTTAGGACCGTCTATTCGTCAAAATAGTCGATACCATATAACTATGTCTACATTATTTATGTAAATCAGTTTTTTTTAAATCTATAATTGTGAGCAAAGGATTTTTATTATTTTCTGAAAAAAAGTGTACAAACATGATTATTATGAAGTAGAAGGGGTTGTTTGAAACCATATAATTGCATATATGTTACTGGTATTAGATAGAAACACTTGAAACCATATAATTGTGTATATGTTATTAGTATTAGATAGAAATACTTGTAACCATATAATTGTGTATATGTTATTAGTATTAGATAGAAACACTTGAAACCATATAATTGTGTATATGTTATTAGTATTAGATAGAAACACTTGAAACCATATAATTGTGTATATGTTATTAGTATTAGAAACGCTTGAAATCATATAATTGTGTATATGTTATTAGTATTAGATAGAAATACTTGAAACCATATAATTGTGTATATGTTATTAGTATTAGAAACACTTGAAACCATATAATTGTGTATATGTTATTAGTATTAGATAGAAACGCTTGAAACCATATAATTGTGTATATGTTATTAGTATTAGAAACGCTTGAAACCATATAATTGTGTATATGTTATTAGTATTAGCTAGAAATACTTGAAACCATATAATTGTGTATATGTTATTAGTATTAGATAGAAATACTTGAAACCATATAATTGTGTATATGTTATTAGTATTAGAAAAACTTGAAACCATATAATTGTGTATATGTTATTAGTATTAGATAGAAATACTTGAAACCAAATAATTGTGTATATGTTAATACTATTATATAGAAATACTTGAAACCATATAATTGTGTATATGCTATTATTATTAGATAGAAATACTTGAAAACATATAATTGTGTATATGTTATTAGTATTAGATAGAAATACTTGAAACCATATAATTGTGTATATGTTATTAGTATTAGAAACACTTGAAACCATATAATTGTGTATATGTTATTAGTATTAAATAGAATTACTTGAAACCATATAATTGTGTATATGTTATTAGTATTAGATAGAAACGCTTAAAACCATATAATTGTGTAAATGTTATTAGTATTAGATAGAAATACTTGAAACCATATAATTGTGTATATGTTATTAGTGTTAGAAACGCTTGAAACCATATAATTGTGTATATGTTATTAACATTAGAAACGCTTGAAACCATATAATTGTGTATATGTTATTAGTATTAGATAGAAATACTTGAAACCATATAATTGTGTATATGTTATTAGTATTAGATAGGAATACTTGAAACCATATAATTGTGTATATGTTATTAGTATTAAATAGAATTACTTGAAACCATATAATTGTGTATATGTTTTTAGTATTAGATAGAAACGCTTGAAACCATATAATTGTGTATATGTTATTAGTATTAGATAGAAATACTTGAAGCCATATAATTGTCAATAAAATAATAGTATCTGATAGAAATGCTCTAAGCCATACAACTGTGTGGAAATTATTTGCATTCCATTGGAATATTTGATATCATATAACCGTGTGCAAAAAAAGCTCTTAAACACTTCTTGGAAATAATGTAGATATAAACATGCACTGTACCCGATTCCTTAACCTTTAGGCATTAAATAACTCCCAACAGGTTAATATCCCGTTAAAACAAGAATCTGCATTAGGGGACACCTAGAGAGCCTTGAACTCACTGGAAATATTTTACATGTCTTTGTAAGATTTCACTATTCACAACCTTGTAAAAAGCTTAACATTTTTTAATACATTTTTTCAATCGAAATGAATTGTAATATAATTATTTATCTTATGCTGGGTTTTCTTTTTTTTATTTATTTGCTATTAAAAATTGTATTAGATTTTACTCGGGCTAAGGGCAAATTTGTAAATAAATAAGATGTAGGAGTTGAACAATCCGTTATTTTTAAGTCTGGTTCAGTTTTGGTCGTTTTTCTTTTGTTTAAGAGGCGGCCTTTACATGTTATTCTCCTTTTTGAGTGTCTTAGACTCTGTGGATTAGGTACTCTCTGGGGGAACGAATCTCTGAAGCTAAAGTTTGCTTTCATCCGGCATGTACCAGTCAGGAGGTGAGGATTTGAATCGTTGCTGATTATTTTAGAAAATTTGTTTTCAATTAAAACCTCAGCCTACGACGTTCACTTTCGGACTAATACCTTTGGGAAATATGAAAGTATAGTTTGCACCGTATGTGACCTTATCTTGGCCACGGTATCAAATATACTACCATAGCTTGACCCAACAACAAATATAACACTATCCCTTGGTCCGGTACCAAATGTCTTTCAAGATTGTTTGTCTATCAGTCTTCTCTGTGCCCACGCTATTTTTAAAAGATCCACCGAAAAAGAATCACACAATCCATCCAGAACTTCTAACAGTCAGGGTGATCCATTAGTACAAAGTCGCCAGGGTGTTGGCAGTTCAAAAACAAGAATAACTTTGTCAACAATTAATCATTATTTGTTCGATGTTCAGACTGCATAGGAGAGAGAGAAAGAGAGACTGTAAGGATCTATGAATAAACACAAAGGGAGATTCCTGTGGTGTAATGGTTATCGTCGTAGGAAATGGACACGGCGACACGAGTTCAAATCCTGGACGAGACTGATTGCATTTCACATAGCACTAATACCCTTGGAAAGGTATGAATCCAAATATTCTCCCTCCAGCTATGGGTAAAATAGTAGGTCAGACTTGGTTCGGCAACTAGTCTAGGAGAAGGAAAACTCTGAATTCAAGCCTGTTAAACTCCGCTTAAAAATTGACCTTGTGTCATACCCTGCCCGAGCGGAGGGGTTGGTAAATATGTTGAACAAACACAGAGACTCGCCCCTCCCCAAGCCCAACCGAACTCTCTGAACGAAAACTTCTGACAACTTTTTTTTTTTAATTCGTTAATTTTTATATATTTAAATTCAGGATATCGGTAGGGGTGGTGTCATCTTGCTAAATTATATCGTCATCTCTCACGTTTTCACTGTTTTTATTTCCTTAATCAAACCTGTCACAGACAAGATATGAATCCATTTTGTTTACATTTTGGCCTTCCTGTGTTGATCGTTATGTACTCGATTAAACTTTCCAATTTAGTCAACATTTCCATTCAAAGATTTTAGCTAAATTAACTGCTAACTAAAAACTCGCAGCCAAACCAAAGCGCGTAATAAGATAACTATCACGGCTACTGTGTTACAGAAAGGTATGGGGCCCCCTTATTCTTCACAGCTATGATCTAAAAAGTATCACTACTGTTCTTCTACAAGAATGGTTGATTTGCCATTATACAAAGAAACCAAACTAAAACCTTACCCGAATAGTTAAGATAGAACACAAAACTCGATCTGATGGTGACGTTCCAGTTCCAGAGATCTGGTAGATGATGGAGAACTTCTTTATTGCCATTACTTTCAGGTCTACTGTGAGCAGGAGTAGTAGTATCTATGAGGCTACCATAAATAGGTCAAATATCTGTTTCCAAATTATTAGCATTGGATATAAATACATAAAAACATAACTATATGTAAACAAATACTTACCATTGAATATCATCATTAATGTTAGAAAGACTTTAAACCTAAGAATTATTATTGGTTACTTGAAACTATATGACTGAAAACAAAAGATTATTATTAGATAGTAATAATTACGTGAAATCATATACCTAAGTGCTCATTTTGTTTTAGATAGGGCTAACTGAGATCATATAAATGTTTGCAAAAATTTCTTAAACGACTGCATAAAAATGTTGATATGAAAGTACAATTTGTCGAGGGATAATATATATATCAAAAGTGTAGGGAAAGTCGTTTATTGTACGTTCATATTTTTGTGTAGTTGTTACTTAGGGTTTTTTTTCTCACTGTCTTATCGAATATGAATAGTTTTTAAATACATCAATTTGGCTCCTGGATGGGAACCTAACATATAATATCATTCTGGTCAGTGAATCCAGAATTAATGGCAAGGAAAATGGGGATATCTATACTTTCTTGTTTGCAAGAACTGAAGCCTCACCACCATACGTAGTATGGTGTCATACTCAAGAGATTCCTTTTTTTTTTTGGTGGGGATCTTATCCCTCTGAAAAGCATACAGTTAACACAATCTAAGTAAGCCCCGCCGATAGGCCTGATTTACGAAGAAAAGTAAGTAAAGTTGGTAATCGTAGTCGAGGGCGACTCGAAGGTTCATTTTTCAACAGCTACTACACCGAGGTGTAGCGGAGGGTGCAACAACTTTCCCTGAATTACTCCACTTTACCCTTGATACGTACCTCATAGTGATTAAATTAAATAAAGAGATATAAAGTACCATTTTGTGAGTCCTTGAGATGACTCAACCTAGGACTGATCCTCAGTCTTCCGGACCATTGGCGAACAATGCCTAATTCGGACCACTGAATATGCGTTCTAAATTTAGTAGTGTTGCATTGCACTCTTCAGCCGTCTATAGAAGACTGACAATCTTTTCCTAATTATAAATATAAATAAAATCGATTTTATCTTCCAAACTCAGTCCTTCGATCACGTTACACAGCCCAGTCGGCAAGGGCAGTAGAACACGCTTACAGCTTCTCTGCAAAAAAGTAAGACTCTTCTACTGAGTGTCTTGTATACGGCATAAAACTATCTGGTGGTGTGTTTCCAGTCCTGGAGCTTTAGAGAATGCTGAGTACACATTCATTACCATTATTCCCAGGTTCACTATAACCCGGAGTGGTTGTACCTATCAGAATCTCATCTATGGATCAAATAGAAATACTTAATAATTTTCTCTGCTGAGTGCAAACAAATGACTTTAAAATTTAATAATTAGTATTACATAGCAATATATGAAACTATATGAAAGTGTACAAATAAGCACTGGCTCATTAAAAAATTGTTACCTACTACGAATTTGTATACAAATTATATTTAAGCATGTTTCATTAAATAGTAAAGGCAAATTTTGTTTGTATAATTTAATTAAGATCATTTCGAGTATTCTGATAAGTGTCTTGGTTTCAGGTTGGAATTGGTGGATAAATTTACCAAAATTTTCCTGAGCGCTTTCGGACCCTTCATAGGTGATCATCAGGGGTTGCTTGCATGTGTAAAGAGTGCTCGTCTATCTTTAACCGAGTCTCTAATTTTATCCATCTGATTTTGTATGTATTCTGTTTTTTCTTTTAGATATATCTTCGCTAATTCATTTTGTGCATTTTTAAGTTTCAGGGCATTGGTATTGGTTGGGTTCTTCCTATTGCATTTGGAGGCAGTTTTCACATCCACGCGCTTTTTTCTAACCGCTAATGTCTCCTATGGGACTCTAGGTTTAGCTCTTTGTTTAGTTGGTATGCATTCTGCTGCCGCTTCTTAGTAGGCGTTGACGAAATTCTCATATTCATGGAGTATGTGTTTCTGACTTCTCCTGTTGTGCATCGAATTTGTTTCTTAGTGTTAACGCTTATTTATCTCTAATATCCCTGTTATTAAGAAGAGACCAGTCATAGTGTACCGTAGTTGTTTTTCGGGTCGTATTCCTTCGAAGGCTCAGTCGTATTTTTGCCGTGACAATTCGGTGATCGGAGGAGACAAACGGTCGAAAGAGGAGTATGCCTCGCAATCCAATGCTCTATTATTCCATGTCTTATTTATAAAGACGCAATCTATCTGTGCTTTAGTGTTATTTGCGTTGGTGTAGATCCATAGTTTTCCCTCCCTTTTCAGAAATTTTGTATTGCATTTCAGTAAATCTTGTTTTAATTTGAGTTCTGTAGCTGATTATTCGAACACTGAGGCTAAGGCTCCAACCTCAACAGGACGCGCTCCTTTTTTTTACTCGCGCGAAGAGCGATGCGGTTTAGACAGGTGCTTTGTGTGTTAGTCATGGTAATCTTTCAGTGGTTGCTTTTATTCTAATCTATAGAGGCCACCCTTATAGATGAGCAGCTGCAGTTCCTCGATCGAACTATTTGATCCAAGCCGTTGAACCGGCAGTGGGTTTATCCACTCGCCTTTAGGTCCCCCATGCTGCTTCCCATGGCTTTCGTAAAAAAAATTTTTTTTCTCTTTCCCCCACCTCCTTCTTCCCCCTTCTGTCATGTAGTTTTAACTTAGTTAAAGTCCACAATTACTTTTAAAATTTCCTCGAGGTCCTTTTTTATAGTTCTAAACAGTCAACCGAAATATAACTCCTTATTAGCCTATGAGAGTCAGGCAGCCTACTCATATGATTATGTATTTATGAGTAAATGACTCAAGCATTTCACAACATTGTTGAAAATTAACTTAAGACCGACACACATATGAACAGTCCAGATGTTCTACACTGTTTTGAACATTTGCAGATGCTTTACAATCGTTAATCGTATTTCTCTTAATATACTGTTATCAAACAATTTATATTGAATCAGTTGGTATTATTGTTCTTCCGGGAAAAGGGACCCAGCTTATTCGGTTCAGATCATTTGTCAAAGAAGATTAACACGGCTTATAGGTTGAATAAACAACAGTTGTTGTTTTTTAATCTACACGGGTTACAACAGTTTAAGAAATATCAAGCTAGACGATCCACAACCGAAACTGTGCTATCCAAACAGTTTCAAATCATAAATGCCCACCATTCCGAGAGCTGTGTAGCGATTAAGATTTCCCAACACATCGGGTTCAAATTTGTATTGAAAGTTCAAACTGAACTGTGCGTCGATGAAAAATACAACGACTTTTGTGTGTGGAGGTTATGTTCTGTAGTCAGTAACTCGTATACGTCACCTCGATCAGGGTTCGTTTTAAACCAATATTACCAACAAGCAAATAGTTTGTATTTTTTCTTTGGTTTCATAAAACCTTTGGTTTATTTTGGTTTTATGGCACATCAACCTTTTGTAGGTTATTTCATACTAAATCCATTTTTACACTTATTAACAATCCTGTTTACTATAAGTATAGTTTTTTTTTGTTTACACACAGTTAAATGGCAAAACAGTTCTATTTCAAATAATTCAGTTTAGCATAAGTACACAGTTTAGTTCTATTTGACCTATAGATAGGACGCTATCAGGTGCTGCTACTCCGAGCCAGAGTGGACCTGGGAGTGATGGCAATAAAAGGGTACTCCGCATCCCTCAAAGCTCCAGCATTACTGGAGCCCCATCATCAGATTGTTTAGAGTCATATCAGAACGCTCGTTTGGCGAGACTTACCCCTTTCCATAGATGCAGTCGTTGTATTCTGCAGCCCCCGCTAACTGGGCCATAAAACCTTTGTTCTTGGTTCATTTGTTTAATGCCATATCAACCTTCGTGAGTTATTTACTGACAAAGCTATCCTTATATAGGAATTGTTGAAGTACTATTAAATCTATTGCTGGAGGTGGGGATGAAGGGGTTTATACGTTAGTCCGAAAGTGACCATAAAACTGCGACTGGGGTTTGAACCCGCTTACTAGATTATTGCAATCCAACACGTTAGCAATTAAATCACGGGGACTACTCACTCAAAAAATCTTCACGATAACTTTTGAAATGGAATTTTCTATACGATTCTCTTTCTACGAATACCAGGATTAAATGTTAAACGAATGTTGTTGTTTTTTTTAATACGGATCCATTTATTTTTCCTTAAATTTGATAACAATACAAACGTATCTGAAAAACATATCATGAAAGAAGAATACCTCAATATCACCAAAAATATTTCAATACATTTGGCAAGGATTTTTTTCAATGTTTTAGAATGCATTTTTCCCCTGGTGAATGATACATCCACCAAGAAATATATAGGAAACAAAGAAAAGAGTACTTTAAAAGATCTTACTCCTGTTTATGTGACTGTTTAGCATGTCAGGATAAATTCTAATTCTCTGAACAAGTAATCCCCAAACATTCCTCGATCTGGGCACCCGCTACACACACGATGTTATGATCACCGAAGTTAAGCAGTGGTGAACCTTGCTAGAACTCAAATGAGTAAGGCGCCTTTAACGCTGTTGTATATGGAAAAGGGGATTCGAATTTACCATCCGGAAGGGAGAATGTTTGCGTTTCCTTTCTCGCTAATGCCCCTTAGGAAAAGTATGAATCACTCGAGTTTACCCTTATCTATGGATAAATAACCGAATAGACTTTAGTCAAGATTAGGTAATTTGCTTAAAATGAAAATTCTGAATTTAAACCAACAGTAATCTGCTTAATAAGTGACCACATCCTGATACTCTCGAAGGGGTGGGGCAAATACTCTGTGCTACAATCCAGAAAAAATTAATAAGTGCAAGCTATCAAAGCTCATCAATAAAATTTCGAAATATACGGCCTTATGTCAGACGAACCAAAATTTAGAGGGTATTTGTTTTAACATCATATATATTAAACATTATGGCCGCTTTAGAATACTTTTAACGTATATATTGAATAGAATAAGACTCCCTCAAAATGTGGTGTCCTAGGTATGTCACAAAACAGAATTTGGTAGTGAGGCTTTATTTCTAAGGCTTACTGAACTTTAAAGTATCCCTTCATTATCATTATTCTCTGGTCCCCTCTGACACAGAGCGGCAGCACCTGTTAGGGTCCTATCTATACGTCTGATAGATTTTTCAAATTATTCGTATTTGATAGCGCAAAAATTCTTAACATTCCGTTAAGACCAATCATTAAACATTATGTAAAATATTAAAATGCCCATGACATTAAAATATAATTTTCAATCATTCCTTTTTTAATCTTTTTTTTTTAGGTGCCGCTCATAATGGCGGAGGAGGAGCAGGCGGTCGGATTGCTATCTATCACGATGGAGAAAATCATTTTACTGGTTCCTACATAGTCCATGGTGGTTACGGTCAACAACAGTACGGTGGATCAGGTACCATCTACCTTAAAGATAATTCCAAGCCTGGGAACCCTTACCGAAAACTCATCATTGATAATGGAGGCTTTACCTCCAGTCAGAGAATCGTCGAAGTTGAAAAACTGCCCCTCGAACCGATCGGAATTAGCAAAATTGATTCAATGTCTTATCGGACCTCAAGCAACGTTACGGTATCATCAACCGGAAGACCGACGGATTACTTACGATATTTGACTTCTGGAAATATTCAGGACGCATACCGAACAAAACAAAAGGCAGAAATTTTTGTTGATTTGCCATTCCCAATTTACGTTGATCATGTGAAGCTATTTCCATACTGCGAGTAAGTATTCACACAAAAAATATATGGTCATTTGTAGATTCTCTGAAAAAGCGAAATGTGCTAGGAAAAAGACCGGTCTAATGACATGACTAAATATGCTGACCATGTCCCCTGCTGTAAGATAAGACCACCCCCCCCCAAAAAAAAAGGGGTGTCTGGAGTTCGACACGAACCTGCATCAGATAGTGAGGCGGTCGTTCTGGAGGTCTGGAGAGTGCGCAAAACTTCGTAATTGCCTTTACTCCCTGGTCCATTATGATCCACAATAATAGTACCTTTAGAGTCCTATCTATGTATCAAGAAGATCTGCTGGAAAATTATTTGCATTAGATAGGAATACTTGATTATATATAACTGTGTGTAAATCGTTTATATCAAAAAGATTTAATTGATGCTAAAATCATCTAATAAGGATTATTATAATTAGTTGAAATAACATAACTGTGCGAACAAATAATTGTTTTCAAATAGAAGTGGTTACTTGAAACCATACAATTATTTGTATTAGATAGGAATGCTTGAAATCATATATTTATTTGTATTAGGTAGGAATACTTGAAACCATAATTATTTGTATTAGATAGGAATACTTGAAACAATATAATTATTTGTATTAGATAGGAATACTTTAAACTATGCAATTATTTGCATTAGATAAAAATACTTGAAACCATATACTTATTTGTATTAGGTAAGAATACTTGAAACCATATAATTATTTGTATTAGAAATACTTGAAACCATACACTTATTTGTATTAGATGGAAATACTTGAAACCATATAAATGTTTTCAAATTATTTAGATTAGATTAGATTACATATCATGTAACTGTAAGTTATTTCTATTAAGTATAGTTACTTGAAGCTGTAAAAATCTACTGATGATTATTATTATTAGTTACTTGAAACCATGTAATTGTGCATAATTTATTTCCATGAGATAGGAATACATGGCAAGCAGAAGGGTAAAATTTTGAGATTCCAAGTTGAGTTCGAAATAAGCCGTTTCTTTCTCAAATTTAATGGCAGGATCATTTTTGCACTTACTGCGTATTTTTATTCCTTCCGAGAATTTTAGATTATCTAGATTTAATCTTTTATGGTGCATTTTTTCTCTCAGGTCGTGTAATTCTCATGATATCTTCCCTATTTGTAATTCATTTTTATTTATATATATATATATATATGAGCTGAGATGTAAGTCGAAACCTTTTGCCATGGGATAAATGTATTATCTAAATCCGATAGAAATAGAGAAAAAAAAAGAAGAGAAATGTTTATTTTAATTTCATTTTGCGTGTTTCATGTACGAATTCTCAGTCAATAACCTGATAATTTCCGAGAAAGGTCACAACAGAAGTGATAAGAGAAGTAGGTGGAACATATATCTTTATCAAGAATAGTTAATTTTATGAGCACAGAGTAACATACAACTATTCATGGAGGTAATTTCCCAGTGCAGGAATTATCACCATCTTTTTCTTTTTATTTTGATATGATCATTCATAAAAAAAAAGGTGCGTTTATTTTAGCCTAGTGTATTTCATGATTAATCTACCATCAACAAAAATAATACCATTCATACCGCATTACATTAAGGTTTTTTAAACAAAATAAACTTAAAAAGAGAAAAAAAAAAAGCGCGTTATCTATTCAAAATGTACCACCTATATTTTAGCAAGAAATTATTTATCCATTTTTCTTTAAAAAAAAAAAAAAAAAAAGAACCCTGCTTCAAAAAATTTGATTCATGAAAGGTTTGGAACTTCTGAAAGATATTGTCTAGAGGTTTGAAAAAATGGGAATCCATTGAAGAGATGTCGAATGAATAGACGGCCCGGTCAGCAGGGCTTAGAATACGTTGACTGTATACACTGAAGATCTACAGTCTATATTAATGATATTGAACGCTTTATAGATATAGAAAAACCACACACACACATATATATGTGTGTGTATATGTATGTGTGTGTATGTATATGTGTGTGTGTGTGTGTGTTTGTGTGTGTATATGTGTGTGTGTGTATATAATGCCATGGAAGTTTTTCCGCCACCTTAGATTTCATGAAGCTTTACAAATAACAATCATCAGGCAGATAACGAAAGGAAATGAAGAAATCGAAAAATACAGTCAAAAACCTTTGGAATTATGTAAAAAATCTTTGTAAGTGTGTGGATGTGTAAGTAGTGTATGTGTGTGTGAAGATACATACGCAACGCGATAAACTTGAAGTTGTTTACCTGTTAGGAGAAGGTAGTTATAGCAAACTTTACTACAATAAAGCCAATATTAAAATTCTTTAATCATTTCTATATGTGGGGGTGATTATAACTAAAGGACAAAACATCATTGCATTTCGAAGAAAATGAAATAAAGTTATGGAAATTTACTAAGCTTTTTGCTTAGATGTGGCACAAGGCCATATGAAAGGGGCACCCAAAAATGAAATAAAGTTATGATTTGTAAGCGTAAATAGGTGAGTGTAGTATGGTAGGCACGAATCACAGTAAATATCATGGTGAAGGGATATGTTCTTGTGTAATATATATATATATATATATATATACACACGCAGATAAAGAGAGATGGATTAAATGCAGATACAATAAAGTAAAGTATTAGATAACAAATATCCATATTTATTGCAATTGAATTCGTTATAGAGAATTTTTAAATAAAAAAAAATGTTCTCTAATAATGAACACTAATATATATTTACTCTGCACGTATACATATATAATAATAATAATAATAATAATAATAATATATCATCATCATCAAGTCGTGCTGCCAGCACGGATATCCCTGACCCTCTCTCGACACTTCTCCCTATCATTCATCGCCTCTGGCAAGTCTTCAGGGTTACATCTTGTGTCCTCACATAGCTGTTGTATGTAAGTTCGAGCTGGTCCTCCTGCTTTTGCTTGGCCATATGTGGGGGTCCCTAGGAGTACATCACTTATGAGCTCGTCTTTGCTTCTCCAACAGTATCCTGCGTGTCTGGTTCGTCTAACTTGTATAGTTTTCGTGATGGGAGGCAAGTGGCCGTATAGTTGGTGTCTCGTGGGGTGTTGTCGCCAGGACTTGTTCAATATTGCTCTCAACATTCTTGTGTAGTTGCAGTCTAGTTTCTTTTCCAGCCGTTTAGTTAGCGTCCATGTAGTGCTTCCATATGGCAGTATAGATACAACCGCTGCCTGGAAGAAACTGCGTTTCATTTTATCGGTCAGGTATGATTTCCATATGATCGAGACCCTATCGATAGCCGTCCATGCTTTCGTCAGTCGTGTGTCGATGTCGTTTTAAGTTGATGAGATGCTACTTCCTAGGTAGGGGAATTTGTCCACTAGTTTCAGAGAGGCTCCGTCTAGTGTGGTAATGTTGCCCGTTTGGTTGTAACACATATTCAGTTTTGTATGCATTGACATGGAGGCCAATGCCTGCTGCGGCTCGTTCCAAATTATGCAGTAGTGTCTCTGCTTGATTAGGCGTATTCGCCAGTATCGCCAAGTCATCAGCGTTGTCGGCGTCTGTGATTGTTTTCGCGGGGTACCTTTTGCTTCTTTTCTTCGTCAGCTCGAAGCCATTCTCTCTGATTTTGTCGATCAAACTTCTAAGCACGTAGTCTAGACAGATGATAAAGAGGTATGGGGCTAGCGTGTCTCCTTGTAGTACTCCTGCAACAATGTCGAAGTATTCCGTGTCTCCATCTGGTGAACGTACTTTCACTTTAGTGTTTCTGTAGAGAATCATAATTGCTGCTACGGTTTCTTTTGGTAGGCCGTATGCTAGTAGGATTTGCTCCATTTTCCCTCTGTGGATGGAATCGAAGGCCTTGGTAAAGTCGACAAATAGTAATGTCGCCTGAAGGTTCTTTGCCCGAACGCCTTCAAGGATTCTACGGATGGTCAATATTTGTGAGGTGGTGGATCTATTTCTCCTGAAGCCATTTTGGTTTTTCCTAAGGATGTTGTCTATTTTGGGTTCTATGCAGTTTCGTAGTAGGGCATTGTAGATTTTGGCTGCTATGGATGTAAGTGTTATCCCTTGGTAGTTCTTGGCTAATCTGAGGTTGCCTTTTTTTAGGGAAAGGAAGGATGCATCCTTTCATCCATCTTTCTATCCTGTTTTTACTATAGACAGCGTTGCATTGCCGGAGCAGTATATCATCGAATTGTCTAGTCTTCCACACTTCTGGGGGGATCTCGTCCAGCCTTGCAGCTTTCCTATTTTTAATTTTTCTAAGAACCGAGTCTAGTTCTTCTTTGGTGAAAGGACCTAGTTTAATGTCTAATTGCTTACTGATAATCCTGGTGATCGGTTCATCCGTTTTTTTCGGTGGGTCTCCTAGTAGATTTTTGAAATGCTGTTCCTACAGTTTTACTCTTCCTTCTCCTCACTTCGTTTATTGTTTGCCAGGCTATCCTGGTTTGTTTATCTTCCCCCGAGTCTCTAATCTTATCTATCTGATTTTGTATATATTCTGTCTGTTCTTTTAGATATATTCCTGCTAATTGATATTGTGCCTCTTCTAGTTTTTGGGCATTTGTGTTTGTTGGGTTCTTCCGATAGCTTTTGGAGGCAGTTTTCACGAGTGCACGTTTTTCTCTAACCGCTAAAGTTTCCCAAAAGACTCTATATTTAGTTCTAGGTTTTGTTGGGATACACTTTGATGCTTCCTCAAGGTGTGCTTCAAGAAAATTTTCATATTCGTCATTTGGGGTAACTTTTTCTGCCTTTCTTGTAGTGTTTTGAATCTGTTTCTTAATTCTAATGCATATTTGTCTCTAATATCTCTGTTTTTAAGTAGGGCCCAGTCATAGTGCTTAGTTGTCGCTGTTCGTGTGGCGTTTTTTCGTAGGCTTAGTCGTACTTTGGCCATGACTATTTGATGATCGGAGGACACATCCTCGAAAGAGGAGTATGCCTCGCAATTCATGGCAGTATTTTTCCATTTCCTATTTATAAAGACGTAGTCTATCTGAGCTTTACTGTTATTAGCGTATGTGTAGGTCCATAATTTTCCCTCCCTTTTTTGAAAGTTTTTATTGAGGCATGTTAATCTATTTTCTATCATGAAATCAATTAGATGTTGTCCATTCCTGTTTGACGTGTTGTGTAGGCTGTATTTGTTGTTTCTGTTTTTCCCGATTTGTGCATTCATATCTCCGCCAATGACTAGCAGGTTGTGTTTCAGAATGCTACGCACTAGGGAGGATAGCTACACGTAGAAGGTGACTAGTTCGGTTTCTTCGCTAACATTGGTAGGGCTGTAGCAGGAGATGATCGTTGCTTTGGGGTTGCCATTCATCATCCTAGGTTGTATTCTCTCAATGCTATTAAGTATTTTTAGCGCTCTTGGTCCTATAAGCATTCCCACCCCTCCAACCGATGCATTGATAGAGTTTTTCCATGCCGATACAGTCACCGGCATCCATCCATTGCCAGTTTCGTGATATTTGATATCTTCGGTGTGAGTGTATCGGTGTTCTTGTATGCAAATTATGTCTCTTATGTTCTACGGCTGATGCAGTTAGCGCTGGTAGTTGACCTATTCTATTTAGGGTTCTAACGTTAAATGTCCCTATCTGTATTGTTTGTTTGCATTTTAGTAATTTTTGTTTGAGCTCTGTAGCTGATTTTTCGAACACCGAGGCCAGGGCTCCAACCTCAGCAGGACGCGCCCCTTTTTTACCCGCGCGAAGAGCGATGCGATAATATATATATATATATATATATATATATATATATATATATATATATATGTTTGCATACATGTCTACACACACGTCTATATATAGATATGCAATTGTATATGCATATAAGTGTATGTATGTATGTATGTATATATATATGTGTGTGTGTATCTATGTATTTGTATATCGAGATATATATATATATGTGTGTGTGTGTGTTTATTTGTCTATAAACTTTTAGAGTCCTTACTAAAAACGCATCTTAACATTATATTTCCTTCAACAATTTTTCGCGAAAAATTATTGAGTTAAGATCGGAGGAAATGTTATTCAAAGAAATTTTTGTTTTCAATGTTGTGCTAATTAAACAAATTTCAGTTTTTAAAGAAACGTTTTCCTGTGAGTCATTCAATTTTTTAATCATTTAATTGCCATAATTGAACAAAACATTTAGTTTTAAAAGAAATGATTTACGGTGACAACTATTTAATTTCACGTCCCCTCAACTTTTGAAACGATTATCTCATTCTTTCATTTTTCAAGAAAAAATTTTAACAATATTTTATTTTTAACCGGCAGGTAATATACAATTTTATACAATGATATTTCATGTTATCTACCTAGATAATGCTGGGTAGCTCAGCTAGTACGAAATAAATTTACATATATAATTGGAAGGAAAAGCACTACCTGATAAGAGATACTCGATTTACTTTGTCATATTATGTCCATGGTAGCAATAGACGTCTATTTTCCTGTGTCTCTTTTTGTGGGGGTTCCAATGATGTGATCGTTGTATTTTTCATACGTAACACGTTAATCGCCTCAAAGTTGGAAAGAAACTTCCACGAAGTCGTTCTAACAATTGTATAACTTTTATTATTTTATAATAATTTTCTAAGCTATGTTTAGCTTAGTACACGAGTTACTTCTAATACCTACTCTAAGTGATCACTCACTTAAATACTGAACTGGCTCATTGCAGTTTAACTTCAATGATCTGGAGGGAACCAGTGCTTTCCGAATGACTTGAACGGATATCCTTGTAAAATCCTTGTTTTCGATGGTCGATCTGGAGTACAGTTTCATAGATACACAGGAAAGTTGCCAGTATCAAAGTTAATTACTGTTAACGGCTTATAATAATCCCGCGTAGAACGTACCTCTGCCTCATTCAGTTCACTCTTTCCGTATGGCATGTATCTTGCTGGCCCGCCTTTGTTCTCCGTCCCTTCTCTTTGTCACGTGTGACTGCATTTACAACGCTCAGATTCCGGGTGCAGCATATTTTTTCGTTGACTCTTGCGATTTTCTACCATACCCACGATAAAATTCGGTCCATTTCCAAGTTATCACATCACATAATAACTGCACGGGATGTTACTTTACACTTGATGACATGAAACCGCCACATTATATAATGAAGGCGGTATTACTAAGTTCTATAGTTGATAATAAAATTGAATAGCCATGCATAACGTTAAAAGTTTGTAATATCAAGATACAAGGTGTGTTTTCTATCGTGTTTGGATTTTTTTTTTTTCTTTAATATCTTGAATACATCAAAGAATCTGTCTCCTCAGTCAGAATTATATTTATTGTTTTTTTTTTTTTTTGTTTTTTTTTTTCAGCGTTCGTCACGTGACTGCTTACAGCGTACACAGTTCTTATCAAAATAACGAAATGGTCCACACGAGTGGATTTGTGTCTACGGCTGGATGCAAAACCCAGCAAGAACCAGACCAACATGGAGTTGTTGATATCAAAAGGACAGTAAATAAAGTATGTACAATACGCAATATCAAAAATTTTGCTGGGCAATATGATTAATGTTTTAATAGGCTTTTATGTAACCATCGTTCTTGTATGTCTCACTTTCTTTCATAAATATTCATGCCAATGCTTCTGTAAAACCAAATGCGTTAACAAAATCTAAGAAGGAAGGAAAGAAAGGGAGAAGAAGAGAGATCTGTTAAAGCTCACATAGTAAAGTAAAAGATCGTTAGTGGGGAGGTGAGAAGGTATAATGTAATGGCAGCCTTCTCACTTCCGGTAATTCGACAACAAAGGATCAAATATTATTACTAGTCGAGTAGACTTATAATTACACGTATTGTATACGACGTTATGCCAAATTATAACATGTATTTGAGCACGTTTAATTTTCTTATCATTGAATACAAAATAAATATAATAACAGTAAATAACTTAGAATTCCCTACTGATTTCTAATGGACAATTTTCTATTAAATACAAAAAACATTGAAACTATTAATTCAATCCTATACAGAACATACATGTATTTGTAGAATCCATGCAAATGAATTATCTATTATGTGGGAAATGCTAGTGACATAATAGCAGAAATGTTGAGCTGTGACCGAAAGGTAAACGAGTTCGAACTCGAGTTGCGTCATCATGTTTACTTGCGGAGTAATAGACTTGGAAAAGGTGCAGACTCTTTTATCTCCCTCAACAATGGGTTTAATAGTACTGCTACTACTCTTCTTCAGAAATGGCTTTGGAATTAAATTGCCTACAATGGTTGATATGCTATTAAACAAAAATATCATTTATTACATCTTTTTCGTGAAACTATTACATTGTAGGGCCTTCAAGAAAGTTGGAGACAACGACTAGATGAAGAGACGACGATTATTTCATAGGAAAGGAAAATGTCAGACACGAGGTCACAAAAAATACCACTTACTGTATTATTGGTGTTTCATCCTCCTTTAGGATCGGTCTCAAAAACCAGGAAACGTGAAGTGGTGTTCTCGAGCCAAAGGAGGAATCCGTACATTTTAGCCCATCCTTAATAGCGGGATGCAAGGCCCAAAATTTAAGACCTTGCTTGTCACCTTGTCAGCTACTCACTAACTGGTTTGGTTTGGTGTCTTCATTTAATGGCGCATCAACGTTCGTGGATTACTTAATGCCAATGCAAACCTTGTAAAACAGTCGTGGTACTATTTAACCCGTAGCCGAAGGAGATAAGGTAGTTCATATCTTTCTGAAGGGTTTTTATCATTAAGGGTTTTCGGACTATTGTCTTCATCTTTATTGTTATTTCCACAACGTTTCGGCCGATACGTCCTCCAGCCTTCTTCAGGTGTTTATCGAACTCGGGAACCTTCATGGGACTTTGAACCACATCCTTTATTGAAACGTACTTCGAAGTTCCGTGAGGTTCCCGAGTTCGATAAACACCTGAAGGCCGGAGGACATATCGGCCGAAACGTTGTGGAAATAACAATAAATATGAAGACAATAGTCCGAAAACCCTTAATGATAAAAATTATCAAGCTTTTTCTCGGAAATTTTGACAACTTTCTCTGGGGTATTACTTCGAAAAGAAAAGCAATTATGTGACTGCAGTTCAAACTTGCTTACACCAATATCGCAGTCGAGCACGTCAGCCACTAGACCTCGGAGACACCTCTTCCTTATGATTATGTGACAACTAAAACGTCCTTTTCCAAATATCTGTATTGATGTGTATTCTTTGGTGGATTTATGAATCTCTGTCCAGGCTGGCTGGATGACACCAATAATTTATTTTACTTAATAATCGAGGTTTATTTCATCGTAAGTTTGAGGAACAAATTACGTAATTACTAAATCATGGCATCACCAACTAAAGCAATAACCTATCAAGAGAATGTACACAGAAAAATGTCAATTGATAATTATAATAGATTATTTTAAACAATTTTAGATATGTTCCTTTAAGCCAGAAAGTTTACCGATAAAATGAAATAGCTTTTGGCTCGGATTAATCCTTAGTTTATTTTCATGGATAAAAATAACGAAAGAAAATTTTTTTTAAAGGTGTTGAGTTCATATTTTTCCCTAGGATTAGTCTGCAAGTTTGTATTTTTTAAATCAGCTTTGCTGCTAGTGTTGATTAACCTTACACTCGTCAGATACAACGATAAACAGTCTTAAATTTTATCTGAAAACATTCACAGTACATACGTACGGAAAGATGTTTACCTTGTAACATTAATAAAGAACGACCACTCTCCTCAATGAACAATTGCTGGTTTTGCTCCAAATTATTTTAAATCGACTTTAATGTCTCTATTTTCATCCTCAATCCAATTTTATGTGTACGTGAAGCCACCATTTTATCAAAAGCTTTAGTGAAACAGTTAAATAAAACAGCAAAACTAAATTGTTAATGGAAGCGAAACCGAATTTAAGTTGGAAACATTTCACTCCTAGAAAAACAAATCACTGTTAGTAAATTTTGATTAATGAAGTGCAAATATAGACGCTGTACATTCTCTCTTAAATTGAGAAGCGTTTGCTTGTTTGTCTATACCTAGTAATGAATAATTAGAAAGGCCTTTTTATTCGATGAAAAAGGAAAAACACAAACATGTTTGCAAATATTTAAATGTTCTAAAACTGAAAAGCGAGAGACTATTTTTAATTCAATTTTATTTATTTAATCTAATTACTCTCAGTTCTAAAAACACTTTTTTAAACTATCAATAATTTTACTCTTAGAAAACACTTTCCTATAACCTAATGACGTCAAACAACGAAATAAGAATTAATTTTTTTTTCTTTATTCGTTCATTAAACGTAAGGGTTGGATCCTTAATCTGAAATTTTCACCGAATGTTTGATTTATGTTATTAATATTTTCTGCTGAATTGAATATACAGAAAAAAAATTTAGATTATGCTAACAAATAAATATTGGCTATATAAAATAAATGCTTTTCTTCATTAGGCGATAGAATTGTTGATATACCTTCGTTTATATTAACAAAAGCGTTCTACTAAGCCTGTAAGATTTCAGGACTTGTATCACAGACAGGACTAAACGAACAAAAACTGAATTTCTGATAAAATATAAACGGGCATAACAAAAATATTTACCTGTTATAATGACTAGTGATTCAGATGTTTTTCGATATTTTGATACATGCTAGCATATCATGTCACTGATGCAGTTCAAGCCTTGGTATTGGACTTCTTGATATCATCTATAAGTTGGCGACCGTAGTTGAGTGCGACCAGAAGGCTCCCTTTTCAATAGCTACAACACCGAGGTGTAGGGGAGGGTGCTACTCCCTTCCTAGGATTGCTCAACTTTACCCTTGATACGTACCTTATATTGCTAAGTGTTAAGCAAAGAGGTATCAAGTACCATTTTAAAAGTATTTGGTATGAGGCGACCTGGGATTGAAACCCGGTCTGCATTAGTGAACTCTCTATCCACTAGACCTATGAACCGGTGTATCATCTATAACTGTAGGTAAAAATAATATCTAAAAAACAACACAAAAATGTAAAAATTATTGTACAACAAATACAATCCTGTAACTTCGAGGTACAAAATGATTTTAGACGGGCTGATATGCCGTTAAAATCAATTGATCAATTAATCCGATTGCAGACGATACCTAAGGTTTCAAAGTTGTTACTCATCTAATTACCGACAATATCCCCGCTACTTGAATCGTGTGATCTTATTGGAGCTTCAAAAATTACTTGACCATAACGTATTTTGTTTCATGGATTGTTAACTTTTTTAATTACTGGAAAACTGCTCTGTTTTCTGAAATGCTAATTTATTCGTCTTTATAATTCTGATTTCTCTTGCTTTATTTTTCGTGTATTTTCAGTTGAAAGTGACACTGAAGCCCATAAAAGGTACTTTGTCTTCGCTGGCAGAACTGGAAATATACGTCTCGGAAGATCCCGATGATTCTGTTCAAACAAACTATTGTAATGCTGTTGGTACTGCTGTGATATTGCAACAGGAGGATCCGAGAACAAAGTATGACTTCGACGAGGTAGGATATCGATTCCTATTATTTTTAGTGATCGTTCTTTAGATTTCAATATTAGCCAATCAAAGGTAATCCATTGACCTCGAGTTATCTCGAAACAACCCATTGAATTTGGCGGAGAATTCAATAAAAACAGTTCATTAATATGTAATTTTCGAAAATTCATAAAAGTTGTTTGCCTGTACGAATGAATGCTCAAACACAGAGACACATACACACACACATATGTATATATATATTAGTATGCAGGAATATGTGTATGAATGTATACACGTATATATATATATATATATATGTGTGTATGTTTATGCATGCATGTACGGATATATATATATATATATATATGTGCATAGATACGCAGAAATGTGTGCATGAATTTGTATACACACACACATATATATATATATATATATATATATATATATATATACATATACATACTTATAGGTCGGCAAGAATGTGTGCATGAAAGTGTAAATATATGCATATATTTGTATGTATAATGTGTATTTATGTATATTTATAACTATTTATATTTAAGCATGTTTTATAAAATAATAACGACACATTTTGTTTATATAATTTGATTAAGATCCTTTCAAGTTTCCTGATGAGTGTCTTGGTTTAAGGTTTGAGTTAGTGGAATAATTTACTAAAATTGTTTCGAGCTCTTTCGACTTTTCATAGGTCATCATCAGGGGTTGCTTGCATGTGTAAAGAGTGTTTTTAAAGAGTTTTTGAAATTTTTTAGGTTTTTTATAACATCACAAAATTACGTAACGCAGAGTTAGATAAAATTCAGGTGCTGATGAATTTAATAAACTGATCGCTATCAACCGAAATAGAATATTATCAATATATAGAATATTTTTTTTTAAAATGCATTTCAAAACAGTGTCACTATTTTCAAAATCAATTCTAGATTCTAAGTTTTTTTTTTTGTTTTTATATGTATGGCTTCTAACATTTGTAGTCGTAGGTTATTAATTTCTTGTGCTTTCAACTCGAATTTTTCAAAATTTGGATTTGGGAATAGAATGGGGTTTAAGATGTAAGGCTATGAAGCTAGGATCATTAAGGTGCATCGTAATCTGTCTTGAAAGATTTATGGGGGCAAGCGCTCCGGACAATTTTGGTAAATTCATCCAACAATTCAAACCTAAAACCAAACACTTATCAGGAAACTTGAAAAGATATTAATAAAATTATATAGACAAAATGTGTCGCTATTATTCAATCAAACATGCTTAAATGAAGGACTGCTTCCCAACTACACAAGTATTTATATGTATACCGATTCGTTGGCCACATGGGTTGAGTGTTCTCCAATGGCCCTGAAGACTGGGTTTTAATCATAGGTCGAATCATACCAAAGACTAAAAAAAATGATACTTGATCAAGAGTAAAATAGAGCAATCCAGAAAAAGAAGTGGTGCTCTTCCCTACACCTAGGTGTAGTAGCTCTTGAAAAGGGAGCCTTCGGGTCACTCTCAACTTTGGTCACTAACCACTACATATCTACGTATATGTGTATGTCTTTATATTTGTATGGATTTGTATATGTGTATGTGTGTATGCATATATATATATATATATATATATATATATATTGTATACTTATGAATATATGCATGTAGATATATGTGCATGTATATGTCTATACGTATATGGGTCGATATATATATATATGTATGTGTGTGTGAGACTTGGCATTTTACACAGCGAAAATACTTAGGAAAGACATGGATCCACCTATTCTTCTCCTTGATAATTCGTAGGGCTGACTGAAGTTAAAACTTTATGTGGCAACTGGTCTAGGAGAAGGATAACTCTTAATTGAAAACAGGTGTACTCTTCTTAAAAGATTGAATTTGTGTCACATCTTGCTTGTTTGAAAGGGTTAGCTATACGTTGTCTTGTAATTGACTTGTCATCTACCTGGCGAAAAGGACATTACCTAAAGCAATGACAGATAAATTCTGTTCGAAACATTCATCTTCTATTGAAGATGTTTAGTTAGACGGAACACTTTTCAGCTATGCCCTCCTAATAGTTCCAAGGTGTCACTTTATTCTAGAATCCTACTGTGTTGTTCGGTTATACAGTAATGTCTTCTTAAAATATCAAGAAGAAAATTAATCAATGAAGAGTTTCTTTGTTTCTCTCCTCAGCTTCATATAATCGGTGGCGGATCTCTGGAATTATCTGGAGCAAATGCCGGAATAACAACCCATAAGATGGAAGGAGATGGCACAGGCCGTTTGAGTGTCAAATCTCGACAATCCTTTGATATAAAAGCTCAGCGTGAACGAATGCAGTTTTCTTTGTTAGCACAACCCTTGACAAATCTCGTTCTTCCTGGCGTTCTGGAATGCCGTAAAGTTGATATCGTCTTAAAAGGTAAGATCTGAAGAATCTAGAATATTCAAATATAACCTACGGTTTCGTTTGATTGTTTTTTTTGTTTTTTTTTTGTGGCAAATCAACATCAGTTTGTTATTTAATGCCAGATACTGCTTTGATATATAATTTGTAAATGAACAATATGTAGGCAAGATTGTTTATATACTAGCCAAAGTTAAATGGTTTAACCTACTGATATCTCAACGCAATTGATCTTCAGCTACGGACTTCTAGCAGCTTCAAGATAACATACGGTTGTGTAATTGTTTGCCACATGAGAAATATAAAGTATACTGTCGGGAAAATCATAGGTGCTAGAAACTCACATGACCTGCCGATTGATCGGATCGGGCCTTTCCGACCACTCCTTGAGTCGATTAAGGGCCTAAGGGGAGTATGCTAGTCGCATGATCATATCAGTTGTCTGGTCAGGCACTGATCAGCCACCCAGATCTCGTCCTCAAACATTACGCTTCATCTCCCACGGCCAATAATTGGCTTCTTTGGAGGTGGTTTCTCAGCATTCTACAAAAGTGTGGTCGTTATATTCAACACCACAAACCGATTGGGGAAATATAACGTTTTTACTGAAAAAGACCCAGTTTAAAGATATGTGAAATCGTCTAAACTAAGAAATAATTATTAACAAACTGTAATGTTGGGATAGTTTTGAAGTTTAGTCTGTCTGGCAATATCATCCTTAGCTCACTAAGTTTCACCTGCGAGACGAATTGAATCACATGTAGTGCTTGTGGTTAAGAGAAGATTAGTCAGCCGCAGGTGGGCGCGTGTGATACTTGACTGTGGCGTTGGGGACTTTCTATCCTGCTCTGTTTCTAAACAACCGACTGCTAACTTTTTCGCGAATCTCTACCGTCCCTTCTGTGGCATACTCCAACTACCACTACTAAGTATAATCCCGGACTGCTCTCTTAAATACATGGGATTCAGACACCCGGAAAAGAAAACCGCTCCCACTACCTGGATCTTCAAGAAGCGAAAAAAAGGATATGTTTATCAATAACCTAGGGCCTGAATTGCGACAAAATCTTCCGTTGATTATCGACATCAGAAGAATAAAAAAATAATCCTTTTATGCCCAGCCTAGCGGGATGAGGTTGCAGAATACAATGACTACGCCTCGGCAGATTGATAATACCTTTCCCCAACTTGTATCTTGGGTATGACACTAAACCATCTGAATGTGTTTCTCTAGTCCTGGGGCTCTAAAAATGTGGAGCACACTTTCATTGCCATTACTCCCGAGTGAACTCTGACCTAGAGTGGTAGTACCTGTTTGGGTCCGATTTATGGGTCAAATAGAACTGTTTAACCATTTACTATACTTAGAACCATTTAACTGTGTGCAAACAAATGATTAGTTTAAAATTAGATGAGAATGCTTGATAAATAGAACTAATAATAAATAAAAAGTTTGAAACCATATAAATGTGTGCAAATAGAAGTATTAGTGTTAGGTAGCAATGCTTGGAGCTATTTAACTGTGTGCGAACAAATTAGCTCTGGCTCAATATTTCACATAAATATATGAATAAAGAGGCAGGAAAACTTATAGCGTCATATCAGTTGGCATCTGATTGATTGTAGGAAGTTACAAATTAAAAGATACTTCTAATGATGAATAAGAGATCGCAGAAGGTGTGTATATATATATATATATATATATAGTCATACACTGGTAGACTGTTACGTTATATCATAACGCTTCAGTGTGGCTAGACTCACGAGCAGGAATCGAAACCCGGCTGATTTTTCGTCAGTCGGACATCTTACTCCGAAGATCTCGTCACTTCTTCGTAAGCAAAAAAAATTTTAAGGCATATATTCATATACACTTATCGGCTACCGGAGTGTTCAATTCATGAAAAGTGCTTTGCATTGTGGCAGCCGGCAATTACCGGCTCGAGTGCTCAACCCACGAAGGGAGGGGAAGTGTGTGTATATATATATATATATATATATATATATCTCCACAGACAGACTGTTTTGTCGTATCACAACTCTTCAGAGTGGCTAAACATGCAAGATGCTTCAAGCGGAATCTAAACCCGACCGATATTTCGTTTGTCGGACATGTATATACACACACACACCATTGTCCTTCAAAAGAAATAGGGGATAATGTTTTTTTAAAAAGCAAAATAAATTTCAGTTTTTAGAAATTTTTCAATAAATATAAACTCTGCATTTTTTGGAAGTCGTTTATTGCAAAAATTATTTTGACCTAGCAAATATATTTGTTTGAAGGCTACTCAAAATGTTGGCAATTAAAATAGTGCCCCAAGCTTTAATAGAAGTCAGTTATTTTTTATGCCTAAGAAGTACAAACCATGTGAAATTTACAAAAGAATCTGTAATATGTACGGAGAAGCATGTTTTTCTCCAAAAAACTTTGCAAATGAGTTAAAAAAGGATTTACCACTTAGGGGCCGAGTCAAAAAGATAGTTCAGGTTATGGAAACACATAAACTCTGCCGTAAAGAAAACGTTCCAAACACAGCGCCTAGTAAAGAAAGCCATGCTGACAATCTTCTGAGACGTGAAAGGACTAATATCACACCATCTCCGAGGGATTGAAATCAGAAAAAACTTCTTATAAATGAAAATGAGATTCGTTGTGTTATTTTTCCCTCAGACGGATACGCCACTCCAGAAGAAGCAAGCGTCCAAGTTAACTGTTCCATTTTCTTTGATGTCCTCCTCTAAATCTCATCTCCTGCAAAAGCACATCCATTGAAAGAGACCTGTCTATTGTTACCATATTAATAATACCAATCAAATATTGATTTTTTTCGGGTCTAGTTTTCGGAATTACTTTTATTATTTCAGTTTCTAACAGTCTAATGATCAGGTTACAGTGATATTTTTTTTTTTGTTTTTCGCTCTATGTAAAATAATTTTGTTTTCTTTATTCAGTTTATACTATTATGCGTAAATATTTACCTAATTCTACTTACGACTAAATGGTGAGAAAACTACTTCTTGTATCCACTTTTTTGTTGAAAGAGTCTGACCATAAATAATAGAAATGGCACAACTACGTCAGCTACCTTGTTGACTATAATCAATCATGCATATATATATATATATATATATATATATATTGCTTTTTCTATACACGTCATTGTTACAAATGTTTATTCACACCGTTGAAATCATATATACACAGTCGAAATTATATATGATTTCAACAGTGTGAGTAAACATCTGTAACAATGACGTGTACAGAGAAAGCAAATCTAAAGATGAATGACATCTAAAAATAAAAAGAAGTCATTGTCTTTAGATGAGAACATAAAATAATCTTAGGGGTAAAGATCTGTAATAAAGAAGAAACGTTTGATCTGGTCTAATATATATAATTTATTTATCTCAATATTTTCAGCATACATACATATCTAATACAATAGGTTAGTTTGAAGCTCCTTGTCCTAAAGCATAAATCCACCCTGTCGGCGAGGCTTAGCATTAACTGACTGTATCCACCTTCAGAGTGGAACCCCCTTCCCTCAAGAGAAATGAGTATCAGGTTATAACACTAAACTGTTTCTGATTGTGAGATTCCATTTCTCGACAGTATGCCTAACCCATTTATGGCCATTGCTCCCAGGTCTACTTGAACCTGGATTGGTAGTAGCTATTAGAATCCCATTTATGGGTCAAACAGATATGTCTGGAAATTATTAATATCAGATAAGACAACTTCATGTAATATAACAATGTTATTTGTATTATGAATTATTGGCGTGACTATTTTATACAAAGCATAATAAATAGTGGTTACTTGAAACCTGTGTGCAAACAAATGTTTATCATTAAATAAAGACAATTAAAATCGTATGATTATGTATGAATTATAAAGATAGGAAAATTTGAAACCATACAACTGTATGTAAATTATTAGTATTAGATAGGAATACTTGATAAATACATGCAAAACAATCTTAAGCAACACAAAAAATGAAGGGGGTGTCCTCGTGGTGTAATGGTTAAAGAAACAGACTGCGGAATCGTAGTACGCGAGTTCGTACTCCAGTCGCGCTATTACGTTCACTTTTAGGCAAATACCCTTGGGAAAGGTATGAATCCCCTTATCCTCCCAGCTATGGGTTAAATAGTACCACTACTGTTCTTCTATGAGAATGGCTTTGGCATTAAATAACCTAAAAAGAGTTGATATGCCATTAAACAAAGAAACTAAACCAAACCAAACAAAAAATGTAAATATATTCCTTTACCTCAGTGCATAAAATAAACCCATATGGATTCGCATACCTTTAAAATCAATCATACAATGCGTAAATATTAATTACCTATGAGCCTTAATATCCTGAATTAAACTCTTGGTTTCGCCAATGGTTCAGGATCTCAACTCATATCCTGTATTTGTGTCTCTAGTTTCCTTAAAGTCCTCTTTCATTTGAATTTATTCATCATCATTTCTTCTCCTAGCGAAAATTTCTCCGATTAAATTTGAAATTCCTTTCCTGTGAGCAAAATGATTTCCATTTGAAAACCACTGGGCTAGACAACTTGCAACAATATTGATTCCTTCATTCATGAATCCTAAAGATTTACTGCAAGAAGGCACACATCACTGAAATATCAGAACACTTTTCCTCGGTCGTTCGTTATCAGAAATGTTCTCGGTTTTCAATCTTCCGAAAAGACAAAGTAACAAAATGATATATGGAAAAAGTTAATTTCATGAAGAATTAGCGAGTTCAAACTTCATTCGTGCTATTACGTTCACTTTTGGACTAATATCCTTGCGAAATAGAATACACCGACTGCACGTCTGCTGAGGAGATAACCAGGACACTAATTAAGGTGGGGCTTTATGTCACTAAACCCTCTGATAGTGAGGCTCCAATCTTGAAGCTCTGGTGAATGTGGAGTACACTTTCATTGCCGTTACTCTCAAGTTCACTCTGACCCAGAGTGGTAGTACCACTTAGGGTGCCAATTATTGGTCAAATAGAACTATTTAACCATTCAAATGTAAGTAAACAAATGACAGGTGTTAACTTGAATTATTAGTGTTACATAGCAATAGTTGAAACAATGTGCAAAGAAATGAGCTCTGGCCTATTTAAGATGGTTTTCAAAGTATTCGTTTACTAATTATATATATATATATATGTGTGTGTGTGCAAGATATTGCTGGAGAAGCAGAAACGAGCTCATAAGTGATGTTCTCCTATGGACGACCAACTCTAAACTACATAAAGCAGCTCTGTGAGGATACGGGGTGTAGCCCTGAGGACCTACCAGAAGCGATGAATGATAGGGAGGAGTAGCGAGAGAGGGCCAAGGATATCAGTGCTGGCGGCATATGATGATCATGATATATACGTGTGTGTGTGTGTGTGTGCAAACAAACAAGATTTGGCATTTAAAAAGCTCCACAGGTTGATATATCCAATAAAAACCAACCATCCCTGGGATAGGTATGAACCCCTTTATCACCGAGCTATGGGTTAAATAGTACTAGTGGTGTTCTTCTATAGATGGCTTTGGCATTTAATAATTCACGAAGGTTCATATGCCATTAAACAAAGAAAGCAAAAAAATGATTTGAAACAGCAACCAAAATCACTCAACTCTTTATTTCTATGCTTTAACCATTGGGCTAAATATTCCAAAATAGAACTGCCGTAATGTGTATTGTAACTTTAATTATTTTAATAGAGCCCGCCCATTCTGCTCGTGTTTCCGCTAGTAGAACAAAGTAATGTGCGTTTCGTTGCTGAAGAGATTGTCAGTTGGAAGCAATGAATAGTGGCGCTCATTTAGCGTCAATCAATTTCATTCTCGTGTCGAATTGTCAGATTAAATCGGAAAAGTCGGTTAAGTACTAAAAACATTCAAAACATGACTTCCATTGAGCAACGCACTTTTTTTCCTTGCTTTTTATTACTTCTTTTTTTTCCCTTTCTTTTCTCATTAATTTTTCCTTCCTTTTCTTTTCTCCTTTTTCCGCCCTTTCTCCTTTTTTTTCTTTTCTCTTACCTCCGCCTTCTCTTTTTGTCTTATCCTACACCTCCGTTTTTTGCTTTTCTCTTCCACTTCCTTCTGCTTTCCTCTGTCTCTTCCTTCTGCTTTTTACCTGCACCGTTCTTTCTCTCTCTCTCCATCTTTTTTTATCCCACTCTTCTTTCTCTCTCTTGATAGAAAATGTTATTTCTTATTTAATGCCGACCTCTCTCTCTCTCTCTCTCTCTCTCTCTCTCTCTCTCTTTCTCTCGGTCTATATATATATATATATATATATAACATCCTCATCATGTGTTTCTCGCTAAGATTTCCTTCTCTCTCGTCATCTGTCTCTATCATCCATCACTTCCGGCAGGTCTTCGAGGCCACATCCTGTATCCGTACAGAGCTGTTGTACATAAGTTCGAGCTGGTGGTCCTACACTTTTGCGTCCGTGTGAAGGGGTCCATAGTAGAACGTCGCCTATAAGTTCGTCCTTGCTCCTCTAGCAGTTTTCCACATGTCTTTTTCGTCTAATTTGGATGGTATTCGTGATGGCTGCAAATTTACTGTACAGCAGCCATCACGTGAGATGTTGCTTCCTGGATTTGTCATATAGCTCGTATCATCATTGTGCAATTGCCGTCAAGCTTTTTCTCTATACTTAGTCAGCGGCCATATGGTGCATCCATACAGTAGTATGGATTCCACTCCGATAAAATGAAACGCAATTTTTTTTCTCTTGCTATATATATCGTATGTTCCTGTATTTTTCCTTACTACTTTCAACTCTGCTTTACAGTGGTCTGGTAATCAGTCTTTCTCCATATATTTCCTTGTTCAGCATTTTATGGATGTTTTCCGATCATTTCCTGAAGTTCAGAACATAACATTATTAACACATTTGTTTGTCCCGTTGAATATTCATACAGTGTTTTTTATTCCAATTTTTACTTAATGTCCCTCGGCTTCCTTGTGTTGACGAAAATCCTCTCATTAAGTATTTTTGTTATTTTACGTAATTTTCTGATCATATTGAAGACTAAACTTTCATATATTTGATCATGGTGTGTGAACAAAAGTACTGAGACAGTAATTTTTTAAATTTTAAAGACTTGAACATAGTTGAGCTATTTATAAAAAAATGTAAAGATGACTAAACTTCGCTTCCATGAGTCTGTGCCAACTTAAAAAAAATGAAAATATTCTTGGAATATTTTCTGTCCAGTTGGCAAGTCATATAGAACGCTTACCTCTCTCTGTAGAGGAGTCAGACCCCTCAAAAAAGTGTATTGTGGCAAGGACATTGAACTGCATCGAGTCGATATAATCCAGTTTCTGAGCTCTGGGAAGTATTGAGTACACCTTTATTGCCATTACTCTAAGGTCCAATCTGACCCCGAGTCGTCAGGGTCAGAGAGAACCTTATTCATCAGACTCCCATCTCTGAGGACCTTATTCATCAGACTCCCATCAATGAGTAAATTAAATCTTTTTGACAATGATGTATATTAAATAAGAATACATGGTATCTTATAGTAAAGTAAGTAAAGTTAGCGACCATAGTCGAGGGTGAGCCGAAGGCTCCCTTTTCGATAGCTACTACACCAAGGTGTAGGGGAGGGCGCTACTCCATTCCCAGGATTGCTCCACTTTACCCTTGAACCGTACCTTATAATACTGAGTGTTAAGCAAGGTGGTATCAAGTACCATTTTTAAAGTCTTTGGTATGACTCGACCTGGGATTGAACCCAGGTCTCCCGGGCCATTGGCGAACACTCTAACCGCTGGGCCAATGAACTGTGAATATAAAAGTACAGTATACTCAATTTCCTTTCCTTTAGGCATAGAATAACCCCAGAGGGTTGACATGCCGTTAAAAATCAAACAATCTAAATATTTTGGATAGAAACGGGATTTTTCAAATGCAGAACCCACTATACTCTCTCGATCTCTCCGTGACTCTCTTTTTGCTAAACCTAAAATTAGCCGACAAGGATAAAATTTAAGTATATGGAAGACGTTGAAAGAAATAGTATGGCGTAGCTTTACATCATCTCAAAGGAGAAGTTCTTTGAAAAATACTAACAGAGACTATTTGGAGAAAAAAAATTCAATCACTATTCATTTCTGTCTCGGTAAACACAACTTTAATTTCGATACTTTGGGGGGGGGAAACTCGTAATTTCAAGACTATTTTTGATCACAGAACAAATTAGTAAAGGCCGTTGTATTCATCATCTTGCTGTATGGGAGCAATTATTATTTATCACAAGACACCGTTCTTTATTCTTTTATTCATCTCTTTAACGAGAATATCACTGTCCAGAAGAATCATAGAACAATCGCACAGTGCTGCCGCGAGATCAAACAAAATTCGAAAAGCTTCGTTAGTTCAAATGAAGTCGGTCTGTCTTACAAGTTTTTCTCGTAGGTTCGATCTAAATGCTCCAACAGCGAAGCCTTGTAATAAAGCTGCCTTTACACTCCCCCCTCTCTCTCTCCCCTGTCCTGTCGAATTCGCCTGTAGAATACGCCTATTGCACCTCTGCAGAGGGGTAAGACCCCGCCTCATAAGGCTACCTGTTGTTCATGAATGGTGACACTAACGCTTATGACGGGATCCTAATGGCTAAGCAGTCCGTGATCCAGCAACCAAAGTAGTCGCGTGACTTGTAACACTCCATTTTGGCCCTTATCGGCTAGACGGTCTGTCATAGAGACGTCATCCGATCAATCGACAGGTCATATCAGCCCTCTTTGATTACTGCAAAAATCAAAATCAGAGGGAGATGGCTGTAGGATCAATCATTCTGAAGAAAGTCTCATGCCCCTTGAAAATTAAAACCCAGTAACTAGATGCAACTGTTAATATACCTTGATATCCCGAGACAAATGGGTTTCACTCGAGGCATACTCTCCAGTGGGGTTCCATCGCGAGTAGGATAGTCAAGATGGACAAAAATATATACCAAATTTCAAAAGATGCCATAATTGCCAAATAAACGGACACTTAATGAAGCTTGCACTAAAGGGAGGTAAATGGGAACTGCCGAGCAATCGAACCAGACCATATAGAAGAAACGCGTAAAATAATTGAAACTGTAACAATTGTCATGAAAGCCACCGAGCAGATTCAGAACAGTACAAAAACTGGAAAAAAGAAAGAAATTAAATCCACCCCAAACTCTACATTTCCAGAAGCATAAAGACTTGTTGAAATTCCTTTCATCAAACGAACTTTTGCAAAAATCACCAAAACTCTCCAAAATCCTAAGGAAAATCGAGTAAATCCTCGAATAAAAGCAAAAGAAAAAAAAAGAACTGATTGACCTACTAAATGATTGCAAATAAAATTATCAAACCCCTAATAATATCAATTAACAAACTAAACAACACATTTCAACAACTACTACCCCACCTAATGGAATGCCAGCTACAAAAAGTAGACACATATCAACTTCAAGTACATAGGAAAAAAAGAAAACCAAAAACCAACTCAAAGCCCAGAATAGAAACTAAAAACAATTCAAAAACATAGAGCCTATGGAAACCGAAATGGACACAACACCCACAATCCAAAATACGAAAATAAAATAAAAATATCCAAAATCCGCAAATAAAACTCATGGCGTATAAAATATTACAGTAAAATATAAAAAATCACAACAAAACCAACTTTATAACAAAACAGAACATACGGACTATATATACTCTAAGGATCGAACACCAAAATACCCACCCGATAATCCAGTGGAACTGCTACAAGGCGAATTACAATGAACTACTCCAATTAATAGCTAAACAAAACCCTACAACCATATGCCTTCAACAGATTTTCAAAAATGCAGAAACCAACCACATATGAAAAAACTATTAAAAATATAAGTACATTCACGATACTGGATTAAGAGCTTCGGATCGATTATCAATCCTAATAAAGAAAAATATCCCCCAAAGTAAAATCGACAATCTTAGCAACATTTCAAAAAACTGTTTCCATTTGTTCACAAATTTTCACCTCATGACCCATAAATGAAAAAGAGCTAAACAACTTAATATAGCAACCCCCTGAACAATTTATCTTAATGGGAGATTTTAATTGCCACAACATAAAATGAAGAAAAACAACAATCAAACAGGCCAAACCCGCGAAAAAAATCATCAATAGCAATAATCTATGGCTCCAGAATCGGGAAAATCAAACACACATCTTCACCAATTCTCTGTTACATTCTTTGCCACAGACCTAACACTTAGCGACCCATCAATCTTCTTAGAAGTGAAGTCTTGTAATAAAACTGCCTTGAGGGTATACGAAGACCCTTTTAGCAGTGACTACTACCCAATAATAATAATAGAAGACTCAGAACCACCAAGAATTCAAAAATCCCCACGATGGAATTTTACAAAAGCAAACTGACAATCCAAATAAAATCTTGAATTACGATTCTAATCACAGAAATAAATACAAACCAAAATAACCATAATACATATAAGCAATACACTCAGTCCCAGAGCCACAAAACTATCCCCAAAAACCCAACAAAACTGGGTTAACGAAGGAGTGGAAAGGCAACATAAGAGAACTTCATGCAACCCTTAGGATATTCAAAACAACAGCCCACATCAGAAAATGTAAACAAATATTTAAAAAAAAAACAGAGCCGAAACTCGACGCACCACTAAAGATGACAAAAGATACTCTTGGAGAACCTTTACCTAAAAAATACTCTCATAATAATCCAAAAATAATTTGGTACATTATCAAAAAAATATCCAGCAAGAACATCAAAACTCTAATTAATCCCCTCTCTTAAGGGCACATAAATACACCTCGTGAAAAAACGTATAACCAACTTGATTGCAGCAAAGTTTGCTCAAGTATCATCTACAAAATACTCACAACGTCTCCAATAGAAAGCTTATGCATAAAAGCTAATGTACACCATTTCTTCTTGACAAGACATAAACTTACTATACTCAAATTCGTCTAGGTGGGTGTCCTCGTGGTGTAATGGTAAAAGCGATGGACTGCAGAATCGTAGTACGCGAGTTCGTACTCCAGGCGCGCTATTATGTTCACTTTCGGGCAAATACTCTTGGGAAAGGTATGAACCCCCTTATCCTCCCAGCTATGGTTTTAAATAGTACCACTACTGTTCTTCTAGGAGAATGGCTTTGGCATTAAATAACCTACAAAGGTTGATATGCCATTAAACAAAGAAACCAAACCAATCAAATTCATCTCATGCCCTCAAAACCACACCCATATCTGCTGCATAGAAATAAGATACAAAAAGCTGTTTGCATATAAATCAAAGGCGACCAAATCATGTAATCTAAGAATCCAAAACCTCAATTAAATGAAAACCAACCGCAAAATAAGACGTACTATCATCCTGAAAATAATCCCACACAAATAAAACTAGAACTAACCAAATTATCCAAAACCAAATCACACCCTCATCACTTTCCGAGAAAAATTCCACATCCGAAATAATTTCACTGATAATCAACACAAATGGGCTTAAACAGGGAATAAAAGTTAGTTGTAATGCCAGAACCTAGAACTGCTGAAACGTCTCCCCGAAGAATCATCAATCTATTGTGCTGAATTAACAGCTACTGACCTAGCTATAAACATAATAACTAAATTCAAGTCTTCCAAATTTATCATCCACTCAAACTCCAAATCAGTCCACCAAGAGCTATAGAACAAAGATATATCAACCCCTCTTATCATAAAACTCCTAAGCAAAATGAAAATTATTTCCAAAAATAATAGCATCATTCTCACCTGGATACGAGGTCACGTTAGTATAAATGGAAATAAAAGGATAGACAAACCTGCAAAAAAAGGTACTCCTAGCCGACAAAAATCTCATACACTCATCTAAAACTCACCATAAACCAATTCCTCCTTGACCAATGGCAAAAATCATGCTCCAATGTATACAAGATACCATCGGTGAGTGGCCGGTAGATTATAGAAGAAACACAAACGGTCATACATTCCAGACTGCATTGGTCACATCACCCACCCACTCTTAAAAAGAGAAGACACTCCAATGTGCTCAATGTACAATGTACTCCTGACAGTTGAAAACATTTTCTTAAACTATGACAGTTTCAAACAAACTCGCCCAAAATATTACCAAATAAGCAACCTACATGACCTTTTTCCAAAACACCGAACCAGAGAACGTCCTGGTATTTTTAAAGAAAATACCGTCATCAAAATATGATCAAATCAACCTTTCACTAAAATCTAACTAAATAAAATCAAACACTGGCATAAAAACCTATACCCTAAACCCTAAAACCCACATCAAGGACCAAACCCATATTTACCAACCCCTCCACTTGGGCAGGATATGACACAAGGTCAATTTTTAAGCGGAGTTTAACAGGTTTGAATTCAGAGTTTTCCTTCTCCTAGACTAGTTGCCTCACCAATGCTGAAGAACCTAGTCTGCCCTACTATTTACCCATAGCTGGAGGGAGAATTATTGGATTCATACCTTTCCCAAGGTGCTATGTGAAATGCAATCAATCTCGTCCAGGATTTGAACTCGTGTCGCCGTGTCCGTTTCCTACGACAATAACCATTACACCACGGGCACCTCGACATCAAAGACCAAACCAATCCAACCCTTTTTGGCATTAAATGAACCACAGTGATTGATATGCCGTTAAACATAACCCAAACATTCTCTCATTTTAGTCTCTATTTTTTTACTCCCCCTATCGATTGTGTGCGTTCCATTTATTTTTGTCCCTTTAAAAAAATCCCCCTCTCTCGTGTGTCCCCTTTCTCTCTCTCTCTTCGATGATATATCCAACCTCTTTATATTCACCCTTTCGGATTCTGTTCTCTTTTTGTTTCCCCTTCTCCTTTTCCGTTTTTCTTTCTGTCTGTGATGCTCCAATCTTCTCTTCTATCTCTCTCCGTCTCTTCTTTTTAATTTAGCCTCTCCTTTTATTTGGAATCTTCTCTATTCTTTTAATATCAGCTTCGTTCTTTGTTTCCATCCGCCTACTACTCTGGCTCTCTCGATATATTGACGCGCCTCTTTTGACCTCTATCGTATCACGCTTGTTCTACTATTTCAATCACTTTTCACCATTTCTTCAAACTTATTATTCCTCCTCACTTTTTGGTTCCCAATTCTCTCTCTCCTTTTCTGTCTTCAAATTCTCTATTTTATATTGCGCCTTCTCCCTCTCTCTTTTCTCTCTCTCTCTCTCGCCCCACTTTGTATACTTTTTCTGTCGTCTAATTCTTTATTTTATATTACGCTCCCACTCTCTCTCTCTCTCTCTCTCTCTCTCTCTCTCTCTCTCTCTCTCTCTCTCTCTCTCTCACTCTATTTACCAATAGTCTGTTTCATTTCTTTCTCTCAATTTCCAATACATTCCTCTCCGGGAGACCTTTCTATTTCTCTATTTCATTCTCTATCTCTCTCTATCACACACACACACATGTATATGTGTATATAAAATTCTGATGCTCTCTCTCTCTCCAAGTGTTTTGGGAGGGGGTCCCGTGGTATTGTGGTTAACGTGCCGGATTGAGACAGTGTAATGAGTTTGAGCTTCAGCACACGCTATTACACTTTCTTTCTGACTAATACCCTTGGAAAAGGTATGAACCTCTTATCATATTTACCCAACCCCTCCGCTCGGGCAGGATATGACACAAGGTCAATTTTTAAGCGGAGTTTAACAGGCCTGAATTCAGAGTTTTCCCTCTCCTAGACTGGAGAACCCAGGCTGCCCTACTGTTTACCCATAGCTGGAGGGAGAATAATTGGATTCATACCTTTCCCAAGGGTATTAGTGCAATGTGAAATGGACTCTCGTCCAGGATTTGAACTCGTGTCGCCGTGTCCATTTCCTACGACGATAACCATTACACCACGGGCACCTCCATATGAACCTCTTATCTTCCAAGCTATTGATTAAATAGTACCACTACTATTCTTTCACAAGGATGGCTTGGGTATCAAATAACTCATGAAGGTTAATGTGCCATTAAACAAAGAAACCAAACAAGATATCCTCTTTTTTTCTTTTAGTATTTAATATAGACGCCAGATATCACGTCAAATGTGGCCTCATTTTTATTACCTCACTTTCACTTTGGATATCTAAGTCTGATACCTTCATTTTTGTTCTTTCCTATTCATTCCCCCCTCTCTCTCTCTCTCTCTCTCTCTCTCTCTCTCTCTCTCTCTCTCTCTCTCTCTCGTCCGCACACTCATTGTTAAGTTCATTCTGGTTGATTTTCCCCATTCAACAAACCCTGAATTCTTCTCTTCAGTCTTGATCAGTATAGTTTGATATTTTATTAAACTTCCCTTTTTCCTTATTGTTCACATGGTTACATAGACCGCCCTTAGGCTGCTGCTACTGCTGCTGCAAGCAAATTAAATGCAATCATAAAACTTGTAATGAAATTTTAACATTTCAATCCATTAAGACTTCAATGATGAATATTCGTAAGGAAAAAAAAAAATTGTCTCGCATGGAATGCACTGAAAATGACGCCAACTTTAATGAATAAGATAAGGTTTGATTTGTTTTACTTAACAGGATATCAAACCCTTATGGGTTATTTAATGCTGTTATTGGATAAATGTTTCAATAGTTCATTATAATCATAACAATTTATATTTTCAACGTTATCTGACAATCATTTTTAGTCCCACTTTTTGGTCAATAATAATAATGATATTTTTGCAGACATTATCTTTACTCCTGGAAATGTAATATATTACATAAAAATGTGTGTATATATATATATATATATATATATATATATATATATATATATATATATATATATATATAATCGATAGGGCTTAGAATACACTGAGGGAGTGTCCTGGGTATATCATTTAACTACATCTGATGGTGAGACTCTAGTTTTGGAGATCTGGGGAGTGTAGAGTAAAATTTCATTGCCATAACTCCTTAGCCCACTCTGTCCCAGTCGGCTGGGACTGTAGAATACACCGACTGCACCTCTGCAAAGGGTTAAGACCCCCCATGAGTGTCCTAGATATGACATTAAACAGTCTGATGTTGGAGCTTTGGGGAATGCAGAGTACTCCTTCATTGCCATCGCTCCCAGGTCCACTCTGGTCCGACGTGGTAGCACCTGATAAGGGTCCAATCTATGGGTTAAATAGAACTAACAGCATACTTATGCCAAACTGAGTTGTTCGATTAAGCTGAATAGCTTGAAATAAAAATGTATTTTCACAATTAAAACGTACTTACATTTAAACTGCGTGATTATGCTAAACTGAATTGTTTGAAATTGAACTTTTTTTTTACATCGAAACTGTACTTACACTAAACTGAATTGTTATAGATAAGTGCTGGAATAAACTGAATAGTTTGAAATAGAAATGGTTTTGACAATTAAACTGTGTACTCATGCTAAACTGGGTTTGAAATAGAACTGATTATTTACATAAAAATGGATTTGGTGTTAAATAACCTAGAAAGGTTGATATGCCATAAAACCCAACCAACCAACTAAGCCCACCCTGACCTGGAGTGGTAGTGCACATTAGTGTCACATCTGTGAATCAAACTGTTGGATATCGATACAAATACTTGATACCGTATATCTGTAAAGTATTTGTATTAAGAATAGTTACTCGAAGCTGTGATGGTTTCCTAAAGATTATTAATCATTCCTTGAAACTCTTTGACTGGACAAAAAAAAAATTATTATTTGCAAACAGAAATGGTTATTTTAAACTATATATTATTAGTATAAGATAGGAATACTTAAAACTAAACAACTGTTTGCAAATTATTTGTATATGATGGAAATACTTGATGTCATATAAAAACAGTTGATTCTCTATCCTGTAAGCATAAGATAACTCTAGAAGCGTTAACCTGCCATTAAAATCAATCTATTCATTTTTTTTTTTTTGTTTCTATTTTTGGGTGGTTGCATTTATTTTCGAAGATGTAGTGAATTTTATCCTCTTTAAAATTGGCGATTCCATCTGTATTTTATATCTTATAGTTTTTATGTAATCATGGGATTTTCGCAAGTGCACATTCTACACTTTGATCCCAGTATTCATTTCCCTTCCCATTAAGTAAAATTCGATAGAAGATCGGATTGATGTAGGATCGAGGATAAAAAAATGACCCAATCTTCGTGAACTATACCAAGAAAAGATCAAACAACTCCATAGACTTAAATTGAGGAAATTCAGTATCGAGACTTAAATCCCAAGGATCAGGCTTGCTTTTTTGTTCATTTTTTCTGCATTCTAAGGAAAAATAGATAATCGATTTGGATCCCTGGTCGAAAACTAAAAAGCTAATCTTCGATCATTGTCAGAAATCATGGAACGATTCTTTGGATAAAAGTTAAAACGCACAAATTCAACATACTGAAGTATCAATCCATAAGTAAATCATTATTTTTGACAGGAACTATGCAATGAGTTATCAATATTTGTGTATATGTGCAGGAGGGAGAAAAAAATAAATTATTTAGATTCTGTAAATAAACAAAACTGATAGATCAATGCATAGGCAAACAGATATTCAGTTTAGGAAAAAAAATGTTAAATTGAAAGATATTGTTTTGAATCTGATGTATTATAAATCTTCCAAAACGTTTCTGAGTTATTTTCTTTTTTTTTCTCATTGATTTAAGATCCTTGCCAAATAAAACAAGCCTTTTTGTTTCGATCTTTTCTTCCTTATGATGAAATTATTTTGAGTTATATATATATATATATACTCACACAAACATGTATATACACTCACAGGGATATATTTATGTATGCTTGAATGTGCACGTGTATGAAAAAGGAATTAAAAAAAGCAAGTAACACTAATATAATCCTGATATCCATCTGATGATTGCGCATTTTACTGTCCAAGAAATTCAGTTAGTGACAGTATTTAACATTGTGAACATATAAGATTTTTAATCGACTTTCCTTAATAACGGTATCAACCAGTTTAGAAACTTTCTCGTACATTTTGATTAAACTCTCCTATAGAAATGTTTACACGACGCGCATATATATATGATAACAACGATCCAAGTGGAGGGAGAGGTTTATTGAGAGGTCGACACTATAGCGTTTCAGTTCTACTGAACCATCATCAGGACAATGAGGGTGATATTAAAGATTTTAAGTAAACGATGGATGTTTAAAAATGCAAAATACAAAAACCTAGGGGAAAATTTGTATAATACAAGTTAGCCGTTCAATTGGCGAATCAGCGTTTGTTGTTTTAAATAACGTCATTTGACTTATTCGGAATATTGTATAGAATTTCTGACTCGAAATCTTTCTCGATAAATAAACGTAACTTAAATTCTATACAGTATTCCTTATAAATCAAATGACGTAATTTAAAATAACAAACGCTGATTCGCCAATTAAACGGTTAACTTTTTCTTATTATACAAATTTTCCCCTAGGTTTTTGGATTTTGCATTTTTAAACAGCCATCATTGACTTAAAATCACTAATATCCCCATCCCTCATGGTCCTAATGATGGTTCAGTAGAACCGAAACGCTATAGTGTCGACCTCTCATTAAATCTCTCCTTCCACTTGAATCGTTAACAGTTTTTTCTACATATTAGATTGCAATCCTTTATTTACTTTATATATATATATATATATATATATATATGGAGAGAGAGAGGGAGGGAGGACCTGATTCTAGAAATTCAAAAAACAGACTAGCAATGACCCCACTGAGATGTGAAAAAATGGGTTAACTGAATTTTTGTTTATAAGAAATGCTATTAAATTTATCATGCAACGTGAGAAAGCACGTGCGATACCTTGTCTTCATCAGACACCAACCAGGGTTGATGCTGCAGTTTTTGTGGCTAAGGTGGTACTCCAACCGCTGGCGTCAGCAGCAGCTTTTGTCACCGTACAGGGTATGAAGACAAAGTGAAAGCTCTTCTTTGTTGCTTTAATTCATAATGTTGTTACAGGCGTTTGCTTTCAGTAATTAATGGCGTGCTCATAAAAATCGCCATAAATGATCATTCATATAACGTGCACATTTCACTTGCGCACGTTTGGCCATGGTGTCACGAGCATTTTGTTTTCGTCGATTTGGTGGTTTTTCCTTTTTTATATTTTCTGTTACTGGGCCAAACCATTCATGTAGAATTAAAGCAATGTTTATTGCATAATGTGAACATTTTGGATCATTCTGTTTAAATTTTGGTCACGTAATACTACTTTTTTTGACATGATTTTCGAAACGTTTAATGCATTAAATTACAGGAATATTATTGATAATAATTTTATGATAAAGATTTGTTTTTCATGACGATATTGTTTATTTTCTTGAGTAAATCATTAGAATAATTAATACTTGAAATGCTAATCTAGCCTAAAGAAGATGTTAATATTTGGGTCAAATACTTGGCGATTTTATAGGGCTCACTTGAAATTATTACCCTAAAAGGGTTTTCTAGTTTGAGTTTTTGCAAGTCCGTATATTTTTGCAATTCTACGAGAGTAATTATGTGTGTGTGTGTGTGTTTGCATATACATTACTGTATGTGAATGTTTGTGTATACATTACTGTGTGTGTATGTGTGTGTGTATACATTAGTATGTGTATGTTTGTATACATTAGTATGTATGTATACATCAGTGTTTTTTAATTTCTAAAATGATATACATCTCTTTTTGGACCTATTCATTTTGAAATATTTACTTTTTCCTTTCTTTTGACCAACACAAAAAAAATTACACACACACACACACATATATATATATATATATATATATATATATATATATAATAAAATTTTATTTGAGTAGATTTGCTGTATATGTGTGCATATATATATATATATATATATATATATATATTTCCTCTTTTACATATATATATATATATATATATAGTTGTGCTGATAACAGGGAGTTTCTTTGCTCTCTCTCTCTCTCTCTCTCTCTCTCCGTTCCAACTGGCTATCATTCCTAGCAATTCCTCTGGATAGCATTTGTGTCTGCAGAGAGCTTATGTATTGACCAACACTGGTGCGTCGAAGGCGGTATGAAAAAGTCACTTATGAGTTCTTTTGTGCGTCTCCAGTAGTCCTCAGCATGTCTTGCTCCTCATACATCGATAGTTTTTGAAATGGGAGTTAGGTGTCCGTACAGCAGCTGTTTTGTAGAGTGCTGCTTCTAAGATTTGTTCAAAATGGCATGTATAATTTTTTGTCGTTCCCATCTAGCTTTTTCTCCGTGCCTTTCATTGGAGTTGAAGTGGTGCATCTATCCAGTAGTACCGCTTGACCACAGCTTGGAATAAATCCCGTTATTTTTTATTAACAGAATCAGATTTATATATGATCGACAACATTTCCAATCGTTATCCACAACTTCCTTATACGTATTTTGACATCTGCCTAAGCTGAATTCCTACTGCATCGTTTGGAGCATGCAGACAGAGGCATTGACCGCTTCGTGAATGCAAATAAAATCAAGTTCATGTATGGTGAAAAAAAATAAAGAAACCATCTCCAATTTAAGTAGTAATCCTCTGGATTTAGTAGAATAGTTTACACAATTCGCCGGGGTTAGGGTTGATCTCTTGAAAGTGATGTCCACACACACACACACACACACACACACACACACACACGCGCGTTTCAGGTCGGGGGCGGAGGGGCAGTAGCACTCCTTCTGAACCCAAGCCTGGGTCTCTTTGGGCCGGCGTCGAGTCCTGCTGCCACACCCAGGGTCTGCCACCGGCCACCTGATTCCACCAGGGGATCACCACACTCTTAAGCACATCTAGGTACACTTTGGTGTTGACTTTCAAGCCGACTTCGAAGATGTGAGGTGGCATGATGTGGCCCTTACTTGAAACCACACCAAAGACCATAACCACAGCCGGAAACTTTGTTTTCATCACCCTGGGCAAGTCCCTGTTATTCGTGATAATCCAGATTTGCATGTTGAGGGTGCTGGCAATGGTCCTGTTGTCATAACTTGGATCAGTAGAGAGCATTAGTTGTACAGCGGCGCATCGCCGATCTTGCTCGTTGAACATTGTGTCACTTTCATACATCATAGAAGGCTCCTATCGCTCTTGGGATTTGTACACAACTGGCCTACTAGTAGATGGTCTGCAACAAAAAAAGAAAACCGGTTTTCATTAAACGGAAATGGAATCATATCGTCTTTTCTAGGGCGACAATTTTATCGTTCCACCCTGTATGTAAATATATGAACCCTAAAGATAAAAGGGTTGTGCTTAAGTGAACGTAAAGTGTGATTCATTAGTATAGTTACATAGCAACCCTACATTCAAAGAAAACAGTTTTTAGCTGTTGACACGAATACATCATGTCACTTTCATTTGAGTATGAATATTCCTACTTGTTATATCAGCTATCTCGTTTTCCAAGAAGAAAAAATATGCGTATTTTACAGATAAATCTTACAAGCGTGTGAAGGAGGAATTTGAGGTAACAATATTACGTTCGGTTGATAAATTCCGTTAGACTGATGAATGTTTACTTGATAGACTTGAAGCAGACCATGTTTGTAAACTACTAAAGATCTCGATGTGTCAACGCGTTTAATTCATCACCCTATAAAATATCTTAAGTTATTTTCACAGAATATGTTGTTTATAACTATTGTTTTCAGAGCTACAAAAGTGTTTTTTAAAAAAGCCTGTGTGCACAAATTGTCATAAGAAATGAAATTTAGAACCCGAGATGAAATCCAGGATGAAAATGTTTCACTTGACAGTAATCATATTTACTAACCCCTCTGCTCGGGCAGGATATGACACAAGGTCAATTTTTAAGCGGCGTTTAACAGGTTTGAATTCAGTTTTCCTTCTCCTAGACTAGTTGCCTCACCAAGGCTGAAGAACCTAGTCTGCCCTACTATTTACCCATGGTTGGAGTGAGAATAATTGGATTCATACCTTTCCCAAGTGTATTAGTGCTATGTGAAATGATCTCAGTCTCGTCCAGGATTTGAACTCTTGACGCCGTATCCATTTCCTACGACGATAACTATTACACCACGGGAACCTCCAATAATGACAGTAATGCTCTTTGGAAAGTTATGAATCTGGCTAAGGGTGAATAAGAGCGCAAACGAGGCTCTTTAGCCAAGGTTTGAAAACCAGACTAAGAGAAGAAAAACTCTTAATTCATGTCAGCTTTTCTTAGACTTTGAGTAGCATCCTGCCTAGGGTGGAGGGTTGGATCAATACATAGAAGGGTTATTTAAAAGGTTCTAAGCCTCAACCAGATGCAGAGCATTTGAGTAAATACATATAGAACCACTAGTGGTGTATTCTGTAAGAGCCAATGTTTTCACTAACTTGAAATCACATTTCTAGACTTAGATGAGGCATAAGGTTGGTGTTATTTATTAAATAGTTTGTCATCTGAAACTATCATTAAGTTTAAACTTTTATAATTTTTTGTCTACCTTAGTGTTCTTTGAATCTGATCCTTTCATAAAAAATCTTTCAGGTAAATTGGATCCATTGAAGGCGTTTACAGTAAATGCAAAGTGCCGTTTCATTGTCGAATTTAATACATCAATGACGTACAAAATCCGCCATTTTGATATCAAGACATTTGGAGAGGTGCAGCTGAAAACCAGGGAAAATGTTAGCATTAATGTACTTGGAGAAACCCTTTCAGTTCGAAGCGGTGCCAAGGTAAGGATCATTTAGTTTTTTTAGTCCTTATATTTACATACACCTCCCACCCATACACACACACACACACACACACACACACACACACACACACACACACACATCGAAACAAGAATGTTCTAGTACTTCCCCGAGCATGTTCAAAAAGGATAGTTTAAAGTTTTATATACAAAATCTAAATATATTAAAAAGATATCCACAACAATCATATTTCTTCCTCAAAATTGGGTAATACCATTACTGTCGGGTGAGTCAAAAGTTTAACAATATTTGTATATGCGTAAGTTTGCAGCGTATCACGTGACCAAAGTCGTTTATACCTTAAGGGGTACTCGCTGTGATTGGTAGTATTGTGATAGTTGGTGCGCTGACACGTTGTGTATTGTTTCACTCCGTGTGTGATGTGAAAGCCGAACAGACGAATGTGCAACATGGTTTAATTTGGGAACTTATGCTTCAGGAGTACGAACTGGACCATAACGCTTCGGAAGCAACCAAAACCATTTATTGTGCGAAAAGTGAAGTCATGATTGATCACGGTACACTAATCAAGAAAATTTGCACAAGTTACAATAAACTCGACGGTCAGGCAAAGTCTGCTAAAATCTTAGACTGTGCTCCAAGCCAAATAGGCAAATTTGGCGAGTTGTACTCGGAGGGTATCAGGCGAGGTCGTCATACCACCATCTAGTGTAGTTTGTCACCTTCCCGAAATCGGGAAAAGTATTCGCAGCTGCCGAATTGTTATTCCCGTTACCGAAATATTGAGAAACTTTTGACTCACCCTCGTATTTTTCTCTGTATGGCTTCGAAAAAATGATACCATTAATTTGAATAATTTAATATAAATTGTTTATGTAATATTTTATAACGCTGGAATGTTTAGCTATTAAAGAAAAAATGTTTTGCATCTGATCTGTTATCAGTTTATTTATTGCTAAACACAAAAAAAACATGGTGAACATTCTCTAAGTGTGATAACATCATTTTTTTTCTAGGGTTAATAGATGTCTACTTTAAATAACTTAGGAAGGCGCGCTTAGCGCAACGGTTACCGGATTAGGAATTGGAATTTGTGACCTTTGTTCAATTCCTGGACAAAGCTGTATTCATTTTACTTAGTCCTAATGCTCTTAGGAAAGGCATAAATCCATATTTTCTCCCCCCCCCCGGCAATGGGAAAAATAGTATAGCAGACTTGTTTCTTTTGGCTTGGTGTAAAGGATATAAATTATGAATTTAAACGAGTCGTACTTCGCGAAAAATTAACTTTTGGCCATATCCAAGTTGGGTAAATACTTACTTGTGATGGGTTTTTCTTTATGAATTCCATAATTTTAACCAATACTGGGTTATCTCATAATTTTTACCAATATTGGATTCAGTATTGGGTTATCTCATAATTTTTTACCAATACTGGATTATTCCACAATTTTTTACCAATACTGGATTATTCCATAATTTTTTTTACCAGTATTGGGTTATCTCATAATGTGTTTTACCAATATTGGATTATTCTACAATTTTTTACCAATACTGGGTAATCTCATAATTTTTTTACTAGTATTTGGTTATCTTAATTTTTTACCAATACTGGATTATTCCACAATTTTTTACCAATACTGGATTATTCCTCAATTTTTTACCAATATTGGATTATTCCACAATTTTTTACCTATATTTATTTATTCCGTATTTTTCACAATATCGTGTTATTCCATATTTCCTTTGCATAGTTTGAAAACAATATACCATTTTTGTAAATAGTTTATTCTTGTTTGTTCATGGAATGTTTTAGGATTCAGAATGTTCAGAAAAATTCTTTGTCTAATCTGTTTTTAGTTTATTTACTGGTAAATAAAAAAAAATCTAAGTAATATGCTCTAAGCGTCCTGGGAGATCCTGTGGTGTAATATTTAAAGTATTGGATACCGGCCTCGAAGTAAGCAAGTGTCGCGCGATTGCGTTTACTTTCAGACAAATACCCTTGGGAAAGGTATGAACCCGTTATACTACCAGTTATGGCTTAAATAGTATCACTGTTGTTCTTCGACAAGGATGTCTTTGGCATTAGATAACGCACGAAGGGTGATATGCAATTAAGTAAAGAAACTAAACTAAATCTAATCAATATGATTACATAATTTCTGCGAGAGGTTGTATAATAAAGTTTTGATACCTTTATTGTTATCTAATCAATGCCAATTTAAAAACAAACTATAAAACCAGTCTCTATACATTTTGCATGTTCTTTGGGAAAGCATTGGACTGTACAAGTACAACAAACGCCATATTCTCCATCTCCAGCTTTGAGAAACTTTTTGATTCGTTAAAGTACTTCTCAATATTAAAATTTAAAGCTGTCACGAATGGCAAAACAAGAAGGACGATTATACTACTTCACACCATATCAATAAAGTTTCAGAAATGCTACAACAAATGAGAGACTTTCTGAAATAAGTAATCTGAATATAAAGATGTGGATTTTAAATTCACTCTTCTTCGTTCTTTTTTGTCTCGGTAACACAGCTGGAGCAGTGACAGCTATAGACATTGTAGATTGGTTTGGTTTGATGCCATATCAACAATTGAAGGCTATTCAATGCCAAATCCATTTTATACAAATGAACAGTTCTATTTTAAACAATCCAGTTTAGACAACAAAGTTAAATTGTTCCAAATATTGCTATGTATCACTAACAATTCAATTAAACATCAGTCATTTATTTACAAACAGTTAAATGTAAAAACAGTTCAATTTCAAACAATTCAGTTTGGCATAGGTATGCAATTTTTTGGTTTACGCACAGATTTAAAGCAGTTCTATTTAATCCATAGATAGGACAGTATGAAGGGCTACCACTCCAGGTCATAGTGGACATGGGAGCAATGGCAATAAAGGAGTACTCCGCATTCCCCAAAGCTCTAGCATTACAGAAAACTCACCATCAAATTGTTTAGTGTCATACCAGATATGCAGTCGGTGTATTCTGCAGCCCCAACCCACTGGGTCAGACAATGCGGAACTGTAGCACTTATTTTTACTCGGTATATACTGAATAAACATATATTTATTCATATTTTTAAAAATATTTAATACTATTTTGAATAATTCTTAACATCAATGGTCAACCTCATTCATAGAAAAACAAAATTGCTTTATGTTGAACTCTACATTTCAAACGTCAAGAATCGCCAAAGCTGCGATCTCTATACTTGGAACACACTTGTATGTTGAACGTTTGGCTCACAGATTTAGACTTTTTAGACAACCAATCTAGGAAAAGAAAAACTGAATTCAACTCGGCTTTACACCGTTTAAATATATTAAACTGTGTGCTTATGCTAAACTAAACTTGAAATTGAACTGTTTTTGACATTTGAAACTGTATTTACACTAAACTGAATTGTTACATAACTGCTTGAAGAGTTTGAAATAGGAATGTTTTTGACAATTAAACTGTGTACTCATGCTAAACTGAATTGTTTTAAATAGAACTGATTTACATAAAAATGGAGTTGCTGTTAAACAACCGACAAGGGTTGATATGCCATAAAACCCACCAAACCAACCAAAACCGCTTAAACATTTACTTTGTGTTTTATACAGCTCGTGGAGGAGCGATTCGGTAAATACCGACTTTAAAAATTGGATAAAATTAAATATAGTACAGGGTCATTTAAGGAAACGGACACAGAAAGATGATGTTATTTCATTTTACTGGTAGAAAGGACTTGTCTTGAGGCCTTAAAACTACATTTAACATACTTTCTAGTTACCAAGCCTTTTGTTTCTTTGTTTTATAACATATCAACGTTCGTAATTTGTTCAATACCAAAGAAATCCTGGTAGAACAGTAGAGCTACTATTAAACTTAGAGTTTGGGGATACAAGGTTTATGCTTTTTCCAAAAGGGAACATCATATCCAAGCTGGAGTTCGAACTCGCTTACACTGATGTCGCAGTCCAGCACATTAGATACTATGCCACGAACACTTCCCACTTTATTTTGGTAGACAAGTCGACCGATAGTGGAAGAAGATGAAGAATTTGTTGCGCCAATTTTACTCGTGTAAACAGCTATAAAAATATTGGCATTTAGAATCCTAGATAGTATGCGGGCTCTTACACTGTTAGAAAATTAACTCGACCCCGAAACAAGACACAAACATCAAAAAGAGAATTTGACGTAATACCGTTTGGCGTTAAATGGAAGTATATTTATACACATTTTCGACTGTGAGCCAAACGTTGGGAATACGAGGGTGTTCAAAGTATCGAGACAGCAGCATTGGCGATTAATGACACTTGAAATATAAATCAGACAGTTCAACATAAACCAATTTTTTTCTATGAATGTGGTTGACCAATGATATTAAGAATTATTTAGAATAGTATTAAATATTTTTAAAATGTAAATAAATATATTTTTTTCTGTATATATCGCGTGAAAATAGAAGAAACCAAAATCTAGGTAACTAGCAAGAATGTTGAATGTATTTTTAAGGCCTGAAGACAATCCCTTTCAAGCAGTAAAATCAGAACGTCATCTTTCTATGCCAGTTTCCTTTAATGGCCTTGTGTTAAATTTAACTTAATTCAATTAAAATAAAAAAGGCTCTTTTTTAAGTCTGTATTTACCGAACCCCTCCATCACAAACAGGATGTAACATTAATTAAATATTTAAGCGGAGTAAAGTTGATTTGAATTCAATTTTCCTTTTTCTAGACTGGTTACCTTGATTTTTTTCTGATCAGATGAAAACTAATGTTAAAATACATTTTTAGGGCAAAATAATCTTTACATTTCATTGGCGGGATATAATATTCCCTTTTTGTATAAATTGATATTGGACCTTGTATAAAGCATTGTTAGAATCTTGTTATACGCAATAGAAATGTCTAGAGTTAAGTGTTAAAGTAATTGAATTGTAATTTCTCTCTACTTTAAGCTCTTTTCCAACGATATGGTTCTCAAGTTCATCAATATCACAGTTGAACCTTTTGGTCAAATCACAGCCAATAAAGGAGCACCGGAAATGGTCGCAAATAAAGGTAAGAACTTATCAAATATCATTTTGAGTTAATGACTAAATACATAAGTATAATGTGTGCTTCTATGTTGCTGTTGTGTGTATTTATAGTTACAGAAATTATTTCGTGAGTCAGGAACTAACCTATTACGGTTTCACATAAGCGGCTCATCAGGGTACCTAATCCCGACTAACAAAGTATGGAGAAAACCTATTTTTATATTAAAACAAACAAAAAAAAAAACTCACACCGGACGGCAAATTTGCATTAAAAAAAAGTTTATTATCAAGAAATATATTTTAAAAAATATATAAACTATTTTGCTCTACTTAGTATTGAGTACTTTTTGTACTTGTAGCTTAGCAGTAATTTACGGTGTTTTTTTTTCTTTTGACCAATCGATTGCGTATCTGTTGATTTTTTTTTTTTTCAATTGGTGTGACAAGGTTGGCCTTTTCTTTTTTTTCCAATACATATATTTTCCCCCTAGATAATGATTCGGTGTATATTTTTATCCTCGAATTACTTGCGTTTTTTTTTCTCTTACCGTAAGTGCTATTATTCAGTAAGTTATTTAATTTTATATATATATATATATATATATATATATATATATATATATATATTGAATAAATAAATATTACGTTTCATGAAGTTTTGTAGTCATCATCTGCCTGGTAATTGTTGTTTGTAAAACCTCATGAGACCTAAGGTTGCAGCCAAACTTCCATGTCATTAAATATATAAATCTAATATTATTATTATATAATAGCTCTATCTCAGCTATTGAGCACTCTCCAAATTATATCGTACTTGGTTCGCCACAAAGTCAATTAGTGACAGCCAACACTGTCACAATATATATATATATATATATATATGGGTGGGTGTGAGTGGGCGCGTACATTATTGTGTGTGTATATATGTACGTATTTATTTGTAAGTGTATGTATATATATATATATATATATTTGTGTGAAACTGCACATATATATGCGTAAGTGCACATATATGTGTGTAATTCTGTATATATACTTGTGTGTGTAAATGGGTGTGTATATATATATATATATATATATATATATATATATATATGTGTGTGTGTGTGTGCGTGCGCGCGCGTATATATAAGTTGTAAGTATGTATACTGGGTGCGTGTGTATGTACACGTATTGTGTGTGTGCTTGTCTCTGTAAACACGCGTGCACACACACGTGTATATATATATATATATATATATATATATATATATATATATATATATATATACACCCACAAAGCAGTCTTAAATCTCGTGTATAGTCTCAATACTTTGGCAAACATCGGAAGTCTATTTTGTGCTTCTTTTGCATAATAATGTTTGATCTCAATATGACTGGCGATGAAAAATGAATTGTATATGACAAACGACGATATTTCATGCAGAAACTGAAAAGAGCTCAAGGAGCGAAATATACGCACTCAAAACCAAAGCCGTTGGGTGGTCTGTCAACCTCGAAAACGTCTTGAATCCTGGCAAGACCGAAACTAGTTTGAAAAGGCAAGAACTGCAACGTTTAATATCCAACATAATCAATTGAAACGGACTCATTCTTTTTTCATAACAACACTTAACTACAAGACTCCCAAATAATTCTGCAAAAATTGAATGAACTGAGCTACAGAACTTTATTTCTCAGCTTACTTACCAGACCCTTCTTCCACCGCCTATCACTTTTTCAAACATTTTGACAACTTCCTACAAGAGAAGCTCACACACAATATAGCAGATGATCAAAGTGTCTTCGAAGAATTTATCGATTCTAGGACTGCAGAATTCTATGATACTGATATAGACTTATTTATATCTGGTTTAGTTAGTTTAACGGCATGTCATCACTTGTTGGGTTATTTAATACCGAAGACAGTTTTTTAAGCAACTGTAAGATTTAAAATTAACAAACGATAATCATTTTTTATGAATTATAACTTCAACTGGCTATTTTTAATCTAAATAAGTGTTACATATTGACCCTCGACCGAGCCGTCAATCAAAAGATTCACCTGTGTAAATAAGCGGAAGCAGGTGGGTATCAAACAAAAATATAACCAGGACACTGACGACTTGAGTCAGTTGGAGATAGGATGCCAGCGGAGTGAGAACCAGCTCCAGACAGAGGGCTTGGGCCCTCAGTGACCCACGGTTGAGCAGCCCAGCCAGAATGCGAAAGAAGTGCTGCAAAGGTCAGAAGAACTTGGGGTTAGTCTGTCTCCAACTCACCTCACACACACAATCAACATCAACCCTTTCGAACATAAAGTGTGAGAGGTATATTCTTTATAAAGAAGTGTGTTCGTTCGTTCATTGAAGTTCGTTAATATGTTTGATTATGTTCCGCATATATTTATATATGTATACGTATTTGACTATACAACATAATTTCTTTTAATCATCAATTTTTGAATCTGCTTAAAAAGAGCATTTAACTCAAAATAAAAAGCTTTATTGGTTTAGGGCCGAATACCAAATTGTGTTTAATATATCCTAAAATTAAACTGAAATTTGATAACAGGTTCTTCAATATGAATGATGGTAAAAATTGATGGTTATATCAAAAGAATGACGGTGATGGGGAGTCCACGAGTTGTAATTGTCAACGTGCTGGATTGCGACATCGTAGTAAGCGAGTTCGAAATCTAGTCGCGCTATTACGTTCAATGTCGGACTAAAACACTTAGAAAAATATATGAAACCGCTCATTTTCCCAGATATGGGTTAAATAGTGTCAGTATTATCCTTTAACAAGGATGACTTTGGTATTGAATAAGCCATGAAGGTCGATATGCCATTACAAGAAAAAAACGAAAGAAAGCTGACACAGACGGCTGGAGTTGCGGATTACACCGACTGCATCTCTGCAGAGGGGTAAGATCCCCCAATGAGTATCTTGTTGTGGCCCTAAACAATCTGATGGTGAGGCTTCAGTAATGCTGGAGCTTTGGGGAATGTGGAGTACCCTTTTTATAGCCATTGCTTCCAGGTCCACTCAGGCTTCAAAGTGATAGCACCTGATATGGTCCTATCAATAGGTCAAATAGGACTAAACTGTACTTCTGTTCAACTGAATTACTCGAAATAGAACGGTTTTTGACATTTAAACAGCATACTTATGCTAAACTGAATAGTTGAAATAGAATTTTTTCTATATTTAACTCTCTATAGACAAAAAACTGTATTTATGCTGACCTTAATTGCTTGAAATAGAAATGTTATCATATTTAAATTGTATACTTATGCTAAACTGAATTTCTTGAAATAGAACTTGGCCCAATCATCTGGGGTGAAAGAATAAGTGATTGCATCTCTACAGAGGGGTTAGACTCCCCCAATGAGTGTCCTGGATATGACACAAAAAGTCTGATGGTGAGGCTTCAGTAAAACTGACGCTTTGGGAAATGCAAAGTACTCCTTTATTGCCATCACTCCCTGATCCACTCTGGCCTGGAGTGGTAGCACCTGATAGGGTCCTCTGTATGGGTCAAATAGAATTAAACTGCGTACTTTTGCTGAACTGAATTGCTTGAAATAAAAAAATTTTACTTTAAACTGTGTGTAAACAAAAAACTGCACTTATGCTAAACGGAATTGTTTGAAACAAAACAGATTATTTTTATAAAAATGGATTTGGTTTTAAATAACCAACAACGGTTGATATGTCATAAAACCCAACTAACCAACAAAAAGGAAAGCTTAAACAGTACAAACAATGAATTTTTACCCAAGCCCCGTCCTCAAAAGATCTATTATACACATGTATTCAACTTTAAAAGATATTTCCCCTTAAAGTGAGGGGGATCTTCATAGCGTAGTGGATAACATGCTGGACTTCGACTTCTTAGTGAGTAAGTTCGACCTCCAGTCGCCCTATTACGTTCATTGTATCGACACAAAACTGTTGTATATAAGTTCTAGCTGGTCGTTCAACCCTTGCTTGTCCATGTGCGGGGGTCCACAGGAGTACATTCCTTGTGAGTTTGTCCTTACTTCTCCAGCAGTGCCCCGCATGTCTGGTTCGTCTAATTTGGATAGTTTTCGTGATGGTTGGTAGATAGCCATTCAGCTGCTGTTTTGTTGAGTGTTGCCTCCCGGACTCGTTCAATATTGCTCGCAGCACTCTTGTGTAATTGCTGTCAAGCTTTTTCTCCATCCGTTTAGTTAGTGTCCATGTGGTGCATCTATATAGCAGTATCGACACGACCGCTGCTTGGAAAAAACTACGTTTTATTTTATCGGTCAAGTCTGACTTCCATATAACCGATAGCCTATCGAGAGCTGTCCATGCCTTTGCTAGTCGTGTGTTGATATCATTCTCAGTTAATGAGACCCTGCACCTGAGGTAGATTAACATGTCCACTAGCTTCAAAGACCACCTTTTAGAGTTGTGATGTTGCCTCTTTGATTAAAACACATGTATTCTGTCTTGTGTGCGTTGACATGTATGCCTACGCCAACTACCGCTCGTTTCAGGCTATGTAACAGGGATTCGTCTTGGATGGGTGAATTTGCTAGAAGTGCTATGTCATCGGCCTAGTCTGCGTCCGTAATAATCTGTGTGGGATATCTTCTGCGTCTTTTCTTTCCTAGCGTAAAACCGTTTTCTTTCATTAAATCTCTAGACCTTCTAAGAACATAGTCTAGAAGCCTTTATACTCGAAGTTATTAGTTTTATATTTCCACTTATGTTCTACTTGGATGGCTTAGGCATTAAATAACCCACGATGGTTGATGTACCATAAAACAAAGAAATCAAGAACACGTTCCTCACTGAGAGAACCTGAGAGTAATGGCAACGAAGTAGCACTCAACACTCTCTTTAGATCTAGAACAAAAGTCACACCAATAGATGTTATCATACCCAGAAAACCTATTTTGTAGCAATTCTTACTCTTCTGTAGAAGATAAAGGCGTATTCTAAACCCCACCGATAGGTCAAATTATATATATATATATATATATATATATATATATATATATATATATATATTGTATTTTGAAATAGGAAGATCCACGAAGAGATTTGTGTTTTTTAAATTCATCTATTTTGTTCTTACATACGTGTTATATATATGTTTTCAGCTTGTTGATTTTGTCAGGCACAAGGCCTTTTTAATGAGGTACTCAGTGAGACTTGAACTCACTCTTGTTTCCAGTATAAATGACCCTTGGCTGGTCAAATTGGTTTTTATCATATTTACCAACCCCTCCGCTCGGGCAGGATATGACACAAGGTCAATTTTGAAGCGGAGTTTAACAGGTTTCAATTCAGAGTTTTCCTTCTCCTAGACTAGTTGCCTCACCAAGGCTGAAGAACCTAATCTGTCCTACTATTTACCCATAGCTGGAGGGAAAATAATTGGATTCATACTTTTCCCAAGGGTATTAGTGCTATGTGAAATGCAATCAGTTCAGGATTTGAAATCGTATCGTCGTGTCCAATTCCTACGACGATAACCATTACACCACGGGCACCACGGTCAAATTGGTTTTTATAGGGGTCGTTTTTCCTCATTCCTGGAGTGTGTTTACTTTGGTCTGCTTTACCCTTCTTTGATATTTGTTTGTTTATAGTTGTGTGTGTGTTGGCGTTGGGGTGGTTTTGGGTTTCACTAAAGGCTTTTTGTGTGTGTGTGTTTGTGTGTGTCTTGGAGAGTTTTGTGGTTTTAAATTTAATGGTAGTTCTTTCTCTTTTTTTTTTTTTTTTGTATATGTATACGTATGTCTGTGTATGTGTGTGTATATTTTGAGTTTTTTCTTTCGTCTGAGAACATGTTTGGCATAAGGTCTAGTAAATGGGTATTAAATGAGATTTTAATTTACAAGTATTTCTAGTTTGAATAGTTTTTAATTACTTATGTTTTTGTGTGTGTATATATATATATTTCCGTTTGTGTGTGTATGGTTCGTATTTTATTTAACTTAGGTTTGAATTTATCTATGAATATATATATATATATATATATATATATATATATATATATACGAGAGAGAGAAAGAACAATTCTTTTTCACACATAACCTTTTTTCTTTCTTTTTTATTGTCGTGATCATGTATTTCCCATCGACTTAGAAAAATGTTTTAATGAGTAGCTTTGTCTATCTTCGGAAGTTTATTTCAATTCAAAATGTTTGAGAAATCAACGATTCTCACGCTCGTGAAAAAAATCGACTTCTTCAAATGGCCAGAATCCAAAAACAAAATTGCATGACTCTTTCAGTAGGAAAGAAATAAAAGCAAAATATTCAACAAATTGCATGACGCCATTGTAACTCAAAATTTGAGGATTTTTTCTTTTCTTTTTTTAAGAATTTACTTTTTTTACTTAATTTTTTAGAGTTACTTTTTACACCTACTTTTTAGAGTTTACTTTTTTACATTTACGCCCTATCGATTTCATTTAAATTGAATATGTTGTGACAAATAAATGATATCAAGTGCCTATCTGGTTTCTATATAATAAGAAATAAATAGAGACATTTAACAAAAGTTGTATTATTATAAATAAATATTTATGTACGTGTTTATCAGAATTTCAGATGATGAAATTGGAGAAATTTTCTGAAAATGAAATAAGGAAAATATTTAACGGCAGTTCAGAAAGCATTTTGTAACAATAGCCATAATGACTGACATTTAACCCTTATATTTAAAGCTTAAAAATCTACAATCATAGTACAGTGAGCGTCAGAAATACCCTGCAGGTTTTAAACTTTCATCTGTGTGATACAAGTGAATTTAGGTAAGTGGTTATAGTTGTTCAATCTCGCTAATGTCTTACTATTTATTTCCAGTATGATCAGTTACGATCATGGTTTGGACCGGTGCACACCGCGCATTTGCTGTTAAAACGTTTTTTTTATAAGACGAGGGAATCTCTAATTGCTGAACAGATCTTTTTGTGCCCATTTCAAGTTACGTCGGAATGATGCTGTTCTTGATAGAAAACCGATGCTGCTAAGGGTTGAAAATTTCAGAACCACAGGCTCATCGATTAAAACAAAGCCATCTGGAAAAATAAAATGATGCTATTCGCCCAAAAGAGGCAGAAATAATTCCAGAAACGGTTCTTGGATTTTTGTCGACAATTAAGACATGATTGTAATTAATTGTGTTTGAAGAAAAATGATAAATTAACTGGATGGAGCTACTCATTCTTCTTACTTAAGTATACCGACATTATACAGGTGACAGTTGAGTACGCATATCTGTTAGGGTCATGTCTATTGGTCAAATAGAACTGCTCAATCATTTGCTAAAGATTATTTGTTATGTGAAATCACACGGCTATGCGTGAATTATTAATATTTCAGAGGAATACTAGATAAATAGAATTACGTATGTTAGCGTTATTTGAAACCACTTAACTGAGTGCAAACGAATGATTAATGATAAAGAGAATTATTTGTGTTATATTGGAATACTTGAAACCATTTAACTGCGTGCAGACAAATTAGCTCAATCAACTCGTTTGAAAATAATGGCAACTCACAAATCATTATACATACATACATAAATAAACAGGAATTGGTTTTAAATAACACACAAGGGTTTAAAAGCTATAAAATACCGACCAATCATCAAACAAGATCAACCTATCGTTGGAGCTTAGAATATTATGACTCTATCCTCTATTGAGGAGCAAGAACCCAAAGAAATGGCGTGGTTATGATACTAAACTGAATCTGATTGTTAGATTCCATTTAAAAAGATGTGAGATGCATGGAATACCTGTTTGTTGCTATTACTCCCAGGTCCACTCTGACACAGTGTGGTAGTACCTGTTAGGATCCTATTTATGGGTCAAATAGATCAAGGTAAAAATTATTTGTAATCGATCGGGCCACATGCAAAAATCTCTGAAGAAACAACTTAACAAAAAATGTAAATATGAACTTACAACGAACGTGATTGCCTAACTTCTTGGCACATGCACCGTATAGCAAACTCAGTATATGTTGTGGGAGCCTTACCCATCTCACCATAATGGACCGTTATTAGTACTGAGACATTGCGCAGCCAGAGAGGCAGATCAATATCGATGTTATCCGAACAGTACGAGACTTCTTACCTTTTCTACGTAACTCTCTCTTGTGTAATAATAATCTGTTATCTAATATCCGTGTTTGCGTTTTCATTAGTGACCCCTTTCCGGAGCCACAACAGTATATATCGAAATATTGTACTTTTGCTCCAATGAACTAAAAGCATTGCATCATAAATTGCATAATAGAACTGTTCCAGAAAATTAAAATAAACGCTATCCTTTCCTTCTTAAGAGATTTAGGATTATATTTAAGAAAATATAAAACAACAATCAAACATACATTTTTATATATTTATCGGGGAGAGTCAAAAATTTATCAATATTTGCTTACGTGTAAGGTAGCAGCGCCTATATCAAATGACTGAAGCAGTTAAAACTGTGAAAGGTACCCGATATGGTTTGTAGAATCATGGTAGTTGGTGCGCTGACCCGTTATGCATCACTTCCCTCAGTGGAAGATTTGAAAGTCGCACAGATGAATATGCAACGTAGCCTAATTCAGAAACTTTGGGTTCGAACTGTGCCACAAAGCCACGGGAGAAACTAAAAACACTTCTGGGTAAAAAGTAATGGAGCAATTGATCACAGTACTGTAACCAGATACTTCAAGAAATTTCGCAGAGTTCGAAATAATCTCGACGATTAGAGGATTTTAAAACTGTGTATTTTTTTAGACCCTGCTCCAAAACAGAAGCAAATCCAGCGAGTAGTACTAAGAGAGTATCAGGCTTGCGAAAAATGGGGATGTGCCCGTGGTGTAATGGTTATCGTCGCAGGAATTGGACACGGTGACACGAGTTCAAATCCTGGACTGATTGCATTTCACATAGCACTAATACCCTTGGGAAAGTTATGAATCCAATTATTCTCCCTCCAGACTAGGTTCTTCAGCCTTGGTGAGGCAACTAGTCTAGGAGAAGGAAAACTCTGAATTCAAACCTGTCAAACTCCGCTTAAAAAATATTGACCTTGTGTCATATCCTGCCCGAGCGGAGGGGTTGGGCAAATATGATATATATATATGAAGAAAGCAGAAAAACAGAACAATCCAAATAGGTGAATTTATTGTGACGTAAAGTCGACGTTAAATAACGGGAACAAGTGGAACGTGTACAGGGGAAGGATACAAACTTGCACAAGGTCTTCTTGATTTTGAAGTGTTAAGAACGTGTTTGGCGCGTGGAATATTTAACGTCGACTTTACATCACAATTAATTCACTTTCTTGGATTGTTCTGTTTTTTCTGCTTTCTTCATACTGTCGGATTTAGATCCATATTTACTTTCATATATAGTCAAACTTCAGGTCAAGTTTTGGTATTTAATAAAACAAAAGTGAGTTGAAATGCTGTTTAACAGACAAACCAACCTTCTGGTTCCGAAACAAAATCACACAGTGACCAATACAAAAGCAAATTTTAGGAATACCTTGAATAGATTTTAAAAAATACTGTCAACATAAATTACAGCGTGAACCAAGGTAAGAGATAACATCTGAGTAATAAAACAAGAAAAATGGAAAGTAAACTAAACTAATAGATCGAAGAGAGAATAATAAATGGTGACATCATGAATCCATAAAAACAATGAACCGAGTCAGAAAAGCTGATAAATGGAAAAATTGAATGGTTAGTATTGATGATACATACACAGATATTAGTAAATATTTTGGATAACGATATCAGACAATGAGAGAAAAAAAGGGAAACCGATGTGTTGAAAATAACGACGAACAGATTCTTTAACATATTTTTACTTTTAGCCTGAATAATATCAAGAAAATAGGGATTTCCTGTGGTAATTGCTACAGTACTGAACTAGGACCTCGAAGTAACGAGTTCAAAATCCAATCACGTTAAATTTAAAACTAATATCCTTGGAAAAGGTATGAACCCCAGCCCCCTCGATATTGGTTAATGAGTATAACTGCTATTTTCTACAAGGATGGCTTTGGTACTGAATAACCCACGATCGTTGATATGTCATTAAACAAAGAAAACAAACCAATATAAAGAAAATAGAACTTGATACAAAATAGATTAGAGTAGACACCAGTATTTTTTTCTCGAACAACACGAATAAATATTTTCAACTCTATTTTCATTTTTCCACATTACATTTCTGAACTAAATATTTCGCACACACACACACACGTGTGTGTATATATATATATATATATATATATATGTATATACGAAACTAAATTTTATTGACCTGTTGGCATGGTTTAGAATATGTCATGTATCTCTTACAGCAAAAACAGTGTCCTAGTTATGACCCTAAAATGCTTGAAATATATATAAAAGGAGTAAGCAAATGCCTTTTATCAAACAGGAATAGTTACTTTAAACCATCTAATTGCTTGAAAAAAGGGCGGCTTCGACATTAAATTACCCAGATATTTGATATGTAAAATAAACCAACCAGCCCGTGTCTCATAAAAATTAATGTTACGTAGGAATCCTTAAAAATAAATAACTGTATGTAAAATATTTGGATTAAGGTATACGAAGTTACGATTATTTACAAAGGATTATTATTAGTTGTAATCATCATTTTCTCGGGCTATCAGCACGGATATCCCTGACCCTCTCTCGTCACCCCTCCCTATCGTCCATTGCTTCCGACAGGTCTTCAGGGCTACATCCCGTATCGGCACAGAGCTGTTGTATGTATGTTCGAGCTGGTGGTCCTGCCTTTGCTAGTCAATGTGAAGGGGTCCACAGGAGTACATCACTTATGAACTCGTCCATACTTCTCAAGCAGTTTCCCGCATGTCTGGTTCTTCTAACTTTGATAGTTTTAGTGATGGGTGGTTGGTGGCCGTACAGCTGCTGTTTCATGGGGTGCTGCCTCCAGGACTTGTTCAATATTGCTCGCAGTATTCTTGTATATTTGCCGTCAAGCTTCTTCATACGTTTAGTTAGCGTCCATGTTGTGCATCTATATAGCTGTATTGACACGACCGATGTTTGGTAGAAACTGCTTTTCATTTTGTCAGTCAGGTCTGACTTTCATATGACCGATAGCCTATCGTCAGCTGCCCAAGCCTTTGCTAGTCGCGTATCGATGTCTGTCTTGGTTGATGAGACACTGCTTCACGTCGATTTAATCCTCTACAGTGGCTTCTAGTCTTTTCCCTCCACTTCAAGTAATGTTCTGGGTATACTACTAAACTGTGTCTGGTGGTGAGGCTCTATTTTTAGAATTCTGTGGATTATAATAATATCCACTCATTTCCATTACTCCCATGCTCACAATGACCTGAAGTGATCGTACTTATTAGTCCATTTACAAGTCAAATAGATCTGTTCAACAATTATTAGTATTGAATAGGAATACTAGAAATCTTATAACTGTGTGCAAACAAATATTTATCATTAGATAAAAATAGTTACTTAAAACTATATAACTATGATTTTTTTTCTGTTGATAGTACTCGATGCTACATAACTGTGTGCTAGCAAATATTTGACAATTTTTCAAAATGCATTTTCAAAGTTTTTGATGTAAAGCTGAACAAGAAAATATTATAATTAAATATTAACAATGTATCAAATTTCGGCTTTAAATGACCCATAGGAAGTATATACGCCGTTGAATTAAACCAAACCCAAATTGTCATTTTTAGATAGGAATATATTCAAAATGGTAATAAATAGGAATACTTTTTAAAAGTTCAACCAAATCGTTCTTTATGGTTATAAAATCATTAATTTTTGGGATTAATTTTTAAAAGCTTACTTTTTTGCAGCCCAGTCGGCTGAAGCTGTAGAATACACAGAGTGCATCTTTGCTGAAGGGGTACTCACCTCCCGACGGATCTCCCGAATATAACACTAAACAATCTGATGATGAAGCTCCACTCCTGGAACTTTTAGAAATGGAGAGTACCCTTACTTTGCCATTCCTCCCAGGTCTTCTCTAACCAGGAGTGGTAGTATCTGATAGAGTCCTATCCATGGGTCAAATGGAACTGTTTGAACATTTAACTGTGTGCAAAGAAATGACAGATGTTGAATTCTTAGTGTCTTCATTATGTGCCCACAAATGATGGATATTAAATAGAATCATTAGTGTAATATAGCATTAGCTGAACCCATTTAACTATGTGCAAATGATAACAATACTTGTATGTAAACAAATTAGCTCTAACTTATTTGAAATAAGATTACCAACAAACAAGTCACTCGCAAATTAAACTTGTGTAACTATTTAACTGTGTGCAAACAAATGACTGATGTTGAATTATTACTGTTACATTGCCGTACTTGAAACCATTTAACAGTGTGTACAAATTGAATTGTTGGTACTACATAACAAACCAGGGAACAATTTAACTGGGTGCAAATACATGAGCTCAGTCTCATTTAAAATTTTTTTCACAAAATAATTGTTTACAAATCATATATTTTATATATGCATAAACAAAATTTGGCATTAAATAACCAACAAGAGTTGATATGCCATGAAATCCAACCAACCAACTAGATTGTTTTGTCCTTCTCATTGTGTTTGCATTCAGCCTGACAAAATAATCAACAATGCCGATGCAAATATTTGCTTAAAAATCAATCTTCAATATTCGACCTATGTACGAGTATATACGGTGAATTCTTTTTTTCAAGCTGAGCTAAGTAAATAACTAAATGAAAGTAATCGTCTCTGCCAGACTGTTTTTTTCTCTGTGTTTTATTTATTTCAATGCATCTTTGCTTATTTTTTCCAGGCACTGGCATTGGTTTTTGCCAAGCCAACCAGGGCTGCTCAGGAGCTGGTCACGGAGGAACTGGAGGTCAGGGTTTCAACGAGAAAAAAGCTGGAGTTGCATTCGATTCCTTCTTAGCACCAACAGAATTTGGTAAAAACGGAGGTCATTCATCATTCCCGCATTTGGGAGGTCTTGGAGCAGGTCGTCTAAAACTTGAAGTTGTTCATTTCCTCACCGTAGACGGAACAGTGAGTGCAGACGCTGGTGATTGGAGATCGGTGAGAGCTGGGGGTGGAAGCGGCGGTAGTGTGTGGCTGGAAACTCACACTATTGATGGTACAGGAGATATTCAAGTCCTTGGGGGTGCTGGTTATCATGGAAACATCGCAGAAGGAGGTGGAGGCGGTGCAGGAGGAAGAATAGCACTCTATTACGTGAAGAATAACTTTTTAGGTAAGTCTAATCATCTTTTTCAAACATAACAGTTTTGATAAATGTTACATTCCAGATAAAAGGATTAAAATATGTATACACATGTAATATAAAGAATTTTACAGCATATAAGTATAGAATGAATAATAGGTTCTTATGAATAAATCAGAATGTCTAATAAACTGGAGGATGTATTAAAAAGTTCTAAGCAAGACTAAAGAAGGAATGACGCTGGACCATAAAATGTTTACATGAATCTTTATGCTTATCATGCATTTCAACATGCTCGTCACATTGTAGCAAGATTATTCCAAATGTAGTTTTCGCTGATGATCGTTTACTGTGAAACTTATTTATCATTTTTTTGGTTGCTGTTCTCATCTGTGTTATTATTTTTCGCTTAAGTCCGAGTGACAGCTAGTCTCATCTGGTATCCAGGACTTTTCTCAGCATTCAAGCTAATTTTAACGGTGCTGTGATTTGGATGATCTCGATTCATTTTTTGATCAACACTTCACCCCGTCTATTTTCCACATCTTTGTAAATCGCTCCAAGGACACTATCTACATTTACTGTCACCGTCCCCTTCATGTTTCACAATATTTTTGCTCTCGAGCAAGATCTCGGTAATTGTCTTTTTGCTTTTTTTTATTTTTACAGTATATGTAACGTTACATTGAACAGGTAAACGTAATTGTTACTTTACTGGTCATACTGAAAGGGGTAATGCACACAAATACAAAGCGACTTTGTTGGGTTTTTTTTAGATACGAAAGTTTATTAATGTTTGCAACATTTCAACACAGTGGTCCACAAACGAAAACAATAAAGTGGAAGAATTACTTGCGTCGCATAGAAACTCAGTGAGATTCATTGCATCTGATGGAGAGGCCCCAGTTCTATAGCTCTTGGGAGAATAGAGTATCCTTAAATTACAATTACTCCCAGGCCTTCTCTGACCTGGAGTGTTAGTACCTGTTTGGGTTCCATCTATGGGTCAAATAGAACTGTAAAAGAATAATTTGTATTCAATAGGACTGTGTGCAATAAAAAACAAAAATATCTAATAAGAAACAACTATGAAAAAAAATGTAAATTTGAAATTATATCATCATCATGTCGTGCCGCCATCACGGATACCCCTGACCCTCTCTCGCCACTTCTCCCTATCATTCATCGCTTTTGGCAGGTCTTCAGGGTTACATCCCGTATCCTCACATAGCTGCTGTATGTATGTTCGAGCTGGTCGTCTTGCTTTTGCTTAGCCATAAGAGTACATCACTGATGAGTTCATCCTTGCTTCTCCAGCAGTGTCCTGCGTGTCTAGTTCGTCTAACTTGTATAGTTTTCGTGATGGGAGGCCAGTGGCCGTATAGTTGGTGTCTTGTTGGGTGTTGACGCCAGGTCTTGTTCAATATTCCTCTCAACATTCTTGTGTAATTGCCGTCTAGGATCAGATATAATGAGGTAACATAACGCACGCAGATATAATTAAAAAGTGTTACCCTACAAGACACAAATATGAATAGGTAAAACATTTCTCAAAGTACAAAGTCATTCTGTTGTTTTTTTAGATGAGAAAGTTTATTAAAGTCTGCAATATTACAACACAGTCGTCAACGAACGAAAAAATAGAGTGAAAGAATTACTTACGTCACATAGGCAGTTTTTTTCCTCTGTGGTCCATTGGTATGGCAAAATCTACTAGGTGCAATTTTTTTCTTGTTGGTTGACACTAGGTCTGAGTTGTTTTTTTTTTTTGGATTATGTAATTGGTTTGTAACTCGAAAATCTCAGTGAATTTTTATGCATTTCATTCTCAGTGACGGATTCTGGTTTGTGCATATACCGTTTCTTTGGTCAAAATTTAGTTTTTTGCTTAATTCCCTGTGTTGAAAAATTGATAACAAGTTAATCCAAGTGAAAGGAGAGATTAATTAAGTCAACCCTATAGCGTTTCGGTTCTACTGAACCATTATCTGTGTGATCAACTTTCCAACCCTATCATGACTATCTTTATACCACTTTTATGCTAGTTTGCTGCATTCACTTATTATTTGTTTAACTCTTCAATCTCTGTCTCCACATACCCTACACTTGCAATTCTATCGTGTATTATCAATTTTAACTTTAATATAATTTCTCCTTATAGCATTGTTTTCTGCTGCTATGAGAAGAGATTCAATTTCCATCTTGAAGTTTCTTTTTCTAAGCCATGTCAAGGTATTTTTATGCGCAATCTCGCCCGTTTGACGCTTGAACTAACCATACAGTTATTTTCTTTCCATTTTCGTCTTTGCTTTTCAGTTCGTTCCTTTGTTTCAATTGCTGTTACTGGCTGCTGAAATAAGTCTTTTGGGGGTTGGAGGTTGAATGTGTTTCTCAAAACATTGTATTGATGTATTGACGCAGTTCCGAATTCATTCCTTGATTTTTTTTTTTTTTTTTTTTTACACTATCATCAGCTTGTGGTTCTTCTCCAGAGTCTGAGTAACTGCAAGTATATTTAGGTCTCTTCTGAGTATTCTAGCCAATTGCAGTAATGCTGTAATCTGGAGGGTCTCGATTCTTCCAGTTTTTCTCCAACCCTTTGCCGACCGTTCAAATCGCACCAACTACAATTGGCATCACCGTCACTCTTATGTGCCACTTTTTTTTACAGTTCTCTGGTAAGGTCCTAGTACTTGTCTATTTCTTTTATTTCCACTCTGTAGTCAGCCAGAACGACAAGATCCACAAGAAAACAAGTTTCTTTTTTCTTGTTAGCAAAAACTTGGTCTGGTTTTCTGGACAGAATCAAATAATCTGTTTGTATCTTAAAATCGCGGATAATTTTAAGCGTCTTATTCTTTAGGACGGATTCAGATTTGTACATATACCATTTGGTAGTATGGTCAAAATGTAATTGCTTGCATAATTCCCAGTAGATTGCCATTTCTGCCCAATCATGCCTAGTCTTGTACTCCTTTTGTGCTAGTTTGCTGCATTCGCTTATCGTTTTCATTATCATTATTATCGTTTACTCGTTTAGAGTTTTCCACATCAGTATTAGCTGATGGTTTTTCACTGGAGTTTGAGTGACAGCAAGTCTCCTCAAGTCTCCAGGACTCTTCTAAGTATTCTGGCCGTCTTCGATAATGCTGTAGTTTGCATGGCCTCCAGTCGTCCTCTTATTTCTAAGTCCTTTACTTCCTGTACCAATCCTTAACTAATTGTACCGAGCGGGCCTTTTACAATTGATATCACCGTTACTTTCATTTTCCATCATCATCATCATGTCACGCTGGTATCACGGATATCCCTGACCCTCTCTCGCCACTCCTCCCTATCGTTCATCGCTCTAGGCAGGTCCTCTGGACAACATCCCGTATTCTCACACAGCTGCTGAATGTATGTTCGTGCTGGTCGTCCTGCTTTTGCACGGCCATGTGTGGGGGTCCACAAGAGTACATCACTTATGAGTTCGTCCCTGCTTCTCCAGCAGTGTCCTGCATGTCTGGTTCGTCTAACTTGAATAGTTTTCGTGATAGGAGGCAGGTGGCCGTACAGTTGGTGTCTTGTTGGGTGTTGCCGCCAGGACTTGTTCAAGATTGCACGCAGCATTCTTGTGTAATTGCCGTCCAGCTTCTTCTCCAGCCGTTTTGTTAGCGTCCATTTAGTGCACACACCTGGAAGAAACTGCGTTTCATTTTATAGGTTAGGTCTTATTTCCATATAATCGATAGCCTATTGATAGCTCTCCATGCTTTCGTTAACCTCGTGTCGATCTCCTTTTCGGTTGATGAGACGCTGCTTCCTAGGTAAGTGAATTTGTCTATTAGTTTAAGAGGGGTTCCGTCTATAGTGGAGATGTCCCCCGTTTGATTATAGCACATATATTCCGTTTTGTGTGCATTAACATAGAGTCCTATGCCTGTGGCTGCTTGTTCCAAACTATGCAGTAGTGTTTCGGCTTGGTCGGATGTATTTGCCAGTATCGCTATGTCATCGGCGTAGTCGGCGTCGGTAATTAATTTTGCGGGGTACCTTCTGCTTCTTTTCTTCGTCAGCTCGAAGCCATTCTCTTTGATTTTGTCAATCGATGTTCTAAGTACGTAGTCTAGACAAATGATAAAGCGGTACGGAGCCAGCGTGTCCCCTTGTAGTACTCATGCTACAATGTCGAAGTATTCTGTGTCTCCATCTGGTGATTGTACTTTTACTTTGCTGTTTCTATAGAGAATCGTTATTGCTGCTACGGTTTCTTTAGGTATGCCGTATGCTAGTAGGATTTGTTCCATCTTTCCTCTGTGAATGGAATCGAAGGCCTTGGTAAAGTCGACAAATATTAATGTCGCTTGTAGGTTTTTTGCCCGTACACCTTCAAGGATTCTACGGATGGTTAATATTTGAGGTCGTGGATCTATTTCTTCGGAAGCCATTTTGGTTTTTCCTAAGTATGTTGTCGATTTTGGGTTCTATGCGGTTTCGTAGTAGGGCATTGTAGATTTTAGCTGCTATAGATGTAAGTGTTATGCCTCTGTAGTTTTTGGCTAATCCGAGGTCCCTCTTTTTAGGGAAGGGGAGTATGCATCCCTTCATCCATCTATCTATCGGATTTTGATTGTATACTGCATTGCAGTGTCGGAGCAGTATGTCGTCGAATTGTCTGGTCTTCCATACTTCTGGGGGAATCTCGTCTAGCCCTGTAGCTTTCCTATTTTTAATTTTTCTGAGAACCGAGTCGGGTTCTTCTTGTGTGAACAGTCCTAGTTTAATGTCTAAATGTTTACTAATTATTCTGGTGATTGGTTCATATGTTATTTTCGGTGGGTTTCCTAGTAGGTTTTCGAAGTGCTGTTTCCACAGTTTTATTCTTTCTTGTTGGTTTGCTGCTTTCAGTTTTGCTTTGGCTGTGTTCTTTCTTCTACTCACTTCGTTTATTGTTTGCCAGGCTATCCTAGATTGTCTATCTTCCACCGAGTCTCTAATCTTATCTATCTGATTTTGAATGTATTCTGTCTGTTCCTTTATATATATGCCTGCTAATTGATATTGTGCCGTTTTTAGTTTTAAGGCATTTGTGTTTGTTGGGTTTTTTCGATAGTTTTTGGAGGCTGTTTTCACTAGTGCACGTTTTTCTCACACCATGGGACTCTATATTTAGTTTTGAGTTTTGTTGGAATGCATTTCGCTGCTGCCTTGAGGTGCGCATTGACGAAATTTTCATATTCGTCGTTTGGTGTACTTTTTTCGTCCTTTCTTGTAGTGTTTCGTATCTGTTTCTTAATTCTAATACGTATTTATCTCATATATCTCTGTTGTTCAAAAGGGCCCAGTCATAGTGTTTGGTGGTCGCTGTTCGTTTGGCGTTTTTTCTTAGGCTTAGCCGTATTTTCGCCATGACTATTCGGTGATCGGTGGACACACCCTCGAAAGAGGAATATGCCTCGCAATTCATTGCACTATTTTTCCATTTCTTGTTTATAAGGACGTAGTCTATCTGAGCTCTAGTATTGTTCGCGTACGTATATGTCCATAGTTTGCCCTCCCTTTTTTGGTAGTTTGTATTGAGGCATGCTAATCTATTTTCTATCATGAAATCTGTTAGATGTTGCCCATTCCTATTTGACGTGTTGTTGAGGCTGTATTTGTTGTTTCCGTTTTTCCCGATTTGGGCATTCATGTCTCCGCCAATGACTAACATATTGTGTTTCGGGATGCTACGCACTAATGAGGATAACTCAATTTAGAAGGCGACTAGTTCAGTTTCTTCACTAACATTGGTAGGGCTGTAGCAGGAGTTGATTGTTGCTCTGGGGTTGCCGTTAAAAGTAGCTGCCATCATCATAGGTTGTATTTTCTCAATGCTATTTAGCGTTTTTAATGCTCTAGATACTATAAGCAATCCTACCCCTCCTACTGCGGCGTTGATAGAGTTTTTCCATGCCGATACAGTGACGAGCGATCATCCATTGCCAGTTTCGTGATATTTGATATCTTCGGTGTGCGTGTATCTTTGTTCTTGTATGCATATTATGTCAATCTTATGTTCTACGGCCGATGCGGTTAGCTCTGGTAGTTGTCCTATTCTATTTAAGGTTCTTACGTTAAATGTCACTATTTGCGGTGTTTGCTTGCATTTTAGTAGTTTTTGTCGTTTGAGCTCTGTAGCTGATTTTTCGAACAGGGCTTCAACCTCAGCAGGACGCGCCCCTTTTTTACCCGTGCGAAGAGCGATGCGGTTGGTGTATGTGGTTTGAGTGTGGGTCATGGTTATCTTTCGATGGCTGTTTTATTCTCTTATATAGAAGCAACTCTTATAGAGGAGCAGCAGTAGTTTCCCGATCGAACTAACGATCCTGAACGTCAAGTCGTCAAACTCACGTCCAGGACCTGTTTAGGTCTTGAGTTTGGTCGTCCATGTGTTTATTCAATTACCTTTACGTACATCATGCTGCTTCCCATGTGTACGTAAAAAAAGGGGGGTGGATTTTGATTTAAGTTTTCTTAAGTTTCAACTTACCATAGTTTTTCTTATTTACTTCTTTAAAGTTTCTCACATCAGTATCGGCTGATGGTTTTTCACTGGATTTTGAGTGAGAGCAAGTCTCCTCAAGTCTCCAGGACCCTTTTCAGTATTCTGGCCGTTCTCAATAATGCTGTCATTTGGATAGTCTCTACCCGTCCGCCAACTTCCAAGTCCTCCAGGCCTTTAAATAATTCTTTAGTTAATGTGCCAAAAGCACCAATCACAATTGGTACAATCGTCACTTTCATGTTCCATAGTTTTTTCAATTCTCTAGCAAGGTCGAGGTACTTATCCTTCTTTTCACATTCTTTCAGTTTTATTCTGTGGTCAGCCTGTACAGCAAAGTCGACACTTTTGCAAATTCTCTTTTCTTCTTCTTCTGTATGATTATTATTATTTTTATTTATTCATTTATTTTTATATTGAGCACCCTGCATAAAATAAAAGAAAAAATAGCATTTACAATATTCTTAGATACATTACAATAATAATATTAATGGTCCTTTTGTCTTTTAAAATTTGTTAAATAAGAAATAGATTTAGATGCATATAATCGAAGTATGTTTTTTATCATTTTCACAATATTTGTAAAACTACTCGCATTATATACATACTTAGTAACGGATTTGGATAATTGAAATTATTCTTTGAAAGCGAAAATCTTCAAAAATTATTAAGTAAAAATGGTCACTTATATTTTTTTTTCGTTTATCTAAAAATTAAATAGAAATTTTACTTTTTCAACAGGCTCCTTCAAAGCTCATGGCGGCTCTAGCATGAAAGCTGAAAATGGTGGGCCAGGAACAGTTTATCTCCATCGACTTCCTAATCCAAGAATTGATCCGAAAAAATTTGCCCAAAATCGAACTCTTCTTATTTCAAACAACAATTTAAAGACAAAAGTCAGCCAGAAAGACGTCGAAGGCGGCTACTCGGATTTATCCAACAGCAGCTGTGTCGCCTGGGTGATTCCTTCTTCTTATCCCCCAATAGCTAACCTCACAGCTTCACAATCGATCATTGTCTTAGATAATCTGATTGTCAAGAGAGATGCGCAGATCGCGTTCGTCAACCCAACATCTCACACTTCGTCAATCAGCGTTAGGGTCCAGTTAATGCAGGGAGACCGGAGTGGACATCTGCACATTGGCTTTAACCAATCTCTCTATATTGGCGACGGTAAATTACCACTTGACCTGTCCATTTACAAAGGAGGAGAAGCAACACTTCAAGGGGAATTACGTGTTGCCGGCGTCACTGTCTCAGTAGAAGGAGTGCTGAAAAATGTCGAAAATATGGTGGTCACGGATGGTGGTGAGTAGGATATAAATAATCTATTACACTGACCAACAGAAAAAAAAATTAGTCTTGTAGCATGAGACATTTTAACTTTTTTCTATCAATTTCGACATGCTGATTAAAAAAAATCTTTATTTTTGCTACAGAAAGTAAAATATATTGAAAAAAAAAGCTGCTGATGCCGTTGAATCTTAGAAAATTTCACAAGTCTTTTGAAATTTTGATGAAATATTCGAATAAGTTTCTACATTTCTAAAATACAGAAGACAGCAACTTTTTAAAAAAAATGTAATTTGATAAATTTAAGGAAATTCTCAAGCAATTTCCAAATTTTAATACGTTGTTTTCCCGTCATCAAGTTGAAATTAAGTGTATAGCTTTTTTATTATTAAAGGTTTTCGGACTATTGTCTTCACCTTTATTGTTATTTCCACAACGTTTCGGTCGATATGTCCTCCGGCCTTCTTCAGGTGTTTGTCGAACTCGAAAACCTACACGGAACTTCAAACTACGTCCTTTATTGAATCCAAGGGGTCGCCTGTTCTGATTCCGTTAGCCATAACCGAATACATGTGTTAAGTATTCCTGTATTGTTACTCGCCTAACATTGTCATAATCTGTAAAAAGTTAAAGCAATACCAAAATTCATTGCCACTTCTCAACTATTATTAAACCACTCAGAATATTCAATTCTGCTAAACAATTAGTCATCAAATCAAAGTAGTAACAGAAAATCTTGAATACTAAAATAGTCTGTTTTCTTACGGAAATTAAGACAATGACATTTCGTTTCATAATCCGGAAAGAACAATGCCATTGACATCACAATTCTGAACTAACGAGATATAAAGTATTTCTGTAACACAAAAACAATACGAGATGGATAAAAATAGACGAGATATAAAGTATTTCTGTAACACAAAAACAATACGAGATAGATAAAAATAGACGAGATATAAAGTATTTCTGTAATACAAAAACAATATGAGATGGATAAAAATAGACGTTTTCAAAACCAGCTCAACAAAATTTTGGAAATACTAATAAACATTCATAGAACATATTCATTGTTTGTTTGTGCTATAATAGCTGCTGTAATTCTAAGTAAGTAAGCCTACCGTAGTCAAGGGCGACCTAAAGACTCTTTTCAATAGCTACTACTCTGAGGTGTCGGCCAAAGCACTAATCTTTTTTCTCTAGATGGCTCTGCTTATCATTCATCGCACCTTATAATGCTAAGTGTTAAGCAAGGAGGCATCAAGTACCATTTTTATGAGTCTTTGGTATGATTTGCGAAATATTGGCGAACACTCTAACCATTTAGAGTGCTAGGACCACTGCTGCTTTATTTCTGCGGTCGTGGAAATAGGTCAAAATTGTTATTAGTCACAAAGTACGGGTTAGTTTCTTAATTCTAGAAGGAGCTTGTTCTTTCCGTATTTTTGAAAGGTTCATATACTCTCAGAAGACACAAACGCTGGATTCTTTATATCCATATCACCGAAAGAAAGAGAATCAAGAAACCGGTCACCTTTTATAGGGGTTCTCAGAATACCCAGTCCTCACTTCTGTAGTATCGTCCAGCCAGCTTCCATGACTACTTGGACGGCCGATCGGGTCTGGTCAACTCGTCAATTACTATATTCAGTCTGGTAAGCTAAATCAAACATATCGATTAGGCGATTAACTTTGTCAAGCGTCTCTCTTTCGGTTGCTGGCTTTTTTGATAATTTATCATCTTGCAATCAGCTACCATTAGCTTCCATTATTAAACTAATTGGAGGTGTAATATATTTCTGAAAATTGTGACCAAATTGTCGTCTAAAGAATTTAGGTTTCCTTTGAAAATCCTTATAACATATCTTAGAATTTTACCAGGGCTTAAACATTGACCACTAGTGCCAGTTGGAAGTATATAATTATCTCAGCCACGAGAAAGTTACATGAAATATTTCTCTTTGAACATCTTTGAAAAAATATGTGATAAAAACAAGAACAAAGAAGTCGAAAATCTGATAAGGTACCGACGTAATACTATATTTTCGGTATGCTTTATATGAATATCAGTACAGTTCGATGAAAAGCACACTTTTACTTTTTAGCCAAACACTTATCTCTCAAAACGTTAAATAAGAATCAGCTTTGCCAGAATTGGCAAAGTCAGATTTATTTTTCATTTTATTTTCGATCCATTTCTATATTAAAATTCTGTTGTGGGCATTTCTGCAGCAAAATCGTTTACGATTTATGACAATATATAATAACGCTCACCTAAATCTTAGAGCACAAACAATGTCGTTCTGGTTTGGAATATAATGTAAAATTATTTGTAATGTTCTATTTTATAAGTACTATGTGTATTAATTGACAACACCTTTCCTCCTTATTTTCAATGCATTTCTATAGTTAAATAATCAGCAATGCTTTGACATTATACATAGTAAAAAAAGGAAAGTTGCCGACTGTAGTCGAGGGCGTCCCGAAGGCTCCCTTTTCATTATCTATAACACCGAGGTGTAGGGTGGCGCTACTCCTTTCCCTGTATTGTTCCACTTTACCCTTGATACGTACCTTATAAGCAAGGCGGTATCAAGTACCATTTTTAAATCTTTGTTATGACTCGACCAGGGATAGAACAATATTCTTTCAGTAAGGCTTGCATTAATTCTTAACCACTGACAAAATCTTTCTTCTGGAGTGCCTGTGCATTTCTATAGTAAAATCATTTACAATGAATATTCATTACACATATCATTACCCAACTCACTCAGTAAGTTTGCTTTATTTCTCGACCCCTTGACAATTCCTTTCTTTTTGATTTTTCAATGTATTTCTATTGTAAAATCATTTGATCTCCCTCTCTCCCTCTCTCTCTCTATATATATATATATATGGTAACGCTTTTTTTCTCAATTTGCGACTACTGAAAAAAAATTCCACAATTTAAATGAAAATTATTCATTGGGTAGCAAATCATGCTAAAATTTTCAGTTAATATATTTGTAATTTCGGGTTTATGCCGAGACGGACTAACAGTAAGTGAATATGAAGTGATGAAGCGATAAAATCCGTGAACCGTGCAAAAAATTAGCAAAATTCTCGGCTACATATACCGGGTTGAAGTACCCAACCCGTCATATCACAAGTTACATGAACAGCTAGTAATTATTATATGAGTGATAGGAAAACTCAAACGATTAAAGATCTATTTTATTTTTGTTTTGTAGGTATTCTCATTGTGGAAAAAATGGTCGACGTAAATGGAAAAAGAATCGACAAAATTTCATTTGGTTCCATCTCTATTCGTAACCGTGGAACAATGATCGCTAAAAATGGACGCTTGCCTCGACTGCTCATTGGGAAACATTTGCACATTTTTCCTGGGGGAATTTTAAAGGCTACTCACCTGTTAGCCATAGTACAAAATTTAACTGTTGATGTGATGGGTAAAGTTCAAGCTGATGGTACCGGATATTATAATAAAGGTCAGTATTCGGATACTAGATTTCAATTGAGAATTTCTCATTTTTATTAAATGATATTATAAAATAGGATTTTGGTTTATGTTTCGTCTGTTTAATGTTTAATAGCCATAAAAACATGAGATTTTATGAACTATTATTAACGCCTTCATCATCAAAGGAGGTTAAGTAACATTCCCTTTTTGAAATTCCAGCCTTGTCTGCATTTTGTCGTTTGCACACTATTGTGATTAATATATACTTCACAGCAATGTGGTGCTCTGTACGGAATCTCTGTTTTTCTATTCTTGGTCTATAAAGTTCATAAAAACGTATTTATAAGTGTTCCTGAACTGTTATTGATATCACTAAATGACATCATCGTACATCTCTTCTTTTTTTTTCCTTTTTTTTTTTTTTTTGCTGCTGGTATTCATTTTATTTTTCTGCGCACTGTCAGGAATAATACTTACTTCACAGATATTTTACTATCAGCACAGAATCCCAGTCGTTCTATTTTTGGTCAACACACGTCTGTGAAAACTATTTTGGTGATGTCGATGATACATTTATTTTACTTGTTATTTCATCTTAATTACAGTTACTTCTTATCGAGCTATTCATTGTACGTTCATTAGTAAAAATGATCGTCTTGGAGAAAAGAATTAACTTAAGGCGTAATTTGAAAACTTTTCTCAATACAACAGCTGCTAAATTGTGTTCATGAGAGAATCAAAAGCATTTGAATATCATTGGACCATAAATCATATAAGTTTTAGATATTATTAGAACCCAACAAAATTAGAAATATCAACAATTTCATCAGTTAACCAATTACGACATATAACTTCATTTTCAAATAGAGAACAGATAAAATTAAAGAAGGATTACCCAAGTTCTGCCGAAGAAAAAAGAACTCAAATATATGCAAGATAAACACTTGCAGAAAACACACTGAAACACAGCACAAGAATAAATATCAATAAATAAATTTTACCGTAAATACACACTGTCGGCCGGGCATAGAATACGCTGACTGTATCCCCTGCAGAGGGGTAAGACTCTTTCATCGAAAAAAATGTCCTGGGTATGACACTAAACTCCTTCTAATCGTGAGTTTCTAGTTCTGAAGATTTGCAGAGTAACCTTTTATTGCCATAACTCCCAAATCTACTCCGGCGCGAAGAGATAGTTTCTGTTAAGTTCCGATGAATGGGTCAAATACATCCGTTTTAATTATTTGAATTTGACAGAATCGTGTGCAAAACGAAACAAACTCTTAAACAACAACTCAAAAAATGTAAATATTGAACGTACAATAAATACGATTTCCTAACCTCTCGGTATCTAATAACCCTAGATGGGTTGAAATGCCGTTAAAATCAGTTAACTGAATATTTCTATATCCCTTTTTGATATCAAGATAAAAAGGAAAATATCCATAAATTCTTCTACAAATAGCCTACTCAGATACCCTAAAAGAAAACAGACCTGATAAATTTGGTACTGGTGAAAAAAAATTAATATCTCATAAAAACAAATGCACAAAAGTTTTATTTAGATCGTAAGATGCTCTTGAACTGTGTAGATCATTTGAAAAAAATGGTCTTTGGACATAGATGTATTTATTTCTGTATTACGTATATACAAAAATGTTTCTCGGTGTTACTTTTTTATTGTCCGAACGTGCTTTGTTGATACGAATATAAATTTATTCAACTTTTAATAATCCCCGTAGAAGAATATCTAAAAGAAGTTTCCAAATCAGATATATTTGGAAGCTGATCAGAAAAAATATCAATAGAATTTAATCCTTCTGATCTTATAAACGGACAGATAAGCTCATATTTGAATGCTTTTTGATCTTAGGAATTGGTGTTTCCCATCAATAATTATGCAAGAACATAAATTATGAAAATTTTAATCGTTGGTTTTCAAAATAAGTAAATTGCATATTCTCGAAAGATTGGTACATCATAAATTTTGAGCCAAAAGCTTTTGTTTTGTTTCTTTCATTTGTAAAGTACAACGATTATTTTCTATTGCTTTTATTTTTGAGAGGTAATGCATGATAAAATGCTTATCAACGGAAAAGAAGTTATAACGTTATGACTATATTTATTTATACATATATATTCATTAAACAATATAGACATCTAAAAAAAAAAACATTCCAGCCCAAACACTGAGTTTCAGAAAATTCTTACCGAAAATACAATAATATTAGAACAACAAAATAAGATACTCAGGGCGCTCCATATTAAAATAAAACAACCTAAACTCAATAGAATCAATTTCAAATCTAGTACTAATGTACTTAAATGTCTTTAGCTACGGCTACCACTTATAGCAACGAATAAAAGACTACAACACACCAGTATAAATAATAAACACTTACAAAGTAGTAATGTGCATGCAAAGGTCACATCTATTTTGCAATATACAAACCCCTGATGATGCCCCAAAATCGGGTAGAAAGTACTAGGGTACCAAATAATTATGAGGGTCTCATTAACGAATTCCCACCGGATACCATAAAATCAATGCTTCAACTCGAAAGAACATATACAAAAATATGTAAACAAAAGATATCTATATTGTTTAATATGCATTAATGAAGAAATGCTGGCCACACACACACACACACACACACATATATATATATATATATATATATATATATATCAGTACGTTCCTTTTGGGAGTAACACTTTTGGGTTTCGAACTCCAGTCGCACTATTTAGTTCACTTTTGGATAAATGCACTTGGGAAAGGGATGAACCCCCTTATCCCTTCCAGCAATGGGTTAAATAGAACCACCACTAACTACAAGGATGGCTTTGACATTAACTAACCCATGAAAATTGATATGCCATCAAACAAAGAAACCAAACCAAATTGATACCCTTGATAAAGATAAGAATTTCCTTATCCCTCAGCTCTCGGTTAAATAGTATTATTATTCTCTTTCCAACAGGAGAGCATTGGCATTAAATCCCCCATGAATGTTGATATGCCATTGAAACAAAGAAACCAAACCAAACCCTTGACATCATTCTTATGATGTGGATGCATTTACAAAACTCTTTTGTTACACGCAGGATCCGAAACTAATCAAATTTTAAGTACCACTGGTTCGAATTTCCCTATCAATGTTCTGTCCTACAATTTACCAACTGCGAAAGATTAGTTTAGTTGGATTCATATCTTTTTCAAGGATATAAGCGTAATGGGAAATGAAAACAGCCAAGTCCAGGATTTGACCTCTGACCCCATTTCCTATAATTGAATTATGTGCATGATTAATATCAAACCGATGTTATTTATGTTTTTCCAATATATCCTTACACTGATAATAATTATCTCGACATATTTTATATTTCTGCGATCAAACGTATTTTTATACCCTTTATGTTATTCTTTTGAGTATTGTTAAAAAAATCTCCTTATAAATATAAGGAGTAGATTTCTATATTTGGAATTGAATTTGGTTTGATTTCTTTATTGGGTTATTTAAGGCTAAATCCATCCTTTAGAAAAAATACAAGTGGTTCTATCCAACCCATATCTTGTAGGATAAGCGAGTTCATGTTTTTCCCAAAGGTATTAGTCCGAAAGTGAACGAAATATATTGACTGGAGTTTAAACTCACGAACTCTGTTATTTCAGTCCATGACTACAACATTTCGGAAACTTCCTTCGAACAGGATTTTACGCATATTTTTTATTCGTTAATTATCTTCAAATTTCTTGATTTTATTTCAAAATTGTTATTGATCATGGCTGTTAAAGTCTTCTGCATGAAGTTGAAATGTCAAATAAGAATATACACTGTCTGCATCTCTGCAGTGAGATAAGACTCCCCTCTAACGAGTGTTCGGGATATGACGCTAATCAATCTGATGGTGAGGCTATAGTAATGTTGGAGCTTTAGGGAATGTGAAGAACTATTGTCCTCAGGTCCAGTCTAACCCGGAATGGTAGCACCTGAGAGGGTCCTATCTATTGGTCAAATAGAAATGTTTGACATTAAACTGTATGCAAACAAATGACTTATGCTAAATTGAATTGTTAGAAATAGAGCTGTTTGATCATTTAACTGTGTGTAAAGAAATGACAGATGTTTAATTGAATTTTTAGTTATACATAGCAATACTTGGAATCATTTAACTGTGTACAAACGAATGAGTATTGTTGACAATTACAATTAGTGTTAAATAGCAATACTTGCAACCACTTCGCTATGTGCAAAGAAATGATTAATATTGAATAGAATTATAATCAAACAGGTGACATCTCCACTCTAGACGGAACCCTTCTTAAACTAGTAGGCAAATTCACTTACCTAGGAAGCAGCGTCGCATCAACCAAAAAAGGACATCGACACGAGGTTAACGAAAGCATGGACAGCTATCAATAGGCTATCGATTATATGGAAATTAGACCTAACCGACAAAATGAAACGCAGTTTCTTCCAGGCAGCGGTCACATCGATACTGCTATATGGGTGCACTACATGGACTCTAACAAAACAGCTGGAGAAGAAGCTAGACGGCAATTACACAAGAATGCTGCGAGCAATCTTGAACAAGTCCTGGCGGCAACACCCAACAAGACACTAACTGTAAGGCTACCTGCCTCCTATCACGAAAACTATTCAAGTTAGACGAACCAGACATGCAGGACACTGCTGGAGAAGCAGGGACGAACTCATAAGTGATGTACTGTTATGGACCCCCACACATGGCCGTGCAAAAGCAGGACGACCAGCACGAACATACATTCAGCAATTATGTGAGGATACGGGATGTTGTCCAGAAGACCTGCCTGAGGCGATGAACGATAGGGAAAAGTGGCGAGAGAGGGTCAGGGATATCCATGCTACCAGCGTGACATCATGATGATAAACTGTGTAGAAACAATAGCAATACTGGTGTTCAAACAAATTACTGACATTACCTGCAAACTGCGTGTGCAAAAGAATGACTGATGTTAAATTGTAGCTGTTATATAGCAATACTTGAAACCATTCAAAAAAGAACTCAGGCTCGATTAAGAATATCTAAAAAATATGTTTACAAATCATATATATTTGATATATATTTATAAACAGGATTTGGTATTTAATGACCAACAATGTTTGATATTCCATAAAACCAAAACAAATCAGAAGATAAAAATAATCTTAATTTTAAAATCTTACTGGCCTCCATGAAATTTTGAAATTTGAGTATGCGTATATTTACGAAGGTTTGCTAAGCGTCTAGTCGGGGAAACTTAGAATATATTTCTTCCCTGCATAAGAGTAATTGTGGTGTAATTGTTTTGGAGGTGCCCGTAGTGTAATGGTTATCGTCGTAGGAAATGAACACGGCGACACGAGTTCAAATCCTGGACGAGACTGATTGCATTTCACATAGCACTAATACCCTTGGGAAAGGTATGAATCCAATTATTCTCCCTCCAGCTATGGGTAAATAGTAGGACAGACTAGGTTCTTCAGCCTTGGTGAGGCAACTAGTCAAGGAGAAGGAAAACTCTGAATTAAAACCTGTTAAACTCCGCTTAAAAATTGACCTTGTCATATCCTGCCCGAGCGGAGGGGTTGGTAAATAGGATAAGAGTAAAAAAACACGAGAAATGGTGTCCTGGGTATGACACTAAACTTCACCAGATAGAAAGACTTCAGAACTAGGGAGTGTAGAATACTCGTTTCATTGCCATTATTTCTTGGTTCATAGTGACCCAGAGTGGTCAAACCTGTTAGGGAGCCATCTATGAATCAAATTGGTCGATAAAAAAAAACTATTACAATTCAAGAGGATAGTGTACAAAAAAAACTTTTTTCGCAACTACAAAAAAACCCTTAAATATGAAAATGATTTCCCAAGCTCTAGACATAAAATAACCCTATATGGGTTGACATACCGTTAAAACCAATCAATGATAAACTTCCTTTTGAAAAACGCAAGGTCAGACATTTTGATTTTTGTTTATAACAAAAAAAAAAATACAATGAAGATGGTTCGATCGAAAATACACCTAAGGAAAGCTAGAAAATGTACGAAGTAAGACACTGTGATAAAAACAACTTAGATGATTATAACTTTAAAAATGTGTGAAATAATGACTGACAGAATTATACAGCATGTCAACTAGTCTGTGTGTACATAGAATGTTCATAACATAGAACATAGGAATCTCGAAACACGAAAAACACTTACGACTTCTTAGTTCAGGTACGGAACTTTTTATTACCTTTGATTTTAAAGGTTCTTAGACATAAGGAGAGAAAGATACACATTCTTTCTATTCTGGCTTTTTCATCTGCACGTGCGACGCCCGTAGCGCACAAATTCGTCTAGCCTCTGCGAGCTCCGAAAGTCGACCCTTCTCGTTCGGTGTCTAGTTTTCAACTCTACTGACTTTTTCAAAATCCCCTGTGCGCTTTCGGTTCGTGATGTCATTCGCACTCCCTAGCCCCGTTTCCCATTTCGGGCTATTGTGACATCTCTGAGTGACACGTCGGCTCCGCCCGCACGCGTGAACACCTGCGTTAATGTTGCCTCTAAGTAACCCATGCACTGAGCCTAAAGGCATAAAACGAAATCCCTCGGCCATTATATTACATGTGTTTATTTCATGACTAGAGGTTAAAGAACTACATTCAGGGTACATTTATTTACTTTTTTTTACTAGTTGCTTAATTTTCTGAAGAGTCATATCGTATCAAGTATTCTTTTCTATTACAAATAATTTCCACACAGTTGTATGGTTTCTGTTATTCCTATCAAATACAAATGATTGTTTTCACGTTGCTTTTCTTCTCAATAGCATTTATTTCTTTGAAAACAGCTATTTGGCTTCAAGTAACGCAATAATAGTCCTTAGTAAATAATAACTTACAGTAACTATTCTTAATACAAACAATTTAGTTATATACCATCAAGTATTCCAATCAAATATAAAATACTTTTCAATAGTTCTACTTTCCCATAGGTGACACCGTAACAGGTATTAACACAGCGAGTCAGAGTTGACCTGGGAGTAATACTTGAGTCAACACTTTCCAGAACTGGAACTCCACCAACATATGTAGTCTAGTATGAAACCTGGGATACTCATTTGACGCCTTCTGTGGGACAGCGTATTCTAAAACCCTCAAATACAGAAGACATGGAATAAGGATATTTCAAACACTGTGATTGATAAAATTGATTCGGATCATGCTGACCGAACCTGCGAGAAAGTACAAGAGTCTGCTACCAATGCATCCGAAACGAAAATCCATTTTCTTAGCAACATCCTATCAGATTAAAAACGTTATCACAGATTTACTAACTCCGTCATTGGCCTTGTGGGTCGAGTGTTCGCCAGTGGTCCTGGAGAACTGGGTTCAATCCCAGGTCGCGTCATACCAAAGACTTTAAAAATGGTACTTGATACCTCCTTACTTAACACTCAGCAATATAAGGTACGTATCAAGGGTAAAGTGGAGCAATTCAGGGAAAGGAGTAGCGCCCTCGCTTATATACATCGATATAGTAGCTATTGAAAAAGTAGCCTTCTGGTCGCCTTCGGCTGTGGTCACCAACTTTACTTCTTTTTACCTAAAAAGTTATTCAAGTAAACTGAGTCTTCACTTAACATTAAATAAATTAAATACATCGGTGATAGATTCTAGCAGAAAAGTTCAATCTATTTTAAACTATTTGACTTTTAACTTTATCCCCTCAAAATGTTTTGTTAGCTACTGTAAAACAATGGAAATGTGGTATAAATCTTCATGAACAATCGATTGGAGAAAGGGTAATCAACAAGTGCAACATGTTCAATCGATATTGATCTTAATCATATCGATTCATTGAAACTGGCATTTCATGGATGATTTAAGAATGGAAGAATATTACCAGGAAAAGGGATTCAATCGAATTATTGGGATCCATTGGGACGAGATTGCTTCTCGTAATTCATGGATTGCAGTGATGTTTGAATCGCTTCTGTCATTTGTTTGATTTTTTTTTTTTTTTTTTTCGAAAATTCCCTTTTCTTGATAAATGCTTGCTTGCTTTGAATTAAAATAAATTTTACGATACCTTTTTCTTAACATGGATAAGTTTGGCTCAATGGAACAAAATTGAGCACTTTGTATCGAATTCGCTTGTTAGAAGAACTTACCTGGCATTCGCCAAGTTTAGCATAAAACCAAAAGAGAGAAGTCCCTCAGATGATTGATTTTAACGTAATTTTATGCATAAAGGTTAGGGAATCGTGTTCCTTGCACGCTTATATTATATATCTGTAGTTTTTCTTCAAAGTTTTTGTTTTGTTGTAATTTTTATTTGTTATATGCACACAGTCCTATCGGGTATGACTAATTTTTAAACTGATTTATTTGACTCATAGATGGGATGCTAACATTTACCACCACTCAGGTCCAGAGAGGGCCTAATAATAATGGCGGTGAAGGCTACTCCAGACCTCTAACCTCAACTTAAATGTCAAGCATAATCTTTAAGTTGAGTTCAAAAATAAATTTTAAGTAAAATATAAAAGTTTCGAGTAGGAAAAATAAGTATTCACTATTTAAAGGTTTAAGAAATAAAACATATTGTAGAAGCCTCACAATTTTGCAATGCAAACGTTGAAACCCAGCAAAGTATACGAAGTTAACGGACATATTATCACGAGTCCCAACACGCGATAGGGAAGCCACATAAGTGAGACGTGTCAAAAGTGAGTAATGGATATATCTGAGTATTTCTTTATATACCACACACACGGACGTAGTAGAGAACACTTATTTGTTACAAGGTTACATCAGAAATATATATCAGAGTAACACGAAAATTATTTCCTTTTTCAGTTTACACGCTTAAAAGCCACCATAGACATTCAATAAGTTCGATTTAAAGTCATGTACAATTTATAAAATTGATATAACAAAATAAAAATAAAGTCAATTGAAATCACGTTATAACTATCATTTAATAAATAGTAAAATAGTAGGGCAGACTAGGTTCTTCAGCCTTATAGAGGCAACTAGTTTAGGAGAAGGAAAGCTCTGAATTCAAACCTGTTAAACTCCGCTTAAAAAATTGACCTTGTGTCATATCCTGCCCGAGCGGAGGGGTTGGTAAATATGAATATTTAAATGGGAAATTATAATAAGCAAGATGACCGCAAACGAAGGGGTGGGGCTTAGAACTGGTCGACTGTATCTCCTGCAAATGGGTAAGGCTCCTCTCATAAGAGCCGTCCTAGGTACGATACCAAAGTGCATCTGATGGTGAGACCCCAGTTCTGGATCATTGGGATGAAAACGTATCTAGCGTAACATTGTAGAAAATGGACTCACTGTCCCAAGTTCGAGTCATGTATGAGTCTATTTGCATTTCATTTTGTACTAATGCCCTTGAAAAAAGAATGAATCTATATTTTCTCTTCCCCTTCGGTAATGGTTAAATAGTTGGATAGATTAGGTTCTTTGGTTAGTCAACCAGTTTAGAATAAGGAAAATTCTGAAATGACCTTGTGTCAGATCCTGCTCATTGTGAAGAGGTTAAATTCATTGAAAAGCTGATCATTGCAATATAGATTATATTCAAGCTAGCTCATAAAACAAAACCGGTTGTAATTTTGTAGAAAGTCCCCACACTTAATCTATAAAGTGCACGGACCTCTCTGCTTATAAAGCAGTGAAAAACGTAAAAATGTTATTTATGTCACGACACTTTATTATATTTTATAACCCCAGGAATAAATATTTTGTTTTATTTATGCAAAATAAAAGTAATTATAGAAGCAATAAATTTCTACTTGAAATTGCAAACTTGATTTAAACAACTTCTTTTTTTTTTCAGAGGGCCCAGGAGCTGGTTACACGATTGGACCCTATGGGACTGGTGCCAGCTATGGTGGAGAAGGAGGAGCTGAATCAGAAGAGAAATCCAGCCCTCAGGCGTACGGCTCGTTCAGCTCACCAAGACATTTGGGAAGTGGCGGAGGCGATGGAAGAGAAGGAAATATTGTGCATAAAGGTAAAAATAACAAAAAATCGTATTTTATTTTTGTATAGGAAGAGGAATTTTTTTTTAAATTTCCAATCATAGAATAATACAAATATAAAAGTGATTCTCAAACGAGAGGCACTTGGTTACCCAGTGAGGATTTCAAATCTAAGGCAATGAATTTTAGATTAGGGATAATTTAGTTATTAGATAAAATTGAATTAGGGTATCTTCTTTACTCTTACTTGATTATTTTATAAAGTATGTTGGTTTCATAAATAAGTTCATAAGTAGCGTTGTCACCGATAACTACAATATCGGTGATGGCTAATAATTAGGGAGGAGAGAGACAAAAACACAACTCGATTCCAGTGTTAGGCCATCTGATACTCAGTTCTTTCCGTTCAGTTTCTGAGATCGTAAAAGAGAAAATGGATTATGAACACATGTTGGATAGCTTCTTCATTTAAGTAGGAGCCAGTTCTTTCAATTTCTTTGAATGGTTCACTCGCTTTTCGTACGTGTGAACTCGTCTCCTCGTACCCCAGCCATCCTAAGAGAGTTAATAGAGAAATCCATCTTTTATGGGGGTCACTGAACCACCTCACGTGGATGGAATCGTCCAGCCAGCCCCCTACAACCACTTAGATGAGCATTCGAATCTGGGGACCTCACAAGGCTTGGTTAAAAACAGATTTCAGTCTGGAATGCTAGACCAAGCGTACCTTACTACACTCAGCCTACTGGAAAAGATATTGTACTTTGCCGACTCGTCTTTCTTCTGGCAGCTTACTTTTTTAATAACTTATCAATTCGTATCCTGGTACCATTTGCTTACAATGTTAGAATTATTATCACCTTTAAAAGTAAAATCATTAAAAAATACTTGATAATTATGGGAAATAAAGGCAGAATTAAAATTTACGATCGTAAGAAGAATGAGACTTGGGGCTCTAATAACCACGATTAATCTCATGACGTTGAGGCTTAGAGGTAAGAAACAAGGGAACTAAAGCCTTTCTGGGATGAGGTCCATGTAGTGTGATGGTTAAAGCGTTAGACTGCGGAATTGTCGAAAGCGAGTTCGAACACCAGTCGCTTTATTGCGCTCACGTTCGGACAACTACGCTTGGGAAAACTATGAACCCCCTTATCCTCCCATCTATTTGTTAAATTGTACCACTACTGTTCTTCTAGAAGGGTGGATTTAGCATTGAATAACCCAAGACAAAACAAACAAACAAGGCCTTTCTAAACACGACCCATCAAAGAAAAGGTTTGCATTACTATGTAAAACAAAAGCAAGTCAAATTCCCACGCAGATACAGGTAACAAATTCCGTAGCTGACCCTCACTTCACCAATGGTCCTGGTGACTGAGGTTCAATCCCAGGTCGTGTCAGACGAAAGACTCAAAAAATTGTACATAATGCCGCCTTACTTAACACTCAGTATTACAAGTTAAGAATCAATGGTAAAGTTGTGAGCAATCCAGGGAATAGAGTAGTGCCCTCCCCTACACCTCAAGATAGTTGCTATTGAAAAGAGAGCCTTCGGGTCACCCTCGACTATGGTCACCAACTTTACTAGTGATGTTATCTATTTGCCTTATTTGAGTGTAAATCCTAAGTTTAACATGGAGTCTAATTGGTCGCAAAAATGGCCGAGTTCTTGCAGTTGTTATTACAGTGCTATCAGAGCGACTTAGGATCTTCTTTTTTAGTGCAATGTAGAGATGCTGCCTTAGAATGAAAACTTTTATGTTAAATAACTTCTGAAACTCATTATCAAAGGCTGTGGTCATCTTTTCTTTCTTAGGTGGATCTGGAGGTGGAGTTCTGGAGTTTCGAGTCAATGATACGCTGAAAGTAGATGGAAAAGTGTCAGTAAATGGAGAAGATGGCAGTAACCTGAAATTTGCTGGTGGAGGCTCCGGCGGCAGCATTTTTATCTCAACTAAAATTCTAGATGGAACAGGTACATTTGAGGTATGTCTTTGCTAAGATCTGACTTTTTAAAAAAAAATCTTTCAGCTCAAAATCTTTTCAGTTTTATTTTTGACTAAAATCTTATTTTATGTGTAAATAAGAGATCTGTCCAGAATGTCGTTAAGCCATTTTGGATATTACAAAATTGGTTGAGTTACCTTGATGTAACTTTACTACACATAAACACTGTCATCGACGGTTAGTCTATCGGCAATTTGAAGTTATGAAGTGAACTTCTGTTCAACCAGGTATCACAATAACTGAAAAAATTCTTAAGCATGATTTGTTTAACGGCATATTAACTCCTTATGGGTTATTTAATGCCGGAATTTGATTCAATTGTAAATGGTTATCATAATGATATTTCTAATGTCCTACTGAATCTTTTTATAGCACGTTTCATCCGTCTATAATCATTTGTTTACGGAGAGGTAAGACCCTCCCCTACCAAAGAAAAAAATTTGCTGTGTATGGCACTAAGCTTGATCTGAAGGTGAGGCTCAAGTTCTTGAGATCTGAAGAGTTTTTAGTACAGCATTATTACCCTACTCCACGATTCGGATTCCTGGTAATTCTTTAGGTATCATTAAAATTGATCAGCTGAAAAATTATTCATATTCGATCGGACTATTGGCCGAAAAGTCATAAGCTGCAAGGTGCGTATGATAAGTTTCCAGACTTTTTTATGGGCACTTTTATTGATAATACACACGTGAAACTCTAGTCCCCTTCAAAGTAATCTCCGCCAGCTGCAATGCACTTGTCGTACCGCTACAACAACTTCGAGAACGCTCCATGGAAGTCCTCTTGTATGAGTGTGTCAATGACCTTCCACACAGCCACTTTCATCTCCTCAGTTGTCTCATAACGACAGCCTCTGTGCTTAGGGAATAACCAAAAGTTACAAGGAGCAAGATCTGGATTATAGGGAAGGTGAAGAACTGTCTTGATGCCGATCTTGGTCAAATAGTCTGTGACAAGGATGGAGTTGTGGACTGGTGCATTGTCCTAGTGAAAATGCCACTGACCCTATTTGAAGAGTGCTAGCCTCTTCCCAAGGAATCTCTTCCTGGACTCCCTTAAAACCTCAACACAGTAACCCTAACCGTTTAGCCAATCAACTCTGGTGTATTGACTTCCTTACTCCTCCCACACCTCTCATTATCCCTCACAGATTCCCTGCCTTCCTTGACTCTCTTATGCCACTCATGAACTGATGCTCGATTCATGCAAGATGTTCGAAACGCATTCTGAAGTATTCCATACGTTTTTGTGGCATTTTCTCCAAGTTTAAAACAGAATTTTATTGCATATCGTTCTTCTAAAGTGTCAGATTGCATTTTTGAAATTCACCAGACACGACTTGAAGGTTTGGTTTGGTTTCTTTGTTTAATGGCATATCAAACTTTGTAGGTTATTTAATGCCAAAGCCATTCTCCTAGAAGAACAGATGTGGTACTATTTAACCCATAGCTGGGAGGATAAAGGGGTTCATACCTTTCTCAAGGGTATTTGTCCGAAAGTGAACGTAGTAGCGCGACTGGAGATCGAACTCGCTTACTACGATTTTGCAGTCCATCACTTTAACCATTACGCTACGAGGCCTGCCCCTTATCTTGAATGCCGGAGTATCAAGATTAGCTCGTTCCCTCCTTGGTTACCGCTTGCAAGCGTCTTTTATAGACTGAGTTATACATTCTCAGGAGGTGTCAGGATCTTCCACTTATCTATTTCTTCGCCAATACAATTCAATACTTAAGAGATCGCATAAACTTTAAACAGTACAAACTTCAAATCGAAATTCAGCTATAGTGGATACGCAGTGAATTTTACACTAGAACGATCTAACAACTCTATTCGAAAAAATCAAAACTGAAGCTTTCTGCCGGTGGATTCATCCATCACTTTTAGCGATAATCGTGCGTATTTTTATCACCTGCGACAAACGTACGAGATCTCTAGAAAGAAATATCTTTGTCCTTTGTGATTTTAATCTGGCAAAGAATCTGATGATGGTTAAAGGTGACTTCCTGATGACTATTAAGGCGATGAAAACGACAACTGTCCCTGCACGGCCGACGAGATATTTCGCGGTAAATTATATGGTCTTAAGTAATTATTTCAAATACGAATAATCATACTGTTTTAAGTAATTCATTTTATACAATAATAGTCATTTGTTTGTTCACAGTAGTATACCTTTAAGTAACTAAAAAAAATTCTTAATAAACAATTATAGCTTATTGTAACTATTCTTAATGGAAATAATTTAGTTATATGGTATCAAGTATTCCTAACAAATACGAATAAATTTTAAACCGATATATTTGACAATAACAGATACTACAACAGCGAATCAGAGTGGATTTGGGAGTAATGGCAATGAAGGATTACTCCATACTTAACAGATCTCCAGAATTCAAGGCAGCTTAGTGTCATACCAAGGACAACCCTCTGCAGGAGATACTGTCAGCGTATTCCAAGTCTCACTAATATGCCGTTTCTCGGGCGCACGAAAGAAAATTATTTACAACCATCAAACACATATATCATTCCAAATTTCACAAACTTTAAAATGATTAAAAAGGTCTTAATTTGTTCCTTTTTTTTTTTTTTTTGTCTTGTAAAAAGTTCAAGAAAACTTTTAAAAACTGTAATTCCTTTCTTTGTCAGACTAGTCGGCTGGGGCTGTAGAATACACTGATTACATCTCTGCATAGGAATAAGACCTCCTCCAACGAATGTCCTGATATGATGCTAAACAATCTCATAGTGAGGCTTCAGTAATAATGGAGCTTTGGGGAATGTGGAGTACCCCTTCATTGTCATTGCTCCCAGGTTCAGTGTAAATGGAGTGATAGCACCTGATAGTGTCCTATCTATAGTGTCCTATCTATCAAACAAATAACTTATACTAAATGGAATTGCTTAAAATAAACCTGACCATTTTAACTGTGTGTAAACAAATGATTGACATTTACTTAAATCGTTAGTGATACATAACAATACTTGGAACTATTAAAATTTGTTGACTTATGCAAAATTGAATTTTTAGGAAGAGAACTGTTTTATCCTTCAACAATCTGTATCTGAAAATGTTTTCAAATCATATGTTTAATATATGTTTAATATATGTAAAAAACAGGATTTGGCATTAAATAACCAACAATGGTTGTCGTAAAACCAAACTAAACAATTCTTAATTTAACCAAGAACTTTTCAGCACGCACATTAAACCAGTTATATTTGAAATTATGTGTGAGCTCTAACGCTAGTAATTAAACTGGTGGCACCTTTTCAATTTGGAAACTATAGCATGTATCACCGATATCAAGAAGACCTTATTTTTATTCTGTTCTCAATTCTCAGAAAATTGATTTTAAATTCACTGACAATACATATTTAAAATCAACGAAAAACCCTAAGGAGTTAAAATTTTAATAAAATTTCCTCATTCTAAATATATATTAAATTTAGCTTTATTATAATTGGCGGCAGAAAATAAAGTCGAAATATCGTGAATAGTTCGAATACGAACAAAATTACAAAGTACAGTTTAGAAAAGAGGAAAAATATGTTAAAAACAAATATGGATATTCGTTTTCTGTTAATATAGAGTTATATTTTAAATATGAAAATAACAATATGATTAAAATAACGATTTGAAGAGAATAAGTTCAGTTGGGAATATCGGCAGGAATTAGGAATGAAATATATATATATATATAAAGTATATAATAAATGAAGCTGCAAAAATAATTAACTTTTCTCATAAGCGTATGCTAAACCCATAATATAGGAAGCTTTCTGTTGTAAGTTCATACAGGCACGTAGACCTCTTAGAGAAGACTGAACCCAACAGTGACATTAATTATATGATTATTGTCTGTGTTTCTGATTTAGATGATAGATTTTTGTTGGATAAAGCCACTTGTCTGCAAGGTCATAGTGAGAGATGTATCATAGTCACCAACGACTTCTATGTCAATAATGCCTAATCATCGAAGTTGAAACACAAAAACACGACTCCTCCCCAAGTATTAGGATCTCTGTTGCTTTATTCTCTCCGTTCAGTTTCCGAAAGCGTGGAAATTAGTGGAAATAAATAATGGACAAAACATGCAAGGTAGCGTTTTCGTAGGAACCGATTCTTTCCTATCTTAGAGTTTTTCCTCGATTTCTGTACATGCAAACACTTATATCTTTGTACTTCAGTCACCGAGAGAGAGAGAGAGAGAGAGAGCTGATTGGAGAAACTCCTATTCTTTTATTGAAATTCACTGAATACCCAAACCTCACTTCTGCCTCACGTGGTTGGTATCGTCTGGCCTGCCCGTCACTACCACTTACCTGAGTGATAGTCTGTGGACCTCGACAAGTCCTGCTTAACTGTTGTTCTCAGACTGGGTTGGTACGAGGATCATTAAATAAGTTTCCAGACTTTTTCGAATGGGCCGTTTTATGGATAGTACACACATGAAACTCTAGTCCTCTTCGAAGTAATCTCCTCCGGCTGCAATGCACTTGTTGTACCGTTACAACAACTTCTGAAAGGCCCCATGGAAATCCTCTTGTGTGAGCGAGTCAATGACCATCTCCACAGCTTCTTTCATCTCCTCAAATGTCTCATAACGACAGCCTCTGAGCATAGGGAATAACCAAAAGTCACAAGGAGCAAGGTCTGGACTATAGGGAGCGTAAGAAACTGTCTTGATGCCCATCTTGGTCAAATAGTCTGTGACAAGGATGGAGTTGTGGACTGGTGCATTGTCCAAGTGAAAATGCCACTGACCCTATTTGAAGAGTGCTGGCCTCTTCCTAAGGAATCTCCTGCCTTCCTTGACTCTCTTATGCCACTCAAAAACTGATGCTCGTGTGGCATCTTTTCCAAGTTTAAAACAGAATTTTATTGCATATCGCTCTTCTAAAGTGTCCTCACATCCAAACTGCATTTTTGAAGTTCACCAGCTGTGCCAATCAGGCTTTAGTATGGTGTATTCCAATTGCTGCTGTAGCTGTTTATTTGAACCCGAAATCATAAAAATCGGTCAGTCATCTCATAAGATGTATAGCAATAACATAGTGAATTTTCAAGAGTCTATAACAATTTTAAATGTCTGTGCAAAAAGTCTGGAAACTTATTCAAGGCACCACGTATATCAATTTTTTCTTGTTATACCCAGCCTACAAAACGTGATGTTGAACTTTGTCAACTCATCTTCTGGGGGCTGACTTCTTTAATAGTTCATCCATTCGCATCCTTATACCTTTCGCTTTCAATGGGGGTGTCCTCGTGGTGTAATGGTTAAAGCGATGAACTGCGGAATCGTAGTACGCGAGTTCGTACTCCAGTCGTGCTATTATGTTCACTTTCAGGCAAACACCCTTGGGAAAGGTATGAACCCCCTTATTCTCCCTCCAGCTATGGGTAAATAGTAGGACGGACTAGGTTCTTCAGCCTTGTTGAGGCAACAAGTCTAGGAGAAGGAAAACTCTGAATTCAAACCTGTTAAACTCCGCTTAAAAATTGACCTTGTGTCATATCCTGCCCGAGCGGAGGGGTTGGTAAATAGTACCTTTCGCTTTCAATGTTCCATGAATAAACCAGTTAAAACGAACATACTAGCAATAGTTGGTAAGATAAATGCAAGGACAAGCGGTGCTTCCTAAGACTGATTTAGAATGATGAGGTTTTGTACTTCCTTCAGTCTTGTACCTAAGAGATTCCAGTAAATGTTTATTATTAAATCAGGAAAAGAAAACTTTGTGGTAAAATAAATTAATCACATGTGATACGTTTGTGTGATACTTCATCAGCCACCTGGGAAATCATTTCTTTCGCGGCATTTATTATCTGAAAAAGCGTTTTAAATTAATATCCGATTCTCTACCAAAGTTAAGAAAACCCAAGACAAAGGTAAAATTATATACGTACATCCGTTCAAGTTTACCGGGGAAATTTTTGTTTTGTTTTGTGTGTATATGTCTAATTTCAACTGATTAGAACCTCAAACTTGCCGCAAGTTTTTTATGTGTTGAAAAACAAGAACAATTATTTCACTTTCATAATTTAATTCAATGTAAAATAATCCTCCATTTCCAGAACAGTTAGCGTTGAAAAAATAAATAACCAGACAGGGAGAATAATGTTAATTTTCTTTGGTTTTTTTTTTTTACTTTCGATTGGGGTTTCCTTTTTATAGTCTTGATAATTGTTCAGGAAATGGGTGATCAGACCATATCGGTTTAGAATTTTAAGATAAACCCCATTTATAAATTGTAAATTATTTTTTCGAAAAAAAAAAAGGCGGTGTGTTTGAGGGTCTAATTAGTTCAGATCACAAAAATACGTGCTGAATTTTTTCCCCAGTGAACTTAAATAGGTTCACGTGTAGAATAATAAACAAAGAAATTTATTATCGTCAGCCGCTACTAAAAATATTACTGATTTATTCCTGTCATTGAAAACCAACGTGTTCACTTGCTTTTGGGATCTCCTTAAAAGAAAAAAAGTTCCGTAAATACTCCTATATTAAGTAATCTTGTAATTTGCTTGATCCTTGATTCATAGCCACAAAATCTTATATTTTAAATGATTTTTAAAACCCAAGGTTCCTTCTCGTCCGAATGTTTCAATCTCAAACTTCCAAAGTTGTTACTTATCAGTGATATATAAGTAAAGTTGGCGATTGTTGTCGAGGGCGACCAGAAAGCTCCATTTTCAATAACTACTACACCAAGGTGTAGGGTAGCGCGCTACTCCTTTCTCTGGATTGATCCATTTGCCCTTGATTCGTACCTTATATTACCGAGTGTTAAGCAAGGAGGTATCAAGCACCATTTTTAAAGTCTTCAGTGTGACGCGACCCAGGATTGAAACCAGGTCTCCCGGACCATTTGCGACCTGAAAATTAGGTCTTCAAATTTCGGCCTATGCGCAAATCGGTTTAGGCTTCAGAATAAGACAAATGTGTTAGCTCTAATTGAACATTTGGTTTTGTTTTTCATGTTTTATGCTCTCTCTCTCTCTCCTTGATTTTTTGTGTCAAGATGAAATTTGATGAAAATGCTGCTACACTTACATCTCATAATATGGTGTAGCTAAAACAAGTACTGTTTATCTATGGCGCATGGGTAAATATTAGCTACCTAGACAGCTCAGTGTCGTATATAAATCCCACCAACCATAAATTCCATTGAGATCGGTTCAATAATAATCAGCCATATTTATACAGTTCCGTGTATTTACAACAGAAATTCGAAGTATTATAATAGTTCCGCTTGAACAAATTGATCTATTTGAAGTTACTTCAAGAATGGCTTTTGCAATTGGAATTCGTTTCGCTTTTCTCCTTCACTTAGATCGTCTCTGCTCTAGAGAGATTTTAATACAAGTTAGTTTTCATATATCTTCAAATACGGTACAAATAATTCTAACTTTAAAAGCTTTAATCTTTCTGACTTGGAAGAACATCATCAAGTCGCACTAGCAACACAGATTCCCTTAACTCTCTCCCTCCATCCACTCTTATCGTTCATCATTCTTGACAGGTCCTCTAGCCGGCATTCAGTGATTGTACCGAGCTGATAATTATGTCTTTGCTGCTCGGTTAATACTAGTGTGCCCATGGGTGGGAGTGCCCTAAAGAACTATTTAAGAGCCCGTCCTTACTTCTCCAGCTGTTTCCAATATGTCTTGTTTGTATAACTCGAATGATTTTTGAAATGAGAAGCATGTGGCCATAGAAATGTTGTTTTGTGGGGTTCTGTTTCCAGAATTTGTTCAAAACAGTACGTAGCATTCTTGTGTGGTTCCACCCTATCTTCATCTCAATACTTTGTCCAGCTTTAAAATAGTACTGACACGGCTATAGCTTACGATAACTCTTCTTTTTTTTTTTTATCATTCGATTTTCATATAATCGGCAACTTGTCCATAGCAGTCCATGCTTTTCCAATGTAAATATCGACATCACTTTTAGTAGATGAGATATTGCCACTGAGGCATGTGAAATGGTCTTCTAATTTCTAAAGCTTGTCATTTAATATGGAGATGATACCATCTTATTTAAAGCACATGATCTTTGTCTTATCAGAGTTCACTGAGATACCAGATCTTGCATGTTCCAGGCTACGCAGCAGACTATCGTTCTTATTATCCCAAAATCCAAAAATGTATTTTCGATGTACCATCCTAAACTAAGTTTCGTTATCCACTTTATAAAGAAATATAAAAGATACAAGTATTCAATTCAATTTGGAAGCAAATAATCTCTCCATATTCAGACATATGTATATTCAACTTTTATATTTATATACTACACGTAATATATAACGTTCACTTTCTACTTTTTTTTAAATTTCCAGGCTAAAGGTGGTTCCGGAAGAAATGGAGGAGGTGGTGGCCGTATGTCTATCCAGTATGTCCATAATGTCTTCATTGGCCAAAATTTCTCCCAAGGAGGCACAGGTCAAGCCGAGAATGGGGCAGCAGGAACAGTATTGTTGAAAAACATCGGAGATGGTCAATCGAAGGGAAATCGGACTTTATACATTTACAATCAGGGAGGAAAAGGGGTAAATATAACGGCAAAGATTTTTAAATTCTTACTGTTAATTTTAATCCATCTAGTACAGCATTTTTCAAGCTGTGGTCCAGGGACCACAGGGTGATTGCAAAATCAATAGTAGGAGGTCCGCAGACGCTGCAAGGGTGTCCTGAAAATTTATAGTATCCAATTAATCGTAGAACAGTAAAGTTTTATGAAAATTCAGTTTAAACTGTAACCACTCCAAACATTTTGGCTTAGCTTGGCTTGTGAATGTCCATTTTTGTCTTTAAAAGCGGTCAAAGCCTTTTGCATAAACATATTCATACGAAACATTACTTTAAACACTTATCAATATGAGAAACCAATACAAATTGATACTTGTGCAAAAGTTAATTGCGTGTATCTTAGTTAAAAAATATCACTATGAATTGACAAGTTCAGTCAAGGAAAGCAAACACATGCTTTTCACTAAATGTTTTTACTTAGTGCTATAATTAATGTGATTTTCTTTAAATGCGTTTCATAAATTTCATTTTTATTCACATGGGTGTCCACAAAATGTTATTTTTATTCATATAGAGATCAACAAGATAGAGCCTGAAATAGAAAGGGGTACCAGATCGAAAAGTTTTCAAACCAATGGTCTAGTACTTGGATAAGTAAATTAATAAGAATTCATTTGACTAAAACAAATCAGATTTTAAAGACATAGCGTGAAAACTAGCCATATTGGATTTTTGTTTGTAATTTTGATTCTTACGATATTCCCTACTGTTAGCCTTGTGCCAAACAAAACTTAACACGCACAATATGCAAAAAATCAGCTAAATATGAGACTATATCAAAATATATTTTTTTAAATCTGTGAATTCATGCAAAGTTTTTGATGTTGGGCTTAGCACTTGAATATAATGATTTCATGTACATATATATAGAAAGAGACTGGTTACGACAGAGAGAAAGATTCAAGCTGAGAATATCTTTGCATGAGTACATCCGAAATGAAATAATTCGGGAGTGAAGTGGAGTGAAGGACGGGGTCACAGAGTAAAAATTGTGGCAGTTCTGCTGGGCAGGACTTGTTGCACTGTTCCGAAATAACAGGTGAACTTTTGTAGTAGTCGAGTGTTATACGAGAGATCGGAAATGACCTCTCAATACTGCAATGATGATGAGAATATGAAATTGTCAACCGATTCGGGCCAATATGAAGAAAGGCAAGATCAAGAACAAAATATTCCTTCAATGAGAAAACCATCAGAAAACTGTATTTTCAAGTGACACAATGGTCGGTATTCGAACTTCGCTCATTGCCAAAATTTTGTATGCCGATTTTCTCTAAAGACATCATAATCATCTAAATGCGTAAAGCCTAAAACAATCTATGTCCTAAACATTTGCCTTGTGCCCTACTCAGCCAAATTTGGTAAATATCGAGAAATTAATCTTATCAGAAATAGATGATAATCAAATGTAAAAGTGTGTTTTAAGAATGACTCCATAGTTTAACGATGTCTGTGTCCATAAATCTTTTGACTGGACAATTACTACCATATGTCATTAAATGAGTCACTTTTTTACCCATCACGAAAGACAAATGCTTATAGTTCGTTTGCAAAGAGACATTTCTGCAATGTCATACAAGCTTTAACTCTCTCTTTGTCTCTCATATATATATATATATATATATATATATATATATATATATATATATATATACATGTGGCTTTAAATGAAATCCAACGAATATAGTATAAAAAATCAGACTATGATTGGTTAAATGAATAGCATCATGAGAGTGAATTTATAATTTCAAAAACTAAATTGTTTTAGTAACAACGGAAAGAAATGTGCTAATTTTGTATCGGTTGAATTTAAACAATTTTATTTTATTTTTTGTTATTTGTCTGGGAATATTAACTTGTGTAAGAAAGGGTGCATGTTTTACAAACCTGGTTTTGATGGTAGGGGAGTCGTAAAGTAAAATGCTCTCTTTACAGTGTCGTTTTAATTGTGTTTTCTTTCTTATCTGAAAGATACTTTTGGAGTTGGAGTTTTGATCATTTGTGTTACGATGGTATACCTTAGCATTCCTTGGTTTAACAATATTATTAAATCTGACATTTCTCTTATTTGTTATACTACGATTTGATTTTTTTGTAGACAAAAAATTAATTCTGGTGATTCTAACCCAATAGCGAAATTTGTCAATCTGATTTTCTATACTGGTTTTTTTCCATTGTATACATGACATCGATTGGACAACTAAACCTCTTTGTTTTCTGGATGTTTGGCCCGTTTCTCAACTCTGTATTCTTTGTGTGTGTGTATATATATATATATATATATATTTAAAAAAGATTCTCTCTCTCTCTCTGTGTATATATATATATATATATACAGAGAGAGAGAGAGAGATTTTTTTTTGTTGGTTTAATGCGATAAAAGAACTATTTTAAAAGGAATAGGTCTGCAATTGAATTTAAATGTGGTACTTTGGAATTTGCTCTTGTGTAAAAAAACGTTATTGTGCAGAGTTTAAGTTGATCCTAGGCGGATTGTTTTCTGCAGTTACAGCATTCGATTATGTACACTACTTTTCTTTTTAGGCAACCTCAAATTATCAAATAAATGATAACACAATAAGGAACCATTTCTAGGCAATAAAACCAAATCTTATCTTAAACACAAGCCGAATAAAAAAAATTCCAAGTTACATATTCAACAAGACTAAAAAAAGCGACGGTAATCAATCAATTAACATACAAATTAAAAACACATCAAATTAATTTACTAAAAGTACGTCTAAAATTTCGTCCCACCTCAAAAAGTAATATAGAAAAATTAAAATATAGACAGTAAATAATTTGAATAAAACTTTGAATTGATGGAAAAAAATTAACAAGAAAATGTACGGAAAACTCTTTCGTAAAACATAAATCCAAATTCTCCCTGACAAAAAGATAAAGATAGGGAATTAAAACTTTTCTGAAAAGCTCAGTAATTTCATCCTAAAAAAACTATACAAAAATCCCTCTCACACAAACAGAGACAAGGCTTAAAAACATATATGTTTATATATATTTTTGTTAGTGTGTATATATATATATATATATATATATATATATATGTATATTACTTTATGTATATATGGCTGATATATCCATATATATGTGTGTGTGTGTGTGTGTGTGTGTGTGTGTGTGTCCAAAAGAAATTGATCCCAACACACTCATAGCAACATCTGACGTCACAAACCTATATAGCAATATCCCCCATGAATTAGGAAAACAAGCCATCTCATTATGGATAGATAAATAACAAGACACATTACACCCAAGATTTAATAAAAAATTCATCATAGAAATCATACAGAAATAATCCTTAATAATATCTCCTTCCAATTCAATAACATTAACTATATCCAGACCCTAGCATATTTAGAAGAAAACCTATATGAAATAATAGGTACAAAAAACGGCAACGACATAAAAGAAAAATTTACCAAATCATGGAAAAGATATTTGGATGATTGCTTCCAATTCTGAAAATGGTGACATCAAGTCTCATTGAGTACCCCATTAACAAGGCTTTGTGCTATATATGTTCTCGGCTGAAAACAACAAGCTGGAAACATACGTGTATGTAAGACTAAAATAAGCAAACTCAAAAGTCTCTTCGTGGACGTACTTATTTTAATATATATATATATATATATATATATATATATATATATATATATGTATACAGTGGTGGAATAAGTATGAGATACCCAATAAAATTATTAATAATTTTCTTATTACAGCACAAATTCCTCTGAAAATGTGTTTTGTACCTAGATCCGATGAGTATTTGTATGCATATTCAATTTTATAAGAACTTTCCATCAAAAATGTTATTAAAAACAATACGTTTTCGATGGCGGAAATAAGTACGAGGGGCATACGATAAGTTTCCAGACTTTTTTGTATAGTCAATTTTATTGATAGTTCACGCATGAAACTCTAGTCCCCTTCGAAGTAATCTCCTCCGGCTGAAATGCACTTGTTGTACCGTTCCAACACCTTCTGAAAGGCTCCATAGAAGTCCTCTTATGTGAGCGTGTCAATGACCTTCGTCACAGCCTCTTTCATCACCTCAATTGTCTCATAAGGACAGCCTCTGAGCTTAGAGAATAACCAAAAGTCACAGGGAGCAAGTTCTCGACTATAGGGAGCGTAAGGAACTGTCTTGATGCCCATCTTGGTCAAATAGTCAGTGATAAGGATGGAGTTGTGTATTGTCCTGGTGAAAATGCCACTGACCCGATTTGAAGAGTGCTGGCCTCTCCCGACGGAATCTCTTCCTGAACTCCCTTAAAACCTCAACATAGTAACCCTAACCCTAACCGTTTGGCCAATCAACTCTGGTGTATTGACTTCCTTACTCCTCCCAAACCTCTGATCATCCCTCACAAACTTCCTGCCTTCTTTGACTCTCTTATGCCACTCAAAAACTGATGCTCGATCCATGCAAGAAGATCCAAAAGTAGTCTGAAGCATTCCATACGTTTTTGTGGCATTTTTTCCAAGTTTAAAACAGAATTTTATTGCATATCGTTCTTCTAAAGTATCAGATTGTATTTTTGAAATTCACCAGCTGTGCCAATCAGCCAATAGGGTGTATTCCAATTGCTGCTGTAGCTGTTCATTTGAACGTGAAATCAAAAATTGGTCAGTCATCTCATAAGATGTATCGCAATAAAATAGTGAATTTTCAAGAGTCTACGACAATTTTAAATGCCCATACGAAAAAAGTCTGGAAACTTATCATATGCACCTCGTATATGACAGTTTTGAAAATTTGTATTTAACAGCAAATTGGTACAAAATTCATTATTTGCATCTATTCTCTTTCAATTATTATCTTGTTTTGCATTGAATCAAGAAGTTTTCTGAGAGTTTCAGATAGAATTTCATTTTAATACTGTTTAATACAAGATTTTAAAGTTTCTCTGTCTTCAAATTCACGTTTATTTTTGTATACTCTTCTTGACAAAATTCCCCACATATTTTTTTATTGGGGTTTAAATCTGGAAACTTAGTGATTTAGTCCAAAACTTCAATATTTTTTTTTAAATTCAAACCAGCCTTTCGTGAGCTTAGAAGTGAGTATAGCTGCGTTATCCTGTTGAAAAATGGGAAGACTTTTTTCCAACACATTGATATATCGATCAGAGTTTTGTTTCCCTCCCATCACTATTAAATCAGCCTTTCCAGACGCAGAAAAAGCTCCCCCAAACCTAAACAGATCCTCCTCCAAATAGTATTTTGGAAAACAGCTGCTTCTTTCTTAAATCCTGCCATTGACATTGGGATCTGTCGGGCCCATTCAAATTAAACTTTTTCTCATCAGAAAACACCACGGTTTCCCATTTCCCCATTATCCATGTTACTTTTTTCTTTACCCAATCTACGTGCCTCTTGTGTTTAGCACTTAAAGCAGGCTCTGTCTTCCTGTTTCTATATACGAAGCTTAGCTGTTCATGGAGAAGTTGATGAACTCTTCTTGCAGTGATGGGTAAATTCTGAGATTTTTGCAGATCTCTTGAGCTTGATTGTCTTTTAGAAGCTTCTCGAAAAAGTCGACGTCTGGCTGCATTTGTAATTTTAGGTGGACGACCTGGACGTTTGCTGATGCCACATGATTCAGGGCCCCTTAGATGATTTCTCACAACTCTTCAGGATCTTGACAGTTCTCTCGCAATGAAACTTAATGATTTTCCTTCCAGTTTATTGACAGAAATTTGGCCTTTTTCATTTTAATCAAGAGGAGATGAGTTCCTCGGCATTTTGCGGTAACTGTATTCAATTATGAAATGTTTAAATAGGACTCACATGGTTAAAAATCATGATCAGAGCCTTTTTTTATAATCTACGCATGCACTTATTCTTCCTTCGGCATTCTGGAGTAAACCAGATATGCAATTTTTCAAAATTGTCTTATAATTATTTCCACCCTCAAAATTGATTTTTTTGTAAAAAAATGTTTTTGCTGGAAAAGTGTTATAAAATCGAATATGTATAGTCATACCCATCGGATCTAGGCACCACACACAAATTTTTAGAGGAATTTGAGCAGTAATAATTATTAACAATTTAATGGGATTTCGTTAACTTATTTACACCACTTATAAATATTATAACGGTGTTGGTTGTCACTAAATCATTCCCCTCGACATGCAATGATGATGTTTTGTT
>OY757927.1:82190838-82365838 GCA_963585895.1 Sepioteuthis lessoniana | reverse complement strand
CACATGTAGAAACATGATTTGGTATTAAATAGCCTACAAGGGTTGATATGAAATAAAACCCAACCAATCAACCTTTGTTGTTACAGTCAGGAACTATTTTTACTGGTAGTGGGAAGAAGCCGCTTCATTACTTGTTCTGTTAAAATCTTTTGGGGCATTCTGTTCTAATTTCTATGTCCATGGAAACTTGCTTATATGTATATCAAGATTATCGTCGAAATATTTTCTCGTATATTTTCCCGTGCAATGTTGGGTATCCTTGCTAGAATCTCAATAATCCCTCCATTAACATGCCGGTGATTTGACTTTTTTGTCGAGATATCTGACGAGGAAAATGAACGTAAATCATATTGAATTAGCTAACGTACACCATTTTGCTATATGATTTATTTTCTGCCTTCTATATTGCCCGAGATTTATTAATGCTTCTCTTCCCAAGGGATCGAATCCAAGATATTGTCTCATCGTGGGTGAAATTGTTTTTAAAATCGGATAAACATTTTCCCTTATAGCAGTTTTCCCCCGACTCCTTCATGAATACAAGACTATATTCAACGAAATGGAGATGAACAAATATTAACAGATTTACCCACTGAAAACACCGTGTACACAGTTTCTGACAAATGATAGAGGATGTGACAGAATTAATGAATACTTTCACAATTATATGCTATGTTATACTTTGCTTTTGCATTATAAACGAAGATTAGGTGGGTTTTCTAATTTTGTTGCCGGACAGAGAAGAGACAAGATACTTTGTATCAGCAGCAGGTCAAAGGGAACAGACTTATGGAAGTTCTCGTTTTACAATGCTACAATACCCTCTTTAGCTCAACAATTTGCTTCGGAAACGGATCTTGTGTGGTAGACATTATGATGGCATTTCTCCTTGTTGTCAGCCTCTGTTATCAAATTCAAACTTGACTAAATTTGGACATTATACATACATACATACATACATACATATATATATATAATGTGTCTGTATAATGTCCAAATACACACACACACACGTACATATTTGTGTGTGTGTTCGAGTGGTGTAATGGTTACTGTCGTTGAGAATGGACACGGCGATGCGAGTTCAAACCCTGGACGTGTTTATTTACTTTTCACATAGTGTAAATACGTTTGGGGAAGGTAGGAATCCAACTGCTTTCTTTCCAGTTATGGGTATATAGTAAGACAAACTAGGCTCTTTAATCTTGTTATGGCAAATAATGTAGGAGAAGGAAAACGGTGAATTCAGACCAGTTAAACACCACGTAAAAATAAACTTTGTATCACATCCTAGTTGTGCAGAGGAGTTGATAGATATATAATCATGTCGTGCCGCCAGCACGGATATCCCTGACTCTCTCTCGTCACTTCTCCCTCTCGTTCATCGCCTCTGGCAGGTTTTCAGGGCTAACATCGCGTATCCTCACAGAGCTGCTGTATGTATGCTCGAACTGGTTTTCCTGCTTTTGCTCGGCCATATGTGGGGGTCCATAGGAGTACATCATTTATGAACTCGTCCTACATGTCTGATTCGTCTAACTTGGATAGTTTTCGTAATGGGAGGTAGGTGGCCGTATAGTTGGAGCTTTGTGGAGTGTTGTCTCTAGGACTTGTTCAATATTGCTCGCAGCATTCTTATATATATATATATATATATATATATATATATATATATATATATATATATATATATATGTACGTTTGTATAGAAGGGGTTCTTTTTGTAGAAAATAGACACGGTAACCCAAATGCAAATCCAGTATGAAGCCATCGACATTTCACATAGCGCTAATACGCTTGGAAATGTTTTGAATTCAGTTATTCTTCCTCCAGCAATTGGTAAATAGAAGGGAAAACTGTACCCTTTAAACATTGGTATGACAATCGATCTTGAACTAAAACTATAAATTCGAACCTGTTAAACTCATCTTAAAAACTGACCTTGTGTCACATCCGGTCCGTACGGAGCGGTTGGCTTAATTCATATATATATATCGAGTGTAAAAAGTCATAAAAACTCACGACTCAGAATTTCACGTTGCTTATCTAGTAGCCAAAATAGCTGATTCAGATGTGTTGAATACTAGCTCACCTGAGAATAAGCAGCGTGAAATTATGAGTCATGATTTTTCATTCCGCTTCATTATCTGATATGTAAAATATATTGGAATATTGTTCTGTATTTTCGTACATAGAGCACTGAAAGGATTTCACGGATTAAAAATGCTTCTAGCGTTAAATTTTTATCATAATTGTGTATATATGTGTTATATATATATATATATATATATAATAACAGTGCATGGTTATCACTATCTCACTTGGGTTTGTTCCAGACCAAATGTATAATTTGGAGATTATTCAATATCCGTGATAGAACAATTAAATAATATAATAACAAGTAAATATATAATAGTTTATATATATATATATATATATATATATATATATATATATATATATATATATATATATATATATATATATAATCTGTATTATGTGGGTGAGTGTATAAGAACGAAAGGTTGAAGCCTGGACCAAAATCGATGTTTATTCTAGATAGAAATAATTATGTGAGAGAACGTTTAATAAAGAGGACAAGATTCAAGAAATTGCTTTCGTAAATACCGAGAAAAATATTTAATTCCATTCAAATATCTGGTTATTAATTAATCATTCTTAAGTGTGATTTACAACCGTTCAAGACAGGAGACAGATGGATGTTTGCTTTTGTATTGTTGGGGGGTGTTATTTTTACAGCTCTTTAAAATGAAGAAAGATCTATTCGTGTATTAATATCCAATTATTTGATTTGTTATTAATTTAAAAAAAAAACAGTGAATTAATATTAATGATAAAAATAATTAGCGTAGACTGAATTAACAATAAACCGTATAAAACAATATAGAATAGTGCTACGGGGCGTAAATTAGTTGATTGTATATGAATGTGGGATGATTTTTATACAGTAAAATAAAAATAAAGTTAAACTCTGCGTTAGTCCCGACCCTATCAGCAAGGTTTAGAATACGCTGACTGTAGATCCCAACCAAAACAAAAGGTGGGGGTCATACGTATGACACTCAACTTTTTCTGATAGGGAAGCTCTAGCTCAAGAGATCTGGGTAGTGTGGAGTATCTTTTCATAGCCATTACTCCCAGGTCCAGTCTGACCCGGGGTGGTAGTACTAATAAGTATCCAATCTATAGATCAAATAAATGTGTTGAAAAAGTATTCGTATTCAATTGGAGTAATTTGAAGCCATATAATTGTAAATTATTTTTATTAAGAGTACTTACTTGAAGCTCTAATTGTTAACGAAGGATTATTATTAGTTTCTTGAAACCATGTAACTGAGGGTGCAGTGACTAACGTGCTGAACTATAAAATTGTAGTTAACGAGTTCGAACTCCTGTTCAGTTTTGAGCTAATGCCCTTGAAAAAAGGTATAAATCCCTTATCCCTCAGGAATTGGGTAAATAACACCTTTACTATTCTTCTGAAAGGATGGCTTTGGCAGTAGATACCAACAAATGTTTAAATGCCTTTTAAGAAAGAAACTTAATCTTATGTCTGTCTGCAAACAAATTACTATTATTAGATAGAAATAATTTCATAACAGTAAAACAGTCGGTCCTCCCAAGTGTCCTGTTTACATCAAAATACTATATATCGGATCTAGTAGTCAGTTCTTTGCTGATGAGATATTTTTGTCTGTAATGCATTTGTTTTAATTCTACTGTTGTACGTACTATGCTTTCTTCTTGAAGTGCGTTCCTCTCCATCCGTAAGGATATTTTACTTACCCTCCAACGATTAGAGGTGAGGATTGTCCTACATATCCCAGCTTCTATCTTTAGACATGTACAAATAACATCATCCGGGCAGTCACATACACATGAATTCGTCAATGGGGAACATTTGTTTAATGCAAATAGTTCTTCTCTATTCTGCGCCGTGCTCGGACTAAGCACCACCTTAACACTTGGAAAGCTGTTATGACTAATACGCAATGTCCATCTCTGTGTAAACGGAGAGAAGTCTATTACAAATCAGAAATATTTGGGAAACCATTGACCTGATCCGAATGGGAGGTGCCCGTGGAGTAATGGTTATCGTCATAGGAAATGGACACGGCGACACGAGTTCAAATCCCGGACGAGACTGATTGCATTTCCCATAGCACTAATACCCTTGGGAAAGGTATGAATCCAATTATTCTCCCTCCAGCTATGGATCAATAGTAGGACAGACTGGGTTCTTCAGCCTTGGTGAGGCAACTAGTCTAAGAGAAGGAAAACTCTGAATTCAAACCTGTTAAACTCCACTTAAAAAATGACCTTGTGTCATATCCTGCCCGAGCGGAGGGGTTGGTAAATAGGATTGACCTGATCCGAATGACATGACTTTTTTTCTTGTCTTTTCCTAAATTTAAGATCCCCTTAACCTTCATTTGTAAATACCGATGACTGGTTTTTACAGAAGTGTTGGTCGAAAGGCACTTAAGTTTTATATTCGTTTTAATCAATTTCAATAGTTTTCATAATCATGTTTCTCATTTTACAACTCATTTTATCATTGTTTTAAAAGAAATCTTGGCCCAGTCGACTGGGGCTGCAAAATACACCAACTGCATCTCTGCAGAGGGTTAAGACTCCTCCAATGAGTGTCCTGGATATGACACTAAACAATCTGATGGTGAGGCTCCAGTATTGCTTGAGATTTGGGGGATGCGGAGTACCCCTTCATTGAAATCACTCTCACGTCCAATCTGGCCTGGAGTGGTATCACCTGATAGAGTCCGATCCATGGGTAAAGTAGAACTAAACTGTGTGCTTGTGTTAAACTGAACTGTTTGAAACAGAACTGCTTTAACATTTAAACTGGATAGTTATGCTAATCTGAATTTTTTGAAAAAGAACTGTTTATAATCATAAAAATGGATTTGGCATTAAATAACCTACAATGGTTGATATGCCATAAAACCAAACTAAACCAAAAGAAATCTATTCAAAATATTACTTATACCATATGATTATTTGTTCTAGATTGACATACTTGAAACCATACAACTGTGTGCAAATTATTTGCATTAGATAATTTACACAAATTTATATGGTTTTAAGTATTCCTTTCTAATACTAATGATTTATACTCAATTAACTCCGTGTCAGTGGACCTGGGAATAATGGCAGTATACTCCACACTTTCCAGAACTGGAACTTCATTAGATTTCAGTTTATTATCATGATCAGGCATGCCTTTTTTTTTTTTTTTTTTTTTTTTTTTTTTAGGGGTCCCAACTTTATGAAGGGGATACAGTCAGCGTATTTTAAGCCCTGCTCACAGAGCTATGTTGAAAGAACAAAATTATTTTTCATTTTTAGAAGTGCGTGACTATGGATGACATTTTTTCCATTATTATTATTATTATTATTTCAAATTATAAAACTATGAATATATCGCTTGTCCTAGACGACTTAACATTTCATATCATTTCGATTCATCCTCTATTGACAATGAATATATTGTTTGTTTGTTCGTTTGTTTGTTTGCATACATGTTTACAACAATTGGCGCAGACAGTTCTCACCTTTCGAATCACGCAAACTGTCAAAAAACATTTCTTTTCCCCGTGCCATATCTATTAATGAGTGGGAACTATATACGCAACATCTTTTGGTAAATTCTTCAAATTCTTTTTCAATTCTCTTTCTTTATACCTATTATCTATTACGAATCTGTCAAATAAAAAACAACTATTATATATATATATATATATATATATATATATATATATATATATACACGATTGAAATTTAACTCTGAAAGCACTTTTGATCAGTAAAATCCTTACAGTGCTCAATACTGCAATGTATTTCAAGCATAAAATAAGATGCTTATAAAACTGGATAAAAACTCACTAGTCAAAGTTTCACAGTGTCGATCCTCATGTGAGCTAGTATTCAAGGCATTTTGAGCAAGTATTAAACACATACAAGCCCACCTGAGGATCGATAACAGGAAACTTTGAGACGAGAGTTTTTATCCTATTATCTTATTTTATCATTGAATTTGTATATATAAACTGCTGCTTTTATTTGTCTGTTTGCTTGTTTATTTGTCCGGATCTGAGTTCTACATAAAATCGTTTCAGCGCAACAGTTTTTTTCGCTCTACCAATATTTTTCTAAGTAACCTACTATATAATTTGGCGAAGGTAACGATTTTTTCCAATGACTTAACCTCATCTGCATATTTCGCCATAATGCTTTTTGGAAAAAGTTAGTTTGAAAATGAATAATATAAAAAAATTATTTTTTTCGAATCTGATCCCTTAATAACATATTGACAAATTTATAATTATTCTTGATTGCGATAATATATGTTCTCGTGAATCAGTAATTCTAGTCATAAATCAGACCATTATAAAAGTGAACCACTCAAAATATTAAGTAATTTTTTTTCTTAAAATGAGATGAATATATTTTACCTACAAAAGCCAGATACTCAGTTCACCCAACGCAATTGTCAGTTTTTACGATTTCGTTTTTTTCTTTATAAAATTATATTCCATTTATTTTTGTTATGCTGTTATTCAATAAATTTCTGAATAGAAATCAACAACCCATTTCACGGTTATTTAAAACTAAAATTCGTTCACAAATTCGTCTTTTCTGTGGAATGTCCGCAGGTACAGTTTGCTGAAATAAGTTATATAAAAAGTGATTGTTTCTCATTTTTTTTCCATACAATTTATCTTACATTATTCTTAAGATAGCAAGCATATTTTCAAAATGCTACATATTTCCACTATTCTCTTGCTGTTAAAAACCGTTTTCTTCATTATAACTGAAAACTTAAGAACTCTTCGAAAATGTTAAAAGCCCAATTGAAAGAATGGAATGTTTGTATTTACCCAACACTTACAGCACAGCCACTCTGCGACACAGTCAATTTTTAAGCGAAATACAGCTAGTTTAAATTTAGATTTTTTTCTAGTCTACTAAGCCTACGGAGCCCAGTCTTCTTTCTTTATTCATCCAAAGCTGAGGAAAGTATCAATAGATTCAGACCTTTCCTAAGTGCATAAGCGCAAAAGAAAAACACAAACTATTTTGTCCTGGATTTGAACTTGAGTCGTCCAGTCCATTTCCTAAGACGACTCTTGTTGCACTTCCCAAGAGAATGGAATATTTACCCCTATGTAAAATATATAATTGTTTAATTATATTAGTACACGTCTGGGTTGTCTTTTATTGCATGTCAACCATTGTAGGTTATCTAATGCCAAATTCTCTTTTATATATATATATATATATATATATAGAACATTTTGTAGATAACATTTTTACATCAGGCTGAACTCTTTTTTGCACACCGTTAAATGATTTCAAGTATTGCTATAAAACAATCACAATTTAACATCAGTCATTTGTTTGCACACAGTTTGATCCATTGATAGGATTCTCGTAGGTGCTACTACTTCGGGCTAAAGTTAATCTGGGAGCAATGGCAATGAAGGGGCACTCCACATTCCCCAAATCTCTAAGGCCGGAGCCTTGCATTTAGATGGTTTAATGTCATATCTAAGACACTCTTTGTGGAGATACAGTCGGTGTATTCTAGAGATCCAGCCGACTAGGCTGATTCTTGTACGCTAAATCCAAATAATATATAATCTTTATAGAATTTCTTTTTGAATTTTTATTTCTACATTTTTACTTGCAGAACCGAAAAACACGGATCACCATTTCCTCAGACAATAATGGAGGAGATACCATTGATGTGCTCGATGTGGGAAAGAATGCCCGGATTGGTCTTTTAGGTACAGACTCAAAGGGTGTGCCCGTAAAAAGCCCGCGAACCCTCACAGTAACCTATGTAGCAGGTGACAACACAGCCGTAGTATATGTGGAACCTCAAATGTGGCTTAACATTGATTTTGGAGAGAGGGCAGCTTTATCGTTTGATGTGGTTCTTTATGAGGTTGGTAGTATTCTTGATTCTTACCAGAAATGCTGGGGCAGGGGATATTGGTTAACGGCACGAACAACGGAATCGGTGAACAGTTGAATTTCGACTGATGTTTTTAATTTTGTTTTTAATACCCAAGAAAAATCAAATCTTTTCCCTGCGGCCTCCCCATAACCATATATCTTGATGTTGGCATTTCATGATAGTTGATTAAATGAAAATTGACCACTAGAGAAAACCACTCTCCTATTATTTTCTTATCTTTCCCAGACGTTCGAATGAAACAGCAATTACCTCTATTATCAACCTTGACAAGTGTCATTGAGATATTTGATATCCCTTTACGGTACAATATTGCAGAAGGTTGACACTCAGTGCTGAACAAATTCACTACCATAGTAATGGTTTGTAAGACTAGCTTACAAACAATTACAAAGAATCCTTTTATTTATTTATTTTTTTTTTTTTTTTTCAGAATATATTTCAATATAATAGTTGTAACCTAAAAAAGAATACCGTGTTAGAAATAACCAAAACGGAGGTTGGAAATGAAATGGAAATCTTTATAACATTAACAAAATACGATACTCGCTAGCGGCGTGAAGAAAGTAACCGCTGCTAGTGGTGACAACTTAGTATATTTTCACTATTTGACGCGCACCCGACCAAACGGGCGAGTACGGCACGAGGCAATTTTATGATGAGTCCAACGAAAAGCTATATCCCAGACACGGCCGGTGACTCGAAAAATGACTCGGGCCCTGTCGGCATTTCCCAAAAAAAGGGGCGCCTCAGGCACTAGGCAATAAATCTAGCCCCTCTGAGGAGGGTTAAAGCCTGTGTAGGCAGCCCCTTGAGGCTCGAAGACAGTCGGCTGCGAGGCGTCAATGGTGGGCTTCCCCGGCCCCCACGTCAAGCAGCCTCGACCGATGAAACACCACCACCAAAAGCAACCAGTATATTTTCATCCCCTCACAATAGTGCCCAACGTATTTATCAGGAATGGGACATAACCATTAATGATCAAAGGTAGGGTATATAACAGTAATGCAAAGCTAAATGAGTAAGTCACTCAGTGAGGATCTAAGTCATTACTGTAAGTAAAGTAAAGTTGGCGACCTTAGTCGAGGGCGACCAGAAGGCTCTCTTTTTCAATAGCTACTACACCGAGGTGTTGGGAAGGGCGCTACTCCTATCTGTGGATTGCTCCACTTTATCCTTGATACGTCCCTTATATTGCTGAGTGTAAAGCAAGGAGCTATCAAGTACCATTTTTAAGGTCTTTGGTATGACGCGACCTGAGATTGAACCCGGTCTCCCGGACCATTGGTGAACACTCTCCCCACTAGGCTAATGACCCAAAGTCATTACTGTAACGAGCAGTAATTACCTATATATATGGTCTGTAAGATAGTCATTTTTAAAGGACATATGGTCGTTTTTATTAAGTTTATGATAATTATTCGTATTTAAATAACCAAAATAATGAATACAAATAGAATATATAAGATGCATGATATATATATATATATAATCATGAATACTCTTTTGTTAGGACATTCAGACAACTGATTCGTTCAGCAATCTCATCTACACTCGAAATCTCCTAAAAATTCATTATTATTTCGAACAAATATCTTAATTATATTCAAAACAAGGAAGGTTAGTTTGAATCTTTTTTTTTTTTCAATGTGTTTCTCATCCATTTTCTACTATGCGATCGCTGATATTAAATGGATATCCTTTCATTGTATCACGTGGACGCAACAAAAAGATTCTAAATGCATATTGGGAGGCAGAGAACCATCTACTTCTCGAAAAGATTACTGAGAGTTAAAGTAACCGATATGAGATAGAAACCCTTTTACATTGAGGAGTCTGTAAGACACAGATGATAAAAGACGGCTTTCACCGAATAGATATTTAAAACTGGATCTTATAAAGTTTAAAGCTTTTCCAAGAATACTTTCAACACTTTCTGAACGTTAAGATAAAATGGGGCCAAACATCTTACAGTTTTAGCTTCACGAACGGACAGGCATTTGGTAAATTATGATACGGCTTTGAAACCGTACCAAAAATAAAATCGCATCTCCTTTTTAACCAATTATAAGACTGAATAAATAAATCAGAGTACATACTTTATTTTAGACAATTACATATTCCTAATTCTGGTTACAGGGTTTCTATTCTATAATTTTTAAATAAATAATGCCTAACGATATCCATTTTCTTTTAATAATCTTCCACTTATAACCTAGTTGTTGTGATGGCTGATGGTATTAATTATTTTATTATCTGGCTTGGTTGGGCCGCGAGTTTTCAGATTGCCGTTAATCTTTGAACGGAAATGTAAGTCAGATTGGAAAGTTCAAACGCGAGTTCACAAGCGATTAACACAGGAAGGCCAAATGTAAATAAAATGGATTCATGTCTTGTCACATGTTTTATTGGGGAAATGAAAACAATGAATTCGGAGACACATGTGAGATGATGCAATAACTTAGTGAGATGACATCACACTACCGATATCCTGAATTTAGATATATAAAAATTAGCGATTTTCGTTTGTTGTCAGTTAGAAGGTGGCGTTCAAAAAATTCAGGACGGGGCGGGGGTTATCCCTTTGTGTCTCTGTTCATAGACCCTTACAGATTTTTTTCTCTCTCTCGTGTTACTGTATGCTGTCAGAATATCCAACAGTGTATCTAGATTATGAAGCGACCATTTCTATAAAAATGTTAGACATATTACTGTTACATTGATATGTTCCAATAAATGATTAATTGTTGACGGAGAGTTATTCTTTTCTTTGAGTTGCCAGCACTGAAGTCACTTTATTCAAACGAATCACCCCGACCGTTGGAAGAAGTTCCGGATGAATTGTGTCATTCCCATCTGTGGATCTTCCAAACATCCAATATTGGCACAGAGAGGATTGACAAACAAACTATCTGGAAACACATTTGGCACTGTTACCAGGATTAGACCAAAGTAAAAGTACCCTGACAACTATAGTACCGCATTTGGCACCGTTACCAGAAAAAAATACAATCATTATTATAACATCTGGTACCACAGATGTCGTGCACAACGGTATTACATTTGGCACTGGTATAGCGTTGGTAGTCATGAATGTGACATTGTTACAGTGGTGCTGTGCCAAGATATTGTTACATTTAGTACCCTACTTAAACGATAGCGTTACAAATGGTAACTAACCTCATAACATAGTATCACATTTAGTGCCGGACCAAACTATAGTCCCATAATCCGTGCCGCACCAGCATAGTGTTATACGCTTGACATAATAAAATACTGTTACAGATGATATTGAAAAAAAAAGTTATTTTCATTAAAAAAATGTTGAAGAAGTTATTATTTATTGGCATTGAAATATATATTTATATGACTTTTAAAATATTACAACAATCTTTGCGACATATCCTCTAAAAATAATAAAATACTGGTATATACAATTTTGAAGAAAATTAGCTTTTTATGAAAAATTGTAAAGAGTGTATTATTTATGGGTGATGAAATATAAATGTTCATGGCTTTTAAGATATTAAAACAATCCTTGTTGAAACTGTGAGATATAGTAACAAAAACTGCTGCTGAAAATGAACTTGGCTGAACGAGTTCGAATCTTAATTGATGCTGCTTATATTTATTTAATCCAAATGATTCATTTCCTTGCGTTTGCCACGTCACCAGACATATTGACAAAAATTTCTTGTTTCCGACAATCTAAAATTGTTGACAAAGAGCGAGTATTTGGACAAATCACTCTTGGAGAAAAATTGAAAAACAAACTAATCTAAAATCAATGAATTTATCAGAAGGAAAGTCGAGGTTAAAAAGTTTCGGTTTTAATGAATCTTCGTCAGGCATTTAAAATGGTGGGATATGTAATAAAATACAAAAACATTATTTACTTCCATAAATCATTCTTCCATCGCTATCTTTGCCTTAACAAAATGACTGCATACTGTAAGTTTTGTCGACTTTAACACTGTTTCTTTCTCGGCTTTTCAGAATGCTTCCATTAATTTGCCCTATGAAACCTTTCTGAAAGATTGTCACGTGACACTACGCGGTGGCCTGATAAGGGGTCTCAGTTCCCTTGTTCTATCTCTGAATGGACGATTCGAAGTCTATCCGCCAACCCTGCTTAATTCTACTATGCCAAGTGAATTCTACCTAAAAAGCATTACAATTCATGATGGAGGTCATTTCTCTTATGAAGGGAATACAAACGACTCTTTGTTAATCACTTTGAAGGACAACCTAACGATACATGGTGGAGGTATAATAACTGGCAACAACCTCAATATCACAGGTAATCATAAAAATATTTTCTATGTTTTTCCCCCACTTTTATTTATATTTGTGCACCGTCAGCAATAGAAAGTAAAAAATAAAGCCAGTACGAAAAGTAATCAATTAATATCTTAATATCTGGAGAGCAGGCTACGTGGCCTTGTTATAAATTAACACACAAAGATCACGATATTGTAATGGTGGTGTGTGAGAAATTGGATTTGGTTAACCAAATCCAAATCCGGGACAAGGTCGTTATCATTTCATTTTGTGCTAATGCCGTAATGATACTTAATATATTATTGGATAAGAGGAATAGAGATTATTAGAATTGGCTTTTTTTCGTATGATCTATAAATTCATAAAAGTGTGGACAATGCCCGGAAACTATATTCAATGTGGAAGGTTTTTTAATGTTTCTAACAGAGATCGTGAGTAGCCATATTTCGTGTATCTGCCAGGTTAGTGACACCGGATACTATCGAAATCTTATGCAAACGAGGATGTTTTTACGAATTTCACATGTAACCTTGACTAAATAAGAAGACGAAGCTAAGCTATGTAGTGTCTGGTTTTGCTTTGGTATCATCATCATCATCATGATCATGTCGTGCTGGTAGCACGGATATCCCTGACCCTCTCTCGCTACTCCTCCCTATCGTTCATCGCCCTAGGCAGGTCTTCAGGACAACATCCCGTATCCTCACATAGATGCTGAATGTATATTCGTGCTGGTCGTCCTGCTTTTGCACGGCCATGTGTGGGGGTCCATAAGAGTACATCTCTTATGAGTTCGTCCCGGCTTCTCCAGCAGTGGTGATGGTTAGTTTATCCCGAAATTTGATTTCAAGTTAGTTTTCCTAATCATTTGGCATAAAGTATTTCAATGTAAAAGAAATTTGCACACAGTTATATACTTTCAAATGTAATAATAATTTCCAATGTTTTTTATTTATTTATCCTATTGATGAAAGAAACATTTACAGGTACTACTACCATTCCGGATCAGAGTAGATCTGGTTGTTATGACAACAAAGGCGTACTACACATACGCGAGAGCTCCAGTACTAGAATCTCATGACTAAATACAGTTTAGTCATGAGATTCCAGTTTTCTTCGGCAGAGTATGTTGTTCGAATTTTAAACTCCATCGACAGGATGGGTCTTTATTTGTAATGCATTACATGCTGCTCGCCAAAATATTCCTAATGGAGTAAATTTAGTTCTTATTAGGTGATCTTTACATGCAAATATTAAGACTGACTCAACTAAGTTTGTAAATACAGCTGGTACTTATAGCTAGGGTTAGCAAGTTGGCTTCACAGATCATTACCGATGTGAATTTGATTATCACATTACATTACAACTGGCGCTAGTAATGTGGGGTCTTGGGGTTTAGTTTTGAAAAAAAAAGAGAGAAATAAGGAAGACTGTCTTATGTAGAAAAATTGATATCAAGGTAATCCAAGTGAAAGGAGAGATTTATTGAGAAGTTGACACTACAGCGTTTCGGTTCTACTGAACCATCATGAGGGGTAATATTAGCGATGTTAAGTCAACGATGGATGTTTAAAAAAAAGACTGTCTTACGCAAATTTTTCAAGTTCAAAAGGTTACAATCTGATTTGAAAATCAGCATACATTGAAACTTGAAGAGGCGATTGGTGGTGCAATCGATAGCGTTGCAGGAAATGGATAAAGTGACACGAATTCGATAATATTTACATTTCACATAGCACTGATACCATTGAGAAAGGTATTGATCCAATTATTATAAATAGTAGGGCAATCTGAGCTCTTCAATGTTTGTATGAAGACTGGTTTAGAGGAAAAAAATCTGTGAATTCGAACCTGTTAAACTCCGCTTAAAATTGACCTTGGGTCACATCTTGCTCGTCTGGAGGGTTAGGTTACTACGTATACAAAAAACTTGTCACAGTGGTGTATACAAGGTGATTTCAGCCAAGGTACTTTCAAATGAATGACAAAAAAGTGACAAATCCTAGGAGTGACGTAACGATACGAATATTAAAAGAAAGACAGAAAAACAATACAAATGAGAGAGTGATTAAAAATTGCTTTTAAGGATTAGACACATTGTTTTTATTTGTTTAGATTCTTTATTTAATGGTATATCAACCTTCGTGGGTTATTCAATGTCAAAACTATCTTTCTTGAAAAACAATACTGTACACATTGAAATATAGCTGCGGGAGTGAGGGAATTCACATCTTTTCCTTGGTTATTAGTTCGATGAACGTTACAGCGCGACTGGAGTTAGAACTCGCGTACAGTTTAGTGCGTTAGCAACATCATCAAGTCCCACTCACAGCACGAAATTCTCTATTTTTTCTCGCCATCCGTCCCTATCATCCATCGCTCCTGATGGGTCTTCTAGACTACATCCAGTGTCTGCACAAAAGACATGTCTGTACTTATAGGCCAAAACTGATGGGTCTATGTGTAGGAGTCCATTATAGGACGTCACTTACGAGTTCGTCCTTACTTCTCCAGCAGTAGTCAAATGTCTTGTTATTCTTACTTGGACGCTAGGAGGCAATGTAACAACTCTTTTATAGTGTATTGCTTCAAGGATTTATTCAAAACGGTACGGCGTATTTTTGTCTAGTTTCCTTCTAACTTTTTCTTCAAGCGTTTCTTTGGCGTCTTCGTAGTGCATCAATACAGTAGTATTGACACGGCCACCTCTTGGAGAAATCTCATTTTATTTTATCGGAGAGAGCAGATTTCTATGTCTGATAACCTGATTATAGTGGTCCGCGCTTTTCGTATGCTTATGCTGACATCACTTTTTGTAGATGAGATATTGCTGTCGAGATATGTGAAATAGTCAACTAACTTTGTTGAAATGGCCATTTTTTTAATTAAAAATACATTAATTCTGTTCCACGTCTGCGATCACGCTGAGGTCAATGCCTTCTGTTGCCTGCACCAGGCTATGTAGTTGGGCTTCAGTTTGAGCAAATGTATTTTTGAGAAGCCCTAGAGCATCGGCATAATCTTTGTCCGTTATAGTTTCTACGGGATATCGTCCTCTTCTTCCCTTTGTAAGTGCGAAACCATTTCCTTTCATCAGATCTATTGACGTTCGAAGCGCATATTCTAGGCAGATAATAAAAATGATCGGTGGTAATGTATCTCCTTGGAAGACTCCTCCGACAATGTCGAAGAATTCGGTGTCGCCATCAGGTGAATGAAGAATTGGCTTTGCGTTTTTGTAGATCATTATAGCAGCAACATTTTTTTAGTAGCCATATGCCCATAGTATTGGCTCCATCTTTTCTCTATGTATGGAATCGAATGCTTTGGAGAAATCTAAGAACAAAAAAGTTACCTCGAGATTTTTTTGCCCGGACTCCTTCGACGATTCTATGGATAATCAGAATTTGAGGTGTGTATCGTTCTGATTTTCCCAAAGAATTTTGTTGATATCAGAATACGATAAAGAAGTAGGGCATTGTAAATCTTGGCAACTATATCAGTAAGAGTTATGCCTCTGTAGAACTTAGTGATTCTTAGTTCTTCCTTCTTGGGAAATGGGAGGATGCAGCTTTTTGTCCATTTTTTGATTATGCTTTGTTTATAGACAGCGTTGTATAATCAATTTTTCTGTCTTACATACGAGGATCATTAAATTGTTATATTTTGGCCTTTGACCCGGCTAAAAATGCCATTCCAAGGTGATGCACCTGAAGGAAGTGACACATTCTAATGGCAGTTATGATAGGAAATCGCGTGGGCGGAAATTGGCTGATGAAATGGGACGAGGTAAAAAAATTCTCATGGTACACTCATAGACTGATGCACCGGAAGAGAGTGACTTGTGAACTGCATGACAGTTATTTCCGCTTGATGACGATCAAAGATCGAGTGGGCGTTGAACTATTATATAACTCAGTCAAGACAGCAGTCGAGTTAGAGTTGCAGTAGAGTTGGAGACGGAGTTAGACGAGTTGTGGTAAGGAAAGCCACACCCGGCCGAAGGGGCCCTCGGGAACCCCGATGGAGTTTGGGGACCAGAGAAGTTGCTGAGAAGATGCAGTAAAGAAAGCCAGCACTCAGCAGAGTGGACCCCAGGGCCTCCGGTTAAGCATCAGGTGAACAAGAAAGACACAACGTTGACGGCCATAAGAGTTGGGGTCAAAATATTTCAGTTCTGTTCGGTCTCCAACTCCCTCTCACACGCAAACCTTGAGTAACCCTTTTCGAACCCTTGCAATAAAGTGAGAGGTAAATATTTTGTTAAAGAAGTCTTTCTGCGTCTGTCTTTATCATTGTGTCGTTGTGAATTATTCTACATATATATGTGCATGTATGTAGATGTGAATCTGCATATGACTATATAGCAAAATAAGTTTCCAGACTTTTTTCGTATGAGCACTTTTATTGATAGTAGAATAACCAAAAGTCACAAGGAGCAAGGTCTGTACTATAAGGAGGCTGAGGAACTGTGTTGATGCCCATCTTGGTCAAATAGTCTATGACAAGGATAGAGTTGTGTACTGGTGCATTGTCCTGCTGGAAATGCCACTGACCCGATTTGAAGAGTGCTGGCCTCTCCCGACGGAATCTCTTCCTGAACTTCCTTAAAACCTCAACATAGTAACCCTAACCCTAACCGTTTGGCCAATCAACGCTGGTGAATTGACTCCCTACTCCTCCCACACCTCTCATCATCCCTCACAGACTTCCTGCCTTCCTTGAATCTCTTATGCCTCTCAAAAACTGATGCTCGATTCATGCAAGATGGTCGAAAAGCAGTGTGAAGCATTCCACACGTTTCTGTGGTATTTTTTCCAAATTTAAAACATAATTTTATTGCATATCGTACTTCTAAAGTGTCCTGACGTCCATATTGCATTTTTGAAATTAACCAGCCGTGACAATCAGTCTTTAGTACGGTGTATTCCAATCCCTACTGTAGCTGTTCATTTGAACCTGAAATCATAAAAATTGGTCAGTCATCTCATAAGATGTACAGCAATGGCATAGTGAATTTTCAAGAGTCTACGACAATTTTAAATACTTGTACAAAAAATTCTGGACACTTATTGAATGACCACGTACTTCGTCACGATGTGAAGATTTTCTGTTTATGATTTTTTGTACTACTTTTGATTCCTACTGGACAATTAACAATTTTAATAGGTTTATCAGTGACTTCAGAAGTGTTTCCAAGTAGATTCGTGAGATGTTCTTTCCACTTCTTTAGCTTTACTTCTTAGCTGGCAGCTTATGGTTTTGCCTTCAAGGTGTTTATCCTTTCGCCTGCTTCATTTACTGTCTACCATGCTAAACGTATTGCTGATCCTATTGATTTGGCCTTGAAAGTATTCTACTTGTGTACCTTTACACACCAAATTGACGATTGTAACATTACACGCCCCAAATAGAAATTTGCAACACTACTATGTTCAAATGGATGTTTTTTTCTGGTATGCTCACGATAGGCAGTTCTACTACTACTCATAGACATTTGTTTATATTACACAACGTCTTAAGAGTCAGTTGGACCTCATGATAATCTCCTCGCGAGAAAAAGGGATGAACACACACAAACTCCGTCTTTATTCGCTAATTCAAAATTTTATTCGCGATTAGTAGTTGTCATCGAGAGGAGAGAGACAGCGTATGAAAATTGAATCGATTACATGAGCTAAACAAAGAGGAACAAAATGTCTTGAGGAGAAAGAGAGCAGAAACAGACCATAAATTTTCTTTTACCTTTTCTATTGTAGTTCTAACAAATGCTTCCTCGTAGGGTCCGTCCTCACGAGGTTGTGTCTGGGTGTGAGAGCCCTTTTCGGAGCTCACCCTAAAATGAGGACCACAACTTTCGGCTGTCTTCACATCGTCGTGTCTGACGTCCAACTCCCTATCTATTCCTCATCGCATCTGGCCGCCAACTAACCCTTTTTTTTTGTTTTCTATCTATCGCCCACACTTAAAGGCTTTTCCGTTTGAGTCCCCTTCAGCCAATTAGAACTCGTTGTCGATTCGCTGCTGATACGTTTCTATTTTTAATCCGGGCGTCCCTAATTATTTTACACTTGTTCTTTTTTTATATGCGTTCGTTAGGCTTTCTAAAGTTTCTGTGCATTGGCATTTTTTTAAAAAATGCTTTTTTCGCGTTATCTCGTTTTTCTCTGCTATTGTTTCCTTTGGAACTTTACATTTATTTGTTATAAACTCGGCTGCTGTTTCTATATGAGCGGTAACAAAGATTTCATATTCGTCATTCGAAGTATGTCTTTCTGATATGGAGGGTGTCCTCGTGGGGTAATGATTAAAGTGCTGGACTGCAGAATCGTAGTGAGCGAGTTCGAACTCCAGTCGAACTATTACATTCACCTTTGGGAAAGGTATGAACCCCCTTATCATCCGTGCTATGGGTTAAATAGTACCACAACTGTTCTTTCCGAAGAATGACTTTGACATTAAATAACATACAAGGGTTGATATGCCATTAAACAAAGAAACCAAACCAAACCAAACCATCTGCCTGATATCTCTTGAATAATGTCAAATTTGTTTCTTACATTCACCGTATATATGAAATGTAGACATATGTAAATATTAATGCTGTTTAGTTCACATAAAAAAATATTATTCATCATCGTAAACAATTATATATCTAAACATCGTTACGGAGATACACCTGCACACTTTTGGTCCTTTTTTATTGTCTCTCTTGTTAAATAATCCTTTGGTTTCTTTTTTTACTTTAACTTGTCACTTTTTTTAATACAGACCCATTTCAGCCACATGTAAATTTATTTATTAAGTTTAAGTTGATTTAGCATGAGACTACTACTTTAATGGCCGGTGAGATGGACCTACTACACATCGTACTATTATAGAAACCTTATAAAATGGTTTTATTATTCTTATCATATTTAACAACCCCTCCGCTCGGGCAGGATATGACACAAGGTCAGTTTTTTTAAGTGGAGTTTAACAGGTTTGAATTCAGAGTTTTCCTTTTCCTAGACTAGTTACCTAACCAAGCCTGAAGAAAACAGTCTGCCCTACTATTTATTAATAGCTGGAGGGAGAATAATTGGATTCATACCTTTCCCAAGGGTATTAGTGCTATGTAAAATGCAATTAGTCTCGTCCAGGATTTGAACTCGTATCACCGTGTCCATCTCCTACGACGATAACCATTACACCACGGGTTTTATTATTCTTATAACCAGAATCATTAAGCTTTACAGTTGAATGTCAAGTAGAAAAAACTCAAGTGAAGTTCATCCAGTTCAGTATGGTTAATTAAACAATTTTCTTTTGCTCTCTTTTTAAGCCCAAAACATCAGGATCGACACGGATGGTCTCATTGATGCCAATGGGAAAGGTTACCGCCCTGGTGATGGACAAAAACAGGCTCTGTGGGACGGTCGCTCCAGTTCTGGAGCTTCCCATGGTGGCCTCGGAGGAAGAGGTTCGCATGGAACACATGCATCTATTGCCTATGGTAGTGTCTTAAGACCCAGCAGTTACGGTGGTGCAGGTAGCTTCTCGAGCTCGAGGACAGTTGGAGGTGAGGGAGGAGGAATCGTCACCCTGAAGGCTGACAATGAAATGGAGATAGATGGCTTGATATCTGTCGATGGAAGTGATGCCCAAACTGTGGGCATGGGTGGGGGTGCTGGCGGAAGTATACTCCTTATTACGGACAACTTTAAAGGTAAGTTGATTGTTCCAGAAATTTTCCGATTTTCTTTCTTTATCTTCATTGCTTTTAATTCAAATTTGGTTACAACCAGGGAGTAATTATAAATTCCAATCCATTTATAAATTTAAATGAAACGCTTCAAGTCTCGTCTTTTTGCACACGAATATCACATAACCTTAGCATCCAGTCCTTTGATTCTGTTTAACTTTGGTGTTCCAGAAGTGATTAAATAGAAAAAGAATAGAAATAGCAAATTAAAAAGACTACCAGATCATAAACATGAAGGAGGAAACAAAATATGTCAACAAAAATTCCTGTTTTCTTTTGGTTATTTTATTTAATGGCATATTAACCTTCATGGGTTATTTATACCAAAGTCATCCATATATAAGAACATCAGCGATAGCATTTAACCCATAGCTTGTTGGAATAAAGTGTTCATGCCTTTCCCAAGAGTTTTAATCCGTAAGTGAACTTGTTGCGGATAAAGGGGCAAATGAATGAATAAAAATCCAATGCACAAATTTGTTTTTTTTTTCTTTAAAATGAATGAAAGTTTTGCTGAAAAACAAAATACAAAATATTTTCTTGTAAGCAAATATATTTTTTTAAAGAAATAGAGGTAATTGTTAGCTTTAAATAAAGGGACATATTTTGTGTATAGATATATATATATATATTTTTGTCTACGTAAGTCATTTTATGGTAGAGAAAATGAACTTATGGCTTAAAGAACGTGTACGTAAACTGCTGCTAAAAACGCAAATATAGATGTAAACAACATTCGTTTAATCTAAGAAAATTTAAATGATTTGAAATGAAATGCGTTCTTGAGAAAGAAGAATGTAGATTATCACTCAAAAAGAAAAAATAAATAAATCTAAATGTAATTAAGTAATAAATCATGGCTTATTAGTGATTAAGTATAGACAAATCCCCATTTAATAAAGCGAGAGGTGTCCCCGAGGTGTAATGGTTAAAGGGCTGGACTGCGGAATCGTAATAAGCGAGTTCGAACTCTAGTCGCGCTATTACGTTCACTCTCGGACAAATACTCATTGGAAAGCTATGAACCACCTTATCCTCCCAGCTATCGGTTAAATTGTACCACTACTATCCTTCAACAAGGATAGACTTGGCATTAAATAATCCAAGGAGGTTGATGTGCCACCAACCAACTATTATATGTTATCAAGTACTTACTAATCAAATATTTATTTCATCGCTCATTTATGCATTTAGGTAGGCTCGAAATTTCCCTAAAAATGTTAATTATTTATTTATTAGAAATAATGCAATTTCCTCGTCAAAGGAAGTTCTAGAAAAAAAAAACCCATAAATGTTGGCGCAGTTATAAACCTGAAAAAAACACCTACGTATGTGTTCTAGGAAATTCAAGAGTTTGGGAAAAAAACTAACTAAAATAATCAAAATACACGGCCACATTTTTTTTACCAATCGACTGTGCAAAAAATATGCAGTTATTTTGTTCGTTACAAATTTGTGGAGCTAACGCACTAGTGCGTGATCTTTCCAAATACTATAAAGTCAAAACATCTTTTAAGGCATTTTAGATCTGTTTACTAGTCACCCAGACAAGACGAATATAACTGTGTCTAGAAGTTTCCTTGCTTGAAAGCCGGAGTATCCGTATCAAGTTACAACCGTCAACTTGGACGATAGCCAATTAACTTCACTTACCGGCAAAAATTCACAACTGCGCACAATGAGTTAACATAAGAACAATTTCATTTCTTTGTTTTCAGATCTATCCAAGAATAAAATTTCTCTATTTTTGAAGCACTCCTGTTAATTGTGTTATTTTTATTAACATTAGTCCACTACATATCTATGAATCTAATTGGCTAAGAAATTCCATTTTTAATATTTTTGGAGGGAAAAGAATTCTAAAATTATTTTTGGATTTGATCTTTTAAATTTTTTGCTGCAAGCAAATATTGTCGTTCGCAAAGTACGTGGTATATACGATAGGTTTCCAGATTTTTTTCGTATGGGCATTTAAAATTGTCGTAGACTCTTGAAAATTCACGATGTTATTGCTATACATCTTATGAGATGGCTGACCAATTTCTATGATTTCAAGTGCTAATGAACAGCTACAGCAGGTATTGGAATGCACCCTACTAAAGGCTGATTGTCACAGCTGGCGAATTTCAAAAATGCAATTTGACACTTTACAAGAACGATGTGCATTAAAATTATGTTTTAAACTTGGAAAAAATGCTACAAAAACGTAGGGAATGCTTTAGACTGCTTTTTGAGCATCTTGCATGAATCGAGCATCAGTTTTTGAGAGGCATAAGAGATTCAAGGAAGGCAGGGAGTCTGTGAGGGATGATGAGAGGTGTGGGAGGAGTAAGGAAGTCAATACACCAGAGTTGATTGCCAAAGAGGTAGGGCTAATACGTTGAGGTTTTAAGGGAGTTCAGGAAGAGATTCAGTCGGAAGTGGCTAGCACTCTTCAAATTGGGTCAATGGTATTTTCACCAGGACAATGCACCAGTCCACAACTCCATCCTTGTCACAGACTATTTGACTAAGATGGGCATCAAGACAGTTCCTCATCCTCCCTGTAGTCTAGACCTTGCTCCCCGTGACTTTAGGTTATTCTCTAAGCTCAGAGGCTGTCGTTATGAGACAATTGAGGAGATGAAAGAGGCTGTGACGATAATTGACACGCTCACACAAGAGGACTTCCATGGGGCCTTCCAGAAGTTGCTGGAACAGTACACGTGCATTGCAGCCGGAGGAGAGTACTTCAAAGACGACCAGAGTTTCATGTGTGTACTATCAATAAAAGTGCCCATACAAAAAAAGTCTGGAAACTTATTGAAGGCCCCTTGTATCTCGATTTTTAAAAAATAGTGCGAATGAACTGACTGGTGAATCGATGCAACGATACAGATACAAAGAGATGCAGCTTCTCGGGTTTATTTTTTTTTGCACAAAAATTTAATACGTTTTAGAATGGAAATCAGTTGATTTCCCATCAATGTATCAGCTTATGGCTTATTTCGAGGCCACAGTCCAGCACTTTCGCTATTACACCACCCGAACATCCCTACGCACAGCCGATCAAAATTTGCACCACAAACAAAAATGTTACCAATAGTAGTCTTGAAAATATACAGAATAAGTCAGTTAATAAATCAATTTCGAAACACATACTCGTATTTCCATATGAATAATAATAATAATAATAATAATAATAATATTGTCGACTTTGCTGTTCCGACGGACCACAGAATAAATATAAAGGAAAGTGAAAAGAACGATAAGTACATCGACCTTGCTAGAGAATTGAAAAAGCTATGGAACATGAAAGTAACGATTGTGCCAATTGTAATTGGTGCGTTAGGCACAATAACTAAAGGATTATTAAAAGGGCTGGAGGACTTGGAAGTTAGCGGACGGGTAGAGACTATCCAAACGACAGCATTGCTGAGAACGGCCAGAATCTTGAGACGAGTCCTGGAGACTTGAAAAGACTTGCTGTCACTCAAATTCCAGTGAAAAACCATCAGCTAACACTGATGCGAAAAACTCTAAAGTAGTAAATAATAATAACATGAAATCTAATTAGAATCCTTCACTCCTTCCGAAATAACATTTTATCTGACTTCCCTCGGGACAAAAAGTCGGTTTAATGTGAAGTGCCCCGAAGAAAGCATGCCTTTCTTGGGTGGCTTTAAAAATTGGTTAGATTCTGTCAACAATCCCTTTCAGAGACGCCTCAGGCATTGGGCAGTTAGCGCAGCCCTAATCCCTTTTAGGCGAAGGGTGGGGAGACCTCCTTTAACAAACCTTCTGAAATAGAAGCAACACAATATTATCAAAGATCAATTTACGAGTGTGGTTCAGGTGTAATCTTGTAAGATAAACATATAACAGAGAAAAATAATTGTACACATTTCATTATCCTTATATAGTAGTATGCGTGTGTGTGTGTGCGTAGACCCCGTTAATGGTATTTGCTGTCTCTCAGTTTCTCGAGTAGAGGTGGTCAATGTTAATAGGTCTGATCATTGCATAGATGAGAAACTGACAGTCACCAAGCTCCATTCAGTGTGTGTACGCTATCCTTAGACACATTTATTGTATTACCGATATATATATATATATATATATATATATATATATATATATATATATATACTCATAGCTCAACCACGGAGTTCTTTTTTTAATTTTCTTACTGTTTGCGAAACTACAGATCTAAAAGTTAATATAATCAAGTTCTTGTCTCTAACTTAAGAATTAAAGCTTTGGAACGTAAAAATAGAATCTCTCTTTGAATTTTGTTTAAGGTCATAGTGAAAGAATAAATGAGAAAAAAAACTGCAGTAAAAATGAAGGAAGCGTGTGTTTGCTTGTTTTTGTTGTTTTTCAGGGAGTTTGTTTTTTCTTTTTTTTTTCTTTTTTCTTGCAACAAAAAGAAGTTAACTTTTTGTTTTTCATTTTTTTTTTTTCTAGAACACCTTCACACTTTGCGTCTTGAACGTTAAAAGGCCACCATGTCATAGTAATTACAACAGTTTGTTGTTTCAAACTGACCTTCTTTGAAATTATAAGAGCATTAATTATTGCTTTTTAAAACTTTCTATCAATAGTTGGATTGAATTTTGGGATTAAAGATCGCGTAAAATGATTTGCCTTTTCATCTGGTGTTATTCCCTCAAAACAAACTATAAAGCCATAACCTTGAACGTTTTTGCAAGTTTTCCTAATTTCATTTGAAATATAATTCTAAGATGACATTTTCAAATGTCAAAGTTGACAGAAAACTGTAGATTGCTGTTATACAATAACGTCAACATAGCATGCCCAGAGGCTGACACGTTTGTCTTTGAGGAATTGACTCCTGACAACCAAAGACAAAATCTTTTTTTTACTCAGGCTTTTATGGATGTTTTGTTTAATATCATTGAAAAGGGACTCAGCAAAAGGCTCGCGATGGAATGTTTGACTTCTTCTTCTCTGTTTCCTCACTGAAGTTTCCTCTCACTTATTTTCAAACAAGGATTCTATTACTATCATGTATTTCTTATTTGAAAATATTATTTTCATTTTTCGGGCCTTCAGAACATCATTTCTAAGAGTTATAAAAATGTTTTACGGTTTTGAATATAGAATCAAGTAGACTCTATGAGATTAATCTTTATTTCATCGTGTACGTGCAAGAAATATTATATTTTTAAAACCCAGTCAAAATTGGAGAAACATACCCGTGGGATAAATTATGATTGTAAATAATTTTACAGTGTATTTTTACATTAGTAAGGGTAGCAGTTGTAGTAATGTTAATATAGAAATTAAAATTAGGCAGAAAATTAAAACCTGCCGAACTTGAAGAAATCTGTAAGAAAACTTGAGGATTCAATATGATTGATTTCTTTTGCCTGTATGTATCATCAAATGAAAAAGTGTAAACAACCTGGACATAGCTACGAAGGAGACACCTTAAAAAAGAAGCTTTATCACTCCTGGTAGTAGCATAAACCAACGTCATCAGGACCAATAATAGTAGAGCCAAAATCGATAATATTCAACAGAATTGTAGATTAGTGGTGACAAAGACGAGACGATTAATCACACATAGTTGGTAAATGTAGAAAACCTGCGCAAAAAGCGTAGACATGATTGGGTTAGAAAGGTAATCTAGTGGGAATTGAGCAAGAAAATAAAATCTTACCATACCGTTAAATGGTACAGGCACAAATTAGGATCGGTCGTAGAGCATGAGATGCATAAATTTGTCTGGGATTTTTAGATAGAAAAGGGTCACCTGATCCCGGCCTGAAGATTAGACTTGGTGATAATTAATAAAAAGAATGAACTTGGGGTATAGTGAATTTCAGCGGACCATAGAGTAAAAAAATATCGAAAAAAGAAACCAATAAGAATACCTTGCCAAAGAACTGAGAAAATCATGTTGTGGTCTTCAGATAAGACCGGTGGAAGAACAACTCAGACAACGGGTGATAGGTGAACGTTATTGTATTAGCAGAGAAAGGAAGTCATACAAAGGAAGTACTAGCCGTGCTCGACTTGCAGTCCGTCAGTCAAATGTTTCGTAAGGAACGAGAAGTTATCTCCCCCGGAGAATATGTTTAGGTTGGACGAGTCCATCTTTGGGGTATGGTAGGATATGTCCCCATAACATTATGTAACACGAGGGTGACTATGGTACCTGTTTTAATTGGTGCGCTTGAAACAGTTCCCAAAGTCTTGGAACGAGGGCTACAAGAGTTGTAAATCGGAAAGTAATCCAAACTACAGGTTATTAAGATCGGTCAGAATACTGAAAAGAGTCCTGGAGACCTCAGTAAGCTTACAGGTGTTCAGACTCCAGCGAAAGATCATCAGCTAACGCTGGTGTGTGGAAAACTCGCTAGGAGTATGGTATTAATTCCATGGAACAAAAAAAGCAGGGCAGGGGGCTGTTTAAGCCAGAAAGGGTGATTTACATCACATCAAATTCAGTTTAACTTCGATAGAATTGCCCTGTACTAACTTTATCTGTTCTTACTAAGTAGCATAGTGTTATGGGGACATATTCTACCATACCCCAAAGATGGACTCGTCCAACCTAAACAAGTTCTCCGAGCTTAGCTCGCCCTGGGGAGAGAACTTCTCATTCCTTACGAGACATTTGACAGACGGACTGCAAGCCGAGCACGGCTAGTATTTCCTTTGTATGACTTGTTTTTTCTGCTAATACAATAACGTTTACCTATCACCCGTTGTTTAAGTTGTTCTTCCACCGGTCTTATCGGAAGACCACAACACATAGTAACCATTAATTAGTTTATATTGGTTTGCTGAAGATCTGGTGAGATCCGACGTTGTTATTGTATATCTTTGTGGTATTTATTGTAAAGGCAACAATAGGATTTACAGTAGCAGCCATGAGTTGAGGAACGGAACAACAACAATTATTTAAATGATTTTTACTTGAAAAAATTTGCATGTACGTTTATGAAATTTTCACAAAATATACTTGGAACATATATGCATTTATTACATATAAAGTTTTCTAAATTTTCTTTTACAGTAAATTAACAGTCAACTGAAAAAATACATTTTGCCCTGGTCAGAAGTTAAGGAAAGCATCATAAATCCTTGTTAGATCAATATATAAACTAAAGAAAAATTCAATATTTTGTGACTTTTCCTTTGCATTGGATTATGTCATTGCATCTTCGATCTCAAGAGCCAATTAACTTCTTACCAAAGGTGGTAGTAATACTTTCCCATTCTTCTTTCAGAAAAGCTGTTAAATCATCAATATTTTGAGGATTTCTGTTCTGAGCTTTCTTTCCTATGATTTTCCATACATTCTCTGTAGGATTCATATCTGGGCTATTCCTTCCTCTTCCTGAAAACTTGACACAATTTTAGCTTTGTGGCAAGGCGAATTGTCTTGCATAGATATTAGAGTTTCAACTGTCCCTTTGCGTAAATGAGAAAGATTATGCTAACGAAGAAGTTTTTTTTTTTTTTATAAACACTGGCATTAGTATTATCGTGAAAACGAACAAAGGGTTCTACTCCCACTGAAGAAATCATCCCTCACACCATGACGCTCCCCACTCCAAATTTCTATGTTTTCTTAACGCATTGAGGAGATAAGCGTTCGCCATTTTTACGTCTTACAAACAAGTTGAATTTAGATTCATCACTAAAGTGAACCATATTCCATTGTTCCTCCGTCCACTGGGTATGATCCGTGATGAAGTCAAGACAAACAAATTGATTTTTCTTTAAAATCAAAGGTTTGCGACATGAAATTCGAGCCACTAATTTTTCCTTATTTAACCTACGGGAAACAGTTCTTCTTGAGGTGGAGAAGAAATAGACGTTGCTCTATCGAAACGGTCTTTTAAAGACATTTTAACAATCATCCGAGCTTCCCGTTTGGTAGTCATAGGAGGCCTGCCAGTTCTCAGTTTTTGTTCAAGTGTCTTGTCAGCTTCAAATCTACTAATTACACGATAAATAACATTTTTTGACCTTCGTACGATACCAGCAATTCCAAATACGAGTTACCTTTATGATTTGCTCAAATGAGTTTTTTTCTTCTCGAGTTAAACAATTGAGCACTTTTGCCTCCATCTTGCTAAAAATCGTTCCAACGACGTATGACAGTTAACTATAAATCAAAATTGGCAATCAAGTTGTTTAAAAATTACCTAAAATGCAAAATGTATATTTTTTTGTTCAAAATTAATTTACTGTAAAAAATTTAGAAAACTTTGTCTAATAAATATATAAATGTTCCAAGTATATTTTGTGAAAATTTCGTAAACGTACATGCAAATTTTTTCAAGTAAAAATCATTTAATATTTGTTGTTCCCTTCCTTAACTTATGGCTGCTACTGTAACGTAATAAAATTGAATATAATCCTTTCATAGTTAAATATCACATTGATTTTTTTCCTTTTTTGTAATTTCTGTGGGTCCTGCTTGTAGTGATAATTACCACGTACGTTCGAATCATGAACGACTTTGTGTAATGAACAACCTGTAATTTCAAGCCGTAAAAGGTGTGTTTTTATCAGCAAGGTTAGGCCGAGAAACCTGGTTAGTTTTGATGTTTAAAAGTATTCCGATTGATTGAAGGGATGGAAGAATATCTCTTTTTAGTTGAAGAGAAGAGATGAAAAAGAATATCTTATTTAGTTGAGGGAAGATCGAAGAATATCTCATTTGGCTGCAGGGAGAGTATGTGGATAAGCGTAATGTGAAAATGAACAGACAAGGTGGAATATAACACAGATTAGAATATAATTAAATGTTTAGCATTACTTTTTATTATAAAAATATCGATAAAAAAATGAACTTTTTTTTATTCAAAGAAAAAGAAATTTGTTTTTCGGTTTACAATATTTCAGATATTTGATTATGCACCCATAGTTATAATTGTACATTACTACTATTAGACTGTCTAATGTATATTAATTTACAAAGCGTTTTGCTCAGATGTGGCACAAGACCGAATTAATGGGGCACCCACTGAGACTCGAACTCACTCGTGAAGGTTTGTTCGTCTAGATTGCTAACTGTTACACCACCAGAGGTGCCCAGACTGTCTTATGTATAGTAATTTACGAAGCTCCTAGCTTCGATGTGGCACAAGGCCGAATTAATGGGGCACCAAATGAGACTCGAACTCACTTGTGTAGGTTTGTTAGTCTAGCTTGCTAACTGTTACACCACCAGAGGTGCCCATACTGTCTTATGTATACTAATTTACGAAGCTCTTTGATTCGATGTGGCACAAGGCCGAATGAATGGGGTACCCAATGAGACTCGATCTCACTCGTGTCGGTTTGCTAGTCTAGCTTGCTAACTGTTACACCACCAGAGGTGCCCATACTGTCTTATGTATAGTAATTTACGAAGCTCTTTGCTTCGATGTGGCACAAGGCCTAATGAATGGGGTACCCAATGAGACTCGAACTCACTCGTGTAGGTTTGCTAGTCTAGCTTGCTAACCGTTATATCACCAGAGGTGCCCAGACTTTCTTATGTATAGTAATTTACAAAGCTCTTTGCTTCGATATGGAACAAGGCCGAATGAATGGGGCGCCCAATGAGACTCGAACTCACTCGTGTAGGTTTGCTAGTCTAGCTTGCTAACCGTTACACCACCAGAGGTGCCCATACTGTCTTATGTATAGGTTGTCCAGACTAGGATTGTTCTTATTTATAAATTTTCCAGACAGCAGAAGGCAGTAGCAGTAAAAATTGACCAATCAGACACAAGGACTGAAAGTATTAAAAATCAATTTTAATCATCCTCTGATATTCAATTACTGTTTCTAATGGGAAGACGTATCCTTTCTATTACCAACATTGGATTCTTTGAACAGAAAATCAAAATGGCGACAAGAATTCTAACAACTCTATGCGATGCGACTTAGGATATCCTGAATGTGTCCCCTGTTGTGTCCTGGGTATGACACCAAACTGCATCTGATGATGAAATTCTAATTCTAGAGATCTTGGTAGTGTGGAGTATCCCTTCATTGCCATTACTCTCAGATCCACTCTAACCTGGAAAGGTAATAGCAGTCGGATCAAATAAATCTGTTTAAAAATTATTTTTGTTCGATAAATATGTATCCAAAAAACTCGTAAGAAACACCAACTCAGAAAACGTAAATATGAATGCGATTCCCGAACCTCCCACTGTTGTATATTGACCTCCGAGCCGGCCAAACATGCCATTCCAAAGACGACGGAAGTTGCATATTCCATTGGCGTGGGCGAGCTTGGCTGACAATATGGGACAGGGTTCAAATCCAACGGTACAGTCACAAACTGACGCACCGGAAGAGGGTGATCTGTGAACTACATGACAGTTATTTCCGCTCGATTATGATCAAAACATGCCATTCCAAAGACAGTGGAAGTGGATATTCTTTTGTCCAGTTATGGGAAGAGATTGAGTGGGCGTGGAACTATTATATAACTCAGTGCACAGGGAATTCAAGGAGTTTTAGGGATCGGAGAGTTGGGAAAATGATGCTGTAGAGAAAACAGCCCCCGGTTGAGCAACCCTGGAGAACGGGAAAGAAACGCTGATGGCCATAAGAGTGGGGGTCAATATGTTGATGTTCTGTTCGGTCTTCAACTCCCTCTCACACACAACCATTTCAAATAAAGTGAGAGGTATATTTTTCTAAAGAACTGTGCCGCTCGTCTTTATTGAGTCGTTGTTATGATTCTATATGCATCTGTATTATGTGGCTATACAACACCAACATAAAATAATCCTAGACGGGTTGAATAGCCGTTAAATCAATCAATCAGCTTTTATAAAGAATAATCTAAACAGCGCTCTTATTATATAAGCTTGAACTTCAAACATTTTTGATTCACAGAACGATCTATATTTTACCAGATTTGCAACGTGCGCGCACAGACACGCACACAAACAACTTTTTAATTTTCCTCCTATTCTTATAAAAAAATGACTTACCTGTAATTTTATGGCCAATCTTTATGATTCATCTTACAACCTAACAAATAGGCAGTGTTATCTAGATTTATCATAGTGTCCTAATTCATTTAACTGTTATATTTAGTTATATTGCCTGAATTTATGCTGCTTATTGGCCTAGCGCGTAGAGTGTTCGCCAATGGACCGGGAGACCTGGGTTCAATCCCTGGTCGAGTCACACCAAAGTCTCAAAAATGGTACTTGATACCTCCTTGCTTAACACTCAGCATTAAAAGGTACGTATCAAGGGTAAAGTGGAGCAATTCAGGGAAGGAGTAGCGCCCTCCCCTACACCTTGGTGTAGTAGCTATTGAAAAGGGATCCTTCGGGTCGCCCTCGACTACAATCGCCAACGTATATATCAGTATCTCATTTTGACTTATTAAAGAAAATAATTCTTGCATTATACAGAATTAGGTAAAATTAATCTCATTAAATATTTTATATCTAAGAGTTAGCAAAACACGCGTGTGGATACCTCACGTGGCATAATTGCCAGAAAACCAGGCTACCAGACCATTTCAGCTGAGTTTGATTCTCACCGAGTGCCCCATACTTCTGTTCTTTTGCAAAGCTAAATTTAGTAAACGACAACGAAAACAGGCATTATATTCCATTCAGATATATATTAAGTTCATCTAGCTATTGTACTGAGCTGAATACTTCACTAGAAGAAAGGAAGATTGTGCTGCAACAATCTCAAGTTATACGATTTTCTTGCCCAGAATTTAGCTTTAGCAAGGCTGATTTTTGCGTACACTCCAGGATGACCAACGGTACAATATACTTTATTACTCCATCAACATTCCAATCTATATATAAAAAAAAAAAAAGAAAACGATCAAGACAAGCACAAAGCTACAGCACCCACTATATTACCCAAAATAACTCGAGGCAACCCCGTCGCGAACAGGATGTGATACAAGGTCAATTTTTAAGCTGGTTTGAATTAAGCTTTCCTCTTAGACGAGTTGCCTAACCAAGCTAAAGAAAACCAGTCTGACCAACAATTTACCCATAAATGGTGGGGAGAACAGACGACTTCGTGCCTCAACTCGTGGCGTTAGCTTAAAGTGAAACGGAAGTGGCTTCGTCGAGGATTTGAACTTGGGTCGACGATACCATTTACTACGGTGACAACCAATGCTTCTAAATGATATAATGTATGCTAATGACAAAAAAAACCTCAGTTTTGTGAGTTTGAGAATACCAAAGAAAACATGTTGAAAAATGAATTAGTGATAGAATTGATAGATGATCGCATTCGCAGATATTTTCTATCTGAAAAAAAAAAACTTTCCCCGGGGGCGAGAAATTGCTCCTTGCCATAGAAAGTACTGATAAGAACAACACCGGTTTATTGTTCACTCGCTGCCATTCAGATTAGAATCAACCTAGTTAAACAGTTCTCTTCAATTGGGAGAACAAAACTAAAGCAAATATTGTGTTTTCGTTGCAATAGTAAACATTCTTCTAAATTGTTACTAACAAGGGATAGACAACTTAGCGTAACGGCTATTGTTGTAAGAAATCGAATTGCTGACCAGAGTTCAAACACTGGGGGCTGTCTTCGTGGTATAATGGTTAAAGTGATGGTCTGCGGAATCGTAGGACGCGAGTTCGTACTCCAGTCGAACTATTACGTTCATTTTCGGGCAATTACCCTTGGGAAAGGTATGAACCCCCTTGTCCTCCCTGCTATGGGTTGAATAGTACCACTACTGTTCTTCTAGGAGAATGGCTTTGGCATTAAATAACCTACAAAGATTGATATGCCATTAAACAAAGAAACCAAACCAAACCAATCAAACACTGGACAATACTGTCTGCGTTTCACTTCACGCTAATGTCCTTGGGAAAGTCAAGAATCTATCGGTCCCACTCCCCAGCGATGGGAATTCTGTAAAGCAGTCTGGGTTCTCTTGCTTAGGTTACGACACCATTCGAGATCAAGGAAAACTCAAATCAAGCTTACATTACTCATTTAAAAATTGATTTTTCTCAGATTCTACCCGTGGTATAACGGTTAGATAGATACTTGAAAAATATTTTTCGCAAAATTGGCAACATGATAGGAGTTTGTTTTGGGGTTTTTTGTTTCGTTTTTTTTTTTTTTTTTTTCGGATACATTAAATGGCAGGAAACCAGAAAACTAAAAATTTGCGTTGAAGAAGCAGTATATGAAATTATGTCTATTACAGAACGCAATTCAGCTAGAGTACAAGTTTAAAGGTTTATTGAAATAATTGTGCAATAGCAATCTATAGTTCTAGCTTGAACGACGCTTGAAATACGCTGACTGGGTCCATTGGTCTAGTGTGTAGAGTGTTCGCCAATGGCCCGCGAAACTGGGGTTGAATCCCAGGTCGCGTCATACCAAGAACTCAAAAATGGTACTTGATACTTCCTTGCTTAACACCCAGCATTTTAAGGTACGTATCAAGGGTAAAGTAGCGCCCACTTCGGTATAAGAACCTTCAGGTTGCCCTCGATTTTCTCACAACATTTTTTGCTGAGGATTGAGTCCCCTGACAAAAAGCGTATCCTCGGTATGACCTTAGAACTGCAGCCTGGGTGCAGTCTCTCTAGGAAGTATAAAGTCACTCTTCCATTGCCATTACACCCAGATTTACTTTATTAGGGTCCCATCTCTGTGTTAAATTCATAAATGAGTAAATTCTTTATGAATTCCAGTTGCACTGCTAAATTCTCTTTCAGACTAATACCCAAGGGAAAGGTATAGATCACCTTATCCACCCCCATCTATGGCTTAAGTATTACCACAACTGCTTTTCAACAAGGATGGGTTTGGAATTGAATAACCGACGAAAGTTTATACACCATCAAATAAAAAAGCCGAAATTACTTTTATTAAGAATATGTCATTATTTATCTTCTCTTTTTATGATTTCAGGCAGAGGTGAACTCTCAGCAGTTGGAGGTGGAGGTTCCTGTTTACCAAACTGTGCAGTATGTAACAAGGACCGAAAATGCATTCGGTGCAATAAACATTACCTTTGGGTGAATTACCTGTGCTTAAGACATCGCAAGGACAATACAAATAACGTAAGAAATGTTCTTATTAAATATATATATATATATATATATATATATATATATATATATATATATATATCGAGAGAGAGAGGGGGAAATCAGATTATCAAATGACCGCAAGTCATTTATATCCCAGATTATTATCAAGATATTTTTGACGCTGATTTATATTTTAAACTTGAAAAAATACGAAGTTGAGCTACGTCATAAATTGAATTCGCAATTCTGAGAAAGTATCTTCATCCGAATTTCAAAGCAAGAGACTTACCTTTGTTATTCCTAGTGCAGTCAACTGCATTTTTACGGATGGGTAAGACCCCCACTAACGAGAGTCCTAGATATTACACCAAACTAAGTGATGGTGAGGCTACATACTTAGAAATCTGGAGAATATGGTGTACCCCTTCATTGCTATTACTCCCAGGTCCACTCTAACCCGGAGTGGTAGCAACTTTGTGGGTCCTATCTATGGGTGAAATAGAACTTTTTGACATTTAAACCGTGTGCAAACAAATGACTTAGGTTTATTGAATTGGTAATGACACAACAATACTTGAAACCAATTTACTGCGTGGTAAAAAAAACTATTTGTATTGTATACCATTTAACTGCGTGCAAACGAATGAGTAATGTTTAATAGAATAATTAAAGCTAAATTGTAATAATTTTAACCACTTCCCTACCTGGAAACAAATGATTAATGTCGAATTGAATTATTAGTGTTAGATAGCAATACTTGAAACTATTTAACTATGTAGATGCAATAGCAATATAAGTGTGCAAACAAATTAGTCGTAATTCAGTTAAAATGATATTACCAGCAAATTATTCACTGAGGGGTGATATGTATATCCACTTAACTATGAGCAAACAGAATTATTTGTTTTTGATAGAAATATTTGAAACTATTGAACTGTATGCAAAAAAGACCTCAGACTCATTTTAAAATGTTATCCACAATTCACATAGGGAACGACATCAACAGAATTAGAATGCTATAGGAATACGGAAAAAATATCGCATACGAAATTAATAAGCTACGACTACAAATCCTAGAAGCCCTACGAATAAAATAAAATAGAATTAATTTTGAAAATAGTGACAATGTTTTGAAATGCTTTTAGTTTTTCGGGGTTTTTTTTTCCGTATTCCTAGAGTTTTCTGTTTCCGTTGATAGTGTTCCCTTTTTAAATACACCAGTTACCCTGTTTTATCCAACTCTGCGTTCCCATATTTTCGTTGTGGTATAAACTTTCAAAAAATACAAACACACCTTACACATACACGCAACCCCTGATGATGGCCTATGAAGCGTCCGAAAGAGCTCGGGACAATTTTGGGAATTTCATCTACCAATTCCAACCTGAAACTAAGACACTTACAGATAACTTGAAAGGATCTTAAATAAATTATACAGACAAAATTTGTTTTTATCATTTAATGAAACATGCTTAAATGAACGACTGCAGCCTAACTACACACACTAACACACACACACACACATATATATATATATATATATATATATATATATATATATATATATATATAGTATTATTGGTCCAGTTAAACCGGAGTTGGGAGTAATTCCATCAGGACAAGAAATTATTCATGAATGAATATTTAAATTTTTCCTGGTGAAGAGCTTAATGTACCAATAATACAGAGCAATAAATTCTTTAAGAAAAAACAACGAAACCGGTCACATAGGATTATAAATTTATTTCCATCCCATTACGCATTTTTGAAATTTCCAAAAACACGAAAAAAAATAACAGGACTTCTTCAGATCTTTTTGATAAAAAAAACTAGAATAGACACATAAGAGTGGGAGGGGATAGAAGAGGGGTGAAGAGTTACCTCATCATTAAGCCCACTTCCGTTTTAGATTTAAATTTCGGTTAGCAATGTAGTAAATTTATTTTTAAAACGGAAGTGTGCTTAATGAAGAGGTAACTCTTCACCCCTCTTCTATCCCCTCCCACTCTTATATGTCTATTCTAGTTTTTTTTTTTATCAAAAAGATCTGAAGAAGTCCTGTTAGTTTTTTTTTTCGTGTTTTTGGAAATTTCAAAAATGCGTAACAGGATGGAAATAAATTTATAATCCTATGTGACCGGTTTCATTGTTTTTTCTTAAAGAATATACATATATATATATAGTCATCCACAGACAGACTGTTTCGTTATATCACAACTCTTTGGTGTGGCTAGACACGCAGGACGCTCGGAGCCGGGATCGAAACCCGTCCAACTTTACGTTACACTATGATTCAGACCACCCGTCCACCAAGCGGACCACGTTGGCTAAGGGAATTTTAAGGTATTTTTATAAACAGCAGCAGCAGCCTTCATTTATATTTTTTTATACCCTATCGGTTACCAGAGGGCTCAATTCTTTCAAAGAGCTTTGCATTACTACGCTAGCGGCGGCCGGCAATTCCTTCGCCAGAGAGCTCAATATATATATATATATATATATATATATATATATTGTGTGTGTGTGTGTTTGGGAAGAAAAAGCTAAATTAGCACGCTAAAGATACAAAGGTTTAAATTTAGAAATGAATGAAATGATAGCAATGAGAAACATACAAGAGTAGGCATCTGTGATGCAGTAATCAAGCTAAACGGGTGCAAAGCATAAATTTCTTTATACAGGTGAGAGTGGGGAAAGAACTCTTTCCAATTGCAAGCGCTGACAATAAAACCTACGAGCATTTGCCGTTAGCGGGTGGGTAAAAAAGAAAAATAAGTAGCAAGGAGCTATCTAAGGGGCAGCCTGGAAATTACAGACCCGCGTCGAGGTTGCTGTTGGATGTTGGTTGGTTGGGTTTTTATGGCATATCAACCTCTGTTGGTTATTTAACGCCAAATCCATTTTATGTAAATAATCTGTTCTATTTAAAACAATTCAGTTTAGCATAAGTACACAGTTTAATTGTCAAAAACATTCTATTTCAAACTATTCAAGCAGTTATATGTAACAATTCAGTTAAGTGTAAATACAGTTTTTATGTCGAAAAACACTTCCATTTCAAATAATTCGGTTAAGCATAAGCACGCAGTTTAAATGCAAGTACGGTTTAAGTGTCAAAAACATTTCTATTTCAAGCTATTCAGTTTACTCAAACAATTCAATTTAGCATAAGTATGCTGCTAGTTCTATTTAACCCATAGAGAGGACCCTATCAGGTGCTGCCACTCCAGGCCAGAGTGGACGTGAGAGCGATGGCAATGAAGGGGTACTCCGCATTCCCCAAAGCTCCTGCAGCACTGCTGGAACCTCACCATCAGATTGTTTAGTGTCATATACAGGACACTCGTTAGGGGCGTCTTACCCCTCTGCAGAGGTGCAGTCAGTGTATTCTACAGCCCCAGCCGACTGGGCAAGTTGCTGTTTGGAGCTATGATGTGCCGGGAATGAAAACATCACTGAAGATAATCCTTGAGGCATCTGGAAATGTGTTCCTTGAGTATAGGAACATATGTGAGATATACACTGTGTACTTTTGCTCTAGCTTGCTTTCATCCAACCTATCATCTTTCAAGTCCTCTATTCCTCAACTTTCTTTCCGAATCCAATTCCTCGTGTAGATCTTTTGATCAGAATATCTGATTTTAGATCTTCTCAACTGGAGATCAATCATATACTACACTCTTGTATGACATTTGGTCGTGAGCCTCCAGTTTGAAATGCTGGAAAATTCACATTCACGTTTTCTTTGCTATTACTCCCTGGTCCACTTTGACTCGGAATAGTAGTTCTAGTTAGAATTCAAGTAAATCTGGTTAAGATAATTTTTCAAGCAATTGAGAACTTTACTCATGCATTACGTCTTGAAGCATTGATATTCTAACTGAAACGAAGTGTTTACCGTTGAGGGGAGCTCCCATGGGACAGTGGTTAGCGTTCAGGACGGTGATATCGTAGTAAGCAAGTTCGAATTCCAGTCAAGCAATTGCGTTCACTTTTGGATTAAAATCTTCGGGAAAGATATGAACATCTTTTATCTCCCCCTCCCCAGCTATGAAACCGAAGCTGCCCAGTCGGCTGGGGGCTGTAGAATACGCCGATTGCATCTCTGCAGAAGGGTAAGACTTTGCCCCCGCAACAAGTGTTCTGGATATGACACTAAACTGCAACTGATAGACTCTAGTCGTTGAACTTTGTGGACTGTGGAGTACTCTTTTATTGCAATTACTCTCAGGTCCACTCTGACCCCAGGTGGTAGTACTTGTTAGGGTCCTGTCAGTGGGTCAAATAGATCTATTTAACTCTTTGCAATCAAATTACAGATATTAGATGAAATAGCTAGTTTTACATAGCAAAACCTAAAACTATTTAACTGTATGCAAATAGAAGTATTAGTTAGATAACAATACTTGAAAACATTTAACTGTGTAAAAACAAATGTGCGCTAGCTAGTTTAAGATATTACCTATAAACTATTCGTTGATGACCAAAGATATGTATACTCACACGTGTGTATGTGTGAGTGTATATATATATATATAATAAAGATGATAAAGTAAAAAAGATTGTTGAAATAAATTGATAATGGATCATATCTGTTAAGTTCTACTTGATATATATATATATATATATATATATATATATATATATATATCCTGTTATGTGTTTTTGATAAAATGAAAAGAACACGAAAAAAAATTTACAGCACTTCTTCAGATCTTATGGATAAAAATTTTATTCATAAGATCTGAAGAAGTCCTGTTAATTTTTTTTCGTGTTTTTTCATTTTATCAAAAACACATAACAGGATGGAAATAAATTTATAATCCTAATGTGACCGGTTTGTGTTTTTTCTTAATTAAATTATTGCTCTGTAATGTCTGTTACATTGAGCTCTTTACTAGGAAAATTTAAATATTCACTTTTGAATAGCTTTCTTGTCCTGATGGAATTACTCTCAACTCGGGTTTAACTGGACCAGATAATATATATATATGTGTGTGTGTGTGTAAACAGGATTTTGCCTTAAATAACACACAAGGGTTGATGTCATAAAATCGAACCAACCTAAATCGAAGTGTTTACCTGTTTAAGACGCTTGCAAATTGTTAGTATTTAACAGCAATAGTTGACATTATATAATTTTGTACAGAATATTAGAATTAGAAAGGAATACTTGAAACCATATAATTCTGAGTAAATTATTTGTATTAGATAGGAATACCTGAAACCATATACTTGTGAATAAATTATTAGTATTCGATAAGAATACTTGAAACCATATAATAGTGAATAAATTATTTGTATTAGATAGGAATACCTGAAACCATATAATTGTGAATAAATTATTAGTATTAAATAGGAAATCTTGTAAATATAACTGTGTTGACATTATTTTTATAAAGACTAGTTTTGAAGTTATAATTGTTTCAGATTTGCATAAGAACAGTTGAAAATATAAAATTGCAGGTAATTAAACTAATTTCCGTATTAAATAGTTCAACATGAGTTAACATTTAGTAAATCAACCTATTAAAGAATATGAATTTCATTGTTTTGTATTTCATTTGGTCTTGAAAATCAGTCTTGAATATTTACTTTTACCAACGCTCGAACAGCAACCCCTGGCAAATACATAAGCGCTTCAGTCAATTGGCTCGCCCTACAATTATTCGTAATCATTCAAGTAAACATCTATTTCTTTTCCAGGCGCGCATCGCTGGTGGTGGAGGCGGCGGGGGAAGAATAGCCGTCCACGCTATGTCTCGGTATGATTTCCATGGCTCATACAAGGCTCTTGGGGGTAGCAGTTTTGTTGAAAGAGGAGGACCAGGAACCGTTTATTACAGTGTAGGAAACACTTCCTCTTTGATTATAGACAACGGTGGATACAAGCCTCAAGATACTTATATAAGAAGCCCGACTAAAGACAGTTCCCGTGCTTACGTTATAACAGATGACCTCTTTTTATCTGAACTCAACATCGATTTGCTTGACATTAAAAACGGGGGGCACTTAGCGTTCGCGGATGGAAAATCTCAGACGGTTCCAGTCAATATTGGAAAACTTGTTGGTGATTACAGTGGAATGGTACATACTTCTGAAAATCATTCTCTTCACATCAAAGACAGCCAAAGACCCTTCCCCACAGCTTTTAGTGCATACCAGGAAACTAACATAACTCTACCAAAAGGTAAGCTATACATAATAATTATTAAAATTTTAACGCTAAAAGTGTTTTTATTCCCAAAATTGCATAGCAATATTACTATATATTTCAACTATAAAAAAACTATAAAACTGGATACGAACTCACGACTCAAATTTTCATGCTTTTAAACCTCAGGTGAACCACTATCCAATATGTCAGACTACATGTATTTCTTCGAATAATACAGCCAAATTACAATAATTGATAATCGGTACAAATCGATACCTACTCAGATTACAAAATGAAGGTTTATCAAAAGTATATAGATTATATACAAATACACTGTATATGCTAAATAAATAATACTGGTTTAACTTGTCAAGATTTGTTTGTTTAGTTTGCGTCGGCCAGATTTGGGTGGTAATTTATCATACATCTTTTATCTTAGAGCTCTCAGATCTTGCATAGAATCTTCTGTCAAATACATATTAATTATTACAGATTTACATGATATATTGCGTAATTCATATTACCTATGATAATCCTTACCAATTATCGTTTTACCTGGTATCTTTTACCTTTTATCCAACACCTTATATACATCGCCTACCCAAGCGAAATAAGCCGCTTTATATATAGGGAGATGCAATGATGGTTTTATGAAATTATTTCAGAATTACTCTAACGTTTACTAAATATGAAAATGAGCCGAAAAAGATTTGAACAGTCGTAAAATTGTAAAAATCATACCAAAGATGAGGAAATTGATCCGAAAGAATTAATCAACGAAAGAACTAAAATACTTTACCAGATGAGTGACATCACCATCGTCATCTTTATCATCATGTCATGCCGCTAGCACGGATATCCCTGACCCTCTTCTCCCTATCGTTCATCGCCTCTGGCAGGTCTTCAGGGCTACATCCCGTATCCTCACATAGCTGCTGTATGTATGTTCGAGCTGGTCGTTCTGCTTTTGCTAAGCCATATGCAGGGGTCCATAGGAGTACATCACTTATGATCTCGTCCCTGCTTCTCCAGCAGTGTTCTGCATGTCTGGTTCGTCTAGCTTGGATAGTTTTCGTGATGGGATGCAGGTGGCCGTACAGTTGGTGCCTTGTGGGGTGTTGCTGCCAGGACTTGTTCAATATTGCTCGCCACATTCTAGTGTAAATGAGAGACATAGTAGAATAATAGCAAGTGGAAATGTGTTAATGTCATTCCGTTAAAACAAAGGAAATAATATAGAAAAACACTCTACTTGCACAGTTTGAATCAAGTGTATATTTGATTTTGGAGTTTGTTTCTTGTTTACAGAAAAGCTTCGAATACAACATATTCCTGTAGATATTTACAACTAACATTATTTTAAATTTCTTTGTTTCACCTTTCAACAAATGTAACCCGTTAAACAAATTAAGATAAGAAAAAGAAAAAAAAACAGGTGCTTATGTATCTTTAATCAGAGGCGAGATAAAATGAAGACATGCATTTTTATTTAACAAAAGTAAAGAAAATGGCGGTTTCGTGTTTATCATCACAGGAAAAAATACATGAAACAAATGTTTGTTTTCGAAAAAGATGAGAAAATAACATTTCTCTTTGTATTTTCAATGTCATTTTGCCATTTCTTTTTTGGGAAAATTCTTTTCTCATCTAAGGAAATTTTAAGCGCCAAGATAAATTGACCGGGGACATTAAATAAACGACGTAAAGTTCAACAAAATAAGTTTCTTCTGGCTTCCTTTAAAAAACACAAATACAAATTTATCTTGTGATTTTAGGTAAAAAACTATACCTAAAAATATCATTGAAAAATTGCTAAATTCGCTTTTTCTTTTTAGGAATGCATTGCTCATCTTAATAAGAGTCATGTCAAATAATCCTATAGTTTTAAGTGGCAGATAATCTTGTCTTTAATCTTCAAACTTTTGTGTATTCAAGCTTTATAATGGAATTTTAAAAATATGTACCATTTTTTCTTAAAAATGATCCAGTCATTAAATATTATCAAAAAAGGAGTGGATCTAAATAAATGTACAATATTGTTCTTTAGAGAACTCTTAAAACAACACTTATTTCAGTATTTCTGCCACTTTTCAAACCAATGTTAAAGATCATCATTCTAACGTTTTAATCTCCACATTAATCTCCACATTAATACGTGGTCTGGGTATGACACTAAACTGCATCCAATGGTGATCGGGTGAATGAGGACTGCGTCTTCATTGCCATTACACCCAGGTCCACTCTAACTGGATTTGTAATACCTGGAATGATTCTAATCAAGGTCAAATAGATTTGTTTAAGAATTATTCGTATTTGATAAGACCGTGTTCAAAAAACTTTAAATAACTAGCCCAAAATGTAAATATGAACATACAATTAAAACTATTCCCTAATTTCTCGACATAAACTCGCCCTACATGGACTGTCATGCCCTTAGATAAACCAAAGACACACTCTGAAAGAATGGTTTAATTTTTTATAATAAAATGTACCTCGTTAAAAAGTAAGTATTAGAGAAATATACAACTATTTTTTCCATTATACAAAATTTTTGAGAAATCAATGCCTTCAATGCACAATACTTATTTACATGTAAGAAAATTACATAACAGTTGTAGAACGCATCAATATACAACAGCAATAACAGTGACAATACTAATGCTTACTGACAGGGTTGGAATGGCCATTCTGGGGATGGTGTCATGGTGATGGGTTCTCGTGGTTGGCTAGGGGCGATGGTCGTACAAAACGAGCAATTCGCTCTAAAGTTTCGTATTGAGGCGTTCATTCCCGGCCAATAAACAGAGTCATTAGCTCGAGCTTTCATTCCATCTACGCCTTGGTGGGCTGAGTGTAGGCAGTGCAATATCTTCTTTCTTAGGGGCTTTGGTATTACAATTCTTCTGTCCATTAATACTAGCCCTCTGTCATTGCTAAGTCGGTGTCGCACCTCCCAGAAATCACGGATGTCAGGTTCTGTGAGGTTGCGTTTGGGTGAGAATCCCTGGTTAATCGCATTTATCAGGGTTGTATAGGTCTTGTCATTTCGACCCGATGCCCGAATGTGGTCAGGGGTTATAACAGCGGTGTGGTTATCAATGTTTACTGCAGCTTGAATGGCAGCTAATTCCATTGCAACATCTCTGCTGTTAGAAAGGTGGATATCTTTGGGGGATGGGTTTGTGGGACATATGCTAATGAGCGATTCCACTGTGGCAACTGGGTTGCAGGAAATGGCATCAGCGCCCCTGTGCCACTTGCCTGGGCAATGTTGAATTGAGAAGTGATATCTTAGGCACTTCTCTTTAAGTCTGAAGAGGCGTGGGTTGTTTATTTTGCCAAGGTCCCTGTCGCCAAATATTCCCGTAAGCGGTTGATGGTCGGTTACTACTATCACATTTGGGCAGCCTATGATAAATAGGCGGCATTTTTCCAATGACCAGGCGATAGCGGCTGCTTCGCCCTCGATGGGTGCATATCGGCGCTCTGCGTCAGTGCAGAATCTGCTGCCGGCAAATACAATGTGCCACCCGTCAGGACAACACACTGGGGTTTTCTCGGTGGGGCATGTGCAGTGCTTCTGTAACAGTAGGAAGCCCATTCCATCCTTACTCCAGTCAGGTGCTAAGCAGGTCGTTCTATTTAGTGTGTCTCTCTTTTATGCCTGGTTTGTTATGCGGTAGTAACCTAGAGAGAGCTCGGGGAATCCTTGATGATCGAAGTCGTGGGGATATATGTGTGGTTTGTTGTTGGGGTCTGGTTGCTGTGCATGTGCTATCACAGGGAGACAATGGGGGATGTGTGACTGTAGCATTAGTTGACGGGATTCTTGGTCCTAGTGTCGCACTTGGTATCGGGGTTGGTGTAGGCTTGAGATTGCACTTTTTGAGGAAGCGACGGTTCCTAAGTGTAATTCTTCCGGAGCCATCAACCCTGATTTTGTATTGACGCTCAGGTAGAGCGGAGATTATCTTTCCTGTGGTGTTCCACCGGCGATTAAGTGAGAGTTGGAATGGGGAGCTAGTGTGGTGTGTCTCCCGCTTGCATTGGGAATTTAAATGTTGGTAGTCTACCGTTCTCCTTGGTTTCCCGTTTTTTTTTTTTTTTTTTGCGGTGATTACCATGGTGCTACACCAATCTGTAGGGGTACCAATAGGTACGGGACTGATGATGCCTCTTTTGTGAACTTGTTATTAACAGACAAGAGTTATCCTGATTGTTGAAGTTTATCTCCCCTTAAATGAACTTTCTAATCAGAAGACATTAAATAGCTACCTTTACTTAAGTTCCTTTCATTGTTGCATTTTCGATACAAGGTGTACATACACGAAATAACATGTAAAATTTGCCTATTTTTGTCCCAATTTTGACCAAACTTTCAATGTAGTGAGGTCTCTGAAGAATGCCGAGTATCTTTTCATTGCCCTGAGCTCCTCTCTGACGTGGAATGGTAGTAGCTGTTAGGCTACCATATAAGATTTATTGAATAGTTGTTATATGTAAACTGCATATTAAAGGATAAAATAGATATTTAGTCATGCTACAAGGAGGAATCGAAGAAATACAAAGAGACCATTGAACAACAGACTTAAAACAAATGAACTTATTTGGTTACATAATACCTATTTTTATCAATTCTGATTTTTATATTAATTAACAATGCATACTATAATATTCATTCCTTTTTAAATCACATTAACGAAGACTATAACTTAATAAGTTAAAAAAAAAAGGTGGGTGTCCTCGTGGTGTAATGGTTAAAGCGATGGACTGCAAAATCGTAGTGAGTGAGTTCGAATTCCAGTCGTGCTATTGTGTTCCCTTTCGGACAAATATCCTTGGGAAAGGTATTAACCCCCTTATCCTCCCAGCTATGGGTTAAATAGTACCACTACTGTTCTTCTAGAGCGATGGCTCTAGCATTAAATAACCTACAAAGGTTGATATGCCATTAAATCAACAAACCAAAAAAAAGGGGGTTGGGGATTTGCTTTTTTTATTATATTTATTTCAAATGAGTTGCCAGATCGTCATGTCACTATTATCGTCGACGGAAGTGGACTTATTAAAACCTGAACGAGGTTGCTAGGATTTCCCATAGCGCTAACACTTATGGGAAAGATATGAATCCAGTTATTCTCCTTCCACCTACGAGTAAATAATTGGACAAACTGAGCTCTTTAACCTTTGTATGGCAACCAGTCTAGGTAAATAAAAACTCAATTCAAACCAGTTATTGATTTGCAGAGAGATGGGCTTCGTCTTGGTATTTCTGCTCTACTTACTACATGATTAGCGACTCTGTGACCAAAACTAGGTTATGGGACCAATACGAGATAGGAGCTAAATTTGAATAATGGTGAGGTACTTAATAGTTTTGAGTGATGTGATCTTTTGCTCCCCCCACCAAGAAACAAACTTTGTATTGGACATTAAGAACATACAGCCCTGATCCAAAATGGCAAAAAATCAGCCCTGATCCAAAATGGCTAAAATACACCCCTTTTCCAAAATAGCTAAATACTTTGTAAATACAATGGTAACACCACCTACAACCTTATGCAGTGACCTTTGATTACCGACTGCGTAACTGTACAAATGAGTACCTGATCATATTTAATATATACAAGACGATTCAGGAACATATTGAGATCCCGTTTTAACAGCGATCAACAATGATAGAATTACTTTATAGTATTTTTGAAAGGAGTTAAATATTTTAATTAGTACTCCATATCTCCGTATACAATGAGTATTTGAGTGATCAAAATATAACGTTCATTGCCGATGTTTACTCCTCCACCCCCACCCAAAAATATAATTCAGTTGCAAATTATACTGAAAATTGATATATTCTCTTAGCCAGGGTATTATGAGTATAATGCTCTAATCTGATACTACTATTTGCTGATTACGATTGTGCGTGTGTGTATATATATATATATATAATCAACCCCTCCGCACGGGCAGGAAATAACACAGTCAAATTTTAAGCGAAATTTTAACGTCTGAATTCAGAGTTGTTCTAGGCTGGTTGCCATGCCAAGGTTAGGACATTGTCTGCCCTACTATTTACCCATAGTTGGAGAGAGAATGAAAGAATTCCTACCTTTCCCAAGTTTATGTGAAATACAAACAGCCTAACCCAGAATTTAAACTCTGGTCACCGTGTCTATTTTCTAAGTTAATAAACGTGAAACCACGCTTGCAATATATAGAATTATTCAATGATAAAAAACCACTAAAAATTTTTCTTTCAACTTGAGTTCACGTATTCCATCGTCGGATAAGCAGTACATTGAATAAACGGTAATCGTTTTTCCCTGTTAACTACTTTTTTACTTTCCAAGTATTTTTAATTCCCAAATATACATCGGCCTTGTTGTACTATTTGTGTAACGTTTATTCTAGAAAGCTGACATGATCACGAAATCTTTACATGTTGTTGACTTAGGCTGTGGAATAAATCGACTGTAAAGAGCTAATAACCCCCATACATACACCAACAAGTGTGCTTGATGACCCTTAAACTGCTTCTAGTGGTGAGGATCTTTGATGAATGTGGTGAATCCTTTCAGTGTTATTCCAAGGTCCTCTCTTGCCCAAAATGGTAGTGCCTGTTGGGGTCCCATTCCAACTATTGAATCATTTACTAAAAGTTATTGTTATTAATCAATTGAAACCATTCACCTGCTTGCAAATTATTTATTCTACATAGAAATACTTCGTGGTGTAATGGTTAAACCGATGGACTGCAGAATCGTAGTAAGCGAGTTCGTACTCCAGTCGCGCTATTACGTTCACTTTCAGGCAAATACCCTTGGGAAAGTTATAAACCCCCTTATCTTCCCAGCTATGGGTTAAACAGTACCACTAATGTTTTTCTATGAGAATAGCTTTGGCATTAAATAATCCAAAAAAGTTGATATGTCATTAAACAAAGAAACCAAACCTTTCTAAATGGAATTAATATTGTTAAATAGCAACACTTGAAACGACTTAACTATGTGCAAGCAAATTATTGATATCAATCGGATTCATTAGAATGTTGTAGGAATACTTGAAACCATTAAACTGTTTACAAACAGCTCTAACAATGTTTTAAAAATAAAGTTATCTACAAACTATTCGGTAAGAATTAATATATATTTTATGATTCGGCATTTAATAACCCTCAACGGTTGATATGCCATAAAATACCATCCAACCAACCTAAAAACCTTTTTTTTTCAAAAGGATTCTCCAGAATACAATAATGTAAACAATGATTGATAAATCTTCATTTACCGTTACTTCGTACATCAAATTTTTCCTGCTGCATTTTTCCTTTAAAAAAACACTGAATTTTACACCTGCAATTACAAAGAGATTTTATTCTATCAACACCCTTGTTCATTACTTTATGGTTAATTTTTTTTTCTTATAATCCATCGTTCATTATACATACAGTTACGACTTATCTTTATCGTATTTCTATTAAATGTAAAAAGACTTTCCCAAAAGAACCACAATATTTATATAGTTTGCTTGTTTTGGAAAAGACAAGTCTTATCAAATTAGCCAACTTTTATACCACTCTTACATTTTACTGCTTTGGTCAATTATGAATTAAACTGAATTATATTTCTATGAGTTCCTCTTTGAGAATGGTTGCTTTTATTTTCATTAAAAACACATCTTAACTTCTATTACCCACCTTTTTTAACGTTTGTTTTTTTCTGATATTATCGATTAATCTATCCTTTAAATATATATATATATATATATATATATATATATATATATATATATATATATATAAATCTATCCTTTAAATATATATATAGAGAGATAGATAAATAAAACGCCTTTATGTTGTATCACCGGTGTTTTCGAACGACAAATGTATTTCATTGATAATATTACAAACGTATAATAGGCTCATTGGCTTAGTGAGTAGAGTGTTCGCCAATGGTCCAAGAGACCTGGGTTCAATCCCAGGTCGTGTCATATCAAAGACTTTAAAAATGGTACTTGATACCTCTTTGCTTAACACTCAGCAATAAAAGGTACGTATTAAGGATAAAGTGGAGCAATCCAGGGAAAAGAGTAGCGCCCTCCCCTACACTTCGGTGTATTAGCTATTAAAAAGGGAGCCCTCGGGTCGCCCGCGACTATGGTCACCAACTTTACAACTTATAAGAGATTTTTTCTATGAAATTTTCCATTCTCATAATCATCAAGTTATTCTAAAAGGAATTCCTCTCTTTTTCTTTCTCTCTCTCTCTCAACAGGTCCTGTAAACTGTATCTAGTGTCCGTTCAGAGTTGATGCATGCAAGTCCTTGCTGGTCAGAACGTGAAACATCTTCTAAGCGAGTTAATTCCATATTTTGGCCGGGAGTGATAGATAGATAGATAAAAGTATTATGTTACTTCAAATTATTATTGAAATCCAACTAAATAGATTAAATGCAGAAAGGTTTAACAAAAATTATAAGCACTCTCATAAACCGACAAATCACCAGGTAATCTTTCTATTTGTAAAGCAGGATTTTTTCCTAAGCTGCAGTTGTGTCAGTTCTATTATATGGTTCCTCCTCTTGGAATTTAAAGAAAGGCTAAGAAAAAAACTATACAAAAGCTATAAAAAGATGCTGCGTGTTCTGAACAAGTCTTGAAAGTAACATCCCACAAAACAGCAGCACTAAGGTCACTTACCTCCTATCTCACAGACCATCCAAGTAAGATGAGCAAAGAAAAGTAAGGGCCTACTCAAGTGACGTTCTCTTGTAAATTCCCGTACATGGACTCACTGGTGTTGGCCAACTACCAAATATTTACATTAATTAGCTCTGTGCAGATACTGGATGACATTTCGAATAGAAGGATTAAAAGGAATCTTTGCCATCAGTAAAACTTGGTGATACAAAAATATTGCATGTTAAACTAAGAAGCTTTTCTTGTGTAATAAGCAAAGTTGGCAACCTTAGTCAACGGTGACCCGAAGGCTCCCTTTTCAATAGCTACTACTCCGAGGTGCCAGGGAGGGCGCTACTTAATTCTCTGGATTACTCCACTTTATCTTTTCCTTATAAAGCTAAGGCGGCATCAGGTTCCATTTTTGATTCTTTGGTATGACTCAACCTGGGATTGAACCCCGGTCTCCCGGGCCATTGGTGAATAATCTACTCATTAGGCCAATGGCCTGGTTTCTTTAGTAATAAAGAAGAAAACATTGAATTATACTCTGTCTCTCTCTCTGTATGGCGAGTTATCTTCTTGGCCCAATATTTTATAATCTTGAATTAATTTTTTTTCGATAAACTGTTTCTATTCTTTCTTCCTATTTTAGTTGTTCTACTCAAAGATCTTGCATATCACGAAATTTTAATGGCTGGAATTTTAGACGGTGTCCAAGAACTCAGCATAGGCGAAGGAATCGACTTGCAAATGACAAAACAGGTAAAAAGGAACATATCAGTAAATATGAATCTGAAATATATATGTGTGTGTGCGTATGTAAACACCCTGTCAGTTGGCCTTAAAATACACAATGCTTCCCTGCCGGAGGAGTAAAAAAGAACAAAAAAGTGGGTATACTAGATATGACACTACACTGTATCTGATGGTGAGGCTCCAGTTATAAAGATTTGAGAAAGTGAGGAGTACTCCTTCATTGCTATTATTCCCAGGTTAACTCAGACCTGGAGTGGTGGTGCCTGTTAGGGTCTCATCTTTATGTCAAATAGATCTGTTTAAAATTTATTCATTTTTGATCGAACTTAGTGAAAAAATAGTTGAGAAATAATTACAAAAAATTGTGAATATGAACCAAAAAATAGCGTGATTCCGTAACATCTACGCATAAAATAACTGTAAAAGGGTTGAAATGTTGTTAAAATCAAGCAAATATAATGTATAATAATAATTTTTATGACAACCATTCACTTAGCTGGAGCTTAGCTAATGAATTGCATAGGTGATTCAATTTTGCAGGAGAAGATGAGCTTTTGAATTTAAAATTTTTTTGATCACCTAGACCGGTTGCTCGAGAAACGTTTCACAGATCAGAAGGATTTGAACTCTCTTTGTTCCTTGGTTCACTCTGACCCGGAGTGGTAGCACCAGATAGAGTCCTATCTATGGGTGGAATAGAAATATTTGATATTTAAACTGTGAGCAAACAAATGATATTCCAAATTGAATTGTTTGATTATTTAAATCTGTGTAAACATTGATTCGGTTAAGACTGCTGCTGAGGAGGAATGGAATAAAATGTCTTTATTTTGAAGGCATGCAAATTGTTTCGAAGGCGTGTTGATACAATAATTGAAAAAAAAAATGGTGGCTATACTGAGTAAATTTACTATTTTGCGTGTATCTTCTTATTTTGTTTTAATTTTTTTTAATTAAAATTAATCTTGTTTTATGATAGTCGTTTATCATTATACGAGAATATTTTTAATTTTGTTTTTGCATCCTGTACAAATCATATAATTGATATATATATATATATATATATATATATATATATATATATATATATATATATATATATAAGAGGATTTGGCATTAAATAACCTACTACGGTTGATGTACCATAAAACATAACCCAACAAAACCAAATATGTTTGTCGTGTTCATTTGCTTTACAGTAACCGTGGCGCCAGGTACGCTTTTGAAACTTACATATACCTATGTATACAAGGGTCGTTTGAAAACTAAACCTCACCCAGAAAGAAAAGCCATAGCTGAAAAGTTATATTGTGGCAACACACTACCGCTTTTTGCTAAACTTGAAAAACCAATTCAGATTTGTCTAAATTTCTGTGCATGGGAAGCTCATACAACTGTAAGAGGTGTGCAACAAATGCAATATACATATATGTATAGTGTGTGTCTGTGTGTGTGTGTATGTGTGTCTGCATATAAAATATATTACACGCTTGTCGTAGCGCTTATTGTCGGAAGGGATGGAATCGGATTAAGTTAAGCTTATCATGTCAGGCTAAGGATTATGAATCCTTTCTCGTGTATACTCATTAAATTTTCACACCATTACTATCTGATGGCTTTCAGGGTGGGAGGACGAGTGATAATAAGTCTGCTTTTTACTATAAAATTGCAGTATTTTAGTAATTGCTAAATTAAAATATTTCATTAACCTGACGCAAAGTTTATATTACAGTGAGTTTCATTGTCCGTCAAAGGATCACAACCAACCGAAAGTCAAAGGGGGCTGACCTGTTGTTCGATAGGAATCCGGTGGCCTCGTGGTTAAAGTGCTGGACTGCAACATCACAGCGAGTGCAAACTCCAGTTGCACTATGACATTCACTTTTTGATCATAAACTTAGAAAAGGCACGAACCTTCTTATCCATCCAACCATGGGCTAAATATTAGCGTTACTATTTTTCTACAGGGACGGCTTTTGCTTTAAATAATCCGCTAAAGTTGATATGCCATTTAACAAAAAAAGTAGAGTTCTGTGGTCATATATTGTTATGGTACCCAACCTGCAGACTGTAATGAACTCTTCCTGCAGCTATTAATCCCAGGAGAATATTCATCTCGGTGAAGTTTATTCCAGCCTTACACTTTGGCAGGCAGGCAGGCTGACGTTCAACACTTTTTTACCTATGTTGTATTATACTTTCGTTAATATGCTCCGTTCCACGTAAACCAGAGTTCGTGTTTTACTTTCGGACCCTTTACTGGTCCACAACATATATTATAAAATGTTAGTACAATATATTGCAGTGAGTTTGACTTAGTTTAATTTATTTTGAAAATGAGATTAAATAATAAAATATTAGTTCTACTGTTCTTCTACAAAGGTTGCTTTGATAGTAAATAATCCACAAAGTTGATATGCCATTAAACAAAGAAATTGAAACTGATCTCCTGTATAGATACTGACTCAACCTCATGCTCATAAGTGAGCTTTTACGTTGACCTCTCCCTCGTATAAAGATTATTAGGTTGGTTTTTTAAGTCATTTTGATATCAGAATAGGTCGCGACAAAATATTGCTGTAAGTTAGAGATTTTCAAATAAATTTTAATCTATTTTAATGGAGAGACGAAAGATATCAGATTTCTTTTTCCCCATGAACAGCTATACGTTGGTTAACCCTAACCTTAACTGACAGTGAAAAAAGAAAAATATATTTACTTAAATTTCTCCCGCCTTTGTCTCAGGGCTTAGATAACGCTGACTGTATTCTCTGCAAAGAATAAAGTTAGCGTAAGACCACCCCAACAACAAAAAAATAATTCACTGGGTATGCCATTGAACTGCATCTACAGTTTTGGATATGTAGGAAGTGTAGAGTCGACTTTCATTGCAGTCACTCCCAGATCCGCTCTTTCAAGGAAAGACAATACGTTTTAGGATCCTATCAATAGGTCAAGTAGTAATGTTTAAAGATTATTCGTTATCCATAGAAATAGTTGATACCATCAAACAATCAATTATTTGTTTTAAGAATAGTTACATGAAACTATACTCATTTTCTTAGGAATATTATTAGTTACTTGAAACTATATAACTGTGTATGAATAAATAATTATTATTAGAGAGAAATAATTACTTGAAACGTGTTATTTTCATTTGATAGTAATGCTTGACATCAAATAAATGGGTGCGAAATCTGCACAGGTGATGTGAAATATAAAAGTTCAATAAATGCGATTGCCTTCCCCTTTGACATAAAATAACTCTACATGGGATGACATGCCGTTAAAATCAAACAAACTTATGTATACTGTTCAGATAACATCTGAGGACATTTGATATCATAAAAATTCACCCCACTAAGAGTGCCCAGGATATGACACTAAACAATCTGATGGTGAGGCTCCTGTAATGTTGGAGCTTTGTGGAATGCGGAGTACTCCTTCACTGCCATCGTTCCCGGGTCCACTCTGTCCTGGAGTGGTAGCACCTGATAGGGTCCTATGTATGAGCCAAATAGAACTAAACTTAATTTCTTTAAATTAGACTGTTTTGACATTTAAACTCCGTATTTATGTTGAAATGAACTATTTGAAATAGAATTGTTTTTGTATGCTAAATTAAATTGTTCTAAATAGAACTGTTTTTGACATTGAAACTCACTTACGCTAAACCGATTTGCTTGAAATAGAACTGTTTTGACATTTAATTTAGTGTAAACAAGAACTACACTTATTCTAAACTAAATTGTTTGAAATAGAACTGTTTATTTGTATTAAATTGTATTTGTCATTAAATAAACTACAAAGGTTGATAAGCCATAAAACACAAACAAACAAGCATTCACCATAAAATATGGCAGTGAGTGAGATAGATACATTGATATAACATAATTTTTAATGGTGAGATAAACGATATAAGATCTTTTTTCCATAGGCAGCTATATGTCGGATCTTCATGATTACTCAATATATTCGCAAATGATGAATGAAAAACAAATATTGTGTTCAAAGAGGCTCCTATAAGATACTTAAAAAATTTCATCAGTTTAAAAATATCTTTGGTGTGAATTTGTCATGTTCATATTTCTCTATCCGTAGGATCTTCCAATAACATGTATCAGAATTATTCAAGTAAGATTTTTTATCATTTTCATTTTTCCTGGGCTTTGCTGGTTATCCATGCTAATGTTTTACTGAAAAATCTTACACCTGTGTCAACATTTATAACTGGATGAAACGCGACGGAAAATCTTTTGCTACTCTTTTACATTTCTCAACGAATTGTTTTATATATATATATATATATATATTTATATATATATATATATATATATATATATAATCTTAATTGGTTTTCTAACATCATCAGACTCGTTTGTTTTCTTTTTTGTAGAGCCATAGCAAAGGAGAAGAAAAACACCACTTTTCAATGAAATCCGTTGAGATATTTGCTAACGGGAAAATCTCCACTGATTCTATCGATAAAGACGAGCCATCGCTCGTGTTGAATACAGAGAAGCTGAGACTCCATGCCGGCAGTCAAATCAAGGTAGTTTCCTTAATAGAATTTCTGCTTGTGTAAATCATATTAACAAAATTTTATTTCAATATAAATTATATTCGATATATTTCAGATTCAATTGGCAACTTAACACGTGAACATAAAATTACAGTTTTTCAAAAACTTTAACGTTTTAGTCCAAACGATGTTCCAGAACATTTGTTCCATTTTATAAAACAGCTTTCTATTGATATGTCATCAACATCATCACGTCGTGCCGCTAGCACGGATATCCCTGACTCTCTCTCGCCACTTCTCCTTATCATTCATCGCCTCTGGCAGGTCTTCAGGGCTACATCCCGTATCCTCACATAGCTGCTGTATGTGTGTTCGAGCTGGTCGTCCTGCTTTTGCTCGGCCATATGCGGGGGGTCCATAGGAGTACATCACTTATGATCTCATCCTTGCTTCTCCAGCTGTGTCCTGCATGTCTGGTTCGTCAAACTTGGATAGTTTTCGTGAGGGGAGACAGGTGGCCGTATAGTTGGTGCCTTGTGGGATGATGCTGCCAGGACTTGTTCAATATTGCTCGCAACATTCTTGTGTAATTGCCGTCTAGCTTCTTCTCCAGCCGTTTAGATAGCGTCCAAGTAGTGCATCCATATAGCAGTATCGATACGACCGCTGCCTGGAAGAAACTGCGTTTCATTTTATCGGTCAGGTCTGATTTCCATGTGATCGGAAGCCTATCGATAACTCTCCAGGCCTTCGTTAACCTCGTATCGATGTCTTTTTCGGTTGATGAGACCTGAATTTGATGAGGTGAATTTGTCAACTAGTTTCAGAGGGGTTCCGTCTAGTGTGAAGATGTCGCCTGTTTGGTTATAGCACATATATTCCATTTTGTATGCATTGACATAGAGGCCAATGCCTGCAGCGGCTCGTTTCAAACTATGCAGTAGTGTTTCGGCTTGGTTGGGTGTATTTGCCAGTACTTAGTAACTAAACAGTAGTGAAGAACTGAAGAGATGAATAACTAGTTTGTACCGCCAGGAAGATTAAAGGTTCAATACTGGTCAGTATAATGTCTTTAAGCCCTACTAATTTAAAATGCCGAAATTTCTATAAAACTGTATGCTGTTCTATCTGTAAAATGCCGCTTGAATAATGTATTTTAAATGTAAAGACATTTTTACCGTTAATACAAATTGAATATATGACTCTGGTCGAATGTATTAGTATACACGGCAAAAAGGTTTTGAATCTTTTCTAAAAGCTTAGAATTGTCACAGTTTCCCCACTCACATAGCAGTTTATAAGAAAACAAAACAACCTAAGTCCCAATGCCACAAAAAGAAAAAAAATGTAAGGGCCAGTATCGGAAGACAGGTGAAAATATACCCAAAAACTCTTATGAATATATATTAGTCCTCGACTTTAACTAAGTTAAAACTTAAAGGAAAAGAAAGCCCCCCCCACTTTTTTTACGTACACATGGGAAGCAGCATGATAGTCGTAAAGGTATGCGAATAAACCCTTTGACCGCTAAACACAATGCCTAACCTTGTCCTGGACGTGTGAGTCTTGCGGCTTAACGCTCAGGATTGTCAGGTCGATCGGGGAACTACTACTGCTCATCTATAAGAGTGGCTTCTATAGATGAGAATAAAAACAGCCATCAAAAGATAACCATGACCCACATGGATATGTAACAACTATTATCGGACGAAGGTAGTGTGATTTTTAATATTCTAGATAGTTTTTTATATGTAGATATAGCTATCATTTTCATGACATTCGTAATTTATAAAAAGGGTAATATGTATATATATTTATATACGTATTTGTGTAAGCATGTATATGATGGACATACCCGTTGGTTTCGAAGGACCTAACGATTTGGTAAAGGAAATGAAATGTTGGACGAACCACTGAGTTGATTTGTTTATATTGGAGAAGGTTTATGTAGAACCAGCTATACTTCTTATATAATCAACTAACAAAAGATAGTGCACCAACAATCCAAAGATTATCCTAAACAACACTCCTTAGGTGTTTAATCAAACTACCCGGCTATTTTACCCATCGCTGAAATATATATGGGTGTGCACACATATACATACACACACGATGATATATATACGCACACAAGTATGAATATATATATATATATATATATATATATGGGTGCATTTATATATGTGCATGTGTGCGTATAAACAGAAATGCACACGTTGTGTTTATATATATATATATATATATATATATATATATATATATATATATATATATACGTAATGTGTACTTAGGCCGCAATCTTTCATTTATGCAAGTTTGATTAAATAATAAAGACACATTTCGTCTATTTAATTTAATTAAGATCCTTTTAAGTTTCCTGAAAAGTGTCTTGGTTTCAGGTTGGAATTAGTGAATGGATTTCCCAAAATTGTCCCGAAAGCTTTCGTACCTTTCATAGGCCATCATCAGGGGTTTCTTGCATGCGTAAAGAGTTTTTTTAACGAATTTTGTACGTTTTTGTTTTTATAACATAACAAAACTATGCAAACGCAGAGTTGGATACAACTGAGTTGCTGATGAATTAAAAAGACAAAACGCAATTAACGGAAAAAGTATATTACCAAGAAAAAATAGAACTATTTTAATATTTAAACAGTACTACGTTAAACTGAATGGCTCTAAATAGAACTATTTTGACATTTAACTGTGTGTAAACAAAAACTATACTTATACTAAACGAAATTGTTTGAATTAGAACGGCCTGACTAAACAGAATACCTTGAAGAAGAAATGATTTTGACAATTAAACTTATGCTAAACTGAATTGTTTGAAATTGAACTGTTTGTTTGTATAACAATGGATTTGGCATTAAATACCCTATAAAGGTTTATATGCCATAAAACCTAATCATCCAACCAATTTCATAAAATGAACCATATTTCTTCCAAGCTGTGATAATATTGATATAAAGACGCACCGCATAGACGCAAAACGAATGGAGAAAAAGCAAGATGAGAATAAGGCAAAAATATTACGCGCTGTTTTAAACAAATTGTATGGCCACTTACCTCCCATCTCCGAAATCATCCGAGTAAGACGAATACAGCATCAGGCACACTGCCAGAGAAGCAAGAATGAGTTCATAACCAACGTTTTTCTGTAGACTCCTTCATAAGGACACACAAGTATTGGCCGACCAGCAATAATTTACGTGGATAATGTATGTAGCTTGAAGCAATGGATGGAAAGATAGAGAGATTTAGGGAAATCCGTGTTATCAACGCGACTTGATCATATTTACCCAACCCCTCCGCTCGGGCAGGATATGACACAAGGTCAATTTTTAAGTGGTGTTTAACAGGTTTGAATTCAGAGTTTTCCTTCTCCTAGACTAGTTGCCCCACCAAGGCTGAAGAACCTAGTCTGTTCTACTATTTACCCATAGCTGGAGGGAGAATAATTGGATTTATATCTTTCCCAAGGGTATTAGTGCTATGTGAAATGCAAGGAATTGAACTCGTATCGCCGTGTCCATATCCTGTGACGATAACCATTACGCCACGGGCACTTGATGATGATATATGATATGCAAATATTGAATATAAAATAGGCTGTATATATTTTATTTAAGCGTTTTGAAAATGCCGAAAGAAAGAGGCCTCCTCCTAGAAGAAAAAACAATTTTTTTCACTTATTATGAAGAGAAGGAAAACACCAGTTTTAGAAAAGAAATAATCTTAAAATGCTATTAATACTTTTCAAATAATTCAGAAACCTAAACAAGCAATGTAGTTTGTGTCTCCATCCGGAGAACGAACTTTCCCAATACCTCTTTATCATCTGTCTAGACTACGTGCTTAGAACATCTATCGATAAACTTTAAGAAAACGGTTTCAAGCTAAGAAAGGAAAGAAGCAAAGGGTACACAGCACAAACAATTACCGACGCCGACTACGCCGATGACATAGTGCTTCTGGCTAATGCACCCGCCCAAGCCAAAACTCTGCTACATAATCTGGAACGAACCGCTGCAGGCATTAGCCTCCATGTCAATACACACAAAACAGAATATATGTGCTTTTATCTAACAGGCGACATCTCCACTCTAAACGGTAGATCTCTGAAACTAGTAGACAAGTTCACCTTCCTAAGAAGCAGTGTCTTATCAACCGAGACAGGCATCGACACGCGACTAGCAAAGGCATGAACAGCTATCGATAGCCTATCGGTCATATGGAAGTCAGACCTGTCCGATAAAATGAAACACAATTTCTTCCAAGCAGCGGTCGGGTCGATACTGCTATATGGATGCACTACGTGGACGTTAACTAAACGTATGGAGAAAAAGCTTGGTGGCAACTACACAAGAATGCTAAGATCAATACTGAACAAGTCCTCGAGGCAGCACCCCACAAAGCAGCAGCTGTACGGCCACCAACCATCCATCATGAAAACTATCAAAATTAGACGAACTAGACATGCGGGACAGTGCTGGAGAAGTAGGGACGAGCTCATAAGTGATATACTACAGAGGACCCCTTCACATGGACGAGCAAGGGCAGGTCGACCAGCTCGAACCTTCTTACAGCAGCTCTGTGCCGATACGGGATGTATCCCTGAAGACCTGCTGGAAGCAATGAACGATAGGGAGCGGTGACGAGAGAGGGTCAGGGATATCCTTACTGATGGCGTGACAGCATGATGAAGATGAAACAAGCAAAAAAGTCACCCAGACTAATTTGGGCAGGTTGTAGTAGATGACATCGTTGAGGCATGAGAAGGTCAAAGTTAAGTTGCGATCTAGGAGCCTTCGAAATAAACTTGATATTTATCCGTGTATCCCACCCGGCAGAATTTGACACAAGGTCTTTTTTTATAGAGAGGATGGGGAGGTCGAACACAAGCCGAGACTCGTGCACTGCTGGTCAGTGTAGGTCATTGGTTCACGAGGTCCAATGTAAACTATGCTAGTCATAGCTAAGTCTCCTGACACAAAGCCATATGACCTTGCTGATCATAGATTCACAATACCCGGAGGTCTAGTGCAACATGAGTCGATGCTTGTCATTGTTTACCGCCCATCATATATACCAGGTGCCCGTGGTGTAGTCGTTATCGTCGTAGGAAATGGACACGGCGACACGAGTTTAAATCCTGGATGATACTGATTGCATTTCACATAGCACTAATACCCTTGGGGAAGGTATGAATCCGATAATTCTCCCTCCAGCTATGGGTAAATAGTAAGACAGACTAGGTTCTTCAGCCTTGGTTTGGCAACTAGTCTAGGAGAAGGAAAACTCTGAATTCAAACCTGTTAAACTCCGCTTAAAAATTGACCTTGTGTCATATCCTGCCCGAGCGGAAGGGGTTGGTAAATAGTATCATATATACCAGATGACTGCGTTGAACCCGATTCCCAGTCCGGAAACCAGAGGCGGGCACGTGCGTTGCCTTCGAAATAAAGTAGGTAGGAATATGACTACAATTTACTGACGAATGGGCAACTTAACTATGAACCAGGTGACCTGGTCTTTCAAGAAAGTAGACTCCAACTTAGATGTTCAAAAGAAAATACGTGTCGGGTAAGTTAAGGTGGTTCGGAACAAAGGAACAGTGGGAAAAGATGCACAAGTTCAGATTCTCTTAAGAATTTAGTGTTATTTGCACAACATTTGGAAATAGCAAGGTTGCTCTTTTTATTTTGTTTCTTTTAAGCTATTTGTCAAATTTGGATCTGTTATTATATTGGTGAGCATTTTCATTTACATATCCTGTTAAACAAGTTGAATACTAAGTTATGGTATTTTGAAAGAACCTTTTGTGTTTTAGCGAAGTTTGAGAACCATTTCAAATTCTTAACATGGGATCTTATTCTTCTGCATCCAATCCATTGAGATTGCTTTGAACGCATGAATATTATTGTTATTGACTGTTCTATGTAATTGCTAAATTCCAACCCCATTGGGATCTTATGGGTTATTCTATTAGAAAAGAAGGTATAAATTTTTATCCTTATTATTATTATTATGCTCCTAGTAAGTTGTTCAACCTAGAATTAGTTGGTCTTTCAATGCAGTTTGAGTTACAAGTCTCCTCTGTTCTTTTAGATTCGTGTGAGTATTTCAACCGATTTCAACAATACTGTGGCCTGGTTGGTTTCGATTCTTCCTCTGAATTCCGATTTAAACAGTCCTTTTGCCAAGCCATTGGGGACTGTTCCTAGTGCGCCATCTATTATTGGTATCAGTTCGTGTTCCACGGCTTTTTTCTATCTCTATGGCAAGATTTAAATCTTTGTCTATTCGTTTTCTTTTATATTAACTACGTGGTCAACTGGAACAGAAATATCCACCAGACAAGTTCTTTTTTTCTTCTTGAATAACTTTGTGTCTGGCTTTCTGATTGAAATGGAGTAATCTGTTTGTATGCAGCAAATTCTTTTTTTCTTGTTATTTAACACTAAGTCGGGTGTTCTTGACGGGATTAGGTGATCCATTTGTATCTCAAAGTCCCAAAGAAATTCCTTCGTCTCATTTTCTCGGACAGTTTCTGGTTCTTGCAAATACCATTTGGTAGTATGGTCAAATTTTATTCTCTTGCATAATTCCTAGAGTATCATTTCTCTTAACTATTCGTGCCAAGTCTCATTCTCCTTTTGTGCCAGTTTTCTGCAATTGCTTATGTGATTAATCGTTTCATTTCTGTCCTGTTGCGTGTTATCAATTTTTGCTTTGAAATAATTTTCCTTATTTTATATTTTTTAACCCTTACGAGCTTTTCTCACCAGCGTAAGCTGATGGTCTTTGACTGGAGTCTGTGACAGCTAGTCACCTCAAGTCTCCGGGATTCTCTTCTCAGTATTCTACTTGACTTCAACAATGCTGTAGTTTGTATGGTCTCAGCTCGCTCTCCTATTCCTAACCCTTTCAACCCCCTTTCCAAGGCTTTTGGGGATTGTATAAAGCGCGCCAATTACAATTGGTCCTCATGTCACCCTTATGTTATTCAGCTTTATTTATACTTATCTCCCTTTTCATTTTCTTTGGTTTTCACTGTCTGGTCCCCTGGAACGGCAAGCAGTCTTTGTTTGTTTGTTGTTTTTTTTTGTTTTTTTTTTGGCTTTTTTGTTTGTTTGTTTTTTTGCTTTAGTTTTTTTGCTTTTTTATTAACTGTCTGCAGTTATGTATAGTTTTCTGGTCGGAATTAGGTGAGCGTTTTATAAATAGTCGAAGTAGTAGTTTTTTATCGTCACTAATACACTACTAAAGCTGACAAAGTAAGTTACAGATGGGTCAGCAGTAATGACTACGTGATAAGCAGATTGATATTTTAATGGAGTTGTCTCCCTTAGATATCTTTGTCAATAAAAACACCTTTAAAATTACTCGCAAAGTAGAAGCCTAATTTGACTGGAAATTGCATCATTCTCAACGTTAGAATTCTTAAACGATACGATGCTATGGTGTTGTTTTGAGTCCACATGGTGCAGTGGTCAACGCACTGAATTGCAACATTTTAATAATCAAGTTCGAACTCTAATTTTCTATTACATTCACTTTCAAACTTATACTCTTATTTTAACCATCCATCGTTGACTTAACACAGCAAATATCACCCCTCATAGTCCTGATGATGGTTCAGTAGAACCGAAACGCTATAGTGTCAACTTCTTAATAAATCTCTCCTTCTACTTGGATTACCTTGTTATTAATTTTTCTACACCCTCTTGGGAAGAATATGAACTTCTTTATCTCTGCCAATTATGAGTTTAATAGCACCATTTCTGTTCTACAATGATAGCTTTAGTATTAAATAATCCACGAAGGTTGACAGGTCATTAAATAAAGAAACCAAAACCGTACTTTTTTATTGAAAGCTGAAAAAAAAAAAGATGGAAAGGCAGAAAATAAGGACTGATAAATCTTTTCTTTAACTTGTAAATATTTCAGGTGCCTTGGCTGGAAGTAAATGCTCATGTCATTCAAGTGGATACAGCAGCCACAATCAGCGCGGATGGACTTGCTCCACAGAAACTAAGTCAAAGCGGAATCAGTGACAAAGTTGGAGGTAGGTCTCTTAGCAAATTAATCAAGTTTCAAAGTCAAAGAATCGTATTTAGTATGTGTACTGTCCTTAATGCTGGCCTTAATTAATAACCACTGACAATCGTAATTTATATACTTGTAACATAGCCATACATGAATATGTGAAATGTACAGAGAATGTTCATAACATATATACATAGGACATAGGAATCCCGAAACACGAAAAACACTTACGACTTCTCAATTCAGGTACGAAACTTTTTAGTACCTTTGCGTTAAAAGGTTTTTCGACATAAGGAGAGAGATACCATCTTTCTATACTGACTTTTCCATCTCCCCCCCTCCAACACGTGCGGCGCCCGTAGCGCACAAATTCGTCTGGCTTCGCCCAGGTCTCAATCTCAACTAACTGACTTTTCTCAAATCCCAGCCCGGTGCGTGACGTCACTCACATTCCTGGTCACATCCTTTATCTGGGATTTTTATTGTGACATCTCTGAATGACACGTCCACCCTGCACGCGCGTGAACACCTGCGCTCATGTTTGCACCTAACTAACCCATGCACTGAACCGAAAGTTTCTCAGCCTAACTAAACTCAAAGGCAAGATATATAAAACGAAATCCATCGGCCATTATATTACATACTTAAATCTTTAGAATGTATGTCTTATGGGAATTTTAACGACTCTTCCTTATGGATCGTAAGAAAGAATAGACAATGCAAGTGAATGTTCAAACACTTTTATATATGAGGTGTGAAAGGGTTGCTAAAAATATATTCTTTTAGCGGTCAATTGTCAATGTGAGGACAAAGTTAAATTTATAAATGAACTCTTATATGTGCGTTGGTCTGAATGTTTGGGGGGTGCCTCTCTTGTATATGTTTCAGGTTTTTTTAGGGTTATTGGTTTAAAAGTACAACTGTCAGTTTGTCTCAGTAGGGCTTAAATGTCCGTCCACGTGCTTGTTTTGCCAACTTAATGAAAGTCTTCCAGCTGACCTTCTCGGCAGCTGAGTCGTGTATGTCTGCTCTGTTGTCTGCGAAGGAATGCCTTCGCCTCTTACTTCTACCTGTCTGCAGTTTAATTGCACCCTACTTCCGGTACTTGCTCTTCTGGGTACACTATGTTAGGGGTGATAAACCATATTTTCATAGACTGTATTTAAACATTTTTATTGAATTTTTAAAACTAAAAAACATTTACAATTTGCTTTCGTAAGTTAGTATTTTATTTAAATTATACATACTAAGGTCTACCAGTAATGCTGGCATTAATTTCTAACAAATGGCAAAGTCATTCTTGGTATTTAATTAAGCCTTTTGTAAATTAAAAAAGATTGCATTTTATTATAATTATTTATTTTTTTATGCCTCCATTGGCATATTTGCTTTTTGCAATCTGTTTTCATCAACCTTAAAAAAAGAATCTTTGCACTGAAGATATATAATATAATAACTATATAGGAATAAAATTCTATAAAATGATTCATCCGGCAGTACCTTAAAATTCCCTCTTAAATTATTTTTTTTATCCCAGAAATCATCCAATACTATTGCTGTTTTTTTCCAAAAATATTTTATTCTATTAGAAAAAAAATCATATTGATTAGTAAACTTAGTTTTTGAAATCTCTCTTGACAATAAATTTCCAATTCGAGAAGAGATATTGAAAAAATGTGGACAAAAAAAATTTAACTTTTTTGAAAGTTTCAATTATATCACCTCTCATTCTTCCTTCTAGTGAAGTAAAGTTGTCTCCCTTTAGTCAAGGGCGACCAGAAGGCTCCCTTTTCAATAGCGACTACACCGAGGTGTAGGAGAGGGCGCTACTCCTTTCCATAGATTGCTTCACTTTACTCTTGATACGTACCTTATATTGCTGAGTGTTAAGCAAGGAGGTATTAAGTACCATTTTTAAAGTCTTTGGTATGACGCGACCGTAATTTCTCTAATCTCTCCCTATAACTGTAATCTTTATCTCTTTTTCTTATTTGTGATACTTTTTTGTATGGCCTCAATTTTCAGAATAAACTCTATGTTCCATTTCTTGACATTGAGCCAAGGCCCAAATATTATATTCTATTTGAGGTCTTATTTGAGTTTTATATATTCTTAAAACATTTTCCTCCCTTGAAACGAAAATTTTAACCATCTAGTCAATGATTCAATTTGGCCTTCATATAATAGACAAAATATAATTGCCATCTTTAAATGAATCATCAAAATCAACGCCTAGATAACAAACCTCATTTACGTTTTTGATTTCCTTTTTACTTAATTTCTATTCACCTTTAATATTTTGGGGTTCAATGTGTATTTCTGAACATTTTCCTATATTGAATTTTAATTTTCAAATATCTTCCCTATATGAGAATTTGTTTATATCCATTTACACTATTGATACATTCTGCAGAACGCACACCAGGTCAGTATGTGACACATGGTCCTTTTATAGAGAAACATTTATATTCTGTTATTGGTACATGTATTTATACCTTTTCTTCATTCTTAATTTCTGTTGTGACAACTACTGCTTTTTGTCTCGATATTCTTTTAACACCCTTTGTATAAAAAGATTTCTGTCCCCTTTTTATAAACATATTATCGGACACACACGTGAAACTCAGAGTTACGGCCAAGTAACGCAAGTCTTCAATTATTATATACGTCTTTAAAACCATCTCTATCATTTTTGAATGGAGCTCTTTTCGTATTCTTTTCAAAATAAATTGTCCTTGACTTATTCTTAGGGGATCAGCTTTTTGACTATCTTGTCTTTTGGGGCAGGGGTATCAATAATATAGTTTCTGTGAGTTAATAGTTGAGCAGTTTTTTTTAAGTATTTTAGCGCTGCAGAAGCAGACATGTTGACCTCTGTTTGCAGTATGGCTACAGAAGACATCTCCTAGTCAAATTAGTATGATAACAAAACTCTTGAGTAACAGGTGCGTTGCAAAAGGCTCCAATAATTTTTTGAAAAACCAGGTCTGCCTTTTTAGCCGGAAGCACTTTCTGAATTCTTTTTAAAACAGCTTGTTCTTAATTTATAAGGGAAAACGTCTTCTTTACAACCATTTTTGTTATATGTACACATCTATTCACTTTATGGGAGTTTGTCTTTGCATTGCCACAATAGCAATGAACTAGACCAGTTAGCTGAAGCTGAATAATACTCCGACTGCATCTATACAGAGGGGTGAGACTCTCCGAATGAATGTCCGGTGTGATATTAAACCATCTGATGTTGACACTCTAGTTATGCTGGAGCTTTGGGGAATGCAGAGAACCTTTTCATTACTATCGTTCCCGGATCCACTCTGACTCGATGTGGTAGCACCTGATAGGGTCCTAGCTATGAGTCAAATAGAACTAAATTGTATGTAAGCAAATGACATGCTGAACTGAATTGTTTGAAATAGAACTATTTAATCATTTACCTGTGTAAACAAATAACTGATGTTTAATTGAATTTTTATTGATACGTTGCAATACCTGGAACCATTTAACTTTATTGACTCATGTTAAATTATATTTTCAGAGATAGAACTGTTTGATCATTCAACTGTGTGTATCTATAAAATGTGTTTACAAATCATATGTTTAATATATACTTAAAAACACGATTTGGCATTGAATAACCAACAATGATTGATATGCTATAAAATCAACCCAAAACCTGTAGCAGTGAACATTAGGTAATAATAAAACGTTCTTATTGAGCGTCTTGACTTAGCAATGCAATCGTGTGCGTTAATATCTCCTCTGATTTAACTTCTTTGTAACGCCTTGCCTTTTTTCTTCGTTTTTATTACATTTACGAAGCCCATTACAATATTTACTAAACGCCCAAGAGCATCACCTACCCTGGACGAAAATAAATAGGGAAAGTCGATAACCTTCGAGGAGAAACCTCATGATAATAATCTAACTAGCGCAAACATTTTCATATAACAATGAACCCCATTCTAACTAGATGAGCATTTTTCCGTTTTTATTGGTCTGCAGAGGGGTAATACTTCTCCAACGGGTGTTCTGTATATGACACTAAGTAATTTGATGGTGAGGCTCTAATCCTGAAGCTTTGGGTAATATGGAGAACCCCTTCAGTGCCATTGTTTCTTGGTCCACTCTGACCCGGAGTGGTAGCAACTGATAGGGTCCTGTTTATGGATCAAATAGATCTAAACAGTGTACTTATCCTAAACTGAATTGTTTAAAATAGAACTGTATATATATATATATATATATATATAAATGGATTTGGCATTTAATAACCTACAATGGTTAATATGCCTTAAAACCAAGCCAAACCCACAATCAACAGGAAAGCCTCGTTGAGGAGAGGGGTCTAACTCCTCTGCAGAGATGCAGTCGGTGCATTCTACAATCCACTAACCGACAAGGCGGTTTTCGTATTTGTTTCATTATTTATAATATACAGATAAAAAGCTGAAATAAATATTCAATCAAGTTTCTTAATGCATAAAATGAATTTAAAAATCTGCAAAGTAGAGATAGAAATGTGATAATGTGAGTAACGGTAACATAAACCAAAATATGTATGCGTACCAAATTCAAATATTACTTATACGCTTTCAAAATTCGTTGTATAGTCATTTAGATTGATTTTTCACTGGGGCAGAATTGAGATACTCAGAATCGAACTTCCTTACAAGTTTTCGGTTAGTCAATTTTTTTCTGCAAGGTGTCTCAGAATTCTGGGTCACAGTATATTTAATGATTAGTTATAGTAGAAATGAAATCCTACTTGTGATAGTTATTTTATGGAATACCTTAATCTTGTCAGATACCCTGTGGATCTGCACCCGGATCTCTGCATACGCCAAGGAAAGGTTGTGTAGAAAACCGACAGTTGCTAATGCCACTAAGTTGTTTCAGCGACGGACATGATGCAATTCAATTTGGTATCAGTATCCATGCAAAAGTTGTCAGAACGATACTAATGACAATATTGGACTTTTTTAGTCACTACAGCTCCGTATTTTATAGTTTCCCTGCTAGGTTAGAAAGAACAGTCAGACTTACTATTTTATCCATAGATGGGTGGAGATGGATTCATACTTTCCCAAGGGCATTAGTGCAAAGGAAAATGCAAGAAGCCTTGTCAATGATAAGAACCTGGTTCGCCAAATCTATTTCTGCCGACGATAACCCTTCCCCTAAATGAGCCTCATGATTAAAATAAGTTAGTAAAGTTGGCGACCGTAGTAGAGGACGACCCGAAGGTTCCCTTTCAATAGCTACAACACCGAGGTGTAGGAGAGGGCGCTACTTCTTTCCCTGGATTGCTCCACTTTACCCTTGATCCTTTACCTTATCGCCGTAGGAAATGGACACGGCGATACAAGTTCAAATCCTGGACGAGACTGATTGCATTTCACATAGCACTAATACCCTTGGGAAAGGTATGAATCCAATTATTTTCCCTCCAGCTATGGGTAAATAGTAGGACAAACTAGGTTCTTCAGCCTTGGTTAGGCAACTAGTCTAGGAGAAGGAAAACTCTGAATTCAAACCTGTTAAACTCCGCTTAAAAATTGACCTTGTGTCATATCCTGCCCGAGCGGAGGGGTTGGTAAATAGTACCTTATAGCGCTCAGTGCAAAGCAAGGCGTCATCAAGTACCATTTTTTGAGTCTTTGGTATGAACTCAACTTGGGATTGAACCCCGGTCTCCCGGACCATTGGCGAACACTATAGCCATTATTCCGATGGCCCAGTACTTATGATAGAAATAGTTGAGAAATATTTCATTGATATCTTGGTGATAAAAACGAATGTTTAAAATGCAGACCTGTAGTTAAACAGAACCTCACACTTGGCTGGCGGAATATAATCTTTCTACTTCAATTTTTTTTCTCTTTTTTTTTTTTTTTCGATATTGTGCTGTACAAAGTTTAGTGACCTAAATCTCAATATATGTAAAGATTTTATTTAAAGGTAACGATTATTTAGCCTCCACTAGTCCCTATGGCGTCGTGGCGAATTTACTGAACTGTGACATCAAAGTAAACAAGTTTGAACTCTAATTGTTCTATTTCGTTCACTTTGAACTAATATCTTTGAGGAAGGTATTAACTCCCTTATCCCTTTAGCAATGGGTTAAATCGTAACCTTACTGTCCTTCTACAAGAATGAACTTAGCATTCAATAATCCACGAAGATCGATATGCCATTACATGAAGAAACCATACCTCCACTACTTTTGACTTTAAACAGCAAGACAAGTAAATATCTATTACGAATTTCTCTTTTTCAATTATTTGAATTACTCAACTGAAATTGATCCTTGTAAAATCGCTAACAGAAGGATGAAAAAAAATTAGCATTATAAACCAATTTGAGAAGGTTTTTGTTGATAATCTATAATGCTTTTAGCATATTTTCAGCTTCTTTCTTAAAAATGGCTTTGATGTAACTCATTTCTTTCCTAAAAAGACAGAATTAAATGGAAATATTATTAAAGTAACATTACTTTAGAAATATAAATCCTTTGTGAAAGTTTTTTACGATTAAACAATTGATTTGCGAAGATCTTCGTAATGGAATATAATTTTTTTTTTCATTCAGAATTCATTATTATCTGTGGCGAAGGATGTAGTAGAAGTTGACATCATGAAAAACTGATTCAGCGATTCAATTTCGAACTTTGCAGTGATCCTTTAAGGCATTAGATCTGGTGTCTCAAACAGGCGCCCCCAAATTTCTTTTCAATGGCACACGACAGAACAATTTTTCTGACTAATATTTTCCTCAATCTTGGTAATTTGTCTTTTACCCTGACCATGTTTCTCTCCCGAGAAAAGTAGCCGGAACTTTATTATTTCGGCCGCTTTCACTTGAAGCTTTTTAATCAAAAGCTGAAAAGTAGAAATTACCCAATTTTATATACAACTAAAAAAAACATTCTTAATAAGAATATTAGTCTAATTTAAGATAACAACACGAGGAATTTGTTTTTATTTTATTACGGATGAAGGGATAGATTTGATCGGTCATATTTGGGTGAAAGATATACTTGAAATGACAGACTACTTACACACGCAACAATATGAGAAAATTCGTTTTGGAATCATTTTGAGATGGGGCTTCTTAGTCTGAGAATTAATTTTTATTTATTGCGAACGTTTTGTCCTCATCTTGGTAGTTTTTGTGTTGTTTCTTCTTTCACGACATTTCGGCCAAATTTCAAGGCAGCCCAGAGGTTTACTTGGTCAAAAACGTGGTGCGATAGACAACAACTATGGAAGGCAGTAATTACTGGGGATACGGTTACAAGACTCAGCATTCCTATCCGAAGTCGCGGTAAATCACCAGAAGAAGGCCAGAGGTGAAATTTGGCCGAAACGTAGTGAAAGAAGAAACATGAGGACAAAAAGTCCGCAATAGATAAAAATTAATTCTCAAAATTCGTTTTGTTTCATAACGTAAGAAGAAATAGATTTGTCGACTCATATTGGCGTAGATAAATGGTTTGTGAGATAGCCGAAAACAAATAAAAAAAAATTATAAAAAATGTTCGAGGGTGGACTGTCGAATAAACAAAATTCATATCTGCTATTTTTTAAAAAGTAACTTTGATTTTTTTCTGTTTTTAATAATATTTCTTTTATAATTTATGGCAATTCACTCATTAGAGTGAATTGCCATAAATTATAAAAGAAATATTATTATTATTATTATTATTATTATTATTATTATTATTATTATTATTATTATGTAATAGAATAGGAAAAAAAAGGAATTTTTCAACGTGAAAACGAAAAGAATTTAATTTACCAAAAGTAAAAATTGAATTAAGTAAAATGTGTCTCTATTTTCGCCTAGTGGTGTAATGGTTAAAGTGATGGACTGCGGAATCGTAATAAGTTCGTACTACAGTTTCGCCATTACGTTTACTTTCGGGCAAATACCCTTGGGAAAGGTATGAACCCCTTATCCTCCCAGCTATAGGTTAATTAGTGCCACTACTGTTCTTCTAGGAGAGTGGCTTTGGCATTAGATACCCTACAAGTGTTGATATGTCATTAAACCAATCAACCAAACCAAACCTACGAGGATCATTAAATAAGTTTCCAGACTATTTCCGTATGGGCACTTTTATTGATAGTACACACATGAAACTCAAGTCACCTTCGACATAATCTCCTCCGGCTGTAATGCACTTGTTGGACCGTTCCAACAACTTCAGGAACGCCCCATAAAAGTCCTCTTGTGTGATCGTGTCAATGACCTTCGTCACAGCTTCTTTTATCTCTTTGTCTCATAACCAGAGCCTCTTAGCTTAGGGAATAACCAAAAGATACAGGGAGCAAGGTTCGGACAATAGGGAGAGTGAGGAACTGTTTTGATGCCCATCTTGGTCAAATAGTCTGTGACAAGGATAGAATTGTGGATTGGTGCATTGTCCTGGTAGAAATTCTGCTGACCTGATTTGAAGAGTGCTGGCCTCTTCCCAAGGAATCTCTTCCTGAACTCCCTTAAAACCTCAACATAGTAACCCTAACCCTAACCGTTTGGCCAATCAACACGGGTGTATTGACTTCCTTAATCCTACCAAACCTCTCATCATCCCTCACAGACTCACGGCCTTCTTTCAATCTCTTATGCCACTCAAAAACTGATGCTCGATTCATGCCAGATGGTCGAAAAGCAGTCTGAAGCATTCCATATGTTTCTGTCGCAGCATTTTTTCCAAGTTTAAAACATAATTTTATTGCATATTGTTCTTCTAAAGTGTCCTCACGTCCATATTGAATTTTTGAAATTCACCAGCCGTGACAATCAGGCTTAAGTAGGGTGTATTCCAATTGCTGCAGTAGCTGTTCATTTGAAGCTGAAATCATAAAAATTGGTCAGTCATCTCATAAGATGTATAGCAATAACATACTGAATTGGCAAGAGTCTACTACAATTTTAAATTCCTGTACAAAAAAAGTCTGAAAACTTATTGAAGGCACCAGGTAATTCACATATCCGACTCGCTATCATATGCGTATTTATTTTGAGGAAAAAAATGAATAGCTGTCTAATTCAGCTGTAATGCAGATTAGCATTATCGCAGATGGAAATTACAAAACCCTTATCTCAGTTTTTAGCCCCTCGTGCCTCTTTTCTATTTTGTCTCTTTTGAGTTATTGATTTTGAGAGCCGACTGCATTAGATCCTTTGCATTCAAATACACTCTACATAAATCTTCAGATTTCACCAATAAAACAATCAAGCTCATTACGCAATTTTTTACTTGGGCTCAAACATGCTCGTTTAAATTTAGTCAGTCAAAAGAAAGCCCGCGATTAGTCACCGTATTAAGTCTTTTAATATTAGTATCTGACTTAGCTTCTCTAATAGTGACATTTGAGGCTTAGAATGGATAGTAAAATGTCACTCAATTCGAAATAACGAACTTCCAAGAGAAAAGCATGAATCTATCACGCCCTGAGATCCCCTTTTTTCCAATATAATATTGACAAAGATAAAAAAAAAAAAAAAGAGATTAGGCAAGTCAGTTTTCTATGTTGTTGGTTATATGTAACTCTCTTATAATTTGAAATCAAATAAGCCTTCAATTATTTTATGAAGCCAAATGACATTCAGACGACTTCCTGTTTATTTTCAACTTTGAAATATCTTGCATAATTATCATTACTTTTTTACTTCTTTCTGGGTGATTCACACCTGTTCTAAGTGAAGTCCAAGTGACGGCAAGTCTCATCAGAACTCCAAAGTTCCAAGTATTCTAGGTGATTTAAGCAGTACTATGGTCTAGATTGTTTTGTTTCTGCTTCTTTTTCATGCTTTCTGAGACGGTTCTAAGAGCAATAACTACAACTGATATCACCGTTACCTTCATATTCCACAGTTTTTCTTGCTTTCTGGGAAAATCCAGGTATTTACCTTTTCACGTTCTTTAACTTTCTGTCTCTAGTCCGTTAGAATAACAAAATCCATTAAATGACATGTTCTTTTTTCGTGTCAATCAACAGTATCTCTGGTCTTTTGGCCGAGTTTGAGTGATCCGTCTTTAACTCAAAGAATTTTATACGTCTCATTCTCTATGACAGATTCTATTTTATGTATGTACCATTTGTCAACATGGTTAACTTTAAATATCTTGCGCAATTCCCACGAGATCACGTTTCCTATCCACTCACACGTACTCTTGTATTCCTTTTGTACCAGTTAGCTGCATTCGCTTGTATGATTAACAGTTTTATATCTATCACCACATAACCTACGATTGTTATTCGTCTTCATATTAACAATTTTTTCTTTGTCGTAGTTAGTTATCGTGATATTATTTTGTGTTGCTATCAAGAAATTCAGTTTCTCTCTCGAGGTTTCCCTTTCTAAGCCATATCCAGGTCATATCATGTGCAATTTTCTTAATTACTTACAGGAAGTATTAGTACAGTTGTTGCCATTGTTATTCATCTTCATATTAACAATTTTTTCTTTGTCGTAATTGGTTCTCCTGATATTATTTTGTGTTGTTATCAAGAAATTCAGTTTCTCTCTCGAGGTCTCCCTTTCTGAGCCATATCAAGGTCATATCGTGTGCAATTTCCTTAGTTGCTAACTGGAAGTATCGATACAGTAGTTTTTCTTGCCACTTTTGTTTACTTGATTTCGTTGTTTTACTATTTGTTCCCAAATTATTTCTATTAATATTGCTGATACTAGCTACTTTAATTAGGTTAGTCTTTACTCTTTTATCATTATCATTGTTGGGTATCACCTACCTTTTCATCATAATGAGCTAGGCCATCTACCATATATGGCAGTAGCTCTAATACCAGGGGTGACCAGGCCAGATCAGATCAGTCTACGAGTCAGACCAGAAGAGTCGTTTCTATTGTTGAAGTATATCTTTACTCTATCACTAATCCTATGTTTTTATTACTAACAGTTTCTCTCTTGCAAATACTTGTTCCTGTGAATATAACTCTTTTTCCTCGTATCTCGTGGTTTGTCTTTTTATTACTACTACCTGCGTTCATTAACCAGAACGCAACAATTATCATAATTATTATTTTACACTTGGCGAATTTTTTAAACCATTAGTGACCTCTACTGAAGTCCCAGTGACAGTAAGTCTCTTGAGCTCTCCAGGACTCTTTTTAGTATTTTATTCTATCTGAACCTTACTGTGGTCTAGAAGGTCTCAATTCTTTTCTTGAGATTTTGGTATTTCCAATATTCTGAATTATTGGACAACAATTTTTTGTTTCTTTTGCTTTTTTCTATCACTCTTTTTAACATTTTCTATAACTAAAGGTCGAATATAGTTGGAAGGATCCTATTGAGCCGAAAATTCAAGTAGAACTTGATTGCCTTGAAACCTACATTCGGTATCCTGTAGGTTTATCTGACCTCAAACACAACCATCAATTCTTCTTGTTAATATGCCACTAAGTTACAAGACACACCGAGCATTTACTCAGTCTGTAACAAAGCCAAAAGTTTCAAAGAATACAAGTAACTACAGTATCAAAGATTTTATTGAGGCAACTTCACCATCCATATCTTTATGTCCGGGCTTTATATAACTTTTAAATAAGTGATTGCAAATTAAAACTTTTTAAATCAGGTTCTGAGTCTAATTAGGAAAATGAAATTATTTTTTTTCAAATCGTCAGGACTGATAAATTCATTATTACAATGGCGTTCAAAAATGTTTGGCTGAGTTATTTTGCATGTTAAATTTCGCAAAATGTTTTGAAATATTGAATTAACTTCAAATCATGTGAATTATGCAAAGTAGTTAAGCTGTCTAATGGTTTGGTGATTTGGCAATTGTAGTTTCGCATTAAGGGAATCTGACATCCATAAAAAATTATTAAAAACAATAAAGTTACAATGATGATCAGATAATCAAGTAATTTAGATCATAATTATCACTTTAATGAAAATAAAAGTTGTTGTATCAATAAACGGAAATAAGTTTTTTTGAATTTGAAGATATTCATTTAGTTTAAACCTGTCTGCCTCAATGACACTATTATGGGGCACTCCGACTTAGTGTAACAGTTATCATGACAGAAGATAGACTCGTCTGTTTGCGTTTCATGTTGCACTAATGTCCTTTTAGAAAGGCATGAATCCATCTTTTCTCGCTTCAGCTCTTAGAATCGTCGACCAGGGTTGGAATCTTAGATGAAGCTGTTTTCATTTCATTTCACTCTTATGTCCTTTTAGAAAGGCATGAATCCATCTTTTTTTCTCTTCAGCTATGGGTAAATAGTAAAGCAAGTCGCGTTCATTAGCCTTAACTAGACAACCATACAAGAAGGAAAATTCTGAAATCAAACCAGCATTACTCTTCTTAAAAACTGACCCTGTGTACACATCCTGTCCATAGAGAAGAGTTTGATGAATATATTCAAAGTCTATGTGGATCAATTTCTCTAGCAATACTCTCTCGCAATATTCAGCCAGACTAACTAGTTAACCATCATTTCACACCAGATATGCATTATTTACTACAATTCGGTAAATATATCTATTTAGTTCTCTAATGGGCTACACGAAGTAGTGCTGAAAAATTATTGGCCCAAACAAGATGGAAATTAACTTTAGTTTCTTTTTTTTGGATTATTAATTGATAAATCTTTATTCTTTTCTTGTATTTTTTGTTTGGTTTGGTTTGTTTTCTTTGTTTAATGGCATATCAACGTTTGTAGGTTATTTAAAGCCAAAGCCATTCTCCTAGTAGAACAGTAGTGGTACTATTTAACCCATAGCTAGGAGGATAAGGGGGTTCATACCTTTCCCATGGGTGTTTGTCCGAAAGTGAACGTAATAGCGCAACTGAATTACGAACTCGCTTACTACGAATCCACAGTCCATCGCTTTAACCATTACACCACGAGGACACCCCTGTATTTTTTGAGTAGTAAGGCTTAAATAAACTTGAAAAGGTGTATTGAACTATAGGATGAAAATGTGGATTTGCATGAACATTTAGTTCCTCAAAGTTGCACTTTAATTCTCAATTAAAGAAACTAGCGATAAATGAAAAAGAAGAAAATTAAAATGGCGGAGCAGCCATCAGCTGCAGTACATTTGAAAATATTCAAAAAAATAGATCGAATTAGACGTTTGGTTAATAAATTTACTCTCACATGAACCACCTGTGTGTCTGATGATTTGTATTGCCTCGGACCCAATTGAGTGTTCATCAAATAGTTGAGTATTAAGAAATATGCAAAAATACTTATCGCTTTTATTGAAGCACTCTCTGATAGACCCGTGTAAGTTTTATTAAGTGGCACCGAAAAGTTTAAACCACAACCAAGAAAGGAATAATCTTTTTTTCCTTGAGGAAATTTTATAAATTTTTTTTACTAAGAGTTTCAGAAACTTGAAGAACAATGTGCCAAATGTGAAGAAATAAGGAAAGCCTACGGCAAATATTAGCATTTCACGACTTTTGGTCATTTTCCTTTTATGAAGTGTTTAAGAAACGTAAGGAACGATGTGCCAAATGTGAAGAAATAAGGAATGCCGACGGCAAATATCATTAACATTCCATGGCTTTTGGTCGTTTTCTTCTTAACGGAGAGCTGAAAAGGCTGTGGAATATGTGGGTGACGATGATCCTAATTTTGTGCACTTCGAACGCTCTCTAAAGATTTGGAAACGAGACAAGAAGAATTAGAGATCAGAAAAAGAAGTGAGATCATCAAGACCACAGTTCTGTTAGAATCAGCCAGAATATTTTGAGTCTGATAGACTTGAGGTCACTCAGACTTCAAAGGAAAAAAAAAAAAACACCAATTAAAACTAGTGTGGAAAAAAAAAACTCGCAAGGAGAACAATAATAATAATAATGAACTTTGCTGTCCCGGCTGACCACTGAGTAAAATTAAAAGAAAGTGAAAAGAAGCATAAGTATCTCGACCTTGCTAAGAAATTGAAAAAAACTGAGAAACATGAAAGTGACGATTATACCAATTGAAATTAGTGCTCTAGGTACAGTCACCAAAGGATTGGTAAGAGGACTTGGAAATAAGTGGACGAGTTGAGACCATCCAAACTATTGCATTATTAAGATCGGTCAGGATACTGAGAAGAGTGCTGGAGACTTGAGGAGACTTGCTGTCACTTAAACTCTAGTGAAAAACCATCAGCAATCACTGATGTGAAAAACTCCTCAGAAGTAACAATAATGATAATAAAGACATGACCGGATGGAGAAGGTGATCCAGTGAAAATTGATCATATCGACAACTGGTGCGTCCACAAACTAGAATTATCTTAGAAAATGAAGAGCAAACAATTCTACAAGATTTTAAGATACAATCATATCTCCTTATCCATGCCAAGAACTTTTTCTCATCGCTTCATAGAATACTGTTTTGTTTCAAAAACAACTTCCTCTCAAATTTGTAAAACTAACCAAGTTGGGTAATGAATTTCTCTCTCATGCCATTCAAATCCGAACCCAAATTTTAAAGGGGGTGTTCTCGTGGTGTAATGGTTAAAGCGATGGACTGCTGAATCGTAGAAAACGAGTTCGAACTCCAGTCATGCTATTACGTTCACTTTAGGACAAATACCATTGGGAAAGGTATGAACCCCCTTATCCTCCCAAACAGTACCACTACTGTTCTTCCTGAAGGATATCTTTGGCTTTAAATAACCTACAAAGGTTGATATGCAAGGAAACCAAACCAAGTTTTTGAAAAGTAAACCAGAGCTTAGCATGCTGATTTTTTTTAAAAGCAGATGAGTTCTACAGATTTAAGAGATTGATTGAATTTACTCTTTCCTCTATTTTTCCAGAGTTGGTTGTGAGCAGTATGAAGTTAGTTTTAGTAAATAAAGCTTGCTCCTCCCCTTCGACGATTATAATCCTGATGTGTCATCACAAAAGAAACTAAAAACCAATATCTTCAAAGCGTACTCGCAAAATTTCTTCAGGATATCAGGAACAATAATTAGTATCATGAAATTTAGATGAGGGTTTAGAATTCAGTTGACACAAAATCTTTTCTAAAGATGCAGGTGTTCCCAATTTGCTCATTTTTTTTCCTCTGGGACATTTAAAAAGTAATTACAAGGTATCGCGTTCAAGATTAATAAACGTTGTCACTTAGAAAATAAAAAAACTTGGGAATTGTCGAGTTGAATAATAGTTTCAATACATAAGTTTGTCACTGTTCGTCTTTTGGACAATTTTTTAAGGTCTGAATTTTTGTATGAATCAAATTCTTTCACAAGTCACTGTCATCATCCAATTGAATATTTGATTGATTAATTTTAACGGTATGTTAAACCGCTTAGGGTTATGTTATGCTTTGGAATTATGGAATCATTTTTATTGTGCATTTATATTTACATTGTTTGCATAGCTGTCGTTTAAGAGTTGTTGTTTTTTTAAAAAAATAGTCCTATCGAATAGGTTGCCCAGTCGGCTGGGGCTGTAGAATACACCGACTGCTTCTCTGCAGAGGGGTGAGACCCCCCCCCCGACGTGTGTCCTGGATATGACACTAAACAGTCTGATGGTGAGGTTCCAGCAATGCTGGAGCTTTGGGGAATGCGGAGTACCCCTTTATTGCCATCGTTCCCAGGTCCACTCTGGCCCGGAGTGGTAGCACCTGATAGGGTCCTATCTATGGGTTAAATAGAACTACGTGCTTCTTTCACTATACTGATTTTTGCATTTAAATTGCATATTTATGCTGAACTGAATTGTTTAAAATAGAACTGTTTTGACATTGAGACTGCGTACTAGTTCTAAACTGAATTGCTCGAAATAGAACTGTTTTTGACGTCTAAAGTGTGTACATATGCTGAACTGAATTATCTGAAATAAAACTGTTTGACATTTAACTCAGTGTATTGCCAGTCAGCTGGGGCTGTAGAATACACTGACTGCACCTCTGCAGAGGGGTAAGACCCCCCCCTAACGAGTGTCCAGGATATGACACTAAACAATCTGATGGTGAGGTTCCAGCAGTGCTGGAGCTTTGGGGAATGCGGAGTACCCCTTCATTGCCATTGCTCCCTGGTCCACTCTGGCCCGGAGTGGTAGCACCTGATAAGGGTCCTATCTATGGGTTAAATAGAATTAACAGCATACTTATGCTAAAATGAATTGTTTGAGTAAAACTGTATAGTTTGAAATAGAAATGACTTTTACAATTAAACCGTACTTACATTTAAACTACGTGGTTATGCTTAACTGAATTATTGCAAATAGAACTGTTTTTCGACTTTAAAACTGTATTTACACTTAACCGAATTGTTACATACAACTACTTGAATAGTTAGAAATGGAAACGATTTTGACCATTAAACTGTGTACTTATGCTAAACTGAATTGTTTTAAATAGAACAGATTATTTACATAAAAATGGATTTGGCGTTAAATAACCTACAATGGTTGATATGCCATAAAACCCAACAAAACAAACCAAACCTATCGAATAGGAATATTTTTAAATAAATTTATTTAATCATTGATGAGACATTAATAGATACTTCCACTTCGAGTGAACCTGGAAGTAATGTTGTATACTCATGATGAAGAAGGAAGATCATAAAATATCTTTTATAAAAATATGTCTTTCTTTCTCTCGAAAGGAGCTGAATCTCAGTAAGTGTTTGAGAAACAAACGGAGGACCCGAAGGACTTGGACACTTGGACACTGCTATATTGACCCATAACTTATTCTTCTCTTGGCTATACCACGTGTCATACTGAGATTCAGGCCGTACGTCTTTTCCTCCTTTCCAAGACGTACTCAACTCTGGCCGTCATTCTCTGACTCCCAACTGCTTGACTCTGGTGACTGACCCCTGAGCGCTGCAAGATTGACAGTATCTCACGTGGGCATCTGAATATATCATTTCATAATGCCCACACATTTCTGCTCAGCCACCTTACTGTTTCTACTTATTTACACTGATGTATCCTGTGCAGAGAATTCTCTGATTGACGGCTCGGTCAAGGGTCAATATGAAACAGTAATGCTAAGAGATACTCTCAATTACCACATCTATAGAACTCGAGCCTCACCATCAGATGTATAATATAGTGTCATGCCTAGGTCACTTCTGGTGGAAGGGGGTCTTACCCTTCTGCAAGGGGTACATTCAATGCATTCTTAGACAAACAAACAAGGCCACAAAACCTTTGAGAACATGCAACCGATTCTTATGCAAAAAATGGAGGTAGTGTCATTTGAGCAAGGACACTTGGCACAGTGGATAAGCCGTTTGGTTGGAAAGGGCTTCTGAGAAAAATCATCGGGATGTGCCGTGTTCAATCCCAACAGGTAAAAGGAATACTTACTCTAACTTAAAGCTTGTGCTCGGTCATGGTTAATTGAATTGGAACAATCAACTCATGTGGTTCAAATAAAGGGTTCAATCCGAAGTTCTATATGGGCTCCAGAGTTCGACATGAATCAACTGAAGAAGCTCAAAGAACATATCGGCCGAAACGTTGTGAGACTAACAATAAAAATGAGGTCAATAGTCCAAATATTTTAAGTAATTACAATTATTAAGCTTCGTCTCAAAACTTTATTCATTATCCTCTCGGCTGAGGCTGTAAAATACGTCGATTGCATCTCAGCAGAAGGATAAGGACTACAAACACATACACACACACACACACACACACACCGAACACACCAACGAGAGTCCAAAACATAACTTGCCCAATCGGCTGGGGCTGTAGAATACTCCGACTGCTTCTCTGCAGAGGAGTAAGACCGCCCCCCAACAAGTGTCCTTGATATGACACTAAACAATCTGATGGTGAGGTTCCAGCAATGCTGGAGCTTTGGGGAATGCGGAGTACCCCTCCATTGCCATCGCTCCTTGGTCCACTATTGCCCGGAGTGGTAGCACCTGATAGGGCCCTATCTATGGGTTAAATAGAACTAACAGCATACTTATGCTAAACTGAATTGTTTGAGTAAACTGAATAGCTTGAAATAGAAATGTTTTTGACAATTAAACCGTACTTACATTTAAATTGAGTGCTTATGCTTAACTGAATTATTTGAAATGGAAGTGTTTTTTCGACATTAAAACTGTATTTACACTTAACTGAGTTGTTACATATAACTGCTTGAATAGTTTGAAATAGAAATGTTTTTTTACAATTAAACTGTGTATTCATGCTAAACTGAATTGTTTTCAATAGAACAGATTATTTACATAAAAATGGATTTGGCGTTAAATAACCTACAAAGGTTGATATGCCATAAAACCCAACAAACCAAAACATAACGTTAAAATGTATCTGATGATGAGGCTTCAGTACTGAAGATTTGAGTTATGTAGAGTATGCTTTCATTTCCATTACTCCATGCCCCACTCTGACCCAGAGTGGAAGAGTCTGTTAAGAGTCTCATTTATGGGTCAACTAGAACTATTTAACCATTTAACAGTTAGCAAACAAATGACTGGTATTAAATTGAATCGTTAATAATATATACTTGAATCCACTTAAGTGAGTGCTAACAAATTTTTAATATTACAAAGAATTATTACTCTTAGTTAGTAATACTTGAAACTATTTAACTCGGCGCAAACAAATGAAGTCTGCATTGTTTAAGATGCTGATTACGAACAATTCGTTTACTTATATATATATATATATATAAACTGGATTTCGTATTGAAAACCAGCATGGGTTGATATGCCATAAAATCCAACGAACGAACCTACTTTATTTGAGGTAATAAGAGTGTCCATGTCTTTCTCTAAAATATTTGTCCGAAATTAAAGGTAATAGCGCGACGGAAGTTCGAACGCGATTTCGTAGTTCAGTACGTTAGCCATTTCACCGCGGAGAAGCTCTCCGCAGTTGTATAAAAATTGTTCGTATTATTTTGAAAAACTTAATACATAGATTTACTGAAAATTAATAAAAACTCATTAATTGTGTGAATGTGTAGAGTGTTCGCCAATGGTCCGAGAGGCCTGGGTTCAATCCCAGGTCGAGTCATACCAAAGACTCAAAAAATGGTACTTGATGCCACCTTGCTTAACACTCAGCATTATAAGGTAATATTTACCAACCCCTCCGCTCGGGCAGGATATGACACAAGGTCAATTTTTTAAGCGGAGTTTAACAGGTTTGAATTCAGAGTTTTCCTTCTCCTAGACTAGTTGCCTAACCAAGGCTGAAGAACCTAGTCTGTCCTACTATTTACCCATAGCTGGAGGGAGAATAATTGGATTCATACCTTCCCCAAGGGTATTAGTGCATTATAAGGTACGGATCAAAGGTAAAGTGGAACAATCCAGGGAATGGAGTAGCGCCCTCCCCTACACCTCGGTGTAGTAGCTATTGAAAAGGGAGCCTTCGGGTCGCCCTTGACCACAGTCACCAACTTTACTTTTTATTAAAGTTAGATGGCAATACTTGAAACCATTTAACTGTGATCAAACAAATGAGCTCTGACTCGTTGTGGCCCAATTCGAACTCTTAAAACATAAGTTCCCGAATTAGACTACGGTACATGAATCATTCAAGTATTAGCAGCATCTTGGTTGTTTTTTTTTCTTCTCCGAGCGTTATGCTTCGACACCTTAAAAGCCTTCAGTCGGTGTATAATTTGATTAAAACACTTCAAATCTTTGTTTATTCAACCTCATTACAAAAATTTTTTGATCTTTTTTATTCCTTCATCGCAGTTGTTTATTTCTTTAAATTTCTTTCTTCTGCTTCTTTTAGCTGGAACCGGTGGTAGCAATGTCGCTGCCGGAGGTCAAAGCAGCACCAATCAAGAAGTCGGCAGCATTGTATTTAACGGTTCCATTTATCAACCGAGAGATTATGGAGGAAACGGAGGATACTCAGGGTCGAATCAAGATGCCAAATGTTACCCCCGGGGAAAAACCCTGGGAGGACGAGGAGGAGGAATTATTCACCTTAAGGCCAAATCCGTGATTCAAATTGATGGTGAAATTAGCGTGAATGGATTGCCCAGCCAGGGTCCTCGATCTGGTGGTGGTGCAGGTGGAAGCATTTACATCAAAACAAAACAACTAAGAGGTACCGGTTCCATATTGGCAAATGGTGGTGCCGTTAGGGCAGGGCAAACCAACTGTGGTGGAGGTGGCGGTGGTGCCGGTCTCATTGGGATAGAATTCGCGAACAAGTCATTTACAGGAACAACAAGTGCGCATGGTGGTGCTGGTGGCTTTGAGTGTGGAGGTGCCGGGATTATATTGTGGCGAAATATGGCAAATTTTTCAAACCCTGAGGTCAGTACATTTAAGCTAATTTATTTACTTCATAACCAGAGAAAATTGTACATTGATATAGGGGACCGAAAGAAGATTGAACTCAATACTAAGTGGTAATGATCTGCGATATAAACTTTCTAACTATGAAAGGATGACGCAGCATGCAGTCATAGTTAATGTGCTAGACGAAAAGTGAAAATATTGGGTTTTCACGTTAACAGCGATCCCCAACGATATTGGTGCTTCTATTTTGCACGGAGGGGTTTATTTAAATTAGCATACCCTGCAATCTCGGTTACATTAAGGATTCGGGTAAAAATAACATTCAATGCAAATACAAACCCCACAAAATAAATATTCAGTCGAAAATTGACCTCGAACTGGAGAGAAATAAATATACGTGGTGCTTTCAATAAGTTTCCAGACCTTTTTTGTACAGGTATTTAAAATTGTAGTAGACTCTTGGAACTTCACGATGTTATTGCTATACGTGTTATGAGATGACTGACCAATTTTTGTGATTTCAGCTTCAAAAGGACAGCTACAGCTGCAATTGGAATACACCCTACTAAAGCCTGATTGTCACAGCTGGCGAATTTCAAAAATGCCATCTGGACGTGAGGACATTTTAGAAAAACGATATGCAATAGAATTCTGTTTTAAACTTGGAAAAAATGCTGCCACAGAAATGTATGGAATGCTTCAGACTGCTTTTCGACCATCTGGCATGAATCGAGCATCTGTTTTTGAGTGGCATAAGAGATTCAACGGAGGCAGGGAATCTGTGAGGGATGATGAGAGGTGTGATAGGAGTAAGGAAGTCAATTCAATTACTATGTTGAGGTTTTAAGGGAGTTCAGAAAGAGATTCCAAGGGAAGAGGCCAGCACTCTTCAAATCGGGTCAGTAGCATTTCCACCAGTCCACAACTCCATCCTTGTCAAAGACTATTTGACCAAGATGGGCATCAAAACAGTTCCTCAGCCTCCCTGTAGTCCATACTTTGCTCCCTGTGACTTTTGGTTTTTCCCTAAGCTCAGAGGCTGTCGTTACGAGACAATTAAGGAAATGAAAGAGGCTGTGACAAAAGGACTTCCAGAAGGTGTTGGAACAGTACAACAAGGGCATTGCAACCGGAGGAGATTACGTCGAATGGGACTAGAGTTTCATGTGTGTACTATCAATAAAAGTGCCCATACGAAAAAAGTCTGGAAACTTATTTAATGATCCTCGTAGAGAATTACTGAGTTAGTTTGACACCATAACACAAATTTGGAGTTCACATTAATAATCGAACGTTAAAAATTAACAACCGCAATCTAACCGAATATCTCACACACTCACATATTCTGCTTGAGTTTTGAAATTGTCATTTTTAGATTTTAAACAAACGTTATATATTCAGTTCAGTCGGTTGGGGTGAGGGCTGTAGAATATCCCAATTCTCCTGAGAGGTAAGAATCCCACTCCCAAATGAGTTTTGTGGATATGATTTTAAACTATCTGGTAGTGAGGCTCCAGGGTAATGTAGAGTGCTTCTTCATTGGCATTAATCCAAAGTCCTCTCTGACCCAGAGTGGTAGTATCTGTTACGGTTCCATTTAGAAGTATTTAATCTTTTTCTCGACTTGAAACTATTTGACTGTCAGCAAATAAATAACTAATGTTCAACTGAATTAATAATCTTGCATCACAATACTTGGGACTGTGTGCAAACAACTGAGATATGTTGAATATAATTGCCTCGATTAAATAGCAATATTGAAACCATTTCACTGCACGCAAATAAAACTACTAGTTTAGATAGCACAACCTGAAACCATATAACTCTGTGCAAATAATACTACTAGTGGTAGATAGCATTATCTGAAACTATTACACAGCAGGCAAATAAAACTACTAATGGTAGATAGCATTACCTGAAACCTTTTCACAGCAAGCAAATAAAACTACTAGTGGCAGATAGCATTACCTGAAACTATTACACGGCACGCAAATAAAACTACTAGTGGTAGATAGCATTACCTGAAACTATTACACAGCACGCAAATAAAATTACTAGTGGTAGATAGCATTATTTGAAACTATTACACAGCAAGCAAATAAAACTACTAGTGGTAGATAGCATTACCTGAAACTATTGCACAGCACGCAAATAAAACTACTAGTGGTAGATAGCATTATCTGAAACTATTGCACAGCACGCAAATAAAACTACTAGTGGTAGATAGCATTACCTGAAACTATTACACAGCAAGCAAATAAAACTACTAGTGGTAGATAGCATTACCTGAAACTATTGCACAGCACGCAAATAAAACTACTAGTGGTAGAGAGCATAACCTGAAACTATTACACAGCACGCAAATAAAACTACTAGTGGTAGATAGCATTATCTGAAACTATTACACAGCAAGCAAATAAAACTACTAGTGGTAGATAGCATTATCTGAAACTATTACACAGCAAGCAAATAAAACTACTAGTGGTAGATAGCATTACCTCAAACTATTACACAGCAAACAAATAAAACTACTAGTGGTAGATAGCATTACCTGAAACTATTACACAGCACGCAAATAAAACTACTAGTGGTAGATAACATTATCTAAAACTATTACACAGCAAGCAAATAAAACTACTAGTGGTAGATAGCATTATCTGAAACTATTACACAGCACGCAAATAAAACTACTAGTGGTAGATAGCATTACCTGAAACTATTACACAGCAAGCAAATAAAACTACTAGTGGTAGATAACATTATCTGAAACTATTACACAGAAAGCAAATAAAACTACTAGTGGTAGATAGCATTATCTGAAACTATTACACAGCAAGCAACTAAAACTACTAGTGGTAGATAGCATTACCTGAAACTATTACACAGCACGCAAATAAAACTACTAGTGGTAGATAGCATTACCTTAAACTATTTCATTGTGTGCAAAGAAATGAGCTTTGGTTCGTTACTTACAAAATATCTCTTTAGAAATCATACATATGTTATATACATATAAACAATTTAGCATTAAATAATCGGCAATGGTTGATATGCCACGAAATTCAATCAACCAACGTTGTGTGTGGACATATTTCAGTGAAGAAAATAGATATCTTAAGTCTATTAAGCTATTTTATAAGCTTTTCCTCTTTTTGAATTGTCTCGGTGTAATGCTGGAATTATATAAGAATAGACCAAAGATTTTGCTCCGACTTACCTAAAACAAGTACGAGAATATGGTCAATAGATTTGATCTTAACGGCATGTCAATTCACCTTGAGTTATTTTATGCCTTGTTACAGAATCGTATTTCTGTTTACAATTTCTATGTTGTTAGCTTTTCACGGAGTTTGGGACAAATAGTCCAATTGAATATGAATAATTTTCAAACGTATTTATTGGAACAAAAGATGGAACACTGATAACTATTAACACTTCAGGTTACTGTAGATCTGGTATTAATTGCAATAAAGGCTTGTTGGTTTGTTTATTTAATGGCATATCAACCTTCGGGTTATTTAATGCCAAATGTGTCATTCTCAAGAACAGTAGTAGTATTTAGACGGAGTTTAGTGTCATATCAGGACGCTCTTTTAGCAGGGCGTCTTCAGGGGATACATTCAGGATATTCTAAGCTCAACCGGCAGGGATAAAATATGTCTAAGACAAAGAAACAGTAACTACACTCTGTTTCGAGATAAAGAGTAACACTTTTATTCTGGACAAGTTGTACAGATACTTCATTTTCACTGTAACACAAGTTACGGACATACGAAAATTCAAAGAAACACCAAATAGAAAAAGTCATAGTAATCATAGAGACAGAGGTTTAAATTTTCTTTTGCTTTTTGAGGAAGAGTAGGTGCTATTTTTTAATTATTTATTCATTTCTTTTTTAATTTATCGTGTCTTCTTGATAAAAATGCATCCTAATGAAACGTTATAATAAACCAGCGTTTAGGGTGAGGTGCGTCAAAGAGTCAAAGAACATTGACTCGTATCAAAAAGAAAAGAATGTCAGTGTTTCTTCTTGTAATTGCGAACAGTTAGTGAAGAATGTGACGGCTCAAGATAATTAGAATTGACACCTTTCAAAGCTGATGCGACAAACTAGAAGGATGTTTTAGAAGACGCCAAATAAGTCGAAGAATACCAATGAACAATGGAAACGGTAAACTGTGACTTCAGTAAAGTACCAATGATTGGATTTGACAATTCCAATGCGCGCTTATTCCTTCTCTTGTATCTTAGAATGTTTTTTTTTTTTTTACTTTTATTCATAACTTTCTTCATGACAAACTTGAGAAAGAAGAATAAGGTAACATTGTAATGTCTCTTGTTCAAGAATAGAGATTCCAAAAATAGTGGGTTTTACATGATTTAGCAAAAATGAATAAATAAATAGATAAAAAGGAAGATAATTCGAGATCGGCCTTTACTATAGATTCTTATATGGTGGCGTGGAATATTTCGTAGCTAGGTAAGTATCACAACCAGGAGAATATCACCAAAGTACCGTTCGGAATTAAAAGTTTGACATTTTTGTCGTTTGTATTATTTCATGGGTTATGTCATGTTAGATATTGATGCGCATCTTTTTTGCTTAATTCTAATTCCTTAGGGATATTTTCTAAGAGTAATTTAATCGAGTAGAAGGTAAGGTGTGTGAAACCACAAGGTAGGATCGAACTTACTACAAATTAATAATCACAAATAAGTACTTGTACATCAAGACATCCAAATTTGATTTCTTTTATATTTTCCGCCGGAGACAGGATGCGATACAAGGTCAATTTTTAACAAAGTACTGCTGATTTGAATTCAATTGTTTCCATCTGGTTGACTAAGCAAGGCTAAAAAACAGTCTCTTCTATCACTTTACCGACACCTGAGAGAACAGATGGATTCATGCCTTTCCCAAGTCTATTAACGCGAATTGAAACGCAAACGGCCTCGTCTGGGATTTGAACTCAGATCGTCCATTCCATTTCCTACGACAATAACCGTTACTTTAAGCGCGCCTCAATTTTATTATGCTACCCTAATATCAGTAGCAGTCAAAATGATTTATAAACATCAAGAGAACAAGGAACAAGGTATAATCATAGAAGCTCAATGCTGGAATGCAGGAATCTGACATTCTGTTCTTTAGAGTATTTCCACGTGAAAGGGGAGGTGCATGACAGTCTTTTCTCCTCTCGATTCATTTTTTCGGAAAGTAATTCTATATTATATTAAACTACTCGTAGAAAAGAATCCTGAACTGTGAAATAAGATATACGTTTTGGGTATTATTCAGAATATATCTAAAGATTGCATGGAACACTTTGTAATAAAGTGTAACATTGAATGGAAAAGTAAAAAAAGTAAGCAAGTTGGCGACCTTAGCCGAGGGTAACCGAAGGCTCCCTTTTTAATAGCTACCACACCGAGCTTTTGGGGAGGACGCTACTCCATTCCCTGTAAAGTAAAGTTGGCGACCGTAGTCGAGGGCGACCTGAAGGCTACCTTTTTTTAATAACAACTACACCGAGGTGTAGGGGTGGGTGCTACTCCTTCCCCGGACTGCTCCACTTTACACTTGTTATGTTCCTTATAATGCTGGGTGTTAAGCAAGGAGATATCAAGTACCATTTTTTAAAGTCTTTGGAATGGCACGACCTGGGACTGAACCCTGGTCTTCCGGCCCATGAAATGGTACTGGGATAAAAATAGATTAATAATGTAAAAAGTCAGCAGTTGGAAGTAAAATAGAATACAAAGTCCAACATCTCATTTTTAAATTCGATAGAACGTTGTGTAGCGTATTCACCAACAATTGCTATGTCAGTGATGGCAAATCATCAAATTTTGGGAAGGAGATACAAAAATGCTATTCTTCTCAAGAGTTAGGACGTCTGTGGTTTTATTGATTTGGTTGGGTTTTATGGCATATCAACCATTGTAAAATCCTCTTTTTTACCATCTATTAGGAAAATAATACTAAAAGAATTCAAAATTCACACTAAAGATTACCCCCCCCCTTTCTCTAAACCTTCAAAGCAATAAAACGTCGAAAATTCATTTTTCAAACTACAAAACGCCATTTACTTTTTTAAAAAAATTCCATCGCATGACATGACGCAATTTGAACATATCAACCCGTAATACTCGGTTTTTTTCACATAGTAAGATCTACAAGCTCTGATGAAGACTTCCAATTGAATCAAAATTTATCTATCATAATTATTTTCCATGCTAAAATAATTTAGACAATTTTTTTTTTCATTCAAAAAAGATTAAAGTCGAAACGCGTTGGCAAATAAACAAAACATCAAACATATTTTTTCCGTTTTACCTTTTCTACGTACATTCTGTCAGAGTCAACTCGTTTCTTACATACATATTAAATATAGAGAATTTTGTTTGGTTAGGCTTTATGGCATATTAAACATAAGGTTATTTTATGCCAAATCCTCTTTATACATATATATTAAATATATTTAATTTGTAAACACATTTTGTTGATAAAATTTTTAAATGAGCCCGAGTCCTTTTTTTATACACAAAAGGGTTTCAAGTTTTAGCTATATAACAGTCACAATTTAACATCTGTCATTTGTTTGCACATTGTTTGTTTGCACATTGTTTGTTTGCACATTATTTTTTCAACGAGATAGAACTAATTAGTTTGTATACTTGTATTGCTATTGATTCGACGCAGTTAAATGGCTTTAATTTTTGCTGTCTAATTCTATAATTTATATTCTATACTTCTTTTCAATATTTTGCCCAGTCGGCTGGGGCTGTAGAATACACCAACTGCTTCTCTGCTGAGGGGTAAGACCCCCCCCCCAACGAGTGTCCTGTATATGACACTAAACAATCTGATGGTGAGGTTCCAGCAATGCTGGAGCTTTGGGGAATGCGGAGTGCCCCTTCATTGCCATCGCTCCCAGGTCCACTCTGGCCCGGTGTGTTAGCACCTGATAAGGGTCCTATCTATGGGTTAAATAGAACTAACAGCATACTTATGCTAAACTGAATTGTTTGAGTAAACTGAATAGCTTGAAATAGAAATGTTTTTGACTCTTGAACCGTACTTGCATTTAAACTGCGTGCTTATGCTTAACTGAATTATTTGAAATAGAACTGCTTTTCGACATTAAAACTGTATTTACTCTTAACTGAATTGTTACATATAACTGATTGAATAGTTTGAAATAGAAATGTATTTGACAATTAAACTGTGTACTTATGCTAAACTGGATTGTTTTAAATAGGACAGATTATTTACATAAAAATTGATTGGGCGTTAAATAACCTACAAAGGTTGATATGCCACAAAACCCACCAAACCAAACTATCTTTTCAATATTAATCATTTCTTTAAAGACAGTGAAGTGGTACAAAGTATTGCTATTTAACACTAATTATTCAACACCATTTATTCACTTGCACCAAGTCAAATGGCGACCGTAGTTGAGGGTGACCTGAAGGCTCGTTGTTTCACAACTCTTCAGAGTGGCTAGATACGTAGGACGTTTGAAGCTCTGATCGAAACCCGACCAACTTAACGTTAGACTTAGTATCATACCGTTCAGCCAATAAGTGAACCACGCCAGCTCGGGAATTATAAGGCATTAAGAAAGTGGAAAATTGAAATCGACAGATTCAACAATTGACTCATCCTCTGAATACCTTGTTTATATATATATATATATATATATATATATATATATATATATATATATATATATGAATTTGGGGGAGTGTTGCAGTGGATATTCGAGTTTAGTTATCTGTTCGCCATGACTATCAGCATAATTTTCTTAGAAACATTCGTTGACACTTCTAAGTTTTCAAAGACAGATATTTGTTGGTAGTGTGTGGGGGGGGATTTTGGGGAGTGTTGCAGTGGACATTCGAAGTTAGTTTTCTGCTCGCCATGATTATAAGCAAAATTTTCTTTGAAAAATCTGTTGGCACTTATAAGTTTTCAGACACATATATTTGTTGGTAGCATGTACGCGCACACACACACACACACGTGTGTGTGTGTTGATAAGTTTGAACAAAACTTGAAAGGTGCTTTTAAAGAGGACATATGACCTTGCAGCAAACATGAAAAGAAACAGAATTCCAATTTGATCAGATGATTTCCATCTGTTTCCGTTACACGTGAGCCGTGCCTCTATAGTATCAGGTGACAATGTTCTTTTCCTTTTTTTTATCCTTTCGTGTGTGTGAGAGTGTGTGTGTGTGTGTTATTGAATCAATTCGTAATCTTCCCGCATTTTTTTCAAAAACGATATCGACTAATTCACTGGAGATTTTTATAGTTAAGTAATTGTTGAATTTTAAATTTTACTTCATGGTTTTTTCTTTTTGAAACATTTCTTTTCTTTTTTTTTTTTTTTTACCGAATAACTGACTGATAAGAGTTTGTCATGAAAATTGTGTTCGTCTGATTACAAACGGTTTTAATTCTCCAATGAATATATCAATGGGTGGATCGTGCGTTATAATGATCGAGGCTAGCAGATCATTGGCAATGAGTTTGATTTTTACTGGGTTCATTATATTTTTAACACTGAATTAAAGGAATGCATGGTATATTCATAATTATGTTACCTCGCGTGGTGGAATTGTAAGCAATGTAGGCTAGCGGACGATTGATAGTGTTGTGACCCCGGAAAGGTACAATTCGCCAATAAAAAAATATTGCATAAACTGGTATCCGGGAAAAATACACAAAATAAGAAAAGACTAAGCATACACACAATTTGAAAATAATCAACCAATAACATGCCTTAACCCAAAAAATACAGACAGAATTCATTTAGCTAAACGCAAAGTAGAGCAATGGGGGTGGAGCACTCTGACGAAGGAATTTACGGCAGCCACTCGAATAATGCAAAGCTCTTCAAACGAACTGAGCCCTCTGGTATCCAGTAAGGTATAAATGTAAACAAACGAAAGCTACTAATTAATGCCTTAATAATTCCCGAGCTGACATTGTTCGTTTGTTGGCTGAACGGTATGATACTAAATCTAACGTAAAGTTGGGCGGGTTTTGATCCCAGCTTCAAGCTTCCTGCGTGTCTAGCCACACTGAAGAGATGTTATACAACGAAACAGTTTGTCTGTGGATGACATATATATATATATATATATATATATATATATATATATATATATAAACAGGGAAGTCCTTTGACTTTTTGTATTAGTTATATACCCAAAGAAGATGAGTTGGGTATGATTCAATTTGAGAATATATAAGGGAATTCTTATAAATCTCTAGGAGTGTTTAATGTATGATAACTAATATATGAATTTGTAAATTCCATGCAGAACAAATCTATATAATTGGAAAAAATCTTTTTTAAATATATGTTTATATAACCTAAAATAGTTATCTCTCCTCCTCATGTTAACTCTATAGCTAGAAGTTTCATGTATTTAGGAAAAAAATTTACAGGTTTCAGGGGGCCTGTCGATGAGCTTAGAATATACTTATTGTATCCCCTGCAGAGTGGTAACCCACCCTCAATAAAAAGATTATATCCGGGATATGATAAAGTGCACCCGATGGTGAGGTTCCAGTTTTGGGAAGTGTAGAGTACCTATTCATTATTATTCCTCCTAGGTCCACTCTTACCCGGAGTGATAGTAACAGTTACAGTCCCATCTACGAGTCAAAGAGATTTGTTTAAAAATTATTCGTATTCGATTGAGCTGTGAGCAAAAAAAAAAAACTCTTATGAAATAATTACACCATAAAATGTAAAAATGAGAGTACAATGAATGCGATTCTTTAACCCATAGACATAAATACCCCCAAACCGCTTGACATGCCATTAAAATCAACCCATCAATAAAAAAAGTAGAATCGTTTTTTAAATGTATTGTTTTACCTACTGTATGAGACTTATTTCCTTTAAGATATTCTCTGCAACACTTGAAAGATCGTTCCAAATGATTTGTTTGTTTTTTTCAATTCTGGAATACCTAATGAAAGCCATTTTGAGATATAATGTTTAGGTTTTGTCACTCATCTTTTGTCTTTTCTTTCAGCAATGACCTTTTCAGTGCAGATTTCAGAAAAAGAAAGTTTGTTGTCGCGAAATCTGGAGAGTTAGGCGCCGGAGAGACTGAGGCTGACTCGTGTTTCGACAATTATTTCTAAATGAAGTCTTCGTTTGTTTGCATTGGAAGGTCATCCACATTTAGAATAACCTTAGCTAGATCTTCTTCCCAAATGAAAACGCTTGTACCGATCGTGACACTGCGTGATGGCTCAGACAATTGTCACTATAGACCTTTTTGCATCACTAAAAACAAGTTTTCGTAAAAGATTTTCCTAATTTAAGAAAAAAAAAGAATTTCGCGCAGTAACCTTCATAGTTTAACTTGCGGAGGATAAATGATTTAGACGTGTATTCAATCAAGTGCGTGTGACTCCAGTGCTTTAAAATACCGTTTACTTTTGGGCACATATTGTATCTATGTAATTTACATTCCAGAAATAATATACAAATATAGAGATATGGAAGCATCAGCCAGTTCTCAAGATATTGACAGTGGCTAGTTACTTCTCGAACGTACATCGCATATAGCTAAATTTATTCATGTTTATACACATACAAAGTTTTGATATAAGTAGGTACATCAATGAGCTCGTAGCCTAATGATAAAAAGCATTTAATTTCTATGATATTTAATTAGAATTCATTTTCAACTAAACCTCTTTTAATCAAGCTTAATATGGTGTAAGACGTCTTGAATCATCAATCTTAGTGTAACACAAGACGGTCTAAGTTTTCAAGCTTAGTGCAGCACAAAAGGCTGTAATTTATCTAGCTTAGTCTATTACCGGGCATTTGCATAATGATTACAGTGTTCGCCAATGGCCCGTTCAATCCCAGGTCGAGTCATACCAAAGACTCAAAAAAAGGTACTTGATGCTACTTTGCTTAATACTCAGCATTATAAGGTAAGGATCAAGGGTAAAGTGGAGCAATCTAGGGAAAGGAGTAGCTCGCTCCCCTACACCTCGGTGTAGTAGCTATTGAAAAGGGAGCCTTCATGTCACCCTCGACTATTGTCGCCAAGTTTACTTGAGTGTGTCACAAGAGGCTGTAATTCATCAAGCTTAGTATGCATATACGAACTCATCTATCCTAAGTGAAATGTGACATATGCTTGATTGCTAAGCGGAATAAAGCTTCAGAATAGTTGCCATATCAATGTGGCCCTATGCTAAGCTCGGTACTTGATTGTGGTCTTAGTTCCGTGATCCCACCGAGTTGGTTTATCAGTTTACTCTGTGCACACGTTTCGTTTGAAATATCTACAGATAAAGAATGGCAAAATATATGGGGAACTACTGACGGTCGAGCTAGTTCGTTGGAACAAGTTGCCTGGGTTTTGGCTACTCAAAGGCAAGAACAACTCTCCGTTATCAATTGAAACACAATGGTGTATCAATAATCTATACAACACATGCGCACACACACACACACATGATAATTGTCACTTTTGTTGTGTTTGAAAGACAAGCACTTGAGCTATTTGGCCGGTGTTGTCTTTCTATGATACTTGGAGAGTGAGGCTTTTGCTGAAGATTTCTTGAGGATATTTCTTTTCTTATTCTCCTGTTTTCGATACGGACTTTGGATCTCTTCTCTCTTCTAACTCTAAAAGGATCTACTTTTATGGAGGATTTCCCAGAGAACAAACATTCCTGATTGGCAAACCAATCACAAATCATTTCGTATTCTTTTTCTACGTTTTGACTGTTCAACCAATCAAATGTGCTGATCTACGTCTGTGGAAGGGTGTCCCTTCCACATATCAGATTTTGATTGGCCATCCGATCAAACCACAATATAGGGGGATTGATTAATCAAGGATCCCAGCCCATTCCTTTACTTTTCACTTTAACCAAAACAAAAATCAAAAATCTTAACTCCAACAGGTGAGCAAGAGATGTCATGATTTAAAATGCATCAATCCACTGACAAAACCCTAAATCAATCACCTTTTGTTTTGAAAATTTGAAAGTTCACTTAGAACTGACCTTTCAAATTGATGTTAGAATTTCTTTCAAAGTCAATAAGTCTTTTTTATGTTACTTTAAAAGGAAAATTACATTTTCTAAATAAAAAAGAGTATCATACTCTCCATTAATCTTTAACACCATTGAATACCTTATATTGTCATATCAGGGCTAAAAAAAAAAAACATTATACCCTACTCTTTACTTAGAGTTGGATGGAGAACAAATGAATTCATACCTTTTCCAAGCGCATTAGTGCTTGGCTCAACTAATCAAGCTAAATATGGCATAAAAAATTCCTTTGAATCTTATGGTTTAATTACTATTTACGTCAATCTTATGAAGTAGTAGAGCCTATCAACTAGGAAAATTAAACCGTTGGTGCTAGTGGGACATATACAACCATCTTAGCTACCAAACAGCCAGCTGCTGTCTATAATACTTAATAAGGTGTTCTAAATCTATTTGTGTGATTTGAAGTTGGATGAATATGCTTTGTCCGTCTTCTCTACAAGGAAGATCTGCTGAAAAAACAACCTTTTTCATTAGATTTCAACACCGACCAAAGGTAATGATAATTAACTACCTGATGTGGACCGGGGTTGGGACCACGAAAAGACAACTCGGAACACGGTATAAATTTAAAGATATATTGAAGTAAGAAGATACAGAGAAAAGTTGTGGTGTAAGCAAGGCTGAATTGTCAATCGAATATCGGTAGAGGATCCAATATCCCCGAGGGTACTTGGCTCTCAATTAATATAGAATTTGGAAGAGTCCATGAATGGGTAGGTAACGGTCCCTTAACACTAATCAAGAATTTTTTTTTATTAAATAACATTTTGTTTTTATTATTACAGAATTCAGCCGTGGTGGATAATGCCAACATGTGTAAAACCAAAAGCAAAGAAATCAATTTTGAAAATTCTAATAAGAGCCCGAAACTCGAAAGACAAAGTTTTTACACTTGGCTCTTTGATTCGTCCTCAATCAATCATACACATGTGTTCAAAGAGTTGACTCTGACAGGAGAAGCAATGCTAGCTGTTTATAGGCAAACCAATGACAAATTCACCCAAAAGCTTATTATTCAAAGGACGAGTGGAGACAGAAGCGGCACGTTTTTTGTTGGACCTTCACAAAAACTCACTTTTGAACTTCCTCATACACACCCAGATTTGGCCTATAAGGTGTACGTTTATGAGGGTGGGACTCTGACCACTGAAAAATCACTGTACGTCAATAACATAACACTGGATCTGAAAGGTAAATTGTCGGGTGCCAAAGATCTGTATATCGGCCCTAATGGTGTCGCTATTATAAGGTAAGAAAACATTTTGTTTTACAAATTACGTGATCATTAAGGTATTCCTTTCCACTAAGAGAGCACAATATGTATTAGCTTTAAAATCTCGAAGATTCTCCCTCGTAATAATTGAACTAGTAATGGTTACTAAACGAAGATTGCTAAATTTTATTCAATCCTATTGAAGTAATGAAATCTTACAGAAGACGTGACTTGTTCAAGTAATTCAAATGCAACAAAAAAGAAAAAAAACTGATGTAACTCTAAAAAAAACTTACTCCTGAGGACTACCCTGTTGTGTGTGTATATATATATATATATATATATATATATATATATATATATATATATATATATATATATATCGTGTGTGTGTCTATATGAGTAGGTGAGTGAGTATATATATATATATAAATATATATGTGTGTGTGTGTGTGTGTGTGTGTGTGCGTGACTGTTAGCATATATAAAAGTGCGTCTATATTTTTGTGTATATATATATATATATATATATATATATATATAGTGTGTGTCTATATGAGAAGGAGAATGAGTATATATATATATATTTTATATGTTGTGTGTGTATGTATGAGTAGGAGAGTGACTATATATATATATATATATATATATATATATATATATATATATATATATATGTGTGTGTCTGTGTGTATGTGTGTGCACGCGTGACTGTTAGCATATATAAAAGTGCGTCTATATTTTTTTTTTGTGTATATATATATATATATATATATATATATAATGGTGTAACTGAGATTATGTAACAACTGAGGTTAAAATTGGCCAAGTTATTTACGTAATAGGTTCAATGATTATAAATTATCATCATTTAATCTTAATTAACACCTCACTTATTAACGATGTCTTTATTAAAATCTTTCTGTACGAGATTTGACTTAAAACAGGCCCTATCATTAATTCGGTATTCATCGACTTAACGTCAACTCAGATTTAGCATGAAGGTTTGGTTTTATGGCATATCAATCATTGTAAGTTATTTAATGCCAAATCCTCTTTATATATATATATATATATATATGCTTTGCAAACATTTTATAGACACCATTCTTAAACGATCTGATCTCTTTTATGCTCATAGTTAAATGGTTTCAAGTATCGCTGAATAACAGTCACAATTTAACATCGGTCTTTAACTTGAAGACATTTTATAGTGGAGTGAAAAGCACGAATCGAGACATGTGTAGCTGTTATATTTGTTCTTAACATTATCCATTCTCGGTGCCACTGGTTCCAAGCGGTAAACTATGCCCTGCTCAACAAGTATTTCATGGAAAACGGCCCCACTGAGACTAGGTTATTCAGCTTAATAACATCACTTGGCATGAATGCTAGATTGCTTCCGGAAAACCAAAGGGACAATTCCGTGGTATCAATGCGTTTAATATCTTACAAGCAGTGTTATAATCACTAAGAGATAAAAGTTCCCATAGTATATGGTGTGGATAATTTGCATACTGGTTTTAACAAATTATTCCTTGGTATTATTGATTCCTATTATTATTGTTTTATTCACAAACATAATAAAAATAACCTTATATAAAATTCTTAAAAGGAATGAATTAAGATGAAAATGAATTAAAATGTTATTTTTTATGTGCATTACATCAAAACTTTAAAAGCTGCGCCTATCGGGCGCAAATTTTTGCCTGGATATATAATGTGGCTGAATTCGTGTAGGAATACAATGGAAATACATACTATTTCCAAATTTCTCGTTTTTTAAACATATATATATATATATATATACGAGGGGCATATGATAAGTTTCCAGACATTTTTCGTATGGGCATTTAAAATTGTCGTAGACTCTTGAAAATTCAGTATGTTATTGCTATACATCTTATGAGATGACTGACCAATTATTATGATTTCAGATTCAAATGAACAGCAACAGCAGGAATTGGAAATCACCCTACTAAAGCTTGATTGTCACAGCTGGTGAATTTCAAAAATGCAATCTGGACGTAAGGACACTTTAGAAGAACGATATGCAATAAAACTATGTTTTAAACTTGGAAAAAATGCCACAGAAACGTATGGAATGCTTCGGGCTGCTTTTCGACCATCTTGTATGAATCGAGCATCAGTTTTTGAGTGGCATAAGAGATTCGAGGAAGGCAGGGTGGCGGTGATGGATGATGAGAGGTTTGGGAGGAGTAAGGAAGTCAATACAGCAGAGTTGATTGGCCAAACGGTTAGGGTTAGGGCTAGGGTTAATATGGTGGGGTTTTAAGGGAGTTCAGAAAGAGATTCCGTCGGAAGAGGCCAGCACTTTTCAAATTGGGTCAGTGGCATTTCCACCGGGACAATGCACCAGTCCTCAACTCTATCCTTCTCCCAGACTATTTAACCAAGATGGGCATCAAGACAGTTCCTCACTCTCCCTATAGTCCAGACCTTGCTCCCTGTGTCTTTTGGTTATTCCCAAAGCTAAGAGTCTGTCATTATGAGACGATTGAGGAGATCAAAGAGGCTGTGACGAAGGCCATTGACACGCTCACACAAGAGGACTTCTATGGGGCCTCCAGAAGTTGCTGGAACGGCACAACAAGTGCATTGCAGCCGGAGGAGATTACTTCGAAGGGGAGTAGAGTTTCAAGTGTGTACTATCAATAAAAGTGCCCATACGAAAAATGTCAGGAAATTAATCGTATGCGCCTCGTATATATGTATAAACCAAATAAAAGAAAAATATTTAAAAATTACTCATATTTTTTGTAATAATATTTATTTCAGCAGACTTTATATTTCAAACAATCTGTATCTTCAGACAAAGAAATAATGAGAAATTTTTTATGAAGATTTTAAAAACTTCACAAAATTCAGGTCACCCTATCTCCCTAACTCAAATTTCATTTGCTTTCTTTTTTATTTTTTATTATGTAAAGACCAAACCATTTTTTTCCTGTCTGGTTGGCATTTAATTCCTGTATGAAGATGTATCAAGTTTTGAACTCTCTTTCCTTTCACTTATTTTATGTTATGGTAAACGTTTAAATCCAATGAAGGAGATAAGTAAAAAAAATATAGAGGAAAATATAAGGAACACATTGATTTAGGGAAATAAAATTATCTATTATAAACAACTTGCATGGGAATTAATAACTTAACAAAAATAAAATTATATTATAAAATATTATATAGTGTATTAGTACTATTTTATCAAAAAACCCTAAGAAATTGTCATTTCAATATTATTCAATAAAAAAAGTTATACTGGTTACTGTTAAGAGATTATTTAAAATTATAAACAAATTTATAAATCCTCAAGATTACAATTATATCATACACATTATGATAATATTCATATTATTACAAAACCTCAAATCCTTAAATTTATAAATAAAATCATATCAATTGTTATAGATACCATATTAAGAATTATCATCACAATTAATATTACTATTACAATTATTACTTTTAATCATTAAGCCTATTAACATTATAATTATAATTAATATGAATAACATTAATGCAAACAAAAACAACCGACATGAACAAGTACAACAATATGTTATTACTTGATAAAATAATTACCATTTTTAAGAAATACCAATAGCAAATTATTCTAATTAATATTAATTATCATTACTATGTACTACGAAAATCATTCATAATATGCACTCTATAATCAAAATAAATTAATACCTTATGTCATTTAAGCTACAGTTATCACACACACACACACACACACACACACACAGATATATATATATATATATATATATATATATATATATATATATATATACGAGGATCATCAAATATAGTTCAGACCTTGATCCCTGTGACTTTTGGTTATTCCCTCAGCTCAGAGGCTGTTGTTATGAAACAATTGAGGAGACGAAAGAGGCTGTGACGAAGGTCATTGACACGCTCACACAATAGGACTTCTATGAGGCCTTGCAGGGGTCTGGAAACTTATTGAAGGCATTATATATATAATAACTGTAGCTCAAAGCATTTACAAATGTTCCCAGAAAATTACTTTTGAATTTAATTCTCTGTCACGTTTAATTAACTTCGTGGGTACTAGTTCAAGGAGATCACAAATCATCAATAGAGAAATCTTAGATTAAAATTTAGTCATATATATTAATAAGGTTGTTTAGAAAAAACAGTCCAACTTTACGTTAAACTGTTTAAATCCTGATAATTAATTTAATAACAGTTATATTAAAAGGTCACATTCTAAATGATTAGAGTGTCGTCTTTGTTAATTTTCTATCACTTCTTTGATGAACGTGAACCCTGAGTTCCAACCTGGCCATAATGCCCCTCAAACAGCTGCTAATGTCAACAGAACATTGTAAGTGAATGATCCACTTGTGATTGGACTGTACGGCGCTGGTTTCAGAAGTTCCCTAGTGGGTAAACAAATCGTTATTATCAAGATGGTTGAAACTTATGTTCATTTAAGTAAAATTGACCAGCACTAATTAATCGACGAGTTCCAGTTTCGCTTCATGACAATATTTAACCACATGTTGCTTGGATAACAATACAGAAGTTAACTGACTCGGCATATGAGACGATGTCATATCCACAATTTTCTCCTAATCTCTCACCCACCGACAACCATTTTTTTACAAATATATAGACACGTTTTCACGCCCCAAAACAATCCCTTCGAAAAAAAAAAAAGTAGAAACTGGATTTGATGATTTGGGGCATCGAAACCTCGCGTTCTATCAGACAGATATAGATAAACTTTAAATCGATGACTACATAAATGTTCAGGGATCAAAATTTCACTAATCAAAACATAGTTTAAATTCATTAATTCAGGAATAAAAGTTTATTCTAAAATCAGACATTACATTCCTAACAATCTAATAGCCCTCCCACTTTTAAAATAGTATGAACTCCATTCAAACTCATAGCTCTGATCTTAAGTAAAATCTACAAGGAGAATGAAAACTAACTCCCTATTTCGAAATTTTTATCCATTTCTTTATTATAATTCATACAAGAATTATAAGAATTTTAGGAAAAAGTTTTGTAAGGCAAACAGCATGAAGGAACTATTAAAAATATAGCTCTTAAAAACAATTGGCCTCCTATTAATGATATAGACTGTGTTACCAACATCTTCGACCATCAAGTGTGTGCAAACAAAAAGCTTTGACCTATTTTAAAATATTAATTCCGGACTATTTATTTACAATTAATATTCATTTATATATAAAAAGTAAAGTTGGCGACCGTAGTCGAGGGCGACCAGAAGGCTCCTTTTTTAATAGCTACTACACCGAGGTGTAGGGGAGGGCGCTACTCTTTTCCCTGGATAGCTTCACTTTACCCTTGATACGTACCTTATAATGCTGAGTGTTAAGCAAGGAGGTATCAAGTACCATTTTTAAAGTCTTTGGTATGATGTGACCTGGGAATTAACCCAAGTCTCCCGGACCATTGACGAACACACACACACACACATATATATATATATATATATATATATATATATATATATCAGAATTTGACACTCAATGACCGTTAAAAGTGTAATTTGCCATAAAGCCCAACAATCACCAACCTAACAATATGCGTTTCCAAATCATATATGTATAAATAGGCTCTGACATTAGATAACATATAGAGGTTGATATGCCATTAAATCCAACCATCCAACCACCCAACCTTAAATGAATTTTAGATTAGGGAATTACTCTTCAATCATCCTGCATATTTTAACGATATAAATCCTAACGAGAAGGAACATTTTACCCAATAGTAACAACTTTCTAGTATTGACTTGATATTTTTAGATTTTGCAATTAAATTATACCTTCATTTAATTCCTGGCAAAATATGTTGATTTACTGAAACTGGGTAATGAGCAGGTTAAATGGGAATTGTTGATTTTTCTAATATATATTTTTTTTTAATTTTCTTTAGATCTTCCCCCAGTGAAACAATCAAATTTAATAAAGTTGAAATTCAAGGCGGAGGTCGTTTGATTATCGAATCGAATGGGAAAGGAGCGAACCTTGTCGGCTCTGTCTTACAAGTGGAGAGCGGTGGGACCCTTGAAGTGGATTATATTACAATAAATGTTTCCCATCTCATCGTCAACGACGCTGCTAAAATTATTGCTGACGCCAAAGTAAGGATTTGCATTATCTATTTGTAAACTCACTCACTATCTCTCCCTCACTCTGTTTTTCTCTCCTTTTTTTGGACTCGCTCTCACCCCAGCCCAGACGACTGGAGGTGTAGAATACTTTGACTCCTCCAATTGGGTGTCCTGATATATAATACTAAACCATCTGATAAAGTGAGGCTTCAGTCTTGGAACTTTGGAGAATGTGGAGTACCATTTCATTATCATTACTTCCAGGTCCGCTCTGGTCCAGAGTAGAATCGGTCATATAGATCAGTTTAAAATTTTTGAAGTGATCGTGTGCAAAAAAAGTCCTCTGAAGAAACAACTACAGCGTGGAACGATAAAATTGTCGTCCTAAAGAAAACTACACTACAGCTTTATTTTAAAACTTTTATTGAAAAAATCAATTCAGGTAACTTGATTATGTAGAAGAGCTGACATTTATTCAATGTAGCCGCCTTCAGCCTCAATCACCGCCTCGACACGGATCCGGAACTGGGAGCATGTCTTTTCCACGAGCACCGGCGGGAGCTCGGTGAATACTCGGCGGATGGCGGCGATCACGCTAACTTTGGTGTTGTGGGAGGTCATGTTGGTGATGTTCTCGGCGTATGACCAAACGAAGTAGTCCAGCGGGTTCATATCGGGGGTGGAGGGGGGCCAGTGAGAGAAGGGTACAAAAGCCAAGCCTGGGTCTGTTTGGACTGGCTGGCCGGCGCCGAGTCTTGCTGCCATATCCAGGATCTGCCACCGGCCACCTGATTACACTAGGGGATCACCACACGCATCAGTACATCCAAGTGCACTTTGGTGTTGACTTTAAAGCCTACTTCGAAGATGTGAGGTGGCATGATGTGGCCCTCACTTGAAACCACACCAAAGACCATAACCGTAGCCGGAAACTTTGTTTTCATCACCCTGGCCACGTCCCTGTTATTCGTGGCAATCCAGCGATGATTCTGGCTGTCATAACTTGTACCGGTAGAGGGCATGAGTTGTACAGCGACGCATCTCCGATCTCCCTCGTTAAAAATTTTGTCACTTTCAGACATGATAGAATCCCTCACAAAGGGATTTGTACACAACTGGCCAACTAATAGATGGTCTGCAACAAAAAAAAGAAAACCGGTTTTCATTAAACGGAAATGGAATCATGTCGTCTTTTCTAGGCGATGAATGCAATTTCCTAACTTCTAGGTGTAATCCTAGAAGTGTTGACATGCCGTTAAAATCTCTCTCTCCCTCTCTCTTGTTTACATTTTTGCCTAACGTAAAAATGTCTGCATCGAAAACAAAATTTTCTTTCTCAAACAGTCAAGCGTGTTTAGTCGGTGTCTGACTTGCCTTAAGGCACGAGTCTCCAACTTCCGGTCTGCAGGCCACATTTGGACTGCTACAAAATTGTACGGCTCGCAGCTACTTTAAGTATTGAAATGATTTTCTTATCTGCAGTTATTTTGGAAAAGAATTTCTTGGTTTTTGACGTTATAATTCATTATAAATCATTTCTCATTGCACTTTTGTTCCTAAATCAATGGCTTGCTGATTATGAAAAAGTTTGACATATCTCTTTCAATTTATTTGTCCAATTAAAAACAGTTTTCTTTGTCCGACGAAAATTATACTCGATGTAGTTCTCCAACTGATAAGTTTCAAAATTTTTGGTTTTAAGTTTAGACCGGAGTTTTTGAAGAAAGTCCATACCGTTTCCAAATATATCATTAAGAGCTTTGAAAGGGAATTATATTATGTGAGTCGGGCGCTTAAAATTTTAAGAAAGCTCTTAGCAAAATTGAATATAATACATTGCTTAGAAAGGAGATTGGATACTATTGTAGTACAATGGACGCCATGTCAACAGGACTTAGACCACTCGGATGGTGTTCACTGCAGAGGTGAAAGAGCACCTTCCACTCATACACAAATATAAGGTCTCCGCAGTATAATGCTACACTGCATCTGATTGTGAACCTCCAGTTCTGGAGATCTGGGGAAAGTGAAATACCCCTACATTGCCATTACTCCCAAGCCATCTCTGAACCAGAAATGCTTGTACCTGCTTAGGTACCATCTATGGATCAAACAGACCTGATAGAAAATTAATTTCATTAAATAAGAATATATGAAACCATATCACTGTTAGCAAACAAATGATCATTAAATATTTATTAATGTTAGGAATACTTGAACCCTAGGGATTATGATGTAATTGCTTGAAATTTACTAATGTTAGATGAGAATACTTGAAACCATATAACTATGTGTAAACAAATTATTACTTTTGAATAAGTATAGTTTCTTTAAACCATATAAGTAAAGTTGGCGACCGTAGTCGAGGGTAATCTGAAGGCTCCCTTTTCAATAGCTACTACACCAAGATGTAGGGGAGGGCGCTACTCCTTTCCCTGGATTGCTCCACTTTATCCTTAATCCATACCTTTATAATGCTGAGTGTTAAGCAAGGTAACATCAAGTACCATTTTTTGAGTCTTTGGTATGACTCGACCTGGGATTGAACCCTGTTCTCCCGGGCCATTGGCGAATACTCTAACCATTTGGCCAATGTCCCGGCATAAATTATCAATATAAGATTAGAAACCCTGTTAGGAAGTCTTAGAATGCGCTAACTGCCTCTTCTGCAGCTTGGTAAGACTCCTCTCAAAAATGGGATACAAGATATGATAGTCAACTAATGATGAGGCTCCAGTTCTGAAGCTCTGTGGCATGTGTAGTGCCCTTTTTATTGCTATTACTCTCAGGTCTACTCTGACCCTGGATGGTAGTATCTGTTACAGTTAAATCTATGGTTCAGATAGAGCTGCTTTAAAATGATTAACATTAGATAGGAATGCTTAACACCATACACCTGTGTGCTAATTATTTGTATTGCATAGAAATATTTGATATGTAACTTTAAACAAAAAAACTCTTTAAATTCTTTGCGAGCGGGTATTTTTTAAATATTTGTAGAGTATGCGAATTACTTTCTATTAATTTGCAAACTAGAGAAGATGTTTCCCATCTCATCGTCAACGACGCTGCTAAAATTATTGCTGATGCAAAAGTAAGGATTTGTATTATCTATTTTTAAACTCACTCACTATCCCTCCCTCACTCTATCTTTCTCTCGCTCTGTCTTTCTCACATTTTTTGGACTCAATCTCACCCCAGCCCAGACGACTGGAGGTGTAGAATAAGTTGACTCCTCCAATTGAGTTTCCAGATATATAACACTGAACCATCTGATAAAGTGAGGCTTCAGTCTTGGAACCTTTGGAAAATGTGGAGTCAAGTCAATAAATGTTTTATAAAATACAAATACATGATAATATGACTGGCAATTTTGTATTATAAAACAATAGCATGAAAACAATTAAGTTCTTACTTTTAATCACGATATTTTTCAAAACAACGTTTGCACAATCATACACTACAGTAGGACCTCCAAGTGGTATTTCTCCACATTGACGTTTAATAGGTCAATAGGAAAATGCCTTACGTTGAGCAACTACAAAAACGACAAAAATATCATTCTACCTGTGTACAGTTGGCGTTGAAAATGTTGCTCTGTCTGCAAAAAGGTACAGAAATAATTACACAAAAATGCAAATCTAAACATACAAGGTATACGATTACCTCATATCTAGGCATAAAATAGACACAAATGAGTTGAGATGCTGTTAGAATTATACTCACCGTAATTTTATTGCTTTTTTAATTTCCGTGAAAGGTGACACGATTAAAGACTGATCAAATTTATAATAAAAAATACTATTTAAAATTTATGATAATGAGTGACAATCTTAATCTAAAAATGAATAGAAATAAATATTCTAATTTGATCGTTTTTATTATATTTAAGTTAATAAAGAATTTACCTTTTAGAACTAATGAAAAATTCTGTAAATTTATTTTAAATCTAATTATTATTATCGTTCTAACAAGTGGTCAGAATTCGATGTTGTAATTAAGTGAGTTAGATAAACATTTAGAAAAGATATGAAAAACACTGGTCATGTCAGGATTAATACAAAGAGTTTGTTTTTTTAATAATCAAGTATAAAAATAAAACAAATAATAAAATATGAAAATAAAACAAATTCCATTCAAACCGAAAGTTTAACTTTCGCTGCTTAAAAAAGAAAACTCTGACTCTTTCGATTCTTGGCCTCTGGATACACATGCGTCTGCAGATCTTCCGAAATGAGTAGCACCATAATTTTTGTTCTTTTATAGCATGAATAATTCCTTCATCTTGATACAATACCAATATTTATTGCACTAAAGTTCTAAACAACTGATCTTCAAAATACAATCCACCTAGTGTCTCTCGATTTAACGAACCAGTCTAGCAGACCATTGCTGTTGAATTCGATTCTCACTGGGTGTTCCATACATCTGACTTTGTGCCGAAATAAACAAAGATTAGTGAATGACTACAAAATTTTAATTCTTTATTAATTTGGCAAAATATGAGACAATAATTTTGACGATGTGTGTTCCGATTTGAGGTTTTTTATTCCTCTGTTTAACTTTCTGCTCCGGTTGTTCAATAGGATTTATAGTTTCGTACGTTTCTGGATCAAATAAATTCATTAAATGTTTGACCCAAAGATCGTTATAACCTTCTCTAATGAGATGATCAGATGCTCTCAAGCAACCCAACACCCTTGCCGTGGTAATCAAAATGAAATTCTTTGTCCTAGGAAATAACTCTTGAAGGTTCGGTGACTAAAAAGGCAGGACTTGGGAAGATAGTCGATAGAAAACTTCTAATAACAATTGAACAATTATTCTTTAATAAAAAAATAATCGTTATTTTTTTGTATATAATGATACCAAAATTACTTTTAATTCACCAGCTCAGTTGACTATGCCAGTAACTGGTTTGGTCTTTAATGGCATGTCAATCTTCGTGGGTTATTTAATACCCAAACCATGCTCGTAGAAGACCAGTAGTGATGCTATTTAACCTATAAATGTAGGGATAAGGGGTTCATGCCTTTCCAAAGAATATTATTCCGAAAGTGAACGTAATAACATGGTTGGAGTTCGAACTTGCTTACTTCGAGTTCGTAGCCCATCACTTTAGCCATTTCGCCACAGGGACTCCTCTCTGGAGCTGTAGAATTCACCGGCTACACCTCTGCACAGGAATTGGACCCCTGCCCCAAATGAGTGTCCTGACATGACACTAAACTGCATCTGCTGGTGAGGCTCCAGTCCTGGAGCTTTTTGGAATGTGGTGTACCTCTTCATTGCCATTACACCCAGGTCCACTCGGACCTGGAATTGTAGTACCTGTTAGGGTCCCATCTATGGGTCTAAAAGGAAAAAAGTGTCCCAAGTATGACACTCAACTACATCTGATGGTTAGACTGTAGGTCTGGAGACCTGGGGAGTGTGATATACGTCTTCCTTGTCATTACTCCCAGGCCCACTCTGACCATGAATAGTACCAGTTAACGTCCCATCTATGGGTCAAAAAATTCTGTTGGAAAATTTTTCGTATTCGATAGAGCCATGTTCAAATGAAGCTCTAAAGAAGTCACAAAAATATGAATATTATCATATACAATGAACGCAATTCTCTAACCCTTAGGCATAAAATACTTGACAAGTTGACATGCTGTAAAAATCAACAATCTAAATTCATTAAGAAACAAAATTATATCACCAGGCAAAAAGAAATCACCAGGCAAGCTTCTAAATATGCATTTCTACAGCATATCGACCCTTGTTGCATTATTTTCGTCGAATTCAAGTTAATACTTATGGTCTCTAATTGCTACAGGGTTCGGAAGAAAAATTAGAAATATTCTAGTATAATAATAAACGATTCTATCATAAAACAAGATTAATTTTAATTTTAAAAACTAAACAACAAAATAATAATTTATTCAATATGGCCACCATTTTTTCAGTTATTGAACCAATACATCTTCGAAACGATCTGCATGCCTTCAAAATGAATTCTTCTGACATTTTACTTTTATAATCATGGTTCATATTTTCCTTAAAATATTTTTTAAAACATTTGCAAAAACTCAAACGCATTGAGATCAATGTTGAGTTACTGTTTAAGAAATTTGTTAGAATTAATAGCAATTAAATAAATGAAAACACTCGATGATTATTACTTAAGTTATTAGTCACCATCATGCCGTGCCATCAGCACGGATAACCCTGACCCTCTCTCGCCACCCTTCTCTGTCGTCCATTGCATCCGGCAGGTCTTCAGGGATACATCCCGTATCGGCACAGAGCTGCTGTATGTAGGTTCTAGCTAGTCGTCCTGCCTTTGCTTGTCTATGTGAAGGGGTCCCCCAGTGTACATCAAATGAGTTCGTCCTTACTTCTCCAGCAATGTCCCGCATGTCTGGTTCGTCTAACTTGGATAGCTTTCGTGATGGGTGGTAAGTGGCCGTACAGCTGCTGCTTTGTGGGATGCTGCCTCCTGGACTTGTTCAATATTGCTCGCAGCATTCTTATGTAGATGCTGTCAAGCTTTTTTTCCATACGTTTAGTTAGCGTCTATGTAGTGCATCCATACATCAGTACAGACACGACCGCAGCTTGGAAGAAACTGCGTTTTATTTTATCGGTTAGGTCTGACTTCCATGTGTCCGATAGCCTGTCGATAGCTGCCCATGCCTTTGTCAGTCGAGTGTTGATGTCTTTCTCGGTTGATGAGACACTTATGCTATTACTCTTTTGAAATTATATTGATAGGATAAAAGCGAACACCAGCTCCACACTGTTATCAAGTTTTAAAATAAGATTTAAAATGTCTTTATTATCCAAACCATGTTACGCTTACCAAAATTTCTATACGGTGTGCCATTTTTGGTTTACAAGAGTAACATGCAAAGAAAGGAACGTTGTAATAGGGATATGTATGAAAAGTAATTTCTCACTCCCTTTCTTTTCTCTTATTCTCCCTATCTGTATCACTCCATCCCTTTATCTCTTACTCCCACCTTCTCTCTCATTCTCCCCTCCCTCTCTTTCAGTCCTTTCATCTTTTCTCTCACTTCATCCTTTCTCTTTCTCTTTTCCACTCTCTCTCTCTCATGTAATTAAAACCTGCTGGCTAATTTTTCAGATTGACTTTCATGGACCAAGCTCTGGTGAAGGCTTGAGAGGTTCGGGTGCTAGTCACGGCGGTCAAGGTGGACGTGTCCAGAACTACGGAAATGCCAGATTCTACGGCAGCATTCTTTTCCCTAATCAGCCAGGCAGCAGTGCAAGGGTTAAAATATCGGATGTCTCTGCCCAAAAAGGTGGCGGGGTGATCATTCTGAACGTCAACGACACAACTCGACTTGATGGTGAGTAGAATGGATGAACGTTAATGGCTGTGGATAGTCATAAGAAAAGTTCAAATCTTCCTTGATTTTACTAATTTAGTTGGTACTAAAATCTCATTTCTCGCAGCCAAAATTAGTTGTCATTATAAACTTTTTAAAATAACTTGAATCCGTGATTCCCTCTGTTCTTTGCTCAGGAGAGACATTGTCTTCTACTCTGACATTGAACAGTAAAGTCGACATGTTTATAACCCTTTTACTATGCATTATCAAGTAAGACTTCTTTCATTTTTTTTTTTACCCCTTTTATCTACTGTGTTTTCGTAGAACAAAGCATACATATATCTACCTGTTAGGATATGTTTGCAATTTCTTTTCAATACTACTTGTATGTATATTATATGTATATTGAATTTATCTGTATGCGTGAATGAGCTTATCTTTCCTTCCGTTTATTCAGTATTAGTGTAAGTAAAGTTGGCGACCGTAGTCGAGGGTGACCCAAAAGCTCCCTTTTCAATAGCTACTACACAAGGTGATGGGGAGGGCGCTACTCCTTTCCCTGGGTTGCTCCACTTTACCCTTGATCCATACCTTGTAATGCTGAGTGTTAAGCAAGGTGGCACCAAGTACCATTTTTTGAGTCTTTGGTATGACTCGACCTGGGATTGAACCCTGGTCTCTCGGGCCATTGGCGAACACTCTAACCATTATACCAATCATATAGTAATCAAAATATTGGTCCTTAATAAGTAAGGATTTGCCTAAATATCTTCCCTACCTCTAAGCAATCCAATATAGTTGACAATCTGAGAATCCCCAGTATTCTGTACAACCCCTCCGCTCGGGCAGGAGATGACACAAGGTCAGTTTTTAAGTGGAGTTAAACAGGTTTGAATTCAGAGTTTTCCTTCTCCTAGACTAGTTGCCTCTCCAAGGCTGAAGAACCTAGTCTGCCCTACTATTTACCCATTGCTGGAGGGAGAATAATTGGATTCCCAAGGGTATTAGTGCTATGTGAAATGCAATCAGTCTCGTCCAGGATTTGAACTCGTGTCGCCGTGTCCATTTCCTACGACGATAACCATTACACCACGAGCGATTTTCTATAAGACACGCTACTCTGAATTTCAAAATGAGGCTTCATAGATTTTACAGTCTTCTCTAAAAACTTGGGAGGAAATTTTTGCATAACATTATGATAACAAAATTTTATAATGCTTAGTTTTGATATGTTGCTCAATGCTGATGTAGTTATCAGATGAGAGTCGCCAAACAGCTGCTTGCAAGCCACATGCAGCTCTATGACATTTAATTTACAAATATGTTGACTGAGTTGATTTTCTTTCCATAAAAGATATATAAGAAAAAAAAATTTTATAAACTGTGATCACACTGGTTTAAAACATGTTATATTCATAGGTAGTAAAAACCATCCTGGTTATAAATTCTAATATAGAGCTTAACGTTGTTTTAGATTTTTCTAAAATTTGAAGTATATATTTGTACTTTGGGATTACGGAAAATAATACAGATTAACATTGAACAATAAACTACAAATTGAAATAGATTTTATTGTGTGCAGGTATTTTGTTTTAGTTTTATTTGATCGTTTGGTTTCTTCTGTTTTGATGGCATATCAACCTTTATGGCTTATTTAATGCCAGACCCATTCTTGTAGAAGAACAGTAGTGGTACTATTTTATTGATATCTGATGGGGATATAAGGGAGGTTTATTCCTTTCCTGAGATTAATAGTTCGGAAATAAATGCAGTAGAACGACTGGAGTTCGAACTCGCTTACTGCAATGTTACAGTCAAGTATATTTGCCACTGCATTGCAGAGACTACCCCGCTGATACACACAATTCTGGAGAGGAACAAACCGCATACGTAGTATGAGAAATAATTCTCTTTTAAGTAAGATTGAGTGATGAGAAATGGACATAACTCAAAAAGACTTTAGTAATTTACGAAGGTCTTTGCTTCGATTTAGCACAAGGCCAAATGAATGGGACACCCAATGAGACTCGAATTCACTCGTGTAGGTTTGCTAGTCTAACTTGCTAACCATTACACCACCAGAGGTGCCCAACTCAAAAAGACTTTAGATATTTGTGCATTTTTGTTCAATTTAAAAAGTCATACCTTTCGAATACGAACACAACTGAAGATAGACAGTCGTTACTTTTCATTCTGTTTTATATCTTATTCTATACTTGATATATATATATGGCGAGAGAGAGTGTGTGTGTATGTGTGTGAAGGTGATCGAATCATAATGGTTATCTTCGAATTAAATAGAAGAAGTCTGCTTTTCCTTTTGTGATTATACCCTTTGGAAATGCACGAACACTTTGCTTTAAAGGTCTGTGTAGATTACTGAGTAAACGAGGCTCTTTTGCCTACATAAGGCAGCCAGTCTAAAAGAAAGAACACCTCTGAATTCAAGACCGGTTGTCTTTGCTTCGGATCCGTTCAATGATTTGAACAACCCTCGAAAAAAAATTGATAAGCATTTGTAATGAATACAAAACAACAGTGTTTGCCAAAGTACTTCAGATTACTGAACGAACTCAACAGTCTTCTTTAAGCCATGTTCGTTGCAAATAAGACAGTAACCATTTTTTAAAAAGGGTGAAACAAATAAAATATCCTTTGAATACAAATAATTATATTAAAGTTTAATAAAAAGTGACCTTACATACATTTTTAATCATCATCTTACTGTCTGTATATAATATTCATAAGCACTGATATTATAATTGAATAGCTCAATTGTTTTGGGCCAGTTTTTAAAAGTCATTGCCATGTATGATAGACAGTATTTTAATTCTTTTTCAGGGATAATCTCCAAGATAACTGATTTATAGTAATTGTCAGCAAGTTTGCTGCTTGTGTAATAGGTCCAGTCCTTCTAGAATTCCCTACAGTTTTTGTCATGTATACGACAAACATTGGTTAATATTTTCAGAAAGAAAGATTTTAATTTCATTTTATGTGGAGCGACGCTGTTTCACTAAATTCATTGTATGATCGGTTTTATGCAACAAAATATTACAAATGATATTTACGAATCATTGGCCTTATATTAAATAGACGTTAAAACAGAATAAAATTAATTTTCTGAAAATGGAATATTTCTACGAATTAAGAAATCTAATTCATCATAAAAGTATAAAGTGTAAAAAATCAGAATTCTAAAAATTATAAGTGTTGGTTATGTAGGGAGAGAGACGAAACGATTTTTCACATCATAAGCGAATATATCAAATCAGAGCAAAGAGAATAAAAGACCAGAAACGACTGGGTATGGTAGTTGATCCACTGGGAATTGTGCAAGAAATTGAAATTTGACCATACTACCAAATGGTACATGCATAAACCAGAATCTGTCCCAGAGAATGTTATGCGTCACATTCTCTGGGATTCTGATATATAAACAAATTGCCTAATACCGGTCAGAAAATAAAACCTAAGTGATTATTAACAAAAAAGAGAACATGCACTATAGTGGACTTTGCCATCCCAACAGACCACTGAGTAAAAATCAAAGAAAGCGAAAAGGGAGACAAGTAATTGGACCTTGCTAAAGAACTAAAAAATCTGTGAAACAGGCGAGTGACGGTGATATAAATTGTAATTGATGCACTTAGAACGGTCCCCGAAGGTTTGTAAAGGGGTCTGGAAGAATTAGAAACCGGAGGGCGAATCGAGACAATCCAAACTAGAACATTACTAAGATAGGCTAGAATCCTGAGTAGAGTCCTGGAGACCTGAGGATAAATACTGTCACTGAAAGACTATCAGCTACCGTTGGTGTGAAAAACTCGCAACTAATATAATAATATTCATAATAAATTAAGAGTCTAAAAGCCGGATATTAAAGCAACACATCTATCTAAAGCTTGGGAGTCCCGTGTAGTGTCTAATATGCGAGAATGTGATATTGTAGAAAGCCAGCTCGAACTCTAGTTGCGCTACTGCTTTCACTTTCACTTTAGGAGTAATCCCTTGAAGAAAGGCTTGTACCCCTGAATTTCCCTAGCTATGGACGAAATAGTACGATTACTGACCTTCTACAAGGATGGCTTTGGTATGAAGTAAACCATGAAGATTAATATATCATTAAACCAAGAAATCAAACGAAACTTTCTAAAGGAATTTTCATAGCAAGAACAAATTCAATTCTTTATCTATTTATTTATTGTTTTGCAACTTTGGATGAGCAGTACTGCTTTCTGATTTCAGCTGCTTCCTGGATTTTTAAACTTTTTAGTGCTTAAAATACGTTTAACAAGTTGATTAATTTAAATTTTCAATCTACAGGGTTTTTCAAAAATTTGATATTATTCCATAATTTAATAACCTGATCAATTCTGGTTGAAATCATCTCATGTCTAGAAACAAATCAAAATTCTGTTTAATGTTTAAACGTTTTTATTGAGCTGTTTCGGCACTTACTGTTGAAATTTAAGATAATTTAAACAAGAACTGATGAATTTATTAGATTATGAAATGTAACAGTTTTTTTCTAAAATAACCTATATATCACCAACTTTGAAGGCCACTATTTCATATCATAGTATTGGCTGCAATGTCGATAACGGTTAGTTGTCGGCTGCTGGAGAAATAAACACAAAAAACAAATCGACTTTTAGCGTCAGGGCTATTCGTTGTTTTATTCTCAGCTTTCAGTCTCTGAAGCCGTGGAGAAAAGAATAAATGGACAACGGATATCACGTGGTTAGCTGCCTTGTTATTCGAGGAACTTGATTCTTCACATATCTTTGATAACTCGCTCTCTAATCACAGCGAATGTTTGTCTCCTTGTACCACAGCCTGTCAGTAAAAGAGAGCGAATCACGAAGTCCGTGATATATAACACTGGGTTTCACAGAAAAGCGAATCTTCGCTTTCAATCGTATCAAATTAGAGCTAACTCACAGAAAAAGATGTTGAACTCTGTTAATTCGCTCCCTAGTAGCATTTGCTTTCAATGCTTCAATTTCTTATGTCTTTCAGATACCAAATTTCATAACTTCAATATTAACTCAGTAATCATATTCGAAATATTTACAAATACAAATAAGTTTTAAGAAATAATACTTTTTGCTTCTTTTAGTTAAGAATTGGCTAACTGCGACATATGAATGATTTTAACATGTTCGACGTTATTTTATGCCAAGATGTTAGGAAATCATTTTCTTTGCGTTCATACTTATATTTTCGTGTATAGAAACTCCTTAAGATATTTTTGTACTTGGCCTTATCGAATACAAATAATTTTTAAACTGAGCTATTAAACCCGTACATTGAATCATAACAGATACGATTTATCTAGGCCATAATGGACAGAAGAATAAGGGCAATGAATAGGTATTTCCCCTCCTAGAGATCTCCAGAACTAGACGTGTGCCATCAGGGGCAGTTTAATATAATAGATAGGAGCAGAACCCCATTTTTGTACATTCTTACTCCCTCTGAATGGGATAGTCAGTATATTCTAAGCCTCAACCACAGGGCTATAATTAAATCAGCCATTTCATCAAAAAAAATTATTCCAATTTAGTTTGATCCGCTCTGTATAAAAGTAACTTTCATTTACATTGTAAATTTTTCATATTCCAAAAAATTTGTTTGGTTTGCTTGGGTTGGATTTTATGGCATATCAGCCTTTCTAGGTTATTTTATGCCAAATCCTGTTTATACATATATATTGAATATATACTATTTGAAATACATTTTGTAGATAAAATTCCTAAACAAGCCTAAACTAATTTTTTGCGCACAGCTCAATGACTCTAAGTACTGCTACTCAACACTAGTAATTCAATTCAATATTACTCATTCATTTGCAGACAGTTCCAAGTATTGCAATGTATCACTTCCAATCGAATTAAACATCAGTCATTTGTTTACACAGTTAAATGATCAAACAGTTCCATTTCTAACAATTCGATATAGCATTAGTCATTAGTTTGCACACAGTTTATGTCAAACAGTTCTGTTTGAACAATAGATAGGATCCTATGTGGTGCTATCACTCAGAAGTCAGAGTCAACCTAAGAGTAATGACAATGAAGAGGTACTTCACATATACAAAGCTCCGGGACTGGAGCCTCAACATCTGATTGTTTAGTGTCATACCCAGGGCAATAGTTGGGGAGGGTCTTTTTCCTCTGCAGAGATGCAATCTGCGTATTCTACAGCCCCAGCTGACTGGGCCATCGTTAGGGGAGTCTTACCCCTCAACAAAGATTCAGTCTATGTATTCAACAGACCCAGTCGACTGGGCGAAAAAACAACAAAAGGTGTATCTGAATTCAAGAACCATAAGGCAGAGATTAAGCTTAACTCATTTTTAAAGACATTTTGTCGATGGCGAAAAACTTACTTAAGATATGTTTTTCTTTCTTAGCTATGTCCTCTCGTTGGGACTTAGAATTTTCTGATTGTATCACCTGCAGAGAGGTAAGACCTGTCCTGGGTAGGACACTAAACTGCATATAATGGTGAGGCTCGAGTTCTGGCGATCTGGTTAGTGTGGGGTACCCCTTCATTGCCATTACTTCCATGTCCATTCTGTTTAAATATTACTATTCGGTAATTCCGTGTAAAAAAATTCCTTTAGAAACAACAACGCTGAAATATAAATATGAACATGGTTTCCTTAACTCTTGGCCTAAAATATCACTTGACGGGTTGACATGCAGTTCAAATCAATCTTTCTTAGCTCTATTTATGTAAGTATTTTGGCTCCATCAATGTCCATTGTCTTTTATTTTTTAGAAACAACTAGTTCTAGATTATTTCAATTCCTTGATCAACCAACCAAATTGTTAGATGCTTGTTTGTTTGTTTGTTATCTAATGGCATATCAACCGTCTCGGGTTATTTAATACCAAATCCATCCATTTACAAAAACAATGGTGATACTATTCAACCCATAGATGAGAGAATTAGGGGGTTCATACCTTTCCCACGGCTATTTCTCCGAAAGTGAACGTAATAGCGTGACTGGAGTCCGAACTCACGTACTACGATTTCGCAGTCCAGCGCTTTAACCATTACCCCACCCCATATTGTTTGAGTAATTACTAGGATGAGTCAGAGGTTTGGCAATATTTTCGTAACGTTAGGCACAATTCGGCAGCTTCGAATGCTTTAGCGAAGGTCATGAAAGTAAAGAACTACACTAGACAGTGAGATGTTGAGCTCGCCTGATACTCTCCAAGTGCTACTCAACGGATTAGCCTCTACGGTTTGAAGCATGGTCTCGGAATCCACGGTTTTTGGCCCATCAGACCTGATTGATGAGGTTCTTGCAAGCTGATCTAAATTTCTTGAACTATGTCGTTACAGAACTGTGATTAACTTTGCCTTCACTGTTCGCTGAACAAATGTTTTTGGTTGTTTCACTTGGGTTATGGCTCATTTCGTACACGTAAAACATAAGTTCTTGAATCAGACAACGTTGTACGTTCATCTGTTCGTCTTTCAAATCATACACGAAGAAATGCACATGTTAGCACACTAATTACCATGAGACAATAAAAACCAGCGGCACCTTTCTTGGTTCGGTTATATGACATACGCACCGCAAACTAGTATGTATTGCAAAACTTTTGATACCCCCAGTAAAAAGAAATGTACCTGTGTAACTCGTTTTTCTATTATCGTATTTCTTTTAGTAGTATGGGTCTTTAGTTTTCTTATTGAAAACAACTAGAACCGGATTGGGTCAGAAAGCATTTTGTCATGAATCTGAATGCAAGAGTCAAAGATGAAGACGACTATTTTGAACATCTGTAGAAAAAGTAAATCTGACTTTCTTTTAACACATTTGTGTACACCTTTTAAAAAACAAGTCAAATATTTGAAAAAATATCTTCCTCGTTTTTCTTTTGTTTGCTTATGTTTTTGGGGGGGGGGATTTTTTCTCGTTTGTTTGTTTATTTTGTCTTTTTTTTTTTTGTTTGTTTCTGTTGTTTTTCTTTTTTTTTTTAGCTATGCTCGCGAAAATACTAATTCAGATCATGCAAAGAAGATGAGTATTTTATAAGGTATACTTATAGAAAGGGAGATAAATCTGGTTATAAAATCGATACGCAGATAATTTTTTTCTTCGCTTTTTGAAAAGATAACTGAAAAGGAATCGTGACAGGACGAAGATTCAGTCTGTGATAGAAAAATACGAATGACAAATCTAGAAATAAGGAAAAGCGTGTTTTAGACCGAAGAATAAAATTAGTGAAAAGTATAAAATTTAAAACTTATTTTTATTTGGTTTTCGTGATAATATATTGATATGATTCTTTAAACAGCCAGGTAAACTGTTACCACCTGGATTACAAGAGCTTTTGTTGTGAGAATAAGAATGTTGTCTGCATTGAACTATTAAAAAGAAATTAAATTTAATACAAAAATCTTTTCTTTGAGTTCGGTAGAGTATAATAACAGTAATTTTATCATTCTAGCATAGTTATCGTCAAAAAGGATAAGATTATTTGTGTATGGATTAGAAATTTTTCCTTGAATCAGTTTTTATAATTGATTTATTAAACTATTTCAAATATACGGATTATTGATCTCACATGTAAATCACAAACGTCATATTAAAAGAACACAAAATATATTTTTCCTCATACGCAGAGCATAATAAAAATAGTATTCTAGTGCGTGGAACATGATGGGAAATGTAATCTAGTGCGTGGAGCATGATGGGAAATGTAATCTAGTGCGTGAAGCATGATGGGAAATGTAATCTAGTGCGTAGGGCATGATGGGAAATGTAATCTAGTGCGTGGAGCATGATGGGAAATGTAATCTAGTGCGTGGAGCATGATGGGAAATGTAATCTAGTGCGTGGAGCATGATGGGAAATGTAATCTAGTGCGTGGAGCATGATGGGAAATGTAATCTAGTGCGTAGGGCATGATGGGAAATGTAATCTAGTGCGTGGAGCATGATGGGAAATGTAATCAAGTGCGTGGAGCATGATGGGAAATGTAATCTAGTGCGTGGAGCATGATGGGAAATGTAATCTAGTGCGTAGGGCATGATGGGAAATGTAATCTAGTGCGTGGAGCATGATGGGAAATGTAATCTAGTGCGTGGAGCATGATGGGAAATGTAATCTAGTGCGTAGGGCATGATGGGAAATGTAATCTAGTGCGTGGAGTATGATGGGAAATGTAATCTAGTGCGTGGAGCATGATGGGAAATGTAATCTAGGACGTGGAGCATGATGGGAAATGTAATCTAGTGCGTAGGGCATGATGGGAAATGTAATCTAGTGCGTGGAGCATGATGGGAAATGTAATCTAGTGTGTGGGGAATTCTGGGAAGAGCGGTTGCGTTATTAATTGATTTTTTTTACTCTATCATGTTTAGTTAAAAATAAATAAAACCTTAGAAAAATCATTAATTCACTTCTTATGAAATTTTCACATCGGCGTTAGCTGGTGGTCGTTCACTGGAGTGTAAGGGACAAAACCCCTCTTTTTAGATCTCCAAGACTCTTCGAAGTATTCTAGCTGATCTTAACAATGTATTTCTCTGGATAGGGATTAGGTGATCTGTTTATATCTCAAAATCTCAGCTAATTTTGTATCACTCGTTCTGGTTTGTACATATACCATTTGGTAATATGGTCAATTTTCAATTTCTTGCACAATTTCCCCAGGATCATCTGTCCTACCCATTCGTGTCTAGTCTTGTACTCTTTTTTTTCGTAGGAGATTGTTGTTATTATTATTCCTTGCGAGTGCTTCATACCAGTTTTAAGTTGTATATTTTACTGAAATCTGGAACAAGAAAACGTTTGAAACCCACTCTATTCACAAAAACCCTTTTCAAAGGGATAAATATCTGGGCATTCTCCCATGTAAGATTCTCTGGACCATTCTTAAAATGGACTATAGAACAAGAAAGTTGATGACAAGGCACAAGACCTTAGACTCGGGGCTACGACATAAACAGATTCTGCGTAAAAAAAAAAAAGGAGAAAGTAAACTCGCTAGAATTGATCAATGTGACTTGGAATATCAACCGTTGAAAGTTATTTGATGCCAAATCCGGTTTATACATATATATCAGGTATATATGATTTGTAAACGTAAGTTAACAAAGATGAATGGTTCCAAATATTGCTATGTATAACTAACAATTCATTCAAACATCAGATTTGTTTACAGACAGTTAAATGATCAAACAGTTCTCTTTCTAATAACTCAGTTTAGCATTAGTCATTTTTTAAATTTGACCTATAGAGAGGATTCTACCACTCCGGGATCAGAGTGGATCAGAGAGCATAGAAAGAGTACTCCGTATTCCCAAAAACATTACTGGATCCTCGCTATTAGATGACAACGTCATATCCAGGACACTCGTTAGAGGTGGTCTTACCTCTCTGCAGAGATGCAGTCAGTGTATTCTACAGCCCAGCCGACTGGGCTTGCCAGAATTGAGAATTGTGTAGGTGCAACAATTCAATGAATCGAAGAATATGCAAAAAAGATCAAAGAAAGACTAATTGCAGCTGCCAGTACACAGTAATATCAACGGAAATAACTGAAGGATCAAGTGGAAGATATAAACCAAAAATATTGGGAAAAAATTGGAAGAAAAACAATTCTTATTGCCCATGAGATTACATGAACATTGTAGGGAAAGGAAAACATCAAGAGAGAACTTGAATCTTTATTAATAGGAGTATAAAATAATGTGGTCCAGTCCGCTAGGGCTGTAGAATACACCGACTGCATCTCTGCAGACTAGTAAGACCCCCACCACAACGTGTGTCCTGGTATGACACTAAAGAATCTGATGGTGAATCTCTAGTAATGATGGAGATGAGAGGAATGCGGAGTACCCCTTTACTGCCATCGCTCCCAGGTTCACTCGGATTCGGAGTGGTAGCAACTGATAGCGTCCTATCTTTGGGTCAAATAGAACTAAACTGTGTACTTTGAAATAGAACTGTTTTGACAAACAAAATAAAATAAAATAATGCTATAAGGACTAATTTATCAAAGCAAACATTGATGGTTCCCAACAGAATAGCTGTGTAGATTATGTGGTGACAGATGAAAGAATTAATTACATAATAGACAAATGCAGCAAACTCGCACAACTGGAATACAAAAGAGGTATGACTGAGTGGGAAAGGGGATCCAGTGGGAATTGTGCAAGAGTTTAAAATTTGACCTTGCTCACAAATGTTATAAGCACAAACCAAAATCTGTCCCTGAAAATGATACCTATAAAATTTCATTTTCAAATATTAATGCTCCACTGTCCAAAATATTGTTTTCGCAACAAACTTGCATTAAGCCCCAAAGTCAATCACTTGTAATTGAAGTGGTTACAGAGGGAAATACTTTTAAAACCGCTGAAAGAATTTAGGGAGAAGTTGATTAAATCCTCCCCAGGCCTAAAGAACTAGAAAATATATTTTAAAAACCGTGACTTTTGAGAGACAAAGCAAAAGCTTTTACTGTCCACATTTATGCCTGACGATACGAAATACGAAATGTGAGCTTTGCTACCCATCTCAAATGATTCAGAATTTAATAGAAAACGAACGACTGAACTTATCATGTGTAGAGTCGGTTGAAGTCGGCAGTGTTATCTGAGGATGGATTAGTAATGCGCACAGTGTGGCTTCCTCTGGTAACGGTATTTTTCTCACGGCTCACCAGACGGGCGAGTGTGGTACAAAGCTTTTTTCAAGGTGGGTCCGGGCGCAGACACGCCCGATATTCCCAAAAATGCCTCGCGTCCCGTCGGCATTCCCCTAAAAAGGGCACCTTGGGTGTCAGGCGATAAACCTAATCCCTCTGAGGAGGATTAGAGCCTGGGGGGACAACTCAAGGAATGTCAGTCTTGACTGCGTGATGCGAAAGCTAGAACTCCCCGGAACCCGCGTCTGACTACCGTATCCAGAGACGTAATACGTGCCGCTGACACCAAGGCCGGCTGAAATGTACAGCTTTCTTTTATTTCCATTTATACAAATGGTAGGCATAAATCCTTGAGGTTTTGGGAGGAGGGGAAGGGAGCGGTCATGCGTTTACTATAGGTTCTAAGGGGACCTAGCTAGCCACATTCACCGACCCATACAACAGTTACAATATAAAATCATTCACCCATCACCATGCGCACAGCTACCACCAAAATACCGCATTTGTTCGATGAAAAAGGCCGACTTAAAAACCCCGAGTGTGATTTTATTTACAATTGATGATTTATTTACAGTGGATGTTATATGATGGGGATGGGAGAAAAACCCCGAAATATAAAAAAAATAAACGAATACGAAAACAAAGGAAAAGATTCCCCGTTTGGTTGACCTCCCATCCCCCCTGTCTACAAAAAATGGATGCCGACTGTTTTCCCGTGTCCGAAAACAAGCCGGACCTTGAAGTGTACAGCTTTCTCTGGGAACTGGCTATAGACTGGTTAAATATGTTTCATACGTCCACTGTGCAGTCATATTAGCATAGCCTGCGAGTGCAACGTGAGATGGCGGTGTTATTTGGTCAAACGTCCCCGACTAACGTTTTTCCAGTTTACTATGCTAACATTCACTTGTCAGAGACTTAGAACTTATTTAATAATAAAATAAAAAATATGACAGAATACGAAATATTTGAGAAATGAATGCTCAGTCAAATAATATAGCAGAATGGTTTGGTTTTTAGCTTATTTGTATATCAACACTCATACGTTATTCAATACGAAAAAGTATCCTTGTAAAAGAACAGTATTGATTCTATTTAACTCATAACTGGGAGAGTAAGAGAGTTAAAAGAACTGTATTGATTATATTTAACCAATAACTGGGAGAGTAAGAGAACGGTATTGATTCTATTTAACCAATAACTGGGAGAGTAAGAGAACAGTGTTGATTCTATTTAACGCATAACTGGGAGAGTAAGAGGGTTAAAGGAACAGTACTGATTCTATTTAACCAATAATTGGTAGAGTAAGAGAACAGTGTTGATTCTATTTAACTCATAACTGGGAGAGTAAGAGGGTTAAAAGAACAGTATTGGAAGTCCCCCATCCAGATAGCTGAACTTTAAGTTAAAATTTACGGCTGTAATTTTTGGTATGGTATGAGTTTTTCATTGTTTTTAATTATGGCTTTTTTTTATGTGTATGTGATTTTTTTCTTCCACTTGTAATACTCCGAATGCTGGCTTGGTATTATAGGGTTCACCTCGCGTTCGCTGCGGATGCGATAAAGTTGATACTTTTGTCCCAGGGGACTCCACACACACAGTACCTGCTCAGTAGGGTTGAGTTATTTCTTGGTGCTCCTAAAGGGGAATACGGAAAGGGTCAATTTCCTTTCCCAAGGGTATTAGTGCTATGTGAAATGCAATCAGTCCAGGATTTGAACTCGTGTCGCCGTGTCCAATTCCTGCGACGATAAAATGACCTTATGTCGAATCTGACTTAGTGGGAGGTGGCATAAATCAATTCGCTGAAGGTCTTCTTTCGTGGAGGAACAGCATAATAGCTCTACGACAGTGGGACACATTTAATCGACAACCCTTGCATCTGGTAAACTCTATTGAGGCCGAACTCAAATTTTCCGGATTATTTTTACTCCCCGCTGGTTCCTTCGAGTGGAGGAAAGTTCAAAATTCAATGACACGCATAGCACTAGACACTGAAGTCTAATTAGGCTAGGACCAGCATATGTGCCGGGAGACTTGGCAAAGTCTTGCATAATTTACATTGCACCTTCTAATCTATGACTGGCATAATCCAGCAGTGCACGACCTTCCCCTCTCCAAAACTCCATTATAAAATAACCTTGTGTCAAGTCCTGTCTGGTCGGAGGCAAGACAAACATCAACCCTTGGGTCTAGTATAGCCACTATATACTTCTCAGGAAAAATATCCGATTGTCTTCGCGGTAGATCGTCCGACCAAACCAATATTTTCTGAAAGAAATCAATTTTTAACACTGTGTAAGCAGCTCCTAAAACGACCCATTATCCATTTCTTCACTATAAACATAAAGAAAATACGACTCAAATTAATGTGGAAGAAAAAAAAAATTTCTTTTGAGTTTCATGAAAATTTCTGAAGGCTGTGAATATATTTGTGGAGGGCCGAGGGGCATACCAACAGAAACATATCAATCAACATAAGAGATAAGGATATTAGTCGAAATAATGAATTAATAGGATTTTTTCCTTCACTTAAGCCCCAATTAACATTCTATTAAAAATTTTAAACATTTATCTATTTATTTTGAACAGGTGTTATAAGTTGCAACGGTTCAGATTCCGACGGCAGTCGAGGAGGAGGTGCAAGTGGAGGCAGCATTGTCTTAACAACGGGTGCTTTGTATGGCAAAGGAACTCTACAAGCCAATGGAGGGAAAGGTAAGATTATTTCATTGTTTTAGGGAAATCATGCAACCATTAATATATACTTAGGCTGTGCAAGTCACTTCTTAATTTGTTGTGTTCAGTGAACCGTCCTATGTCAGAGTTTGTTTTTTAATGGTATATCAACAATTGTGGGTTATTTAATGCCAAATCTTTATTTGTAAGTGTAGTTTGTAGCTAAAATTATTTTAAAACGAAATTGAACCCATTATTTACGCACGGTGAAATGGTTTCAAGAATTGTGATCCTACACAGAAATGTTTATTTAGTATTAATCATTTGTTTACACACATGGTTCCTTGGTTAGGATTTATGGCATATCAATCCTTGTGGGTTATTTAATGCCAACTCGTAATTTGTAAGTGTATAGTTTGTAGTTAAAATTATTTTAAAACGAAATTGAATTCATTTATTTATACACGGTGAAAAGGTTTTTATGTAAACATATCCATGACACGGATATGTGAAATAGACATATTCATCCTGATACCGAAAATGTTCACAAATGTTCATAAACATAGGAATCCGAAAAACACGAAACACTTACGACTCTCTTTTTTGGTTCAGGTACGAAACTTTTAATTACCTTTTTGAGTTTAAGGTTTTTTCGACATGTGGAAAGAGAGACACACAATTTCTTTCTATGCTGACTTTTCCATCTGACCCCACCATGTGCAGCACCCCGCCGCAAACTACTGGTCTGGCTCGACGAGCCCCGGAAAATCAACTTCCTTCCTCTAGCGTCGTATCGCAACTCACCGTTTTTTGTCTTTTTTTCGAATCCCAAAATCCTCAGCCCATCGCTTCCAGGCATGATGTCATTCACATCCCCAGTCCCATTTTTTCTATCTGGGTTCTTATTGTGACATCTGTGATTGTCACATCCTCCCCGCGTACACGTGAACACCTGCACTCAATGTGTGCACCTAACTAACCCATGCACTAAGCCGAAAGGTTCTCAGCCTAACTAAACCGAAAGGTAATTTATATATAAAACGAAAATGATAATATAAAAAAAAATCCCTCCGCAATTATATAACATCAAGAATTGTGATCCAACACATAAATTTTTTATTTAGTATTAATCCTTTGTTTACACATATGGTTCCTCGGTTAGGATTTATGGCATATCAATCCTTGTGGGTTATTTAAGACCACATCCTTTTAATCTATAATGGTTTGTAAACAAATAGTTTGTCGGTAACAATATGTTTAAACGAACCAGGGCTCGTTTGTTTACACTCAATTAAATCATTTCATGAATTGCTAGTTTTTCTCACCAGTTTTAATTGAAGTCTAAGTGACAGCAAGTCTCCAGTAAGCTAAACAAGATTTAAATGTTGAGCATAAGTTAACTTCACAATATTAATGCCCCTATTGTTGTGCTCTATGATAGTCCATTAATCTTCAAGAAAGTTTTATTTTATTTGTTCAGTTACATTTGGTCTCAACGGTCGGTCCCATTATATCAATATGTTACAGTCCATTTTACTGGACAGTTTTTATAATGAATTTCTTCTGACCTAACCCTTCCATTCTTCCAAGAATTTAGGCGCCTTTGGTGGTGTAATGGTTAACAAGCTCGACTAGCAAACCTACACGAGTGAGTTCGAGTCTCATTGGGTGCCCCCTTCATATGGCCTTGTGCCACATCTAAGCAAAAAGCTTAGTAAATTTCCATTCTTCCAAGAATTTAGGCGCCTTTGGTGGTGTAATAGTTAACAAGCTCGACTAGCAAACCTACACGAGTGAGTTCGAGTCTCATTGGGTGCCCCTTTCATATGGCCTTGTGCCACATCTAAGCAAAAAAAAGCTTAGTAAATTACCATTCTTCCAAGAATTTGGGCACCTCTGGTGGTGTAACGGTTAGCAAGCTAGACTAACAAACCTTCACAAGTGAGTTCGAGTCTCATTGGGCGCCCCATTCATTCGGCCTTGTGCCACATCGAAGCAAAGAGCTTCGTAAATTACTCATTCTTCCAGGAATTCTCACGTGTCGGATAATTTTTAACTAAACACCTTTCAAAACTGTCTGTTTTGGAGTGACCCTGCCCAGGGGAGCAACAGCTGTTTTCTTACCCTTTTTTTCCAAATTCACTCAAAACTAGCCATGGGGAAGAAAAGTTAGCCTCTGTTCTTTAATCCAACAAAAAATCTATTTAATACTACCACTACCTACTATTTTGCAAATCAAGTTTGTTTGTTTTTTAAATACTCCACCTACTTACAACAGATATTTCAGTTCTTAAAACAAAAATGTACGTCCACTCCTTTGCGAGAAAGTAAGCTGATGAAAATCAACTGGTGAAAGGTTCGTATTTTCAGTCTTTACAATTCTCTACTTCAATTGACCTTTTCCACAATCTTTAGCAAAAATGCTACTGGTGAATTCAACTTGGTGTTTTCTTCTTCACAAGAACTTTTGCGCACACTATCAATTCATTGTCTACGCATCTACTTCTATGATACAAGTTTACGACGTAGTCTTTTTATTCTATGCATAATATACGAGATGTGATCAAAAATTGTCGATACAGAATCTCGGAAATTTTAAAAGTTTAAATGGAAACTTACGCAAAGTTTGTTAAACGACGTATCAACTCCGTAAGGGTTATTTAATGATGGAATTAATTTGTAAAGCTTTCATTACAATTATAAATCCACCGAGTCGGCTGCAACTGTATAATACGCCGACTGCACTCTGCATTAAGGTAAGACCCTCCAGTAAGTATTTGGAGTATAACACGTCTTCGTCTGATGGTGAGGCTCTAGTACTAGAAGTTTGAGGAATATGGAAAACATTTTCATTGAGATAACCTTCACCCCAAGTCCACTCTTTTCCGAACTGGTTGTAACTGTTTGGGCTCCATTGATGGGTTTAATACAACTAATTACTAAGGACTATTATTATTAGCTATTTGAAACGATATCGATGTGCTAATTATTTATTTTGTATATGAATATTTGATGAATATAATTTACTGATGTTGTATATCAATACTTGAGAATATTCAACGGTATGCAAGAAAATGGGCTTCATCAACTTCTTTAAAAATAAAGGTAATTTTTTTACCCTTTAACCCATCGGATTTTAGCGAAAACTAAAAATCAAATTCTACTTTTCTTTTTTTGTACAGCAATCATTACTGACGACCAGAGATATTTTCTCAGGCTGTTTACATGTATTCCCCCCCCCAAAAAAAGTAGAATGTGATTTTTTGTTCTCGCTAAAATCCGATGGGTTAAAGGGTAAAAATTTACGGAAACAAAATTACCCACAAACTATTTGCTTACAAACCATTTTGAACATGATCTGGCATTAAATAACCCACAAGTTCTGATATACCGTAAAACACCAACCCATCAACAATAACTATGTATATTTTCAATGTTCCATTGCTATCATGTTTTCTTTTCTTTTACTCGCATTGCCAAGTCGGCTGGGGGGTTGTAGAATACGCCGACTGCTTCTCTGCAGAGGGGGTAGACCCCCCCTCCATACGAGTGTGCTGGATATGATATTAAACAATCTAATTGTGAGGTTCTAGTAATGCTGGAGCTTTGGGGAATGCGATGTATCCCTTCATTGCTACCGCTTCCAGGTCCACTCTGGCCCGCTGTGGTAGCACCTTATAAGGTCCAATCTATGGGTCGAATAGAACTAAACTGTGTACTTATTCTAAACTGAATTGTTTAAAATAGAAATGTTTATATGTATGAAAATGGATTTGGCAGTAAATAACCTACAATGGTTGATGCGCCATAAACCAAAATCCAACTTTTATTCTCACTCTTTTCTTTTTTGTCAATGATAATCATTTGTATGCACACAGTTACATGGTTTCATGTATTCTTAAAAAACTTTTCAAAGGGATAAATTTTATCAAATAATGGTATTCTAATAGGTACTACCACTCAAGATCAGAGTAGACATGGGAGAAATGGTAATGAAAGGGGACTCCACCTTCCTAAAGTTCAAGAACTGGAACCTCACCACCAGATGTAGTTTGGTGTCGTACGCAAGTCATTCGTACGAGGAGGGGTCTTACCACTCTGCGGAGAATACAGTCAGTGTATTCTAATCTCTGTCAAGAGGGTGGTGTGGAGGATTTAGACTCATTATAGCGTAACTTTGATGTGATGGGAACCGGTGCTTTCGGTCTAACCTGACCGTTAATCACTGAAACATGTTAAACTTAAATACAAAAAAGATTAGTTTAGTCTAATAATTTTACTTTCTAAAATATCAGATTTTGATTTAATTTTTTTCTTAAATAACATGCCTCCTTACCATAAAGGAATTTCGCTTTTCTCTATAAGAAAACCAGATAGTGAGATCAATGTAAGTCCAAATGATAATAATGTGGTGTGGGGATCCCTGTGGCGTAGTGGCTAACATACTTGACCACGACTTCATTATAAGTCGAGTTTAAATTCCAGTCGCGCTATGACTTTCACCTTCAGACTAGTACCCTTGGGAAAGGCATGAACCCTATTATCCAAGCTATAGGCAAAATAGTACCACTTCTATAAGGATGGATTTAAGTAATCCACGAAAGTTACATGCCATTAAAGAAACCAAACAAAAATGATAAAATCATCAGAGCAATTACTAAACAAGTGAGTGTCCACTGAGAAGTACTTAACTAAAATAGTTGATCGAACCAAAGTAAAAAATAAATATGAAACAGGAGATGGTCTACATAGGATCGATAGAAGGAAAAAATACAAACCATCAGAATATTGCAAAATCTTTGACTCAACCGAGTACAACTGACTAAGCTTCAATGACATGTATCCAAAAAAAAATTAATCAAATTATTGGATGCTATTAAAACCACAAGTTATACATTAGTGAGCGACTCCTAGATCAGAGGGTGGATAGTCGTTTCCTATTGAAAGACCATATTAATTTAGCTGATATCTATTAAAGTGACATTCAAAGAACTTCAATTAGATGTACTTCAAAGTGCACTTAATTTTGTAACAATCTAATGACTATGTAATATACTAAACACAAAAAAGAATTGTTAAGTCTAATGTTTATGTTTTAAATAACTCTATTGTGATCGTTTTTAAAGAAAAGCATTAGAATACTTACTTCCAAAATGGAGTAAAATGTATGTTTTGTGATTTAATATACAATTTATTTGTTGCGGGGATGATTAGTTTTATATCACGGGACTGATGCAGTTCAAGCTGTGGAGGATACAGATATAGTTGGTACGCTATCAAATTATACATTGCTTCATTCTGTGAGATTTAAAAGCCGCACAGACGAAGGTACAACGTGGTCAAATTCGAGGACTTATTCTTTACGAATTAAAATTAAGTCCTAACAACTAGGAAGTAATGAAAAGCATTTGTTGAGCAAATGCTTTAGGCAAAGTTCATCACAATACAATAATCAGATTGCTCAAGAAATTGTGCTCGTCTTGTAAAAACCTCGATGATCACGTTAGATCAGATTGGCCTAAAAGCTTCCGGCTGTAGTGACATATCTGTTGAGTAGCCTTTGGAGAGTATCAAGCGAGCTCAACATCTCACCGTCCAGTGTGGTTGGTTACCTTCATGACCTTGGCAAATCCAGTGAGTAGCACTTGGAGAGTATCAGGCGTGCTCAGCATCTCACAGTCCAGTGTGGTTGGTTGCCTTCATGACCTTGGCAAAGACATTCGGAGCTGCTGAATTTTTCCATACGTTACAAAAATATTGCAAAAATTTCTTTGATTCACATAGTATTAACTCCGCATCGTCTTCAACTCTAGATGAATGATATTCTTTTAACACTCATCAAAGGTTTACAGCAGATAATTGTAGACATATTTAATATAATTTATAATTTATTTAGCTTTTTGCTTAGATGTGACACAAGGTCGAATGAATGGGGCACACAATAAGACTCGAACTCACTCATGAAGGTTTTACTAGTCTAGCTTGATAACCAATACACACGGGAAGCACCCCACAGCAGTGATACTATATAACCCTTAGTTGGTTTGGTTTTATGGTATATCAACCATTGTAGGTCATTTAATGCTAAATCCTTATATATATAATGATTTTAAAGCCCCATAGCTGAGGGGGTAAAAGTGTTCATGCCTTTTCCAAGGGTATTAGTTCGAAGGTGTGAACGTAACAATACGACTGACGTTCGAACTCGCAGACTTCGAGGCAACTGTCCAGCACTTTAGCCCTTATGCAACGGGAATATTTAAGATAATTTACATGAGAAAATAATCAGTAAACTAAAAATGCAAGCAGGGGTACTAAGTGAACATAAATTGTATCCAATCGGAATTTAATTTGTGCCGTAATGAGATCACGTTGGTTATCGCTAGGCACAATAAGTATCATTTAAGGTATTAATAAAAGCCTCAGCATCCTCGAAGTTTGGCATTACAGTAAGAACCACGCACACACACACACACAAAGGAAATTATCTTTTGTGTGTGTGTATGTGTGTGTGTGTGTGTGTGATTTTTTTTCCTTCTCCTTCTTTTGATTTTCTTTAACTTAATTCCCCTTCGTTATTTCCAATGAATAGAATACCTTATGGCACTTTAGTGATCTCTTGAGTATTGCGTGCATATCCACCATTAAGTTAAAGTATTAAGAGAAGCTCCATCCATGATGGCAGTTTTTCTACAAGGCCCCCGAGTCACTTAAAAAAAAAAGAAGCCAATTAAATCAGAATTCTTCAAGAAAGAAATAATGCCGTCTTCAAAAGCCTCAATAGAAATATTCTTTTAAAATTTCCAGTGACGCTAACATCCAACATAGTTGCTGCGTAATATTACATGCATTAATTGAGACTGAATATTTTGGAAAAGATTTAAGTTTGTGATTGAAAACTCCTTTTTTGATTATTTAACTTTGAAAAATATTGTTTAATTCTTCACTATCAGTTGTTATTTAGTACGATTATCATTTTCAATTCAACTCAGCATTGAATAGACAATTATAGATACGAAAGAATACCTAATATAAAGAAAGTCTTTAAAGATTGGATTCGCAGGAAACAGCGTTAACTTTCTTTGTCTCGTTCAATTACAGATAACTTAGAAAACACGATTGGCTTTGCTGATAACGACGTATAAACAGTTCTTTTATCTTTATTATCTAATTCCAAAGCGATTGCCAAGTCGTTGGTCCTATTCCTCTCATCGGAAAAACAATGTGTATGGTGTTTTTTAGCTTCCAGCAAAGCTAGACTAGACAAAAGATCCTTTTAATGTAGAGTGCCACGCCGGAAGTAAGTCTCCCGTTACGTTGAGTTTTAAAATCAATTAGATTCCGTCGGTATTCTTGCGGTGTACCTCAGGCACTAAGAACTAAACCAAGCCCTTTCCCGTTTTAGACGAAGTGGGGCAGATGCTGCCCAGTGGGAAGGCTCTCTGGAATGCTGCTATTCTTAATTCTCTCTCACCGTTTCTTAAATTAGAGTAAATTTGACTGTGTTTTTCAGTACTAATTAACATATCTACTGGCGTTAACTTATTTTCTCCTGCTCTAACGTAGAAGACTAACGCTATTTACTAACATAGCAGAGCTCGAAACAAAACCAAAAGAAGTAGAAAAAGTTTTGTTTTATTTTACAATCATTACATCGAAAAACGTATAGTCTTTCATATCAAGTTTTTTAGCGGTACTTAGAATACTCAGACTGTATCCCAGCGGAGGGGTAAGATGCCAACCCCCAAAAAAGAGGGTGCTAAATATCATCTAATCGTGATGCTTGAGATCTGAGAATTGAGTATTCTCACATTGCCATTACACCCAAATCCAATCTGACCCTCCCTTTTTTTTCTAAGGTACCTAGGAAAAAAGGTTGAGGGCGAAAAATAATTCAGTGAATGTGGTTACCACCCTAATATTCTTTGTATTCGATAGGAATATTTGGTATCATAAAACTATTTTAAAAAATGATTGTAAACGTGCGATGTACCAATTCCTTAACCTCTAGGTATAAAATAACCCAAGACTGATTGACCTGCCGTTAAGATTAATCATTGCCGTTTCAAATGCTAAATACTTTACATCATTAAGTTTACTAAAATGGGTTGTAAATTTTTAAAGAATACCCCCCAGTAAATAATTCTGTAAAATGAAACACGGAATCTAATCTCTAGTCTCGTGATCCCAGGTAGAGTGGTTGTAGAGGCACCACATTATGTGGTTCATGCTGGACAGGAAAGCTTGGAGGACTCCATTTTTCAACAAGGTTGACCAAGGTCAAGGTCCACCTACTTGGTTATTCGCCCTAGTCGTGAACTTGTAGCTATTGTAGTTCTTATTGGAATCCTTCTGCGTTGGTCATTGGCCTAGTGGTTAAATTTATCATCCCTCTTCACCTGGTTTAATCCTCAAGTTGAAGCAGTTTCCCAGGACATAGCGCTTGGAATCAGCATGAGATATATTTAGAGAATACGTGAAGACCAGTGACGCATTTCTTCTCAGTGAGCTGTTGGCAGACACCAAAAAGCTTTATCATATTTACCCAACCCCTCCGCTCGGGCAAGATATGACACAAGGTCAATTTTTAAGCGGCGTTTAACAGGTTTTAATTCAGTTTTCCTTCTCCTAGACTAGTTGCCTCACCAAGGCTGAAGAACCTAATCTGCCCTACTATTTACCCATTGCTGGAGGGAGAATAATTGGATTCATACCTTTCCCCAAGGGATATTAGTGCTATGTGAAATGCAATCAATCTCGTCCAGGATTTGAACTCGTGTCGCCGTATTCATTTCCTACGACGATAACCATTACACCATGGGCACCAAAAAGCTTTATCTCTACTTAAATATGTTCGTCCGAGCTTCGCATCGTCAGTGAGGATGTAATTACAGTTTACACCATGAGACTTTGATCCTCTCGAGTTTGTAACCCTATTTTTTATCTTAGTTTTAGCAGTCTAAAAAAACGAAAAGTAGTCATATATCAATAACAACAATGATATTGTTTTAAATATGACTAAATTTTAAACACGAGTAATACATTTCGTTGAAGGAAACTTTTCGAAAATTTCGCGTAAAAATAGGCCCCGATCAGGACTGTTTGATGGTTGCATGGACTGGCAAGTTGTAGCTGATTTAGAACTTTAATTTACATTTCTAATGGAAATAAAGTCGTCTAATCTGTTGATTGAAGGCAAGCCTTTGTGGTCGAGGAAAATATTGACTGGGTGCAGCAGCCTAAGTTTGAAAAAATATGAAGATCTGCGAGAACAATGTGTTAGAAATGGTGGAACAACAAATATATTTCCTATCGAGATTTCTAAATTAACCTATGTATACTTGACAAAACTCTGACTTTCATCATCAAAAAGAAATGTATAAAAAGAATCCAGAATAAGGCTCTAACTGCATTAATATGAGTATAGCATTCTAACAAAATAGCGACAAACCAACGAAGCCTAAGCCCAGTTAGCTAGAACTGTAGAACACACCGATTACATCTCTGCTGAGGGGTAAGACCTCTTTCCCCAATGAATCTCCTGGATATGACATAAAATGATCTGATGCTGAGGCTCCAGTCCTGGGACTTTATGGAGTGTGGTGTACCCCTTCATTACTCCGATGTCCACTCTGACCCATTTATGATTCAAATAGAACTGTTTAACATTTAAACTGTGTGCAAACAAATGACTTGTGTTAAATCGAATTGTTAGAAACAGAACAGTTTTATCAGTTAACTGTGTAAACAAATTACTTTAAATGGATTGTTAGTGGTACACAGCAATACTTGGAATCATTCAAGTTTGTAAACAAATGAGTGATATTAGTATTAAATAGCAATACCTAGAACCGTTTAACTGTATGCAAATTAGAATTATTGATTTTATATAATCATGCTTAGAATAGTTTATCTGTATTCAAATGAATAACTAATGTTCAATAGAATAGTTGGTTGGTTTGTTGTTTGGGTTTTATGGCATATCAGCTCTTGTAGGTTATTTAACGCAAAATCCATTTTTATGCAAATAGTCCTATTTCAAACAATTCAGTTTTGCATGAGTACTTAATTTGATTGTCAAAAACATTTCTATTTCAAGCTATTCAGTTTAGTCAAACAGTTCTATTTCAAACAATTCAGTTTAGTATAAGTATGCAGTTCTATTTAACCCATAGATAGGGCCCTATCAGTTGCTATCATTCTGAGCCAGAGTGGAACTGGAGCAATGGCAATGAAGGAGTGTTCTGCATTCCCCAAAGCTCCAGCATCATTGGAATCTCACTATGAGATTGCTTAGTGTCATATCAGGACACTCATTGGTGGGTCTTACCCCTCTGCAGAGGTGCAGTCAGTGTATTCTACAGCCCCAGCAAACTAGGCAGCAATAGAATAATTGTTAAAAGAAACAATACTTGTAACCACTTTTTCTGCAAACAAATGATTAATATCAAATAGAATTATCAGTGGTGTAATGGTTATCGTCGTAGGAAATGGATACGGCGACACGAGTTCAAATCCTGGACGAGACTGATTGCATTTCACATAGCACTAATATCCTTGGGAAAGGTATGAATCCAATTATTCTCCCTCCAGCTATGGGTAAATAGTAGGACAGACTGGGTTCTTCAGCCTTGGTTTGGCAACTAGTCTAGAAGAAGGAAAACTCTGAATTCAGACCTGTTAAACTCCGCTTAAAAACTGACCTTGTGTCATATCCTGCCCGAGCGGAGGGGTTGGGTAAATAGGATAAGATAACAATTATTGAAACCATTAAACTGTGCAGAAGCAATTCCAATTAATATGTGCAAACAAATTAGTTCTTAGTCATTTAAAAATAAAATTACATACAAATCATTTAAATGTGTGCAATCAAATGACTGATGTTAAATTAGATTGTTACTGTTACGTAGTAATAATGGAAACCATTTAACTGTATTCAAACAAATAAGATCAGGCTCGTTTAAAAATGTTATCGACAAAATTTTTCCGAATCATATTTGATATATGTATGAAGAGGATTTGGCATTAAATAACCTACAAGTGTTGATATGCCAACCAAACAAAAGCCAACAAAGCCAAGTGGCATTGTTAGATACGACTGGAGCGTCCTGAGTTACAAGTAATCATACTTCAGCTTCGAAACTATGACCCAACCCAAGGCCTTCATCTAAATGAAGGCTTTATTTGAAGCAACTCTGCTGTGAAAACAGCAGTCATTCTATATATTCATCTATTAATCGTACACACAGACACGTCATTATGTATTCGGAACGTTATTATGACATCACTAATTGAAAACGTTATAAGAATTAAGAAAGTTTTGATTATGCCAGTCTGTTACCGAGTAAGCCAATCATGTTTTGGAAGCATCGATATATATACGACTTGATTGAAAGAAGTAGAAAAGAAATGGCTTTTGGGTAAAGAAAGTTTGACACTAGATGCTTGACTCTTTTTTCTTTTTCTTTTTACTTTTTCTTTACGTTCGTTTACTTACCACGCATTGATAAGTTATGGTCAATGTTTGGACTTCTTATCTCAAGATTTATAAAAAGTCTCCGCTTATAAGAATACAAAATGTTTGTTTTTAAATTTCGACTGATGGTATGATGAAAAACTTTGTTAATGACGTTGTTGCACCTCATTAATTCATATATCGATTTTTTTTGTCTTAGTTTTATCGTCTTTTGTTCGTTTTTTTGTCTCTTGTTTTAAACAAATTCAAGAAAACCCTTTTCGCTGTTTTTACTTATTTATATATTTTTCCATTCACTCTTAAATTATTTGAAATGGTCCAAATCATCGATACACTTGAAATTTGCATCTCCTCTGGGATTTTTTAATACTTTTCCACCAAATTTATTTCATTGTTTTATTCCATAGATCTCACGTGGTCCTAAGTAAAAAAAATTTTTAAAAAAAATTCTTACAAACCTCAACAATGGATTCTGGGACCAGGGATCAAATCCTAGACGAAGCCGATTGTGTTTCGCTGTAATATTTGCCTAGAAGAAAAATAGCCATAATCAGCTTCCAAAACAAAAAGAATTTCTAAATAATCAGAATTTATATCCTAATGTAAGAAGTTTGTGGTGTATTGATTAACGTCTTTGGAAATGGACCCGGGGATCAGAGTTCAAACCCTGGATGTGGCTGTTTACATGTTGCATAACGCAAATAACATTGGAAAAGGTATGAATTTAACTATTCTCCCTCCAGCAAATGGTAAATAGCGCAGGCTTGGCTCTTTAACCTTAGTATGAAAACCAATCCAGGAAAAGGAAAATTCTGAATTCAAACCTGTTAAACTTCGGTTAAAAATTGACTTTATGCCACATCCTGGGTGTGCAGAGGTGTTGGTGTGTGTATATAATATACATAATCTTCAAATATGCACATGAAGAGTATCTAGTTTGTGGAGCATTGTCCTAATCTTTACTAATAGCGTAAATAAATCAAGTTGTGAAATTGATGTAATATAGCCATGGAAATAAATAACTACGTCGTATAAACCAGACCGCCCTAAATAACAGTATATAAAGGGATACCCACATCGTGAGAACCTCTTGATTTGATGATAGCATCGGTTATCCAAGTGCCCATGACCCTCTATTTGCCTAACGAATTCAAAATCACTTATTTAAATGAATTAGTTAAAACATTACTATGGATATGGCGGCAAAATATTGACCTCAGTGATGAGAGAATATTAATATATAATTATGTAAATATTATGCATGATATCAGTCGCTTCTCTTCGCAGATTCGACTTTTTTTTCTTTTTTTTTTTTTTTTTTGAAAAATAACGCTAAAAATCTTAAGAACGTCCGTATTTACACAAATCCTGTGGAAACATTATATAGAATGTTATATACATATTTTCTTATATTCTACTTCATTTAAATGCGCATACAACAAAAATTAACCGTAAGTGTGCGCAAGTGCATTTATAAAATATACTCATGCGCACGCATATTGGATGAGTTATTGTATGAATGGTCAGCAAAAGTGCCTAGCTAGGACCCCCAAGACAACCTGAAGACCGCTCCTCAACCCTCCTCGTTTTTAAATCTTTGGGACTCACTTTATTGTACAATTCATTGTGTTTACAAATAAAGTATATTTTATAAATGCAAAAACTCAACTGATTTTTAACAAATATGGTACCCATACGCAGCTGATGTCTGAGGGTATACAATTACAGAGAAGTAAAGAAAAAAACATTCATTTACCTGACTGTCATATTGAAAATTAAGGAAGATTAATATTGGTTTTGAATTGAAAACTTGTTTTTTTTTTCTTATGTATCCGAATACTTTTTGTAATTTTTTGGACACCGATAAAAAAAAAAACTTTCCCAAATTTGAATCAATTTTAATTTTGTCATTTTTTTTTCATCATTCTTAACAAAAAAGATAAAAAAAACTGATTTTTGAAGAAATGATAAATAAGAGTATAAAACTTGACGTGAAAAATACAAGTGAGCTCTGGAAGACTCGTGAAAAACAGAATTTAATTCGCAATGGAAAAGGGAATCATATCAATAATTAAGTTTTTGAATTTTTAAAAAATAAAACTAATGATAAAATACGAAAATAAATCAAATAATTAAATTTAAAAAAATGAAATAAGATCTCTCACAATTCCTCATCTACCAAAACTTAATCTTTTGACGCCAAAAAAGAGCGTGTTTTGACGTTGCAAACTTATTGAATTGACGTGCGTTTTACAGCCTGTCGAAATGAGTAGTTTCATATACAAAAGCTTTCGTGGTAATAATTCATAATTTAAAGTTTCCATAAGAGAAACCTGTAATGTGCATTCATCCCCTCTTCTTGTGTGTCAATGACTAGATGAGTTAGTTTTTCTTCTAGTAATAGTCAAAAGATTTTTTTTATAACTCTGCATCATTAATTCATATTTTTAAGCCAAATATTGCCTCGAGCACAGAGGATAGTAAGTTTCAAAAATCTATAAATCAATGATTTCGTGATCACAAGACTCTGGTCGACCTATACACTAGATCGACTTATACACAATTATTTATGGTTATGACTTATTGTTTCAACCACGTATCATTTTTTTTTATTTCATGGCTTTTATGCTACGTTTGCTTTGATCTCTCAAGCGGCCACTTACAATCAAAATGGACACCTATTTCAGTCAAACATTTAGAAAATATAAACCTTTAATTTTTTTTTTCTTTCTTCCTAACCAAGGGTCTCAATCAACTGGTGGTGGCGCAGGAGGCCGAATTGCTGTTTACGCCCGGAGAAAGAATTTTGATGGTCATTTTACCACATACGGCGGAGTTTCTGAACGTGCCTGCGGAGGCGCTGGCACCGTTTACGAAAATGACATCACCTTACAAACCTCAACGCTCACCATTGACAACCAACCCTGCAAAAAATCAACAGTCAACGTACGTATTATTATTCTAGACAGGAAATTCTTCAGCAAAAGTTAGACGCTAAAATAAATATACGTGAAATGTCTACTTCTGGGTGTAGATGTCGGTTTTCTCGGCTTGAGGATAATCAGAAAAGTTTGTCTAGTAAAGATATTTTATTCTTTTCACACTTACCAAGATAGGGTAACAAAATCTCGTGTGAATACTCACCCGTAGCTTTTAGCTACCTGTTAGCCTTTTTTAAAATAAAAGACAATAGTCGACACATATATATAATTGATTTCTGGAAATTTATCAGTTTCGTGTAGCTACAAAGATAACGTTTGGGTCGTCTCGCGAAGTGAATGTTTTGAGAGGGGGTTAAGTTTTGGAAAATGTCTAATATCTAAAGCTATGAAAAGTCATGTATATAACTAAAGAAAAAGTAATAATTGCGCATATTAAATTATACTACACTCTCCCTGGGTTTTGGATATGCAAAATTATTTCTGTGGGTACGACTTTTTAAGCGTTAAAATGAAATTCGACTGTTTCACGGGTGTCCAAGTGGGAATGAAAGCATCCAATTACTTCGCTTTTATATAAAAAAAAAAACTTTTCATCTGTAACTAATGGGAAAAATAATGTCTTCATTTTTGTCTATTTTGGGCCTTTTGTAGAAGGGCCATTTTACCATACCCTAGGATTATTAAACGTATTATTTAAGTACATATATAGAAGGAACAGTATCATTTCTCTATTTTCTTTGTTTCACTAGGATCACGATGTAGTGACTGTACTCGTGCATTTCTAATTAGAAATATTAAAACATTCGTTCCTGAGCTTACACGACTGTTTTATCATTGACATTTTGTTTTTATTTTTGAAGTTTCATACTCTTCGAAATAAGTCCTCATTTGGGCATTATATATCTCGTAGTTTTTTTTTAAATAACCGTGGGATTTTCATGAGTACATATACTACACATTGATCCTTGGCAGAGTACATAGATACTACGCTCTTTTCCTAGACGGTACTGCTGATCCATATGCAAATTATTAAAGAGTAGATTTTCATGGCATGTCATCCCTTAGTGGATTATTTTAGGCAGAGGCAAGTCTTTCTCTTTGTTTTTTTTTTTTTTTTCAAACAATTATTTCAAGTAACTATTTCAGTTCAGTTATAATCATTTAAGTTATAGTTTTAATAAATATTCTTAATACATAATTTATGCACAGTAATATTTTGTCAAGTATTTCTATCTAATACTAATAATTTGCAAGCAATTGTAAGGTTTCAGCTACCATTCCTTTTTAATAATGACAATGGTAATTATTTGCTGACATTATCAATCTTTTGACCTCTTTCTGCTAAAATTCCAGTATCAATGTTTTAATAACCAATTTATTAATGAATTTTAAACATTACCACAGATATGTTTGGCCCATAGATTGAACCCTAACAGGTACAACCACATGAGGTCAGTGGACGTGGAAGTAATTACTACATTGGGGTGACTCTGAAATTTCACCACCGAACGCAGTTTAGCGTCATATCTAGAACACTTAAATAATTGATCACTACATACTCGCATAGTTTCCGTTATTTTTATCAGAATTATTTAATTATGAAGCTTGTACAGTCAGGGGGGAGCACTGTAGAATACACCGACTGCATCTCTGCAGAGGAGTAAGACCCTCCCAACCAGTGTCCTGAATTTGACACAGAACAATCTAATGGGGAGGGTCCAGTAATTCTGGATCTTTGTGGAATATAGAATAACCCTTTATTGCCATTGCTCCCAGATCTACTCTGGTACAGAGTTGTAGTAACTGATAAGGTCCTATCTATGGGTCAAGTAGAACTGTTTGACATTTAAACTGTATACTTATACTAAACTAAATTGTGTGAAATAAAACGGTTTGATCGTTTGTGTAAACAAAAAACTGTACTTAAGCTAAATGGAATTGTTTGAAATAGAACAGTTTTTATATTTAACGATGTGTAAATAAGACTTGTACTTATGCTAAACTGAATAGCTTGAAATTAAGTTAAACCATTTAACTGTGTGACAAATAAAAAAACAGCACAGGCTTGTTTAAAAATGTTATCTTGAAAATATTTAGAAATCATATATTTAATAAACATGCTTAAAAAAGATTTAGCATTAAATGACCAAAAATGGTCAATATGGTAATTTACAAAGCTTCTTGCTTAGATGTGGCACGAGGCCATATGAAAGGGACACCCAATGAGACTCGAACTCACTCGTGTAGGTTTGCTAGTCGAGCTTGCTAACCATTACACCACCAGAGGCGCCCCAACAATGGTCGACATGCCATAAAACCAAATCGTGGAGAGTCTATAGATAAAGTACAAAATATTGCGTTAAAAATTTAAACAAGTAAAATATAATCTTTAAGTAACATATAGAATGGCACATATTTTAATCTACACCCGCTCGATCAGCAAGGCATAGAATATGCAAAGGGGGTGATACCCTCCCCACGCTAATTTATGTCTGATGTTGAGGCTCAAGTTTTAAGGTTGTGGGAAGTATTTTGGGGGGGGGTCCCAGGTTCAGACTGACCCAGAGCTATAGGGTCCGATTAATGGGTCAAATAGATTTCTTTAAAAATGATTCATATTTGATTGGAATTCTTGATACAAATAATTTAGTTATATTGTATTAAGAATAGCTGATTGAATCTACATATGTTTACTAAGGATTATTATTAGCTACTTGAAACCATATAGCTGCGCCCAAACAAATGTCTATTAAATAGAAATAATCACTTGAAACCATTGGATCATTGTATCAGATAGGAATACTGGAAACTGTATAATCGGGCAAATTAATTATATTAGATAGGAATACTTGCTATCATAACAGCAAAAACTCTTGAATACACAAATGCACAATAGTATATAATAACCCTAGAAGGTTTGACATGTAATCAAAAACAATCATTAACATACAAATGCAGCTTCTAATTGAAAAACTCTTCTTCTTTTCAGACACTGCTCACTTCTTTTGACAAAAATACAATTTTTACATCGGACGGAGGACGCACTTGGATAACAACGAATGGACAACCAGCCTTGTCACTGGATCAGTTGATCCTCTTAAATGGAGCGCATGTTGCAATAGAACCGACAATGATCCCATTCAATCTGATCCTAAAAACTGTAACAGGAAGCAGCACCCTCAATCCTTGTGAATTTGGTAGTATTCATGTGGGACCCTCTCAAACGGTTACGGTGCAACAATTAGTCTTCTCTGTTCCGTTTCATTTTCACGTTTATGAAAAGGGAGAGCTTCAATTACCATCGTCCTGCCTACTGCTCAACACCCATAATTCAATGAATGGTGCTTTGAGCCGAGTTCAAGATCTGAATATAGCTGGAGGTACTCTCACATATAACAAACCACCACAGACTTTAGTGTCAGTGCCGAAAACCGAGATGCGTCTTTATTTTAATTCCCTAACTATAAAGTCTGGAGCTAAGATTAGACTACTTGGAGATTGGAAATACGTGATAACAACAGGAAACTTCACTCTTGAATCTCTTGGAGAGATTAAGGGATCGAATGTTACCGTCAATGCCACCAATTTTCAGATTGAAGAAGGAGGGCATTTTAATCTGGATTCTCAAAGCAAAATTCATAGTGGTCAAGGTAAGGTCAGAATTTCTCTCAATGATATTTACATTTTTAAATGCATTACAACTATTTGAAATATAGCAAAAAGGATTTGTTTCTCTAAACTCATCCAAATGAAACAATGGTTCAGAAATGTTATCGAATAAGGTTACTAAAAAAATAACACAACCACACAGATTCTGTCAAATAAAGTTACGTTGCAACTAATAAAAGATATTGAAAAATGACCGACTCCCCTCTTGTATAACTGTGGCATACGTGCCCGGACCCACATTTGGGTTCGTGAAACTGCTTGCCTCATCAGGCTCTCATTGCACCAAGTGAGCTGATGAGCAGCACAGACCAGCAGGGTTCGAGTCTCGACTCGTTCCCGACCTTCCCTTGCCCCTTATCCCCACTTTAATCGGCCTTCAGGCTTTTGACCTTGTGTCAAGTCCTATCTGGTGGGAGGCAGCGACAAATAGTCCCCTCTTGTATAATTGTAGGTGTAAGAATTAGTATTCATTCAATGATGAGCACTTCACCGAAAATGTCGTTTCCCAAGTGACCATAAAAACTAAAAATTGACACAACAAATTATATAGGAGCCAGAGACACGTAGATTTTACAATCACAATACTTTTTTAAAAGAAAGATGCTGAGTCAATACTACAACATAATCTAAGTATATATGGAAGAAAAAAATCGAACGGAAGTTGATACAAAATACAGGAGCATGTGGAGCTTTATCAAGAATTTGCAGATTTTGTTAGCCGGAGAAAATTTAAATCATCGCTTTTCTCGACCAGGATTATTTGTTGAATAGAACATCTGGATCTATGTTCATATGCAGACATTAACAAACATCTTTTAAGTTCGTTAACTCTAGATTTAAAAAATAATAGGCTATTTAGGACATTTTCAAACGCTATACCCAAATGCCATACCTTCAAATTTATTAGGGAAGGCTTTCGCTATGTAAATAGAAAGTAAATTCTATTTGGAAAACGTATCATTATGTGTGTAATGGACGAGACTGATTGCATTTCACATAGCGCTAATACCCTTGGGAAAGGTATGAATCCAATTATTCTCCCTCCAGCTATAGGTAAATAGTTGGACAGACTAGGTTCTTCAGCCTTGGTTAGGCAACTAGTCTAGGAGAAGGAAAACTCTGAATTCAAACCTGTTAAACTCCGCTTAAAATTGACCTTGTGTCATATCCTGCCCGAGCGGAGGGGTTGGTAAATAGTATCATTATGTGTGTAATGATTACGAACACCTTGTGAAACTGACAGTAACATGAAGAAAGTATTTATGTATGAAACTATTTTTAATTCGTTTTTATCGACGGTTTTAAAGGAATCTTAAAATTTTAACACGTACACGTGGCTCATCTGTTGGTTTGGCTACTCTAATAAAATAAAATCCACGAAATCAATTTATAAGTGTGAAATCGCTACTTGTGCTATGGACTCAAAAGGTCCACAATGATCCAGAGGGGTATTACCTGTTAGGGACCTGTTTATGGGCCAAATAAATCTGTTTGTGATAATGTCTAAAAGGATATAATAATAGACCATCACATCGCGGTGTAATGGTTCATAAGCTCGTCTTGCAGATCAATTACACCTGAAGAAAAAATTCAATTCTTACTTGCAGCAAAGCTAATTGATACTAGGACGCCTCTCGTAGAGCAACTGTTACCCAGCTAAGCTAGCAGACTATTATTAATGAGTTAGATTGTCATTAGGCTCTCTATATTAAAGTAAGAAAAGCTTATTTAATAACAATATATGCTTTTGTAATTTGGAGTAGTGTATCTATCCTCTGAATAGGACTAAACAGTTTGGAGATACAAAATTTGAAATATATACTTACTGGATCCTGTGGAAGTTCTTAATGTAATAAAAATGTTCCTTGGAATAAGAGATACTCTTATCCAGTAATGTTTTTCTGAGAATAAATAAACAGAAGACCATGTTGCTGCAGGGTTTAACAAATCGTACAGAATTTAAATTTGCAAACTCAAAAAGGAAAAAATAACGAGCTGTTTGTGTAAGTAAAATAATCATTCCCATTTAAATAAACCTTACTAATTAGCTTTATAGGCAGTTATTCAGGCTGGAAATGAGAAATATTTACATGGCTTGATATTTTAGTCAGTTATAACAAGTCGGAAAAGAAGCAAGTGTTTAAATCTTGTCACTCGCCTAAATTAAAACATGATTCTCAACATACTCCGTGAACCTATTTTTTCCTCAGTAAAATATTCATGACTATGACAAAAAAAAAACTAAAATGATGGTGCGATTTCAGTTCTGAAGAATGTAGAGTACATCTACATTGCCTTCAGGCCCACTCAGACCCGGAGTGGTAGGAGCCGTTAGGGCCCCATGTATTTTTCAAATATCTTTAAATTATTAGAATTAGAGGAATACTTCATCAAGTCACACTGATTGCACAGATTTTCCTGACTTTCTCTCGCTAATCGTCTCTATCATTGATCGCTGCCAGCAGATCTTCTAGACATCTTGTGTCTGTACAAAGGAATACTTAATACCATATAACTGTATTAAGAATTGATACTTGAAGCTATAGTTGTTTGGTAATGACCATTATCACTTACTTGAAACCATATAACTCTGTGCAAGAAAATGAATAAGTATTAAATCGAAATAAATTTTGAAATCATATGATCGTGTATAAATTATTCGATATAAATCCTCGAAACCTTAAAACTGTAAGTTATCTGAATTAGATTGGAATACTTGACATAAGTGTTGAAAATCTACTCAAAAAGATAGAAACATACAATCCACGCTTTTCCTAACCTCTAGGCATAAAATAAGCCAAGACGACGTGACTTGCCGTTAAAATTTGTAATTAAATGATTATTATGTGTTAAAAAAAAACAACATAGTGTATGTGTTTATTTGTTTATATACTATCCATGGTTTCATTAAACAGCTTAGTATGTTGGAACTTTTTCTCCGCGACAAATGAAAGTTCTTGTAAATGAAGTTCAGTCAATTTGCTCACAATCTAGTCCCATGAGTCAGATATTGAATATTTTATGAAGTGTCTGAAATAATACTATCAACACAACTAAAATAATACTGGTCCAAACAGGGAGATTATATTTATGATTAATATCAACTAAATACCGAGAAAAGACTGATAATTATTTCAGTCATGCTACACCACTCGAATGGAGCGTACAAGTCACTTTGGATTTTAAGTCAATGGTAGACTAATGGAAATTCGTTTGGAAGTTAATACAATACAATTTTTTTTAAATTCAAGAAAAAAATTATTAAGGAAAGTTTCATTGCGCCAGTTTTCTGAATAGGGAGCATTTGTCTACGTAGAAAACTAGTAGTTTCACGTCTTGGTTTCAAACGTCAATAACTATCACAAGAGACAACTGTGACTCTTAGTTTCACGAAGCAGTCTTTTTGCGCATAATCCTTTCAAATAGTATCGACTGTGAAATAATTAGCAATTCATCACAAGTCTAAAACTTGTTAGAAAAACCGCTGAGAACAATCCCAGTTATAGACGAAACGATATCTAAATAAGACCATGATAGTTTTTCGGGATTTTTTGTTTGTTTTTATACAAGAAACTAATTTTTTTTTTATATTTTAGCATGATATAAAAATTGTTGAGTTTATTTTAAATATCGACTGTGAACATCATAAATAAAAGTAATTGTGAAAACTTTGTCCAAGTTTTTTTAATCTTTTACTTCTGAATTTGGTGGACTTTTCTCTTTATAGATTTTTTCTGCTATTTTCAAGGAGTTGACGAAATTGCTATTTGGGGAAAAACAACCGGTATTTTTATCCTATAATAAAAAAAAGACTTAGTTTTATTTTGCGGGGTGAAATTGCAATCTTCGAACAAAATCTCAAGTGATTCCTTCAAGGCATTAGGTTTTCTTTACAATGTTTTACATTCGATCGTTTGATAGAAATTATTTTTAAAAACTTTTCAAAATAAATTTCTGGCTTTTTAGAGAAAAAAAATTAAAAAGGTCAAATCCATTTTGAGATTTGAAATATGCAAGGTGAGTCAACAAAGAATTTTTCTTTCCATTTCCTGAAAGGTCGAAACAAATAGTCTCTCTCTCTCTCTCTCTCTCTCTCTCTCTCTCTGTGTGTGTGTGTTCTTTTAAACAAATAACAACGATAATTCAATAATGAATTTGCCTTGTGACAGACGTGAACAAACGCTGAAATGCATTTTAAGCTAATAGATTTTTCGAAAGTGTTTAAGAGAGTGTAGCTCTAAATGATTCTTGTATGCTTCTTAATTTGATTATTCCAAACACAATTTACGCTCCATAGGGACGTTCTTAAATCTGAGTGAATACAGAAAAATGATTTAAGGAGAATGCATAAGAAAGCTCTGGCGAACTAACGAAGGAATTATCTTTTTTTTTAACTGCATAAGAAACAAGACTTACGTACTTAATACTCAAACAAGAACAGCCATTCTGTTATACATTTTCTCAAAGATTACATATCTTAAATTCTCATTAGACTTTTATTTTGGCGCAAATAACATGGACATATTTGGTAATGTCAGCATGAATGATATTGTCCTTCTTAAGAGAAAATTATGCCAAAAATAAATCTAAACATTATCAGTACCATACACAGTAAATATAAGAAAACAATCCCAGAGGATTTAGACACATCTTTAAAAATCAATGAAAATTCTTAAGAAACAACAACACAAAAAATACAAATGTAAATTATAAATTCACAATGTACGCGATTTCCTAACCTTAAAGCATAAAATAACCCTGATCGGTTGGTTTGCTGTTAAAATCAATCAAAATCGCATAATGAATAGAAATTCACGAATTGTCTTGTGTGTATGTATGTATGTATATATATATATATATATATATATATATATATATATATATATATATATATATATATATGGCATATTTATAGGTTTATTGAAGCTAACATAAAATATTCAATATCTACGTATTATGTTCTTTTTGATATGGGATGGCTTTTCCATAGAATGTTTAACAAAGTAATTCTTTTAGACCTGCTGTCAGTTTATGACATGGTTTTGTCGAAATATTTTGATTGTTTACTGCAGCCTATCTTCGTTAGAAAACATCTTATCAGATAGTTTTCGTTTTATGTTCCAAATATTTAAAATCTAAACTTCATCCGGGCCATGACATCATTTGTATCGAGTTTTGAGAAAGCCATTTTTTTTTTTTTTTTTTTTTTGCCTATTTAGCAGTATGAAATGCTTCATGTCGAAGAATCTCTGTTTTGATTTATCGAAGAGAACAGCTTGTCAATAGTTGGTAGAACTTTCTAAAGAATATCAATGACCTCTTAAGTATTAATGTCTGTCGCATTGAATTAGTTCACAAACTCCATATAATGTTATTCCATTATTTCCATATTTAACCCTTGTTTTCGAACATTCTGACAATTTTTCTCGTTTCGGAGCATCATTATGAGGGCAAAATCTTGACTTGTCATATCCTCTCAAACCACTTCATATCAAAATTAGAATATGGCGATGAAAAATGCTTCTGTTTTTGACACGAATTCAGTTTTCTTTAATATTATGATGATTATTCAAGATAGACTTCTTATCACAAGTTTTTACTCTTTAGTCAACTTTGTGAGGATTTTTTTGTCTCTTAAAGGAGAAAATTTTATTGTTGTCCATTCATTTTTCAACGACCAGATCCCATTTTCCTTTGGGGTAAAACAGTTTTTCCCCGCAAAATTTGGCTAATTCTCTTCAGTGAACCAAGATCTTGATACCTTTTTGACTATTTAAGGTACCAAACATATATATATTGCATCTCTAAATATTTTTTAAGCTAACCTTTTCGGTGAAGTTTTCAATTTAAAGCAGGGAGTAGTTCTTGTGGTGTAATGGTTAAAGTACTGTACTGCGGCCGCAAAGTAAGCGAGTTCAAACTCCAGTCACGCTGCTACGTTCACTTTCGGACTTATAACTTTGTGAAAGGCATGAACCCTCTTATCTGACCCACCAGCTTAAATAGTATCATAGCTATTCAAAAATGGCTTTAGTATTTTATAACCCACGTGATTTGATATCCAATTTAAACGGAAGGTATTTTATTAACAATAAATTCTGAAAACTGAAAAAACTTCCATAAAAAAAATCAATTTTTAACTTTTAAAGTGACATTTTGAAATAGTAAAAAAAATAACAGGTTCAGTTTTTGTCTACCTGTGTGTGTGTGTGTGTGTGTGTGTGTGTATATATATATATATATATATATATATATATATATATATATATATATTAATTGGTTATTGTTATGCAGACTTTATAGTGATGCATATTTTCCAGTGGTCGGTGCTTAATCCCAGATAAAACTTAAGATTTTTAATGCCTATTTTTATAGACAAATAGACCATCACCCTTTCGTAGTGTACCATGTCATAATCTTTGTACTCTAATTGAAAACCACGTTTATCCTTTATGCCAAATTAAGTTCATCTTTGTAAATAACTGTTTTCATTGTTGCTATTCTCTTTATATCACAATAAAAGTGTTTATTTCTGTTGCTGCTGTGAGTATAGTCCTCACGGTTTTTGGCACGTCGAGTTTGAAGATCAGAACATGACATTGATTCCCAACAGAATACGCTGATAGCATCCCCTACAAATGGGGGTAAGATCCCCCTCTAATAGTATCCTGGGTATGACACTAAACTGGATTTGGTGAAGCTTCAGTTCTGGCAATATGGGTAGTTTGGAGTATCCCCTTCATTACCCTTAATTCTCGGTCCACCCTGACCTGGAGTTCTAGTATTAGTTAGTCCCATCTATGTGTAAAAAAGATCTTTAAAAATTATTTTCGATAAGAAAACTTGATACTATAAAACTGTAAATTGTGTTTTAGTAATAGTTATAATTGTTTACTAAAAGATTTTTGTTGTTTAATGCCATATCAACCTTTTTGAGTTAAGATTATTATTAAATAGTTGAAACCATATAACTGTACGAAAAATGACTTATTAAATAGAAGTAACTACTTAAAACCACAGACTGCGGAATCGTAGTAAGCGAGTTCGAACTCCAGTCGCGCTATTACGTTCACTTTCGGGCGAATACTCTTGGGAAACGTATTAACCCCCTTTTCCTCTCGGATATGGGTTAAATAGTACCACTACTGTTCTTCTGGGAGAATAGCTTTGGCCTTAAATAATCTACAAAGGTTGATATGCCATTAAACAAAGAAACCAAACCAAACCTAAAACCATACTATTATTATTAGATAGAATACTTGAAACACTACAACATTGTAAATTATTTGTATTAGATAGGAATACTTTCATAACTGTGTGCAAAAGCTATTAAACAACCACACAAAAATGTATGTATTTACCAACCTATCCACACATTAAGGATGTGACACAAGGTTAACTTTAAGCGGAGTTGGCAAATCAAGATTAAAGTCTGCCCTTCTATTTACCCACAGCAGGTGGGAGAAAAGATGTAAGTATAAATGTACTATGAATCAATCGGTATAAACTAAACCCGCACGTATTGACATACCCTTAAAATGTCGATCATCCACACAAATACGAGAACGCCGCTGAAAGGAAATAAATAATACGCTCTAATCTTACTCGAGTAGCGAGAGCGACGGAACTTTTTCGACATCCAACAGTTTCAGTAATCACAAACAAAATTTTAGTTTCCTTTTAGAAATGAAGTGTTCAGTTGTTATGATAAATAATATAAAACTTTTGAAAATTCTTATTTGTTTAACATTTTTGTCTTCTTTCTTTCTCTCTACTTATCTTACAGGCAAACATGACAGTTATGGTGGTGCCAGTCATGCTGGTGAAGGTGGTCAAAATGGAAACGTTAAAGGGAAAGTTTATGGCAATTACCTGAAGCCAGTGTCGTTCGGCTCCGGATCCAGACTGACTCGTGGTGGTGGGGCTGTGTTCCTCCGAGCAAAGACTGCTATTATTAAAGGACTCCTATCGGCAAAGTATATTTTCTAATTTTATTCTCAAGCATGTCTACAGAACAATAAGTATTGATTTAGAAACTTTATCAGTCACTTTTCAACTCTTATTTACTTGGACCCTCTTATAATTTTAATCAGCATTTCAACAAGGATAATGTATACAATTGATAATATTTATATTCTTTGCTTCAATATTGCTCGCAACATTCTTGTGTAATTGCCGTCTAGCTCCTTCTCCAGCCGTTTTGTTAGCCTCCAAGTAGTGCATCCATACAGCAGTATCGACACGACCGCTGCTTGGAAGAAACTGTGTTTCATTTTATCGGTCAGGTCTAACTTCCATATGATCGATAGCTTACCGATAGCTGCCCATGCCTTCGTTAGCCGCGTGTCGATGTCTTTTTCGGTTTATTAAACACTGCTTCCTAGGTAGGTGAATTTGTCTACCAGTTTAAGAGAAGTTCCCTCTACGGTCACCTACCTCTCATCACGAAAACTATCAAAGTTAGATGAACCAGACATGCAGGATACTGCTGGAGAAGCAGGGACGAGCTCATAAGTGATGTACTCCGAGGGACCCCCACGTATGGCCGAGCAAAAGCAGGACGACCAGCTCGAACATACATGCAGCAGCTCTGTGAGGATACGGGATGTAGCCCTGAAGACCTGCCAGAAGCGATGAACGATAGGGAGAAGTGGCGAGAGAGGGTCAGTGATATCCGTGCTGGCGGCACGACATGATGATGATGATATTCCTTGCTAACAACAGAAACAGTCGATTGTAAACGCTTATATCAAAATAAAACAGCCTTTTAGATAAATCGAAACTGTTATTTTTAGTTCAGGTCGATGATTTTGATAGGAAACTGTTGTATTGGAGCTTCTGGAAAAGACATATTCCCTGTAAGTGAAACTTATAATATGCTTACTGTATGATCGATGTAGGGGTAATAACCCCCACCAAAAGGGCTGACATTGATATTGGATACCAAACTGTGCCTGAAAGCTAAACTTCAGCTCTGAGGAGCGTGGGGGGTAACTTTTCATTGCTATTACTCCCAGATCCACTCTGTCATACGACCATTTAAAATGACGTCTATGAATCAAATAGATCTGTTTGAAAATTATTTGTATTTGATAGAAATACTTGAGATCAAGCAAAAATGGTGGGGAGTACAGTCAGCGGGTTCAAATCCCAGTCGCCCTATTACGTTTACTTTACTCGCTCATCCACCCCCATCCGCCGACTATGGGCTAAATAGTATCCCTACAAATGGATGGTTTGGGCATTAAATAACATATGAAGGATGATATGCCATTACAGAAAGAAACCAAACATAATAAAAGTAAGTAAAGTAAAGTGGTCTCCCTTTAGTCGAGAGCGACCAGAAGGCTCCCTTTTCAATAGCTACTACACCGAGGTGTAGGGGAGGGCGCTACTCCTTTCCTTTGATTGCTCCACTTTACCCTTGGTACGTACCTTATATTGTTGAGTGTTAAGCAAGGAGGTATCATATTTACCAACCCCACCGCTCGGGCAGGATATGACACAAGGTCGATTTTTAAGCGGAGTTTAATAGGTTTGAATTCAGAGTTTTCCTTTGAAAAGCAAGGAGGTATCAAGTAGCATTTTAAAGTCTTTGTTATGACACGACCTGGGATTGAACCCAGGTCTCTCGGACCATAAGTGAACACTCTACCTACTAGACCAATGAACCTAAGAAACTACACAAAATTTAGATATATATGTACAATGTATCCAATTTCCTAACCTCAGAGTATGAAATAACCCCTGACTGATTGACATGCCGTTAAAATCAATCACTCAATCGAGAAAACGATCACGTGCTCTCCATAAAAGGAAAGACGGATACATGTTTACGAAAAATCCCACCAATGTTTATTTCGAAAGTTTCAAGTTCTTCAAACCACGAAGAATATCAAACTGGTCGAGGGTTTTCATTGTTAAGGAAAAGATAAAGCCTGTTTAAATAATTCATTGCTCCTCTACTCACCACCCTATGTAGAGGAGGTTTTCACTTAGCCCCAACATATAAATCCTCACTCTTCGCAGCCCAGTACTCAACTGACCCTTTTTGAATCTCCTAAAGCCCAAAAGTCTGACCGCCTCAAGCCTCTGAAACGAGAATTTAGGTGATTAATCTTTTGACCACCCCTATTTTCTCTACAGAGGCACAAACCACCTAGAATAGAGTTGTCTTGGGTATGACACTAAACTGCATCAAATGGTGTGGTTCCAGCTCTGAAGAGAATGAAATACCCTTTTAGCGAAATATGCCTAGGTCCTCTCTGATCCTGAGTGGTAGTATGTGTTAGGGTCTCATCTTTAGGCCAAATATGTTTTAAAACATTTGTAGTCTATTGAAAAACTTGATATCCGATAGCTAAATTATTTGTGTTAATATTATTTCCTTGAATAATTTTTATTAAGAATTATCACCGGTTACTTGAGTCCAAACCTGCTCATTAGTCTAGTGAGTAGAGTGTTCGCCAATGGTCCGAGAGACCTGGGTTCAATCCCAGATCAAATCATACCAAAGTCTTTTAAAACGGTACTTGATACTTCCTTGCTTAACACTCAGCAATATAAGGTACGTATCAAGGGTAAAGTGGAGCAATCCAGGGAAAAGAATAGCGCCCTCCCCTAAATCTCGGTGCAGTAGCTACTGAAAAGGGAGCCTTCTGGTCGCCCACTTTACTTTCTTACTTGGGTCCATATTACTATTTGCAAACATGACTTTTATTAAAAAGAAATAATTAGTTAAAGCCAGATAATCATTTGAACTATATTGGAATACCTGAAAGGATACAACTGTGTGGAAATTCAGTTGGTTGGGTTTTATGAAAACTCTTGGAATATTTTATGATGACGAGAGTTTTGTTTCATTCATTCTTTGTTGAGTATGGCTTTTACTGGTACAGTTATTTGTATATTATTTTAGCTAATACTTCTGATAGTTATTGATTGTTCATATAGATGTGAGTTTTATTGTTGCTATCTGGTGAAGTCAGCATTTCTGTTAAATGTTTCTATATTTGTGTTTGTGTGTCAGTCTCTGTCTATTTGTTGGTGAGGTTTTATATCTTTGTTGGAAGTCCTTTTTTTTTTCTTTTTTGAAGGAAAGGTAAGTTGATTATGCAATTAGGATCTATTGTTTCAAATAGTTCTCTCATACTCTTTATTCTACAGAATTTTATTCGAGTATAGACGACATTTTTCCATTCCATCAAAATGTGCTTCACTGTATAAGGTATCCCGTATAAGTATTTTGGTGTTTGTTCTTGTCTTAGAATGGAAGAGTCAGTGACTTTTATATGGCTTATGCGTAGTCGAGTCAAAATAGTTTTTTATGCTCTCATTAGGATCCGATTTCCTTTCTTTCAATATGGCTTTGATTAAGTACAGCTTGTTGTGGATATCTTGGTTCCCTATTAGTTGCCATTTTTGACAGTATTTTGTTGATTTTTAGGTTTTAAGTCAGTGTATTGTATTTTGGTGATTTTTGTCTGGTATGATATCAATTGTAGATTTGGCTAGTTAGTCAGCTTTGATTGTCCTGGATTCCTATATAGCTTGATGTCTAGTAAAGTATCTTTTTGGTATGACTTATGAAGTTGAAGAGTTTCATTAATCGAGAATAATCCAATCTTCTATTTTTAATGGATAGTACTAGTTTTTAATTTCACTAATTGTCCAAAAGGACACATTGATTTTTTTTTTATTATCCCTTTAGATAAATTCAGGGTTTGATGAGAGAATATTTTAATTCTCAGAGTATGGAATTATTCTTTTTAATTAGAGGTCAGATTATTTTTGTCCAACTTCAACCATTATTGTACCATTATTTAATTTTTTTCCAAAAACTACTTTATGAACAAGATTTGTTGAGAATCCTTTCAATTATAAAGGACGATAGTCTTGTAATTGGTGTACCCTCAAGAGATTGCAAGATTATAAATCTTGTGAAAGTTCGGAGTGCTATTTCTTCATTTTCAGAGCTTAACATTGGATGTAATCGTTCGTTGGATTTTTGTAGTGCGAGTTTGTTTTGTTTTTTTAAGATCTATAATTTTTTATTGAGTTCACCGATTGTGCTCCCCACCCACAACGGAGACCTATAAGGGGAAATGTCTATTTGCATTGGAAAATCAGTGCTACACAATATACTTACATTGAAGAAAAGAACCAGTAATTTGGAATCTCTAGGTTTTCGTTCACAAGATGACTACAAACGCAGGAGTAGAAAGGAGATATCGGTCTTTCTTTAGTATGATTGACCCTACAGCCACCGCTTTCGAATTCGGAATTTTACAAAGAAAAGTTTGAAAGATTCAAAATGAGGCTTGACATGACCACTCGGTTCATCGCCTATCTAGACCAAGTTTGGCACAAAAAGGTGTGTTTGAATTCCAGAATTCAAACAACCTTCTCCAGAATTCCTAAACTACAAGAATCCCATCTCCAGGCGTTACGGGTCGTTACCCACGGCTAACAGGTGGCCTCGTTGAGAGAAAGGTCTTACTCCTCTGCAGAAGTGCCATCGAGATATTCTACAGCCTCAGTCGACAGGGTTGAGGGGCATTATTTTTTTCCATAAGATAGGAATACATAATTGTGTGTATATATATTACAAACCCCTCAGCATGACCGAGATACAACACATGGTCATTTTTTTAGCTGGAGTTTAAACTGGATATCATATAGCTGTACAAAAAAAAACCCTATCCTCATAAACGTGTACCAAATGCACGAATTCATCTCCCTCTCATCGAGATCATTGCTCAGAAAAGTATTTGATATAATATACTGGCGGGATATTTTTTCTAATACATCACGGATCAATGTCATATTATTTGATGCATGATCAAGTTACAAGTATTTCTATATTTAAACAGTGAAAAGAATAATATCAAAAATTTCAAAAATATTTTATGCCTATTCATTTTTACATTTCTTATATAATCATGATGATAATATAACTTGAAACTCTTCAGATATCACCACCGATAAATGTACCACCGCTTTGAGGAGCGCTGCTCTTGACAGCATCCAGTGTCCACACAAACAACTATATAACGATATCTTAGAATGGGACGAGACGATCGCAGGAATTATTTTTCAAGAAAGGTTGAAGAATAAAATTAATTGAAAAATTTTCAGCCTTGATTAATACATAGCTTAACGGTTATAGGCGTTGTTTCCCTAAGCCTCAAAGGAGACAATCATCTGGAGGTTGCAGGTTCAATCCTGACTGCAGGCGAGTAACAATACAAGAATACTTATACCCGGTTATGGCTAGCAGAATCAGAACAGGCGACCCCCGTGGATTTAATAAAGGACGTAGTTCGAAGTTCCGTGACGGTTCCCGAGTTCGACAAACATCTGAAGAAGGCCGGAGGACATATCGACTGAAACGTTGTGGAAATAACAATAAAGACGAAGACAATAGTCCGAAAACCCTTAATGATAAAAATTGATTAATAAAGTCTGTTATAGTGAAAAATGAAATGCAACCGTACAGTCGGTAAAAATAACCGACTAAAATAAAGATAAGTCATTTCAACCTCTTAATTTGACTAACTTAGTGCTTTGAGATTCCAATTTAATCAAGTCATAGCAAAACTTTCTTGTACAACTTTAACAATCCCGGGAAAAAAAATTATTTAGCAATAGGATTCTTTTGGTCCAAAATCTCGTGATCTTTCCATAAAAGAATGACTTTAATTGCAGACTTTTCAATGCTAATAATAATGTTCTTGACGAAATTAACATTTCTTACATTTAAATGATTTTATTCTCTCTCCTTAAAGCGCTCCATTACTTTTCGCTAAATGTAATTTTTTTTTTCCTACGACCATTTGTACTGCAGACATCGTCATTATATCAATTGTCTGTTGCCAGAACATCTTTTTTAAATTGTAAGATATGAATATTCTTGAAGATAATAACATAAAGACAAAATAAACATTTTTCAGGGCCTATAAAATTATCAAAAATTAACAATTTGAGGAAGATTTCTGATAAAGATAAACAAACGACTGTTTAAACTTATTTTTAGCTACAAATTATAACATTATTCTCTACAGAAGTTGACCTTTTTACGTCATTTCACCTTAACGCCATTTATCTCAGCAAAATTTAAGTTCAGCGAACGTTATTACGTCACTTAGTGATGTCACTTACGTCATAATTAAAGGAAGTAAAATAATACTTTTTTCGTTAAAAAATGTTCAAAATGGATAAAAGGCATAAAAATTAACAAATTATAAAAGAACCAATAAAGAACTTATGCAAATGAAAACGCATAAAAGTATATATATACAGAATAATAAATTTGCACATAGAAAAACTGTCAAAAAATGTATGTGATTGCGTAGTTCTGTTGAAATGGAATCAGCCACGCAGGTTTAAATCCTCGACGAGTCTATTAGCGTTTCACTTCGCGCTAATGTCCTTGTGAAAAGCCTGACACCATTTCTCTCTCTCTCTCTCTCTCTCTCTCTCTCTCTCTCTGCTGTGGGTAAATAGGTAGACGAGGATCTTTAGCTTTAGTTAGGCAAACAGTTTAAAAGAAAAACTCTTAATTCAATCTAGTTTTACTCCTCATAAAAACTGACCTTTTGTCCGTGGTGGAGGGGTTGCGTAGATACGTAGTTCTTCAGTCTTATCGTGTGGTAATTTAATTTTAATCATTCTTTAAAAATTAAAACTAAAATATTCTTTAAAGTCTTTAACGATTTATGATCTTTTTTACGTATTGTTTACGCTTCTTGTAAAGAATTTTAAAAGTCAACCACAATGTAATAACATAATATAACTGTGTTCGTTATTCTTTAAATATATGACTAAAATGTGTTTCAGTGTTCCTTGAGATTCACTGATAGTTTTTTATGAGTTATTTACGCTAATTTTATGGTATTTGTTCCCATATTAAGGCACTTTAATGATTATGTCTAGTTTAAGTCAAAAACCAGGCTACGTCACGGCTTTTGACACTAGTGTCGGAGGGTTGAGTATGACTTTATTAGTAAATTATATCGAAAACTATCGTCCAAAAATTTTTACTAAGTAAGAATAAGTTTGACTTTTATTTTCTTTGTTCTAATCAGTAATTTGAGTGGTCAAAGAAAATATTCGTCTCCGTTATGCATTTGGAATTGTTTTTTAGTATTATTGTTGAAAGTAGTTTGTGTGTTTTGTTTTTTCATTTACATGTAATGATTAGTGATTGTTGATGAAATTGAAAATTAATGACATGTCAGAGAGAGAAGATTCGATTTGTAATGGAAAAAATTTCAGATGACTCGGTGAGATACAGTTGTCATGATGAATTTTCTTCGTTCATCATGTTCTAGAATAATACGAAATGAATCTTGAACCCGTTACGATCTCTTTTAACCATCACCTCAGGTATGAAAACCGATATCAGTTAAAAAATTACCCGTTAGAACTTTTCAATTTTTCCGAAAAAAAACCCTGAAACGACATTTGTTAAAGTTTTTTAAAAAAAGGGGGGCCTCTTAAACGGGAGTTGCAAATTAGAAAGACGTGGAAATAATTTTTTTTTTTATCCCTCAAAGACTCTTGATGGAGATATCCCTGGTCAATCACCACGATGTTATTTTGTGCATTTTCTCTATAGAATTCCCGAAAAAATAAAGGTATTTTTTTGCATGGATGTATTACATACTTTAAATTATACTATATTTAAACAATATTATATCTAATTTTAAAAATCAATTTTAAACGAAAACTATTTTCGAACCAGATAAATAGAGAAAGGTTTTTATGTCTTTTTATAATGGATTTACATAGTAGTTGGAATTTACTAACCACTTTTGTTTAGAGGCGGCACAGGGCCGTATGGATGGGGCACCCAGTGCGACTCTAAATCACTTGTGAAGATTTGATAGTCTAGCTTGCTAACCATTACACCACCAGAGGCGCCCAGGATTTACATAGTAGTAATTGTTCGAATTTTGCAAATCTAGATAATTACTTCTGCTCATTGAGCTTGACACCAGTAATAACCGGTTGCTTTAGCTGGGTATCAAGCGACAGCAAGTCTCAACAATATTCATGCTCTTTGCTATTTGAGATTACTTCATTAAGGCTGTTTTTTTTCCTCACTCAATCCTTCCAACCTTTTTGCAATGCTCCATTTTTTTTTTCAAAATGCCTTTGATCACACACATCTTGATAGGATGCCCACCAAAATCCTCAGTAGGATTGCAAACCAATCTAAAGTATAACTTGTCCTATTTTTAAAAATATTTTATGCCTTTAGCATTGTGTATTTCTCCATTTTCCAACTGGAATGTACAATACTTTCCATAATGCCAGTCGGTAAATGAGACGAAAGTTTTCTCTAACATTTGTATGCTTAGCATTTTTCTAGCACCAATCACCGACACAACATTTTTAACTGAAAAAGCTTCTCAAAAATTTAACAGATCCTCCACTAAATGCATGTTTGGTTTCTAAAAGAGTTACCTTTTATTCTGATGAATGGGAATGTAGAGTACCCCTTCATTGCACTCGCTCCTAGGTCCACTCTGGCTCGTAGTGGTAGCACCTAATAGGGTCCTTCCTATAGGTTTAATAGAACTAAACAGCGTACTTTCGCTAAATTGAATTGCTTGAAATAGAACTGCTTTGTCATGTAAACTGCGCACTTATGCTAAAATGAATTATCAGAAAGAGAACTGTTTTTGACATTGAAACTGTACTTACGCTAAACTGAATTGTTTAGAATAGAAATGTTTTGATATTTAACTGTATAAACAAGATCTATACTTATACTAAGCTGAATTGTTTGAATTAGAACTGTTTGACTTAACTGAATTGATTGAAATAGAACTGATTATTCGTATAAAAATGTATTTGGCATTAAATAACCTACAGATTGATATACCATAAAACCCAACCACAATAGAGTGGATGATAAAAGGTTAGTTTTAAACGAAGTGGAGCTGATTTTTAATTCAGTTTTCCTTCTCCTAAACTGGTTGCCAAACCAAGGCTAAAGAATCCAATCTGTCTAATTATTTACCTATAGTTAAAGAGAGAAGATATGGATTCATCTTTCCCAAGGGCATTAGCACGAAGTAAAATGCAAACAGCTTCGTTGTAGAAAAAATTTGTGTTGCATACAGCATTCAAATGACAACTTCTAAAATCACTCCGGACGAAGTTACAGAAACAGTGGGCTGTCGACCAACCGACACTTACATGCACCATCTCTGTGCGATGGTGTCTGTGTTAAGGTAGTCCGTGCTGTCTTCAATGAGAACAACGTGATACAGGACCTACTTTTTGTTAGAACCCCCATAGGGTGAATATTTCTATCCATATTTACCCAACCCCTCCGCTCAGGCAGGATATGACACAAGGTCAATTTTTAAGCGGAGTTTAACTGATTTGAATTCAGTTTTCTTCTCCTAGACTAGTTGCATAACCAAGGCTGAAGGACCGAGTCTGTCCTACTATTTACCCATAGCTGGAGGGAGAATAATTGGATTCATACCTTTCTCAGGGGTATTAATGCTATGTGAAATGCCTGGTACGGGATTTGAACTCGTGTCGCCGTGTCCATTTCCAACGACGATAACCATTACACCACAGGAACCCCCGGTGAGTATTTCTATCACTTCATAGATATCAGACATTAGGCCTAAAACTACACACAGCGCAGTAGAAAGGTGGTTCTTATGAAAACGCCTCCTGTGATATCAGAAGGTTGCATATTCTTCACTATAAATGAAGAGGAAGCAGTAGAATGTTTCATTGTAATCCTAAATTTTAAAAAAAATTAGAAAACGATTTCTCTCACTGGTACGGTAACCTGGGTTTGTCGTGAAGGCATTTATGTAACACGTCTAAGGCAGATCCCATTCCTCTCTTGGTTTAGGACGAATTTGACTTTTAGACCCCGGGGGTCTCTATGGCGTAATAGCTAAAGTACGAGACCGTGGCTTTGAAGTGAGAAAATTCAAACTCTAGTCGTGTTATTTCATTTACTTTCAGACTCATTCCCTTGGGAAAGATATGAACCCCTCATATCCTCCAGCTAAATAGTATCACTGGTGTTCTTCAACAAGGAATGCTTTGACATTAAATAATACTCGAAGGTTAATATCATTAAAAAAATGAAAGAAACCAAACCAAAGTTCTCGAAGACCGGTTACCATACCAAGATGAAGAGCTTAGTCTATCCTACTATTTTGCTTATTGCTAGAAGGAAGATAGATTAATACTTCTCATGAGTATTAACGATGTGGTGAAATGAAAACACACTCATTCGTGATTTGAATTCCGGTAGCTGAGTTCACTTCCGACGACAGTAACCATTGTGCCATATCATTCCCTTATTTTATATCTTAATATTGTTTCGATCCTAGGAACGAGTATTGCCCAGTCGGCTAGGGCTGTAGAATACACTGACTGCACCTCTGCAGAAGGGTAAGACACCCACCCCGAAAAGTGTCCTAGATATGACTCTAAACAGTCTGATGGTGAGGGCCTTAGGGAATGTGGAGCATCCCTTCATTGCCATTGCTCCCAGGTCCACTCTGGCCCGGCGTAGTAGCACCTAATAGGGCCCTATCAGTGGGTTAAATAGAACTAACAGCATACTTATGCTAAACTGAATTGTTTGATTGAACTGAACAGCTTGAAATAGAAATGTTTTTGACAATTTAGCCATACTTACATTTAAACTGAGTGCTTATGCTAAACTGAATTATTTGAAATAGAACTGTTTTTGACCTTGAAACTGTATTTACACTAAACTGAATTGTTTAACATAGAACTGTTTTGACATTTAACTGTGTGTAAACAAAATCTGTATTTATACTAAACTGAATCAGCTGAATTAGAACTGCTTGACTAAACTGAAATAGAAATGTTTTTCACAATTAAACTGTACTTACATTTGAATTGTGTGCTTATGCTAAACTGAATTATTTGAAATTGAACAGTTTTTGACATTGAAACTGTACTTCCACTAAACTGAATTGTTATATATAACTGCTTGAATAGTTTGAAAGAGAAATGTTTTTGACAATTAAACTGTGTACTCATGTTAAACTGAATTGTTTGAAATAGAACTGATTATTTACATAAAAATGGATTTGGCATTAAATAACCTACAAAGGTTGATATGCCTTAAAACGCAACAAACCAAACTAGGAATGAGCAATTCTTCAAAATATTCATACGAGAGCAGGTAGTTAAAAATTGATTTTAAAATTGCATTCAATTTCCATGTTTACACATTTGACGAAATAAGATGACTTAAAGTCAAGTCACGTTTAAAGTACCACTTCTTGCCAGATCACCGCCGTTAAATAGCGATAAAACTTTTCTATACTTAGACGGGTGGTCACTTAATAATAGTGGGTTCTCTAAGCAAGCTGACATGAAGTTTAGTAAATAGCGATATTTGAAATTTACAATCAATATTTATAGGATATGTAATAATTATTTCCATTACTGTAAAACTTTTTAAAGGTGCCTGAGTCTTTTTAAGTGTCATCTCAATTGACTTTTGTTTAATGAGACAGAGTAGGTTCTTATAATTTTAGTTATATTTTGCTGGTAAAACTTTGACGGAGAAGTGAACACCATCAGACTAAGTCAAAATTCGAATTTGGTTGGCTGATTTTATTTTCCACAGGAACCATATTTTACGACTTACCACCTCCCCACAAACATTAAAAAATACGCCTCCTTTCTGACATGAAGATATACTAGTGTGTAATATGTAAAATGTGTGCGCATATATATATATATATATATATATATATATATATATATATATGTGTGTGTGTGTGTGCTTGCATATAAATGTCTGCGTGTATTATGTGTTTTTGTGTGTTTGCATAAATATATATATATTTCTATTCTTAGCGGGGAAGATGCAACAAGAAATAGCGGCGGTGGGTCCGGAGGAAGCATCTGGCTTGATGTAGACTCTCTGAAACTGACAGGTGAGTATACTTGCAACTTCCTATATTATTTTTGTTTTAGCTTCTTTCATATATTTATTTTCTTTTTTAGATATTCTATCTATTTTTCTCTCTTATATCTTTCCATTGCCTGCAAGAAAGGCAACGCAGTCTTTTTAACGTCAGCAAAGAATTTTTATTCATTTACACAGGGAAAGTCAGTGCTGATGGTGGAAAAGGCTTTGGGCCTGGTTCCGGCGGAGGTGGGGGTAACATCGCTGTTTACTACAACAGTGCAGTTTGGTCAGGTGGTCTGAGTACATATGGTGGCACAGGTGGAAACATTGGAGCCGCAGGTGTTATCTACTTGCAAAGCAAAGGATTCACTAACAAAAATCAGGTATTTATTTGTTCAAAGAACAGCCGAATCGTATTTTTACTCTTCTTACATTAACTATAAACGCGTAACACCAAAAGTTATGCAAGGCACTTTCCGTAGTGCAATGTTTAACAAACTTAGCTTGTTAAATATTACTAACGTACTGAGATCAATTTTCTCTGTTTTCCTAGATGCTGTCCCCTTTTATAAGCATAAACCAGGCTAAAGCAAACAAGTGACAAAATTAATTAAGATTATATTTACAGTGAAATGTTGGAGGAATTCGGATTAACTTCTTAAAAGATGAATCTGAAATGATCTAATTAGAACTTTCAAAATAATTAATGGACTTTCTAATTATGGTAGACATTCCTTTAATATTTCTCAAAAAATAGGAAATTTACAGTCAAGGCAAATTTCAAAAACTATGTCTATTAAGCAATTGGATTTTTTGCTAATATTTTTTGGAACAAATTGCCTAATCAGATCAAAAACAGCAAAAGTGTAAAAAAAACCCAGATTGAATGGTTTCAGAAATAATGACAAGAAAAAGAAATTAAGAGGGCATTTTTATGAAATACTTGTTGAATTACTTAACAAAATTTCGTGTGTGTGTGTGTATATATATATATATATATATATATATATATATATATATATATATATATATATATATATATATATATAATTACTATTGTGTATCTTCGGCGCAAAAATGTCATTTTTAATCGTTTTAAGGTTGATGTGAGAAGCTAATAAAAAAGAGATGTCCAAGGAGACAAAATAAACAAGGAACGAGTAATATAAAGCTAGACTCACTAATTTTGTGAGTTCGGTTCTCACTGAGGGTCATATGTTAGTTTACACTGATTTAAAAAATGTGCTATTGTAAGATATTTTTCCTAATTGGTTACTCTAAAGTTGGAGTCTTGTAGCATGTTAAGCTTAGGAATGTCCACGTGAATTCAATATAACTAGATAGTCTAAAAAAATATTGCTATTGAAGTGACTTCCTATTTGTGGATTTGAGTCAGAATAAGGAAAGAAAATAATCCTGCTTTGATTAGTATTTGTTCACTGCCGTAGAGTTATGCTTATCAATTTATTGACCTGACTTTAAATTTTGTCCAGTGGGATGGGGCTGTAGAATACATTGACTGCACCTCTGCAGAGGGGTACAATTTCTCTGAAGAGTGCCCTGTATATGACACAAAATAATCTAAAGGTGAGGACCCAGTGATGCTAGAGATTTGGTAAATGCGGAGCACCCGTTTATTGCCATTGCTCCTTGGTCCACTCTGGCCCTATAGTGGTAGCACTTGATAGGATTTTATCTATGGGTCAAATAGAACTAAAATGCGTACTTATGCCAAACTGAATTACTTGAAATAGAACTGTTTTGACAGGTAAACTGCGTATTTATGTTAAACTGAATGGTTCGAAATAGAACTGTTTTGACATTTAACAGTGAGGATAAAAACTATATTTATTCTAAACTGTATAGTTTGAATTATAACTGTTTGACAAAACTGATTAGTTAAAAATAAAAATGTTTTTGACAATAAAACTGTACTTTCATTTAAACTGTGTACTTATGCAAAATTGAATAATTTGAAATGGAACTGTTTTTGACATTGCTACTCTACTTACGCTAAACTGATTTGTTTGAAATAGAACTGTTTTGACATTTAACTGTGAGTAAACAAAATCTATACTTATACTAAACTGAATTTTTTGAATTAGAACTGTTTGACTAAACTGAATACCTTGAGATAGAAATATTTTGACTATTAAACTGTGTACTCATGCTAAATTCAATTGCTTGAAATAGAACTGATTATTTGTATAAAAATGGATTCGGCATTAAATAACCAACAAAGGTTGATATGCCATAAAACTCAAATAACCAACCAACCTGATTTAAAATTTCCTTATAAATTTTCTGTCGAAGAGATTAACCTGAGTTTACGGCTAAAATTTGTTTGTCTTTAAAAAATAAACTTCAAACTAGAGCTTAATCTAACACATTCATTTTGGATAAATGAATCAAATGTTTTTGTTAGGATTATCATTAGAAATTGCAATATTCGACAACATTGGTTTAATTTTGGCAAATTATATTAACCCATCACTTCTTTGGTTATCTAAACCCAAATGTTTATTAGTTAAAATTGTAAACTTTACTATGAAACAACTAATATTTGATTTTGATGAATAAAATTCATGCGTTTACAATTACTTCGGATATTTAAAACTGTGTAGAAACTGTTGTATTGCGGTCCTATGCTAGACACTGTGCTTGATTGTGGTCTTAGTTTTGTGACTACCACATGCGTTTCCGGCGATTTGGTTTATCAACTCCCTCTGTGCCCGCATTGCGTTTGAAAGATCCACAGGTAGAGGATGACACAATCTCTTCGGATATTTTTCTGGCCGTCGGGTTGGTTTGTAGGAATAAGTTGGGTATTGGCAACTCAAAGACAAGTAAAGTTCTCCGTTAATAATTAACTGTTTATTGAAACGCAATAGTATAACAACGTATATATATATATATATATAAACTGTCGATTTTTATTGCATTTGAGAGACGAACAAATGAGGTATTTGACTAGTGCTGTCTTTCCGTGTTACTCAATTTTTTCGGAAGGTGAGGCTTTTGCTAGAGAGATTTTTGTTTTTGTCTTCGGTATGGACATCGGATTACTTATCCTCTAATCCAAAAACATCTATTTTTGTAGAGGATTCTCCTATGAACAAACATACCCGATTGGCTAACCAATCACTGATCATTTCGTATTCTTTTACTACTTTTTTGACTTGTCAGCTAATCAAATGCGCTGATCTACGTCTGTAGGAAGAGTATCCCTTCCACCTATCAGATTTAAATTAGTCATCCAATCAAGCCATAATATTGGGACCTGATTAATTAAGTGCCCCAGCCCACACCTTGTAAGGGAGTATTCCTTTTGACATTAGCCAAAACAAAAATCAAAGATCTGATTAATCTATCCGAAGATTTGACCTTTGAACCTCTACTGGTGGGCAAGAGTTAATTCGGGATGTCATGATTTTAAATGGATTAATGTACCAACAAACCCCAAGGTTCTTACCTGCTTATCTTTTTTTTTTTTCTTTTTTTTTTTTTTTTTTTTTGACAATTTGAAAGTGTGATTAGTACAACGCCCTCACTGACCTTTTCAATTGACTTATGAATTTCTTTCAAAGTCATTAAGTCTGTTTTATATTTTTCCTAAATAAAAGAAATGCGTCATGCTCTCCAGAAGTTTTAGCACCAGAGAATTCTTCATATTGTCATAATATAAAACTTTATTTGCAAAAATCAAGCACAAATTTATTAAACTATAAAAGAATGTTGTTCAGTTCTGGTTTCATTCATATTTTCTATTATGAGGCTATACATTTTACTTTCTATTTTTATTTTTTTAGTCCATAGTTTGTTTTTGTTTTTGTTTTTAATTTTATATTCTTCTTCCCGAAGGAAAAATAACACTGAAAATGTTTCATGGTTATTTATCGAAATAATAAAATGAATTATATATAGAAAGTAATTTAAAAAAACACACACACACAGGCTAAACTTTAATAAAACTGTCACATATGCATCTGAAGAAATATAAAAAATACCATAAGACGCACATATGCATAGTATGCCAATTAGCATGTAAAAACTTGTTTTTCAGTTCAAAAACTAAAAACATTCCATGGTTTATCTTCCAGATTATAATCGATAACGGAAAGTCACAAACTTTCTCAGTTAGCCGCATCGTTGTCCCTGATTCTGAACCAGTTATCAAGATAAACGAATTACAAATAAAGGGTGACAGCGTGAATGTTGGTTTCCTTGCACGCAACTCCCAACAAAAGGCCCTAAAAGTCCAAATTGACAAGATCACATCTGAAAACAATGCAAAAATCTACGTCGACGATGGTATTGAATTCCAGTACGCAACCCACACAACCCAGTCAGTTATAACGAAGCTTCAACTAAAAACATCCCTCTTTGTCAGTTCGTTCGGTATTTTAAGCCTCCCACCGTCTGTCATTCTGAGGGACAACGTCATTCTTGACTTATGTGGGTTGATGACGAATGTCAGAAACCTGACAGTAACATCCAACGGCCGACTTCGGATATCCGGACCTCAGATCATTCCCCAGAAGATTGTCAAGCTAGAATCCCTGGCCATTGATCATTTAGGCAAATTAGAACGATCCCGGCAATGCAATCGCAATGTAAAGGTCATTCTTGATGTTGACGTCTTCAAAAAATTAAACGGATCCAGTCTTCCTTCAATGTTCAGTCTGTCCCCCAAAACACGCGAAGAATTCTTGTCGATAGTTGAACCTGCATTTATTAATACCACTTGTCCTGTTGGATTGGATCTGCATATTTACCGTGAGCAAAGCTGCGAGCTTTTACCAGGTGATTACGTCTTTGAAAATTTGATCGTAGAAAATGGAGGCAAACTTATAATTCGAGGAGACAGTGTCGGTATCAAGAAAACTAAAATCACTGCTCAGAATCTTATCATTATGCCAACTGCAATTGTTGAAGGCATTGGGCAAGGCTTACGTTCAGGCAACATACAAGGTGGATCGCACATTAACGGAATATCTGCTGCTTACGGCGGACAAGGTGTTGCGAACAAAAATTCTTATGGAAGTATTACATCTCCATTGAGCTACGGGAGTAGTGGTTATGGCGCCAATTCCCGTCAGGGTTACGGTGGAGGTCAACTCGAACTAACGGTGATAAAGACTTTCCTTCTCGATGGCATTATTGACATGAGTGCCAAAGATGGAGCCTCGTCCTACAGATCCGGTGGTAGTGGCGGTAGTATTCTGATCCGGGCCCGTACTCTTGAAGGCAGTGGCTTGATTCAAAGTAATGGCGGAGTCAGCGGTGGTGGTGGCGGACGTATCGCTATCTACCTGTCTAGCGGGACTTACAATTGGGATGGAAAAATAAAGACATTAAGCAAGAAAGGCATTACAGGACAAGGATCGTCGGGTAAATAGTCTTTTTTTTTTCTTTAATTAATGAAAATGTTTCTGAGATATAGTCAAGTCACAATGAAAGTAATAGTCACAAAGTGAGCAGAATTGACCGTTTCGTGGTCATTTGGATTGAATATCACAATTTGGTTGGGTGGGGGTCTTCGTGTTGTAATTGATAAAGCGATGGACTGTAGAATTGAAGTAAGCGAGTTCGTACTCGAGTCGCGCTATTACGTTCACTCTCGTGCAAATACCCTTGAAAAAGGTATGAACCCCCTTATCCTCCCAGCCTTGGGTTAAATAGTAACACTATTGTTCTAGGAGAATGACTTTAGCATTAAATAACCTACAAAGGTTGATATGCCATTAAACAAGGAAACCAAACAATTTGGTCTAAAAATATGATATGCCATACAATGAGCGTATATTTATGGGTCAAATCTGCCCCAGAAATCCATTTATTACCTCTAAATATCCCGATGTTGTAAAGAACTTAATAATTATTAAACTTTTGACAAACACACATAAAAGTGGAAAAACATTTAAAACCAGATTTTGGTGTAGTATCATGGCAGTATCAAATTAAATAGAATGAATGCACATAATGTGATTTAATGTGCCAGTATTTCACCAAGACTCTATTTATGACCTAAATAATATTATGTTGGAAAGAATTTGATATTTATAAGGTTTTTGACAACCACCTAAACCCATCTAAAACCAGATTTTCGAGGAGTATTATTATCACATGGCAGGATGAATGCACATTGTGTGACTTGGATTTTTGCTCCTAACAACAGAATTATACATATCAAGTAACTGATATTTATTCAGGAAATCAACTTTAGCAACAAAATATTAAGAATTTAAGATTTTCATCATGAATATTTACTAAATAACCGAGGTAGAAATAAATGAAGTCTTTGTAGATCTTTGTTTTATATATGAGTAATATATTCTCAGTTTTCATGATAGTTTTAGATATACAGAAAATATTTGTTTTAACCCCCAAAATAGCTATTGTGTCAAAAATCTAATAAATAATAAATTCTTTCCAAATATTGAATTTGAAAGCAAACAAGTTTTTAAAATTTTGCTACCTTTTTCTTTTTTTTTTTTTTTTTTTTTTTTTGAAAAGTTACTGCGTCTTGAAGGTGACAGATTTATCGTAAAATTAATGGTAAAATTTGCAAATTTATCATTGAAATATTAGTGATATATTTGAAAAGGCTTCCTACATCAGATATATGGTAATTCAAGGTAAAAAAATAACTCTATGGTTTCCAGAAATACTCTAAATTTTTGGACTAAAAGGTTAAAAAATTTGTATGGCTATTTCAGTGAAAGTTTACTTTTATAAAAAGATTTAGAATTTTCATGTCTTGTTGCACTAACAATCTTCAACAATAACCAATTTCTGACCCTAGCCCCCACTGAGTTTCCATCAGATCACCATAGTGATTAGCCTGTTCAAAGATTGTTCATCACAAAGAAAGAAGAGGTACTGTTAGCAACCTGAGGCCCAAGTATCAGACTAAGAAAAACTTAGTAAATAATCAGTTGAAGCTTTTTTTTTTCTTTCTCTCAAGTAACACATATTGTTAATATAGTAAATACGAGGGTCAGAAAATGTTAAATGTTGTTAGATTCTATATATTGTACTAAATGTGATAGCCTAAAAATAGAAATATCTAATGTTACTATATCGTTTTTAACCCGTGAAACCCTGAATCTCGCACAACTGTAAGCCACAAACCTTAGGCTACTCTCTTGATAATTGCTGAAAATGTAAAATGTTATTTAACAGCTTTAGTGGTTAAGTCAAAGATTACAATATTCTTGAGACGATTCAAAATATATTAAAAATATAATAAATTGTAAATAAAAAATGTATGGTTCAGTCGGCTGTGGCTGTAGTATTCAGTATGCATCTCTCCAATGGGTAAGACTTCCCCGACGAGTGTCCTGTGGCCCTGTCAGCTGGGGCTTAAAAATACACCGACTATTTCCTGGCAGAGGGGAAAGACTTTCCCAACGAGTGTCCTATTAATGAAATTAAACAATCTGATGAGGAGGTTCCGGTAATGCTGAAGTTTGGGGGAATGTGGAGTACCCCTTTATTGTCATCGCTCCCGAGTCCACTCTTGCCCAGAGTGGTAGTACCTGATAGGGTCCTATCTATGGGTTATATAAAACTAAACTGTGAACTTATGCGAAACTGAATTGCTTGAAATAGAACAGTTTAATGACTAAAGTGTTCGCCAATGATCTGGGATAGCGGGGTTCAATCTCAGCTCGAGTCGTACCAAAGACTCAGAAAATGGTACTTGATGCCACCTTGGTTAGCACTCAGCATTATAAGGTATGGATCGAGGGTAAAGGGGAGCAATCCTGGGAATGGAGTAGCGCCCTCCCTTACACCTCAGTGTAGAAGCTATTGAAAAGTGAGCCTTTGGGTCACCCATGACTGGGGTTGCTAATTTTACTTTATTTACTTTATCTGTATAAAAATGGATTAGACATTGATAACCAACAATAATTGATGAGCCATAAAACCTAACCAAACCAAAAAACTATGTAGAAGTGAGGAGTCTACGGCCGAAATTAAGACCGCCTCAGTTTACAAATTCCTTGTTAACCGCACAAAGTATCAATGAGATCACTTTTTGGATACAATAAAAAAAAACGTCGCTAATGAAAAGCTACACTCAAGACAAATCTACTGAACCAAGTTTAATCAGTGATTCTAACTAAATCCAATATCAGATATGTTGTGTTGAGCGATAAAACTATTTTAATCACTGAATAGTTTATTTGTCCTCTATAGACGGCCAACAAGCTGATGAAAACTACCAAATTCGGTATGCATTGCTTTTGGACCCCAGAGAAGTAATTCTTTTGTTCGTCAGGTGAAAGGATCAAACTTACATGGTGGGGTTGCGCCCAGTATGAAAACTTACCCAGTCGGCTGGGGCTATTGAATATACCAACTGCTTCTCTGCAAAGGGTAAGCTCCACCCCCAATCAGTGTCCTGGATACAACACTAAACAATCTGGTGAGACTCCAGTAATGCTGGAGCTTTGGGGAATGCGGAGTAACCCTTCATTGCCATCGCTCCCGGGTCCACTCTGGCCCAGAGTGGTCGGACCTAATAGGGCCCTATCTATAGGTCAAATAGAACTAAACTGTGTACTTATGCTAAATTGAATTGTTTAAAATAGATCTGTTTTTTACATTAAAAATGTGTAGTTATGCTAAATTGGTTTGAAATAGAACTGTTTTAACATTTAACAGTGTGTAAACAAAAATATACTTATAATAAATTGGATTGTTTCGAATAGAACTGTTTATATGTATAAAAATAGATTTGGGATTAAATAACCTACAATGGTTGATGTGCCACGAAACTAAACCTTTCTGAAATAATACCATGCTAAAAATTCCACCTAACCTCTTTCTCTCTTTATTGTCTTTCTGTCTCTGAAGCTTTTTTTCTCCCTGTCAGCCTCACAAGGTTTTTTTTCTATATCTTATTTTTTAAAAATTCTTTTATATATATATATAGGCACCATCTACATTGAAGATGTGAACAAAGAGAAAACATTGATAGTATCAGGACCGAGTGACACTCGAACAGAATTATCAACTTCTTTTGATCTTCCACCTTTAATTGATGCTCTTTATGTCACAAAAAAATCTTCAGTTGAAATAACCTCTTCAATTACCGTTGGAACATTAATAGGAGATGGCACCAGCAGTCTCGTTATCTCTAACAATGCGACCGTCACCATTAAAAAATTTGAGAATGCTAAGAAGGGCTCACAAATGAATTTTGTAATCGAATCGGGAGCCTCTCTGCAGTGCGATAGTGACCTTTATGTTTACAGCGAATTCCCGTCGTTAGAAATAAGAGGAAACGTAAAATCAAAAAATGTCATTATTGGTAAACATGGAAGTCTCGAGGTTTTCTCCGGAGCAGCCCTATTAACGGAGTCTCTTCAATCCCAAGAAATGTCAAAAGTTTTTCTGGAAGAAGGCAGTCGTGTCGGAAAAGCCTTAACAAGTCTTTCACTAAAAACACTGATCATCAGTTTTAAATCTAATTTGACAACGTCTCGTACTAACCTGACAATAGCAGCCAAAGATTTTCAGATGATGTCGTCATCGAGATTATTCTTAGAGAAATCAACTTTGCAACCTACCTGGCTGAATATCGTGTCCGAAAATATAATCATTGGACGGAATGCTGTTATATCTCTCGACGGACAAGGACGTGACGATTGTCTCATCAAAAAACTCAGTGGAGCCAGTCATGGAGGTGACGGTGCAAATAACCTTGGTTCAACTTATGGGTCCCTTCGTTCTCCAGTTCTTCCTGGGTGTGGAACAAAATCTACCCCGGGTGGAGGTGTAGTCTATCTCCACGCATTCAAAAATTTAGTTTTAGATGGCATTGTTACTAGCCGTGGTTCAAACAGCTCCACAGGGGGAGGCGCTAGTGGTGGTAGTGTTACAATTAAAACCTCTGTTTTTTCAGGATCTGGCTCCATTATAGTTAATGGTGGTTCAAGTACGGCCTTGACAGGAGGCGGGGGAGGTGGAGGCCGAATCGCAGTTGAAGCTAGAGATATGGAATATTTTAATGGCAAATTTACAACTGAAGGCGGAATAGGTAAAGAATCCGGTGCATCTGGAACAGTTTACTTGAATTTTTTTAAATCTGGAAAGAATGTTCATAAAATACAAATTTGGAATTCTGAACACATAAGCCAATCTGTAACAGATTTATCCGATGACCTCCCAACCAATTTTATCCTGGATATTCGAAATAATGTCATAGTAACAGTTTCTGATACAATAAAAACCTTGTCAATAGAACAAGTCGATGGAGATTTCACAGGAACAATATTAGTCAAAGACAATCAGTTTATGGCGATAGCAACGAAATTCGGTACCAAACATCCTTATGCTTTGAAGTCCAAAATTAAAATCTCCCCAAAAGGAATGGTAAAGTTCCCTTCCAAATTGTTTATAACAGACCCAAATCTTTTACAAAATGACAATCCAAACCTGTATGTTGAAGGGACCATAATCGGAGTTCGGGAGATGGTTGTCGCATCAGGTTCTCGGGTATCGTTCTGTTCCACCGCCAGAACAGGTATTAACGCTCAAACATTAGATCCGATCGGGACTCTCTCTTTAAACAACCTTACTGTCACCACAAACGGAGTCTTAGACTTTGGACTTGACAGTCTGACACCGTTAAACCTACTTCTTCATCATAGTTTTAAAATTCAGTATAAAGGGACGGTACGAGGCAGATATCTTCAGGTGGAAACATCTGACATGGCTTTATCTTTTAAGAGTTTCCTCAGTGCCGAAGGTCTTGGACATCTAGCGGGAAATGGCAAAAGGGCAGGTGTCTTTGGGAATGGTGCTAGTTATGGCGGAACAGGTGGTATATCCGGTGCCAAAAATCCTAGTCCGGCTAAATCCCAGTTTGGATCTATTTTTACTGCTAGTGATCCTGGGTCTGGAGGAGGGAATTCTTCAAAGGGTATTGGAGGTCCTGGGGGTGGTGTCTTAAGAATTAAATGTAAGAAGACTTTGTTACATCATGGTAAGATAAGTGCTGATGGTGGCAGTGCAAATAACGATGCTGGTGGCGGTAGCGGTGGTTCTGTTTACATCGAGACGAAACACCTTGTCGGAACAGGAGAAATCTCTGCGTCAGGAGGTGCTGGAGGTGCTAATCTTGGCGGTGGAGGAGCTGGAGGAAGAATTGTGGTACATTTATCAACAGAGGATAAATTCATTGGAAGGTATGTGTTATTTTATTTAAACTTTCATTTTGTCACGGCATTTTTTTAAAATTTTACTCCTTAAAGAGCTTTACGATTGTCAAATTGTGCATTGAATGTGAGCCAAAGTTTCAAGCGAAAATTAATTATAAACTGTGTATTAAGTTTTTTCTTGTTTTCTTTTTTAAGAGCATGCAAATTTCTGCACTCACCGAATAAAAATTGAAACATAAGTGGGAGGGCATTTAGAAATAATGTCAAAATGTTTCAGTTCTATTGAGTAATTCCCTGCTAGATTATTCCCAAACATTATATCTAATATGTATTTGTATGTGTGTTATATATTTGTGTGTGTCTGTGTTTATTTGCATGCACATGTGTGTGTCTGTGTTTGTATATGTGTATATATATATATATATATATATATATATATATATATATATATATATATATATATGTCTATGAATAAATGTATATTTGTGTGTCTGTGTATCTGTGTTAGAAGAACGAATACAACTATGGAAACATTTCGAGAATTTACTCGGAAAACGTCCGATAGTTACACATGAACCATTCATTAGAATTATTAATAAACAATTAGACATCAAAGTAGGACAGTTTACGCAAGAAGAACTCGACTCAGTACTAAGAAAAGTTAAAAATAGAAAAGCAGCAGGGCTTGATGAAATATCCCCAGAAGTATGGAAGACCAGGAAATTCGACGACATACTGCTCTGACTCTGTAATGCCGTATATAATCAAGACAATACAGATAGACAAAGGGATGCACCCTCCCATTCCCTAAGATGGGTGACCTCGGAATCGCCGATAACTACCAAGGTATAACCCTTACATCCATAGTAGCCAAGATCTACAATGCTCTCCTCCGCAACTGCATAGAACGCAAAATTGAGAAGATACTTTGGAAGAATCAAAATGGCTTTCGGAGAAATCGATCAATGACATCACAAATTTTGACTATCCGTCGATTTCTAGGTCTACGTGCAAAAAAAAACTAAAGGCAACAATATTATTTGTCGACTTCTCCTAGGCCTTTGACTTCATACACAGAGGAAAGATGGAGCAACTACTACTCGCCTACGGCCTCCTCAAAGAAACCGTCGTAGCCATAATAATGCTATATAAAAACACTAAAGTAAAAAACCGCTCCCTGGATGGAGACACAGGCTACTTCGACATTGTAGCAGGTGTGCAGTGAGGAGACGCTTTAGCCCCACACCTGTTAAATATCTCCCAATACTGCGTGCTTAGAACGTCTATTGATAAAATGAAAGATAACGCTTTCAAGCTGACAAAGGAAAGAAACAGAAGATACCCACACAAATAATTACGGACGCAGACTACGCCGATGACATAGCGCTTCTGGAAAATATACTGCTGCATAGTCTGGAACGAGCCGCTGCTAGCGTAGGCCTCCATTTCAACGCACACAAGACGGAATACATGTGTTTTAATAAAAGAGGTGACATCTCCACACTAAAGGGTAGTTCTCTGAAACTAGACAAGTTCACCTACAAATGAAGTAATGTCTCCTCAACCGAGATAGACATCAACACGTGATTAGCAAAGGCATGGACTGCTATCGATTGGCTATCGGTCATATGGAAGTCAGACGTGAACGATAGATTGAAACGCAGTTTTTTTTCCAACAAGTGGTCGTGTCGATACAACTATATGGAAGCACTACATGGACACTAACTAAACATTTAGGGTAAAAGGTTGACGGCATTTATACAATAATGCGGCGAGCAATATTGAACAAGTCCGGGAGGCAGCACCCCACAAAGCAGCAGATGTACGGCTACCAACCACCCATCATGAAAACTATCCAAGTTAGATGAACCAGACATGCGAGAGACTACTGGAGAAGTGGGAACGAACTCATAAGTGATATACTCTTGTGGATCCCTTCATATGGACGAGCAAAGGCAGGAAGACCTGCTAAAACAACGACTCAGTGTTAATAGAAGATATAGCTTCAATGTCCGCCTGGGTGCGATGGACGATAGAGATGGGTGGTGAAAGAAAGTACACGAGATCTGTGCTGGCGGCCCAACATGATGATATATATATGTGTTAGTAAATGTGTATGTGTGTGTGTGTTTATATATATGTG